>OZ012678.1:157893829-159093829 GCA_963942445.1 Argyra leucocephala
AGAAAATTTACAAAAAGTATCAAAATTCAATCAAGATTTTTACAACGACGATTACAAAAATAACGAAGTTAGTAAACTGCCACAGATAGGCAGTATTCCATTTTGCGGTGAAATAAAAATAATTTTTTTTATATATATAATTTTAGGCTAGTTACAATAGAAGACTCCCAGCTAGATCTAAATTCAATTTAGATACCCAAGAAACAAAATGGTCTCCAACACTTTCAAGATCTGATAACTTTAAACCTTTGAACATAAAACAAACAGAAAAAACTGTTAAATATGATAATGATCAAGATATTGTAACAGCTGGTCCCAAAAAACAATCAGATACTTTTGAATTCAATGTTTCAGCTGGTTTTGGACCATCAATGAAAACATATGGGTCAGTTATAAAAACGGAGGAGAAGCAATCTAAAACAAATAAAAAGAAAGTTGTTGAAAAAACGTAAGTAAATTGAATTATAATTATATCATATTTTAACTTGATTTAAATTTATAGCGTTGAACCAACTTTTGAAGAATTACTTGAACAAGTAATGACAGATTTAGGACGTGAAGTTGCTGCTAAAAAAGAAGCTAAAGCAGCTGCAAATGAAGCAACAAAAATAATTAAAGAAGAATCAGCAAGACAATTAAAACCATCACCAAATGACAAAGCAAAGCAAAATAACAACATTAATTCACGTGGTGGATGGAAAAAAGTTCGTGTATCACAAACATCTTCATCGTCATCAGATGGTTTTGAAACAGCTGAATCACAAAATATTGGTACACAATTATTTAATACAATTTATAATAATGAAAAAACAACAACTGAAAAACCACAACAATCATCCGAAGAATTAATTTCAATAACAAAAACTACAACAGATAAATCGATAGGCAAAATTCAACCTACAAATATTATTTCAACAACAACAGTATCACCATCAATTTCAACAACAAATTCTGATATTTCATCATCCACAACAACAACAACTGATGATACTATTAGTTCAACAATAACTTCACAAAATTTAAATAAAATTGATATAACTAGTACATCTACACAACAACCAACATCATCATCAGAATCAAATTTAATAACAACATCTTCAACAATAAAACCATTTGGTGATTTGGGTGATGGTACAACAACAAGATTTTTCAATCAAGATTATGAAGAAGATGATAGTATTGGTGATATTATATCAAGAAGATTTGATCAACAACAACATAATGAAAATGATGATGATATTGTTGATGATGATGATGATGATGATGATATTGAAAATGGAAATGATGATACAGTAATTGATGATTTAGATACACAACCAAGTTTATTTGATGAAGTAAGAAGTCAACTAAAAAATTTATTTGCTGTACGAGAGGATGAAGATGATTATGGTGATGTAATGAAACCAAATTTTCAACCACGTAAACATGAATATACAACAATACAAAGAGTTAAACCATCAACAACTAATTCACCCGACACTGAATTACCATTAGTTGAAGCAACAACATCCAAAGATACTCTATTTCATAAGAATTTAATGAAGAATGTTGTTTATGCAACATCAACATCTAAAGAAGTTTCACATGAAACTGAAATCTGTTATCGAGGTCGATGTATAAAATCAACGAGAAATTAAAATAATATATATGAGTAATATTGAAAACACTGTTAAAATATAAATAACATATTACATTTTTTAAAAAACAATTTTACCTCATCATATCTACCTAATCCCTGTTACTTCAACAAAAACAAAAAAATGTTTTTTAATTTTTATAAAAATTTTTATACTTTACTCTAATTTTTTTTTTATTTATTATTTTTTTTTATCACACTTTTAAATCAATATTTACTCAAAAGTTTTACTTTAACCCTTTCACTACCGAAGTATGACGATGCAAAAAAAAATTTTACGTTTTTTTTTTCTTACTATGTGAAACGAAAACAAATAAAATGCTATAGAAGCTTTAGTGCGAAGGTTAAATATAAAAATTTTGTGAAAGTGAAATTTTTGAGCGAATATTAAATAATTCATAAATTTTTATTTTTAAATTATTTAATTATACTACATATATTTAAATGTTTTTTTTTTTTCAAAATTATTCAATCAATCGAATTTGTAAATTGTTCTTGCAATGCAAATAATAATATAAGAAAAAAAATTGTGGCAAATAATGGGAAACAACAAAATCTCATCATTAAACTTATCATTTTGGAAAAATTTATTTATTTCATTTACTTTAATAATACATAGACCATAGACGTATGCATATGTATATCTGAAAAATGTATATATTATGTATACAATATACAGTGGAAACTCGATTATCTAATTTGCCTTTTACATAATTTAATTGTCCCAGTTTTTACATTGTTTTAAAATCAAAATTAAAGAATATGAAAAAATGTATATTAAAGCCATTAATTATGAATGTCAATTTTGAAATATTAATTTAATAAAAATTTATAAACTATTTAAATTTTATGATGAAATTTCAATTATCATTAAAATACTAATTAGTATAATAATAAGAGAAGAAAATAATGAAGATAAACGATATTCCACTGTAATATTTAAATTACGTACTAAAATTATTTAATTTAAATTTGTTTAATTTGTGACTTTCAATAATTCTACATAGTTAATGTAATATTGAACTGTTGGAGCAAAATATATATATATCTAAATATGATACTTATATAGTAAGTCATTTCAAAATGTAATAAATAAATTTTGTATAAAGGAAAGAATAATAAAAAAAAAAAATAATTAAGTAAATAAATTAGATTATTTAAGCAAAAATATTTAGATTTTAAATAATTACAAAAATATTTTCGTTCGTCATAATAATATTATTAATGTAAAAAGTTTATTAATTATTATTTTTTTTTTTTATTTTTATGTAGAATCCTTTTTATATTTTGTAAAATAAAAAAATATATAATTTAAGAAAATTCATTGAAATAAATTAAGAAAAATTTAAAAAATTTAAATACTTAGATAGTAAATAAAAATAGCAAAAAATTTTTTAAATCAAATTCAATTATTTTTACATTTTCTTTTCTTATTTTTATTTATAAATGTATAGTAGTTAACAAAAAAAAAATAGAAAACACAAAATATAAAAAATAATTATTGAATTTTAGAAATTATTAAGTTTAGAAAACGTATTCTTAAGTATGAATTTTGTATGTTACAATATAATTAAATAAATTAAGTAATAAAATAATATTTCTTTTCTTTTCTTAATTTAAAATACATCTTTAAAAAGATCGCTATAGTTAACAGGCATGTTGAATAAAATTCTTACTGCAACTTTATAATAATTTATAAGTTACTGACCCTAATACATTTATTTGTATAAAAGTAACATTATATTAACATAACAGTAACATTTGTATGGTGTCGGGACAAAATTACACAAGACTAAATTACATATGAACAAAATTTCATAAGACAAAATTACATATTATGGACAAAATTACATAGAGACAAAATTACATATGGACAAAATTTCATATTTAAAAAAATTACATATTACATTGTGTCAGTATTTCGATCAGTTGCAGTTGTAAATAGTTACAGATTTCTTCGATGTTACTACACTTTTTGATTCTTAGCAGTTCTCAGGTATTATGCTCTGAGGTATTAAAAAAAATATGATAGACCTTGAATTTACTTTTTTACACAAATAGTTATTGGGCCTCTGTACATTGGTATTTTCCCTGCTTTTAACCCTTTGCTATTCTTTTCTAAGAGCCTTTTACGTGTTATTTAAAAAACACTTTTTAAAAAAGCAAATTTTTTGTATTCTGGGGCAGTTTTTACTAATACATACATATAAAGTAGCAATAAAAATATTTTGGTTCACCATTAGGAAATTTTAGGAGGTCAAAAAATTTTAGGAGGAGTTAGTCAATCACAAAAATTTACTTGATTTGAAAATTTTAATCGAATATACAGCTTGAAAACTGGAGAGCTTGAATGGATGTTAAATGTCAAAAATTTACGAAGTTTGGTTTATGTAAGAAAATAGAAAATTTAAATGAGTAATTAAATAAAAAAAAAAATTAATTGTTGTGTTTAATTTTTAAATTTATAGAAAGTTTTACAAATTTTAGACGTCAAAATTTATGTCAGCAAAAATACATATGTCAATGTCGAACTCAAGGTATTTTCAAGCTGACAGCCACTCAAGCTGGATTTCCACTTTCGCCGTTTTACCGTCACGGTCGCTTTTAACCAATCAGAAACGACTGAGTTAAAATCTTTTCCGTGACCGTAGCCACGCATACCAAGCAATTTCGATGACAAGCAATAAAAATTACTTGATTATTTTAAATTTTGAAGTTAGCTATATAGTGAAGTAAAGTACCACACTTTCCTTTTTCCCCTTCCTTATCTATCCCAGTCTAGCGGTACGTAAGTTTATATAAAAAAAAAAAAAAAATCCAAATAATTTTGCTTTACTTGTTAATATATCTAATCTATCAAATGTTTCAAAGTATGCCTGACTGAAAACCGTGGCATGTGGAAATCGTTTTCAAAGAATCGTCACTGAAATAGTAACGGTGCTAAAACCGGCCCATATGTAAATTCATCCTTGAAGCTGGTTAATCGAATACATACATACACAGCTTGAAATTTCAAGAAAGATTCAATTGTCAAGTATTCAAGCTATCAATTTATTCGCTCAGAGCTGTAAGAGTTTAAAATTCGTATTTTATTGCACGTGCGTTTGAATGTTAATTATCAAAAAGTAATTTTTAATGCCTGTTCAGCCCGTCTTCTATACATTTGTTTTTTGTTCAGAGTATTGCTCTGCTCTGAAGTGAAAAAGAATACACCTATAGGCCATAGTAGCAAGTAATCCAAGATTTATATAATACAAGATTATCTATTATTCTTGGTAGTAATCAGTACTGGTTTGGTATATGAATTGTTTAATTTTTTGCTATTACATATTAGAGTATCCTTATAGCTCTTTTATTTTAGAAAATGATACAAAAGTTGTCTGACTATTGAATACTTATTTTGGCATTTGTATTTTTTTTTTTTTGTAGTTCACTGTGAAAGTGTGAAATGTCAACATTCACTCCACTGCTCCACTAAAAATATAATGTCAAATTCAAATCCATATTCCATAATCAAGTCAATTTATATTTAATAAGGTATATTGTGTTTGGTTTTCTACTTATATTTTATCAAAAAATATGAAAACTTATTAATTCATAGCTTTTTAAATTAAATATCGTTATAATAATGAATTTAAATACATCAAATCCTGTAATTTTAACATTTAGACCATCATGGGAACAATTTAAAGATTTTCCAAAGTACATGTAAGTAAGGTTGTAAATAAAATACAATTTATTAATTAGGTTATTTGGATTTATTTAAAAAAAAAAAATAAAAAAAGCCGTTACAATTAAATGTAAAATGTTTAAAATTTTTTAGAGAGTATATTGAGTCTCAAGGAGCAAACAAAGGTGGTTTGGTTAAAATAATACCACCAGCCGAATGGAAAGCTAGAAAAAATGGTTATGAAATGGATGAAATAAATATGACGATACCTACACCAATAGGCCAAGTGGTATCTGGTAAACAGGGAGAATATCAACAACTAAATATCCAACGAAGACCAATGACTTTAAGACAATTTAGAGATTTAGCTAATTCAGAGCGTTATCAAACCCCGAAACATTTTGATTACGATGATTTAGAAAGAAAATATTGGAAAAATGTTACATATATTGCACCAATTTATGGTGCTGATATTAATGGGAGTTTAACAGATTCGGATGTTAAGCAATGGAATATAAATAACTTAGGAACAATATTAGATTATGTTAATACCGATTATGGTATTGAAATTGATGGTGTTAATACTGCATATTTATATTTTGGAATGTGGAAAACATCGTTTGCATGGCATACAGAAGATATGGATTTATATTCAATTAATTATTTGCACTTTGGTGCACCAAAAACATGGTATGCTATACCTCCACAATATGGAAGAAAATTTGAAAAATTAGCTAATCAATTATTTAATGAAAATTATAATGTATGTAATGCTCACATGCGTCATAAAATGACATTAATAAGTCCAAAAGTTTTACAAAATCATCACATCCCCTTTAATAAAATAACACAAGAACCAGGTGAATTTATGATAACATTTCCATTTGGTTATCATGCAGGGTTTAATCATGGTTTTAATGCAGCTGAATCAACAAATTTTGCTACACCCAGATGGGTTGAGTATGGTAAAAGAGCATCACAATGTCATTGTCGTAAGGATATGGTTAAAATTTCAATGGAAACATTTGTAAAAAGATTTCAACCAGATAAATATGAAAATTGGTTAAAGGGTCGGGATTATGGATCGCATCCCGAAGAACCAGATAAAATTTGTCCTGCTCCATCGCCAACAATAAACAAATATGTTTGGTAAGAAATATGAAATATATAAAAAAAAGTTTTCATTAATTTTTTATATATGTATATAAGTATATATATTTACATATTTTATTTTTTAGTAAAAATGAATTTAATAATAAACAGAAAAGAGGTTGCAGTGGATCCACATTAATGGATCAAGCATCACCTAAGAAAAAATCTAAATTAATTAATCAAGAAAAGGATCATTTAAATGAAACTAAAATTAAATTCAATTTTAATGCCATAGCTATAGTAAGATTAAAAAAAATTTGGAATCAATTGCCTGGTGGATGCCCTAAAATTTTATTTGGTGATCGTATAGTAAAAAATACAAAACGAATGAGATTTCAAACTAAAACTATTGATTTAAGTGAAGAAAATGAGTAGATTTAAAGAAATATTTTTCTTTTTAATTTGAGTTTAATTTTGTTTTAGTATAAAAAGCATTTTATATTGTGTAATTTTATTTTTTGTAGTTTTATATTCTAATAGTTTTTAAAATGGTTTAGTTCATAATAAGATTACTTGAAATCATAATTTTGTATTTGTAGTGTTAAACTACCTATGAAACTTCTAATTTTTACTTTGATTGATTTTAAAACTCTTTACAAGTTTCATGATCTCGTTTTATTCAATTTTAATAACATTAATTTGATCATTATTCATATATTCTTCGTCATTTTTTCGTGACAGTAATTTCTTTTAAATATTTAATTTCATTTTATTGACTTATTCTTATCTTAAATAATTGGAATGAAATGTAATGTAAAAAATATAAATATTTAAAAATTTATGTTTATTATAATAGAACATAAATTGATGTAACTTTCAACTATATAAATAATTAAGAATAGTGATATATTTTAAGATTTCAAAATGGTTTGTTAATTAAATTGAAACAACTAATTTGCATTAAAAAAATAACAAACTACAATTTCAATTACATCAAATACGTGTGTTCATGTAAAATTAAATTATATTTTTATTTTTAAACAATGTTCTTTTGTTTTGTTTGCCCTTTTAAATTAACATAAAGTATAATTGTACTTGGAATGAAGACTGTAGATTTATATGAAATAATAACAATAAAGAAAAAATATTTTATAATACATATATAAAATTTGTTATATTTTTATGATTTTAACACTTATTCAAATTTTTAGATATTTAGATGATTTAATTCCACATTTATATTCACAAAATGTCTAGATTACATACACTATTTCCTCTTCATATTTCTAAATTATTTAACAATTTTCAGAATCAACTTTCATAATAAAAACAAAAATGACTAAATATATCGAAGTTAATAAGTTTTTACTAATTTATTATCACTTGAATGTTTATACATAATTTATTATATAAAATAAAAATTAAAGATTTTTAAAAAACAAAAAAATTTAGCATTACAAAATTGAAATAAAATAGTGGTTATTAAATATAATATATATGTATAAGAATAAACTTTATATAACTTGAAAAAGTAACAATAATAAAAAATATTTCGTAAATTAAAGAAAGATCTATGCAAATGGATCTATGTTATTATATTGTTCAATTGGCTTTACAATTGCTCGAGGTTGTGAACTCGACTCTGTTTCATTACTATCCTCATAAAATGGATTACTCTCTTCATCATAAAATGGATTTGTAGAAACAGCTTTAGAACTATTTTCTTTTCTAATAATTTTTTTAGGTAATGCAACAGTTTCCTTTTTGTTAAATATTTTTCCATACTTATATGCTTCTTCTGCGCGAATTCGGCCTTCAGCTTTAGGCCGATATGTTAATGTATCACTCACAAATGATTTTATTGTATTTCCTTCTGTTACACGTATTTTTCCTTCAGATATTAATGCATTTGGCTTATCATTGTGCGAAATAGGCTGCAGTTGATTATT
Source organism: Argyra leucocephala (assembly GCA_963942445.1). Classification (NCBI taxonomy): domain Eukaryota; kingdom Metazoa; phylum Arthropoda; class Insecta; order Diptera; family Dolichopodidae; genus Argyra; species Argyra leucocephala. The sequence continues at coordinate 157,902,177 of OZ012678.1, forward strand.
ATCATCTAATTTTATTTTATTAAAAAAGCCATGACCAAAATACTTTGAAACTACAGAAAATGGTTCCTCAGATATAATTAGCGTTTTATGGAAGTCATCATGTTTGTTTTGTGATTCACTTTGTGCTGTTAATGCACTTTGTAATTGCGAATATGCTTCATGACAAATCTTACAATCTTTTTCACTATCTGAACACATTCGTAAGCATTCTTGATGATATGAATGTTTGCATAGAAAATAAACAGCCGGCATTGTTAATCGTTGAAGACATTCATCACACATTGTATTCCGAAATTCAATTGGGTTTGAATGAATGTTTTCCATATCTGTTTTCAAAAGTTTTAATTTTTCAAGTAATTCAATTACTTTATTTTCTTTTTGATTTGTTATTTCTGATTCTTTTTGTAAAACGTTCACAAAGTATCTACGTACACTTGATAATTTTACACTTTTATCCGACATTGTAAGATAATTCAGATTTTGTAAAGGAGATTGAAATTTTTCTTTTCCAGAATGCATGTGATTCAAAACTGAGATCAATAAATCAGGTGGTGCTTCATCATAATTTTTTAGTCCACTAAGAACTCGAAGCCATAAAGAAGGTTCTGAGGGCCCGTTTCGTTCACAAAATGTTTGTAATTCTTCATAATTTTTGTTTTCTAAATGATATTGTATTACAAGATGATATAACTTATTTTGTTCATAGATCCATACAAATCCTGGTACAAAATTATACAAACGGCATAAAATTAAAACATGATTCATATCATAGTCGAGTACACCTTGTTGCAAAATTTCTAATAAACGATTTTTAATTTCATCATTATTTTTCCATTTCCTTAAATATAATTCAATCAATGTATTAACAATTAAAAATTGATTTTTAGAATCTTTAGAATTTGAACAAGGTCTATTTTTAAGTACATATTCAATGAACTCAATTAATTTATCAGAATTTTTATAAAATGCATTTAAAAATTTTTCTGGACTGAATGATTTTGAATATTCATTACCAATATCATATACATTTGGTAATTGATTTAATGATTCATAACTACTACAATATTTTTTTAAAATATCAGTTGTTTTCTCCGGAGAATAATTCATTAATGTAACACCATATTTTATGAGTAATTTTTCAGCATCATCATTTGATAATTTCGAAATATAATCTAATGCCTCTTCGGGATCCTTCATGTCTTCAATTAAAATACTAATGCAATAATCGTGTTTTTGATTTCTTTTTGCTAAATCTAAAGCCAATTCCACAGAAGCGTTTCTACATATTTTAATTGCAATATCCATATCAAACATTATATCTGGATGTCTATCTTTTGACAAAAAATCTGTTAATTCATCTTTTAAATCCAATTTGGTAAGGCATTTTAATAATAATGTTATATGATGAACCGATGTAGTTTTATCCTTTCGGTGTAATTCTAATAAATAATCAGTTAGGTATTTTGTATTTTTTGAGTCAAAAAATTTTGATGTTACATATGAAGGCTCGACATATCCTATTGTTTTTATATAACGCAGTACAGCTCCTTCATAATCTCCTGAAAAAAGTTTAAAATAAAGTGAAAATAATTAACGTTCATTTTATAAATAAGTATATAAAATTAATATAAATTTTGATTTACTTTTAAGATAAAGATGATCTCCGTATCGTTTATATATTTCAGCAAGATGTCTTTCGGCATCATTTTGTTGGCGACCTGCTATTCTTATAGCAACTTCATATTGATTCTTTTTGAGAAGAATATTTAATTTACTTTGTAAATCTTTTTCACACAAGGAAAATAACTCATTATTTTTTGTTAATATATTACAAGTTTCAAATTCCTTGAAAATCGCAACGACTTCATCAATAATACAGTTAAATACAATTATATTATCTTGCATATCAATTATACTTAAAATTTGTTTATCTGTAGTACTTTTTTCGTTCTTACTTACTACAATCAAACGTGTTATAAACCAATCAACGAGAGATTTTTGCCCATCTAGAACATAACATGGTCCACGACCATCTACATTAAAACAATAAATCGCATTATTTCTTCCAACAACAAAATTTAACTGATTATTGTGTTCTTGATTATTTTGAAATGTGAAACATGTTATTGGTGAAGACATGTCATCTAAAACAATTTGAGTTTCTTTTTCTTTGCTCTTAATATTATAAACTACCACACCTGAATCTGAGCAAACAAACATATTAACTATTTTTCCTTGTTCTTGAAATGCGATTCCAACAATAGCAGTCTTAAAGCATTTTAAATTTTTTAATGTTTTTGCATTATCTCTGCCAATATCACCACGATATAATGATACTGAACCTAAATCGTATCCAATTGCCATCATTTGACCACTATCTGACACTGCAAGAGCAGTTGGTTTTTGTAGTAGATCAGAGAAAACATTTCTTAGACATGGGGCACCATAAGATTTTGTTATTTTAGATAAATTCCAAACTTTAAAACTTTCCCGAACTACCTGTTTCTTAGGTATTGTTATGAGTAAATTATTTTTAATGGATAATACGCAAAAATTAATTGATATATCATAGCCCCTAAATGATATACAATCCCAATTGCGATCAAATACGTGAATTTTCCCGTTAGAATCACAAATGATATTTTGACCTCGTCCGCTCGTAAAGCATGTAACTTGACCATCATCTAAAGCATCAGTTATTTTAGTAATATTGGTAGTATCAGGCGTTAAATCAAATAGGTTAACTTTCCTCCAATCTCTTGCCATTTCCTCCAATTTATTCTCAGAATCTTCTCTGGAAGAACTATGGCAATAACAAATTCGAATCTTAAATAATTTTAAAGAAATTTAGTTATTGAAAACGAATCTATTGTAGACAAGAATTTTACTTTTAAAACTAATTTATTTTTATTTTCAACCTTTAAAAACTTAAAGATATTTTAATTTTCTAATTTACTAGTTTTTATTTTTATTACTACAATACTATTGTATATTAAATTCCAATTCCAAGTCCTTAAAAATTCAATTTTAATTATGTTGTCAGTGTCAGTGTCATTTTGTTATCGTTATATCAGACGTATCAGTATCAGCTGGTCAATATGCGTTTCCATGCATCTTTAAACAGGGGTTCACAAAATGTTAAAAAATGTGTCTTCATAGTTCCAAATTTAAATATTAAAAATTTATAATATGTATAAGTAAATTGCACCTTCTATTTTCAATTAAAGATTGAACACTTTTATATTTTAAAATAATAAATATTTCATAAACCTTTATTAATTAATTTACATTTCATAAAATATTTAATACGTTTATTTTAAAACGCTTTTTGTAGCGGCTGTTAAAATATTGGAATTATGAAGTATGGATATGAATTCAAATGAAGTATGTAAATGCAGGTGACAAAATATATACATAATATTCGCCGCATTTTTGATTGTGAATTGTGATACTTCATAAAGCGTTGAATGACATTTGCCTTCATAAATTTAAAGTTGGCTTGGTGTATTGTTTATTTTTAATTATTTAAATAAATTTAGTATTAAGTATAAAAATTGAATATTAATTATATTACAATGAGTGTAATGACAATGGATTATTTAAATAAACCTGATAAGCGAAAAAAGAAAACCTCTCTTTTTCAATATAAACAATATTTAAAGGCATTGGAAGAGGATGAAATATTCCGAACAGGATTTATTCCTCCAGGGTAAGTTTAAAACTATTTCACTATAAAAATTATTTTAAATATTTTAAAATTTTAGACAAGATGCAAATTATTTATCAATGAAATGGAAGGAACTGACTGATAAACTTAATGACGACGATAAAGGACCAAAACTTTCAGCTGAAGAATGGAAAAAAGTAATGCTTAGAAGTTAATTTTTTGATTTAAAATACATAAATATGATAATATTTTAGAGATTAATGGACTGGAAGCATACTACAAGAGCAAAGGAAAGACGAATAAATGAAGGTAATACACATTTACGGATGACTCCTTTAGAATTAAGATTTATGCAATTATGGGGTTGTGTACCCACCATTATTAATATTACGTCCTTAAACGCCGAAAATAATTCCTCAGAAATTAAAGTTGAAAAAAGTAATACATCGGAAAAGGTAAGTCTTCGTAAATCTTAAATTTGTTTTTTACTTATAAGAACATTTTAGGATATTTTCGACGAAGCTCTAGATCAACCTGAAACTAAACAAGAACTACAAGCAATAACACAGGATGAACTTCACTTACTAACAACAACATCTCAACCACAGTTGACATTAACTACTGTAACACCTTCAAATCATGAAATTAAAGTTGTTGAACAAATACAATTGCCGATGCCAGAGAAGAAAGTTCTAAATTCTAATCATAGCGTAGTAAATCAACAACAAATAACAACAAATAACACAATAGAGAAGAAAAATGAAAATATTACTTTGACAACACCTCCTCCGCTTAAAAGAATGAGAATTAATAATATTTCTCAAGCTCATATGACACAAATACCAATATCAATTGCAAATACAAATTACAACGATACAAATAATATTAATTCAAATGCAACAATGACTGTTACAAGTACTACGATACCCACTCAAATTAATACTACCAGAGAAAATTTGCAAATTTTAACTCAAACTTTAACTGGTGCATCACAAACAGCTTCCTTGCCTAATACATCTGAAATAGGTGAGTGTTTATTCTTTAATATGTAATTAATAAATTGTTATAAATATATATGTATTTTATTTAAGCATACACTATAAACACTTTGCCAACAGAAAATGATTCAATTCCAGTCATAGATGTTCAGTCTATTGCTACACAAATAAAGCGTTTAGCTGAAGTAAAAGAACAAAAACTACGATTTGAAATAGAAAAATTTAAATTTAAGAATCCTGGTTTTAAATATGATTTTTAAAATAATTTTATAAGACAATTTTACATTTTTATTTAGATAAGCTAAAATAAATTTAAAAAAATTCTCATTACAATTTCTTTTTAATTATATATAATATTTAATTTATAGTTATCACATTAATTCAAATAATTACCAGTACTATTAAGAATTAGAACAGAAGTTCTTAAATTATGGAAAGTTTGAAAGAACTTAAGTTTGTACCCATAAAATTTGAATGTACATATTTTCGGAATTGAAATGAATGATTTTGATGATGTTATTATGTTATCTATCATATCATGATAATAATAGGTACAATAAACGTTCACTTTCAGTTTTGTTATCAAAATAATGACTCACGTTCCAATCCAAGTAGAGAAATTTAAATTTGAAAAACTGAATCAGTGAAATTTAAATAACAAACCATTTAACACATATAGGAAACATACTTTTCATACGATCTACTATAAAACTAGAAAAACTCACATTCTGGGAAATTTTAATACTGCTTAATTTCATAGCCGTAAAAAAAAAGTTTAAACGATTTAAAAGAATTTCCATGCTTTTTCTATTGTTTCCTTAAATCAAAAACTAATTATTTTTTATTTTATTATTTATATTTAATTATCACACAAATGGGATGTGATACAATTTCTATTATTAATAATAAAATAAAACAAATTTTTAAGACATTATTTGACAAAAATTGATTTGCAAAATAACAATAATAAAATAATTAAGCCAAAATTTTGATTTATTTAATAAATTAAACAAAAAAAAAATCGTATTTTTATTATATTGTAAACCCATGATTTTGTTTTTATTTTAAAATTATGTTCACAAGAAATTTTACTTAAATACAGTAGTTTTAATCTAAATATTTTAATTCTAATTTAATTGTAATCAAAAAGCTTATATAGACTCTTTAAAAAATAAAAAACACAAATTTATTTATGTAATTTTCATAATTGTAAATATCATATATATACTATATATCAACATGGATATTGCTAATATTGTAAGTAAAAGAACGACGATGAGAATTTCCATCAGATATATAATTCACATATCTTTTAACTGATATCCACATAAGTTTTAACTGATTTTTAATATTCTAAAATGAAAAATAAAGAAAAATTTCAATATAAAAATTTAAATATAGTAATTTAAACATGTACAAACACAATTTGAATGTGTCTTCGGAACATGGTTACGCAGGAAGTACTTATAACAAAAAACAGAATTCAATAAATTACCTTTTAAGTTAATCTTAAGCTATACAATTTAAAGCTTAAAAACAAATATACTTAAAATATATTTTAATTAATTTCTTCAGACAAAGGGGGAGCTTCTGGTATAGTACTAGTGAGTAGTGGCGAGGGAGGTGGTTCATTTTGAATTTGTTCAGTCGTTGATAAATTCATTGGCATATGAACATCATTTGGAAAACATAATAAAACGGATGTTGAATCTTGATGTCTTTGTAGGTCTGGTTCATAATGTGGTTGAAATAGTGGTTCGTTTTCTATGTTATTTAATGTGGAATTTTCAAATTCATTTTCACTAAAAATAATTTCGCTTTTACATGTTTTAATATGTTTCGATAGGGGTTCTGCATCAGATTCTGAAAAATCGGTTGTACCCTGTGATTTTATTTTATTAATTAATTTCCTCTTTCGTTTTTTGTCTTTAAGTTTTTTTTTTTTGTGCTCCTTTTTCTTGGAAGTATAATTTGATGTTTTCTTAGATTTAGATTTTAGTTTATTTTTCTTCAAATCTTTATTAATTTTATTGGAATCTTGATCTTTTTTCTTATGTCGCATGGAATGTAATTTATTTTTAGTTGATTTATTTAATAATTTATGTTTTTTATTTGAAAAATATTTTTTTTGTCTAACATTGTTCTTTCGAAGAGATGAACAATGTGTCTTGTTACTGTTATTACTTGTGTTATCTGTAGTATTACTATTCGTGCTAGTACTGCTGCTGCTGCTAGTACTTTTACTACTACTTCTACTTCGATTCTCTTTGTTAGGAAGTGATGAAGAACTTGTTGAACTTGAGCTAGAGCTTCGAGTCGATCTTCTAGCTGCAATTTTATTTCGACTGCTATTACTTTCTGATTTATGATTCACATCACTTGGTTTAAATTTATTTTTTGTATTCCTATCAATACTATGAGGAGTACTACTACTGCTACTACTGCGAGCACTGCTGGATGTGTTTGAAGAATTACTAGCAGTATTTGAGCTTTGATCTGATTTTGTTACATTATCAATATTTTCATCTGAACTTGACGACTTATGATCATCATCATCATCATCATCATCACTTTCGTTTCTAGAACTTTCACTATCAGAGCTTGAGCTTGACTCATATATTGCCTTATAGCCTCGTCCACTGCAAGGTCGATTATTATTTCCAAAATTTTTAGGCTTTGTTGAATTATGCTTTTGTCGCTTGCTACGTGATGACGATGATGAAGAATATAGTAATGACATTGGTTTTCCACTACCTGTAATACCAGATGAAGTAGATGGTCCTGCATTAAATTCATCTTTAATAACTCTTTTCGATTGTCTTGGTTTTAATTTTCTGGGGCGACTTTTTCTTGTTCTTTCTACTGTTGGCTTAAAATCCGAATCAGATGAATGATCCACATCGGATGATGGCATAAAAATACCTAAAGAAAATAATTTTGAATTTCATTTAAATAAAAATATTTTTTTAATTAGGATATACCACTAATATTTCTCATCCTTGAACTTTTTAACCTAGTTTGTCTTCCAATATTAAAAGAAACTCCACTAGTTCCTGGAGTTGGCGCACTATTTAAATTTTCTTCTGGTCGTTTTTGCTCACTAATGAAAACGACGTCACTATCTGAATCTGAATTCAAACTTACCATTTCAGGTGTTCGTAAATGTGGTGGTTTTCTTTCTAACACAAATTCACATGTATCACTGCTGGCGCTGCTTAGCAAAGATATTCTTTCATCATTAAGCTGATGTGATGAATGATTTGTTTCGTTTATTTCTATCACTGATTCCGAATTATTCAAATTTACAATTTCATTACTTGGGTTAGTAGATGAGTTGTTATTTGTTGATAAATTAATTGCAGTCATTTGAGAAGATGAAGCTGAATGTGAAATATGTGCTGTATTAACGTTACTATTATTACTACCATTGCTATCACCGTCCCCAATTATAATATGAACAGTTGATACTGCAGAATGGGGATCATTTGTAGCCTCAATTGTTAAACCAACCCCGGCGTTGTTATTGCGCTGTCTACGGTTATACATCGATTCTGATGTATACAATTGGTTTTCATCAGCAATTTCAGCAACATCATCTGAATCACTGGACGAAGATGTAGCATTGATGACAACTTCATCATTAGAATTAATGGCGTAACGGACTTCTCGATCGTACCCAATAATATCATAAGGACTTCGTGCAAAGTTAAGAAATTCATGAATAAAATGTGCTGTATGATGTCCCAACTGCAACATTATAAATAATTTATTAAAATAATACAATTCAAAATGTATTCATTTATAACTTACATAAGGAGATACACGACGACGAAAATCTGGTGAATTTATATTAAATATTGTTAGTAAATCATGAATTGTACATAATACAGTACTTGTTGCATTATGAGAATCTCTTAACAAACATACAAGTTCTCTATTTAGCCATGGCATTAATCTATGTACTTGAGAGACATTTTCTCTAAAAAATGAAGCAAAAAAAAAAACACAAATTGATTAAATTATAGAAACTATAAAAATATTTTACCTACCTATAAAATCTAGCTGAACATTCCCGAAAACGACCAGTTACATCAGGCAACGGCAAAGCATATAATCCACCATCATAAACATAACGGCGAAATCTTGTTGAAATGTTTGTACGCAATTGAATAATGGAATTAGAAAGTGTATTGGCATGTAATTGCATGGTAGCACTAAATGAACTACGGCTAAAAAGTAAAAATTAAATAACTGCTTATTTTATTAAATTATTAAAAAATATTTATACTACCTTGGTAATTGTATGTGAGCTCGCATGGGTCTTGAAAAGTCTGGAAAAGCATTGGGTGGAGATTGAACCAAATATTCCTCAAATTGATCATCTGATTTTACATTATGTATAATAGATTTGAATGACTGCTTGCACAAAGGACATTCTGCTTTTACCTTAAGTTATAATAATTAATTTATATTAAAATTAATATAGAAAACTTATTGTGTTTTTCTTTTCTTACTTTACTCCATTCTAATAGACACTTAAAACAAAATTGATGCAAACAGGAATCCGTAAAACATTTATTTCTACATTTTCCCAAACAAATCGCACAATTTGGTGGTGGAGATCCAGTAGCAGTACGATTATTATTTTGAAAAGTACTTTCATCTGAAGAACTTGTATTTTCAGGTGATTTAATAGCTCTTCTAGTAAAATCAGGTGTTGCAGGGCACTGATCAACCCTTTCCGGGGTAGCAGGGCATTCCATTGCAAAACTTTGAGCCATCAAAACTACAAATTTCTATTTTTTTCACTTTTAAAATCTATAAACCAATTATTAGCATGAGAAAAATTAATTTTTTTTTTCAACAATATGGAGTTGAGTTACACACATTTTTTTTTTTTCAACTTAAGAAAAATTACTTTATTCACCTCTATTATTGATTCCTTGAAAAACAAACTATTTATTTTTTATTTTATTTCTGATATTCAATTATTGCACAAAAACAATGAGACACAATTTGTATAATAAAATATATTAAAATAAATATTTTTAGATTTCGACATTTGAAAAAATTTGATTTATAAATTGACAATAAAAAATAAGCAGCTGGCTGGGCTAGCTTTTTTATCTATTTAATTTATTAAAAAAGGAATTTGTATTGGTACAATTGTTAGACATTTGAAAATTAAATTGTCAAACCAGTTGACATTAAAAATCAAAACTTCAATATTTCAACCCAATCAACATTTGGTAATACATGCTATTTTTACTTTTTATAAGACCAGTATTTCTAAATTTTTTTAGTTAAATTCTCAGTCAAAAATTGCTAAATTTTGTATAGCATAAAATATATCCAAATAGGACTCTGTTTATTGGTATTTTCACTGCCTGTTAGTTTTTACTTTTTCCTATTCTTTTCCTCACACACCTACAAATCAATCAACAAATTTAAGGGCCCTAATACACATCAATCATTCGTCAATCATTCGTCAATATATTGTCAATCATTGACCGTTGATTGACCGTTGATTGATGAGAAATGATTGATGGTGGTTCTATTCTCATCAATCATGCCATCAATCATGCAGGCAAAATTCCCATCAATCATACTGTCAATCATCCTATCAATCAGCGGAATTAAAAAAATCGCTTTTTGTGAAATGTTCAGATAAGGTAGGTAAGGTTATAATAATAAATTGTGATGTAAAAAGAATAATTTTTATATTAATTTTAATAATTATAGCAATTATTGTAAAAACACAATTGATATATTATTCAAATGTGCAAAAAATAATTTGTTGTTTTTTATACACAACATTTACTTTAAAAATTCAATTTAAACCGAAGTCAAAACATTCCTCCAGAAATTATATTTTCAATATTCATATATGTTTCGAATTTATCAATATATTCAGAGCACTTCCACAGTGTGTCCTTGCAAAATGTATAAAAAGATTGACGAGTGCATGATTGATGTGTCCATCGGTCATCATTCTTTTCATCAATATATTGTCAATATATGGACGAAATGATTGATGAAAAGAATGATGTGTAATAGGTACCTAAGAGCTTTAATAAGAGCCATATTTGTTATTTTAAAAAAAATCACAAAATGTTTGGTATTCACAGGTAGTTTTTAATAATCCATATACTTTTTTTAAATTATTCATTTAAAATGTGGTTTGTAGGTTATTTTGCTTTGATTGTGTTTTCTTCTTGGAAAAAGTTGAAGATTAATCTGCAAAACTAGCTAGAAACAATTTTATCTTTTTCAATTTGGAATGTTAACAACATTTCTCTTTGTCTTTCCATTTTTTTTTTTTTTTGATTAGGAATCCTCTAAATTGATATGTATCCTATTCTCAATTGGAGATTTCAAATTAAGTTGAGACAATTCCAATGGCAGGTCGCAGGTAGGTATATAGTTTGAAAAAGTTTTAAATGATATTAAAGTTGAGGTTGAAGGATTTGAGATATATTTAATGTCTTCGACACATACAAGAGTTATGCAAATAGTTTCATTCTCTTTGTAAGGAAAACGCATTATAAGTTGAAACGGATTATTTACATAGTTTTAATAAAATATTTTCTTGATCTAAGTTCCTTCGTTAAAGCGCGTTTTGATTAATTTATTTTGATTGAAATTAAGAAGGTCCTTCAAACCTACACTGATAAACGTAATTCAAATATTTCGTTATTTTTCTGGTAATAATTATGATGAAATATTTCATCTATTTCGTGTTATCTTTGTAAGATTTCTTGACTAAGGAGTAGAACATTTTTTTCCCAACAAATACCCTAGCGATGGGATCAGTCGTGCTTGAATTCGAGAAAATGGAATTTACCTTAAGAAAAAAAAACTAATTTCAGGTGGGTTCAGTATAATTAACCGGTGGATCTAGAATCCATTTTGTATGTGGGTACTTAACGCAATTCACCACAAAAATTCGCCAAAATACTAGCGCCATCATCCGAAAGTATATAAAATTTATTTTTTATAACTCTTAATTTGAGTTTTATTTACATAATGTAAATCTTTCTCAAGAATTTCAATTTTCACACTAATTCAAAAAATAATAGCGATTTAAATTTAACAACTTTCATAAAAAAAAAACATTTAATTTCTTTTACAATAGATGTCACAATATTCATATAAAAAATTTTGTTATTGTTTTTATATATAAAAATTCAGATCCATCAAAAATGTACCTAGATTTTTTTCAGTTCCATTTTCAATAACCGCGGACCATGGATCTGTGGAATTGTGGATTTCAGATACACTGGTTAATTTCACTGAATGCTACCTCAATTCGGTTTAGGAAACAGTATCACCACACCACTCCTATTTTTTGTTTTATACCATTTAGCCTGACATATTGATGAGGTGCGCTTCTTAAAAATCAAAATTGCTGGTCACTCAATTTTTATACTTTTTTTTCCGTTCTTTGATTTTGAGCATTTTCTTGCATGTATTCGATTTAGGTTGGAATTTTGGTTTTAGGTTTTGAAAATGGATGAAATATTTTAACACATTTTAAAGACTTTTTCATTACTATTGAAAAGAGGGTGTAGGTGTACCAAGATAAATTGGAAGTGAATCTTAAAGTTTCAAAAGTGTGATTGAACTACAAAATATAATAAAAATAAAAATAATCTATTCCCGTTCTGGTTCTTAACATCCCTTAAAAAAATCCCTGCCTTTCCTAAGTCATATTAGGCATAAGTATCAAAAAAAAAATCTTCTCAGAGTTTTGGGTGTTATATAATTTTCTACTTTATAGGATTTGTTTCATACATTCATTTTTTCTAAATATTTTTCAATTAGAGCTTTAAGGCGAAATTATGAAATTAATGTGAGTGTGATTTAAATTATTCAAAGTAGAATTTTTCGATATAAAAATTGATAAAATGTCGGTGGTAATGAGGAGTTATTTCTCTCCTATATCGGTAGGGAATATTTAAGTAAATGTGTTAAAAAATGTGTATAAAAAAAATGTTTTTGATTTCTGATATGTCTGATTTTTGTACCATTCATGAACCATACCGATACCACCTATTCAGTATAGTAAAAAAAAATTATTTTACTCCTAGCGATCTTAACTAAAGACTTATGGTTATCATTAATTCTATTTCAGTTTTGTTTTTTATCAACATTATTTCTACTTTGTTATAATATACTTTTATTTATAACAGTTTTATTTATAGAATTAGAACTAATGTAATGAAACTTTAAATTATTATTTCTATTCTTGTATTCTGCAAAAGATATTTATTTAAATTGAAATATATTTTAAATTATTGTTAAGTGATGGTATTGATTAAAAATTGTACCTTATACTACATTTTATGAAGTATTTCATAAATTTAAATACTTCATAAAATATAGTAATATATTCAATAAGCATACTAGTTTATATTGATCATTTGATTTTTTTTTTTGTAACTTGAAGCACAGCTTGAAGTTTTGCAAAAATCTTACTTCTTTTTTACATTTTTTAAAATTATAATTATTATTTATTCTAATTCCAATTAACTCAAAATTAGTCATGTAAATTTTTTGATGAAAACTAATTTCAACTTAGTATAAAATTTTGATTAATTGACTAAATTGAGTTAATTGGAATTAGATATTAGAATAAATAATAATGTTTAATAATATGTCTATATAAATAATGAAACATTATTCAATCGTTTAATGATAAAATTATGATATTAAAACAAAAAGCAAAATTGGATAAAAAGCGTTCATTATTAATTTACTTGATCGTTGTTTTTTACTTAATATAATAAAATTTTTATGTATAGTAACGGTTAAAACTAAAAACATCAATTAATATAAAGATTGCATAACATTTTTAACTCTAACACCATCTTCTTTTTCAATTAATATTTATCTATTATTTAATTTGAGTATAATTTTTTTTGTTGTTCTTGTTGTAATTTTTCTAGAAATAAACTTCTTAATAAAGTTAACAATTTGCTTAATTATTAATTTACTGTTACCATATATGAATTGCAATACAGTAACGCTGAGCGAATATTAACAATATATAGATTTTTCTGAGCAATCCTGTAATGTTATCATCATCTTAATCATTATTATTATCAAATCTTGTTGCTTCTCATGGATGCATTGTGGGTATTAAATAGTTTTCTCCACAAAATTCGATTTTGGCCCAGAAGCTTTATTCAAGTTTTCCAAAGAAACTGTTTCGCTTATTACATTTCAGCGCCATGTTATTTTTGATTGATATCACCTTTTTTGACTATACTGCGGGTTCCAATTAAGACTTTATTTTCTGTTGATCTCTGAAGTGTGATTTGGCTGATCCAGTTCCATTTTCTATTTCTTCGATTTTTAATCATTTCCTCAATTTATTGTTGGAAATTTTTTCTGGCCAAAATACCTTTTGAATCCATTTTAGACCACAAATAACAGGATGTTTTAGATGATTATTTAATTTACTGATATTATTTTGTAAGTTCACTTCATACAGCAGCACGAGGACAGCCCACTCCACATTGTACATACCCCATTGCCTTACCAATTAGCAATTCTCAGCAGTATCATCTAGTAAAATAATAGCTTAGCGACACTGGCATATATCAATTAAGTGGACAGAACAATCTTAACTTCTACAACTACGATATGTAGTAGATATTTGTCAATAGTCAAGTTGCTAATGTACTACACCAAGCAAGCACTCATAAATCATTACAAGGAAAAGGAAGTGCAGTACATATTTTTATTAAGTGCACAATAAATAATACAGCTGTGAGTTGTAAGGTTACACCACCGTAGCTTAAATTCGTACCAGAATTTTTAAATGACTTATTTTGTAAATGCCAAATAATTATTTAAAAATGAATGATGAAAAGATTATAGTAAAAATTGGTTTATTTATCATTAAATAACAAAGAACCTTCGCTTAAAAAGAGATTTCATGCTTTGTTTACATTAAAAAACTTACGGGTAAATTTATCAATAGAAGGGATTAGCAAAGGGCAATCCAGCTTTACTTAAATATGAACTAATATATGTCTTGGACAAGTGCAAGCTGCTGAAACAGCTGGGTGCGACTGGCTCAACGGATGTAATTCCATTACTGACAAAATATTTAAATGACGACGAAATATTTCGCTGATGCGGATCCATATTTATATCCGTCACCTCCAGCAGTGGTCGATAATCTGAATGATCTTATAAATGTTTATAGCAATAAAAATCGTGAACCAAAATGGAAGCCTATTTAACAGATATAGAGTAATGTTCACTTTGAGGATTAAATAATGAAAGTGCTTTATTTAGACATGATAGACGTGCTTATTTAAGCGTGCTTTTGTTTTGGGGTAAGTTCAAAATGAATGCAGTATATCGTTTTGAAAAAAAATGTTTAAAGATCCCGAACAGAATGAAATGGTATGTTATGAATGTGCGGAACCTTTGGCCGTAATAGAAAGCAATGGAAGATTGTATTAAAATCTTGAAAAAATATAATAGGGATAAACAAATAGTAGTGAAAGAAAAAGTGTTTGAAATCGCCCTAGATATGTGTGAATATGAAAATAGTCCAGAATTTCAATATGCCAATGCGTTGAAATAAAAAAATTATTATGACAAAAAGTAATTCAAATATTGAACAAATTAAGGAGAAACATGTACACCACTGCCAATTATGTAATTTTGAAAAATATAAAAGGTTCACTTTCATTGAAGATTAGTAATTTCAGATTACATGAGATCATCATCATCGTATAGATTTCGGACTTTGAAACATTTTATTTGAAAAACTGCATTTATAACGGTGAGTCTGATGTATACCTTAAGAAAGATATTGCAATATGCGTGAAATAATAAAAATTCGCAAGAAATCAATTACGCCATCTTAATTGGTAGTGAATCGAAACTCGAAATGCTAAAACAATCATTGTTCAGTACAATTGTCACCTACACACCTCTTCATATAAAGTATATGTATATATTTTTATTCCCATAATTTAAAATTGTATATTGCCGCTAATTAATAGCGACTTAATAAAATACAGTAAAAAATGTCATTCAGATCATGTAACAGCTTAAAAATTTCATTTCACATGTAGTAATTTTTAAATTCTTTACAACGGGTAGTTTTTATTTTTTCATTTGTTTTTTTTAATACGTTAATTTTTTTACAACGTCGTCTGATGAAGGTGCTAAAATGAATTGGACATAAAATAAAAGAAAAATAAACCATAACATTTAAAATCGTCATCATTGTTACTATATAGATAGAGAATTACAATGCAAAAATTCTAAAATGTAAAAATACAAGACGTACTAGAATTGTCATATTAATATTCAGTCAATGAGAACACATTACAAAACATTTTGTTTATTATGATAAAAAGTATGTTTGTGCATTTCGTTGTACCTACTTATATGAATGTGTTTTGAAAATGTAAGGATGAGAAACTTATAATAAAATATTTGTTGGCGGCGGTGATAATGAACTTTTCACGCCTTGAAATCGAAAGCATTCAACCTGGAGATAATTTTATTTGCTTTTGTATTTGTTTTGCTTATTTTTGTTTTTAAATAGTTACACATCGCAAACTACAATTTACAGATAAATGTTGTATAAATGTATAATATATTATGTATTGTATGTTTGTATATACATTATATTTAAAATATAAAATCATAGCTGACATAAGGATAATATTATTTACTTGCTTACTTCCATCTTCCATCCATCCAGTTAAAGGCTATGCTATACAATATGGTGTATTAGTAACAATTTGAGTTTCATTGGTTATGATTGAATAATACATCATACCGGGTAGATTTTGACAAAAAATTTTCTAAAAATTCCGATTCAAAACAGTTGTATATGGTTGTATGTATATTCTATGTATAATATGCATATTATTTATTTGAGAATGCAAGAACTAAGAAGTATTAAATAATATTCTTCATTTATTTGTAATGAAATTTTCATTCACCTGACAGTTTAACTTCAATTTATTTTATTTCTTTTACTATAGTTGTCATTTTTAGATTTTTATATATAAATCGTAATATTTTTTTAATTTTTAAATTGTAATTTATGTTTTTTTTTTATATAAACAAGTGCAAATTGAATAATACATATTATATACGGTGCAATTTCGTAAATTTTAGAATAAGAAATTTTACATTACTCGTTCTCGTCGTATTGGTTATTTAGAAATTTTTTGTTCTCATTAACTTATGTAATTAATTTGTTATTAAAGCATAATAAGTAAACTATTTATATATACTAACTATTTATATATATTATAATAAGTACAAATTTTATTAAAATGTTTTATTTTCAAATTTGAATTATTAATTTGATCTTTATTATATTTATAAAAATAATTAATAAAATTGCTACAAAATATAATGATCCGCCTAAATGTATGTTATATTTGTAGAAATGGTATAATTTTCTGATTTAATTAAGAATATTTTAAAATTTATACATACTTACATATTAATAAAAATTATTTTAATTATTTATTTCAAAATTCAATAAAAGGAGATAGTTATCTCATAGAAAACAATAAAACCATAAGTAAGCAAATCAAAACAATTGCAAATACTAGGAGCACCTGTTGGTTAATTATATTATTTAACATTTTTAAAAGAACAGGGATTTTCATGAACTGATATAAATGCTAACCAAAGAAAAGCTTTGAAGTGAGTATGGTTTGATAGAAAAAACATAAATACTCTTCATTTATCTTGCCTTTTCTACATTATTTTCCCTATATTAACACAAAATAATTTAGCTTTTACAATGGTTTTTGTTTTTTGTTTTACCAGTTTTACTATGAAATCCACCGCAAGCTTTTACTACATAATTAGTCTTACTTTTATCTATATCTGGTACTCATTATGTTACAGACAGATCAGATATCGCTGATTATGAAAGAAATTAAAAGATGTAAAAATAGATATATACCCAAACTTATGTAACACCTTTGGCGAGAAGACTATTACAATACATAAGTACAGCTAGCAGGTTAAAAAAAGTTACAATAGCAAAAATACTTAAAATGAACTGAACGTGCAAAACGAAGTATCAAATTAATGCGCTATAGATCTTTCTAATTTATCTAAAAGTTCTAAAAAACACTACATAACAAAATTGATGATTAAATTATTGTAAATTTCGTTTAGAAATATTCAATAAAGTCAGTTATATAAAATGAGCAAAAATTATAAAAATTTGTGTAGGTATTATAAAAATTTGTTTTTAATAGAAAGTAAAAATTGCTAAATTTAACAAACACACACGCACACAACATTTATATATACGTTACTGCAATAAATACTTGTTAAATTGAAAATCCTAACTTTGTGTTATTTAGATATTCTTTTGATATATTTTAATATACACCTTCATAAAATCAAGACGTATTTTAGTTTATTAAGAAAATGCATTTTTTTTTGTTGCATTGTTTTTATGCAATAAAATTAAATTTCTATAATGACAGAAAAACAAAAAACAAAAAATTCTTTATCATGGTAGAATAAATGTATAAAGTTCTTATCAAACCATCCGTGAAAATTTACAATAAAAGTCAAAACTACCGCATGTATGTAAATACAACATAGAATAGGGTGTTTTTTGCATCATGGTATTTTTTTTTTTCAACTGTGTAGGTAGAGTTATTTGTTCTTTCGTTTATAGTTGAGGTTCAATAGCTTAAATGGTCGAGCTATCTGTTTTTGTAAAGTTGTTTTGATTCAATTAAATTACAGTATTTTCATTACTCTAGAGACCATCAGCATCAGCCAATATGTAAATTAAATTTAAATGAAGTCAAAAAGTATACATTTAATATTACGGTTTTTGTATTTTCTAATTTAATCGAATTACAATTTCAGAACTTTTTAAACAGTGTTTTGAAAAAAAGAAGACCTAATTTTCTTGTAGTTTTCAACTTCGTGTAGTTCTTTTGGAATTCATTGTATTTGATACAATTTAATAATTTGAATGCAGATTACTTATTCACTTACTTAGATACCCAACTAGAGCATAGAGGTCCTGTGTCTGACTCATGACTATCCTTTATTTTATCTAGAGAGACACTCTACAGCTTTAGGTAGCTTTCTTCAGTGGAAGATACGAAATTATCTTGATTAGGTTTGATCTGTACCTCCGGGCCTGAATTCAAGTATTCTTTTGGCATTTTCATACATCCGCTCTAAGTGTTAATTTACAAAACTCAGATAATCTAAACATTTTAGGTATGCACGTGAACCAAAAAATGACCTGGAAGAATCATATTTTTGACATCGCAAAAGGAGCATCAAAATGTTTAAGATACTTGAGTTGGAACTTCTTAATATCTGGTGCTTTCCTTTTCACCCTTAGACTACCTTGACTGTGTGCAATTCGTCTAATCGACGACTCAACCGTAACTTCGTCCTTAACTCTTTTGGACATCGCCGTATAGTAGGATTGCTTTCTGTTTTATAGATACTTCGTAGGTGGGGTCACGTATGCTCATAAGAAATCAAAAAACTACTTCTTTTTCTATCCAACAATTCCATCGTCAAACAAGCGGAGCCGCAGATGCCCATCTCTACACAGTAGAAATACCTTGATGACACAAAACAGATTACGGGAATTGGTTCATAGTTAGGACTTCACGAATGTGGAATCATATCACTTCTAATGTGTTTCTACATTCAAATAACACCATAGTATATAACTGGCAGGAATTCAAGAAAACAATCCATAATTTCATTCTGCAAATTCCTATCAATTGCTTCAATAACTTCTTCCCATCCAAGTGGTATGTAAATACTAAAGCTGGACTGTTTATAAAAACGAAAAAAGTGTCCGATCCCCTGTACTTTTCTTGACTTTTCCACATCATTATACAGCTCGTAGAGTTCGGCATTATATTTTCTTCTCCAAAT
The DNA here is from genome assembly GCA_963942445.1 of Argyra leucocephala. Classification (NCBI taxonomy): domain Eukaryota; kingdom Metazoa; phylum Arthropoda; class Insecta; order Diptera; family Dolichopodidae; genus Argyra; species Argyra leucocephala. The sequence goes on from OZ012678.1 coordinate 157,921,776, forward strand.
TCAATCTTCGTTTTGAGAACCATTATTTTATATCCGAATAAATTTTTTTTCCACTTGTCTTGGGGGATATCAATAATTCTGTTCTGTAGATCAGAACCAGAAGTATGAGCGTTTCTGTTAACGCATGTCGTCTCAAACGAAAAGCCAAATATTTAGATTAAATAATGGTAACTGAAATTAAGAGTTTGATCTAATACCATCTATTTGGGGAAAAAAACTGGTATAATGTTCTAAGCGTAATAAATTTTTTACAAGAATTAAAAATTGAAAAGCATATCGTTATAAAATATAAAAATTATAATACCCAAATTATAACTTTTTAAAAACTAAAACTTTTTAACAAGACAGTTGTTAAGCCAAACGTTAGACTATAACTGTTTTATTGTCTTCATCATATTTAATACAATAGTAGGATAACTACACTAATGTGTAGATTTCTATAACAGATAAATAGTAGGAATGGTTCATACGTTAATAACTTACGAGTCAATCTTTGCTATTGGACCTAAGCGTTAGACTAGGACATCTTAGTCTACTCATTTATGCAAAAGAATATCGTAGTTCAAAATCATCCTGTATATATAGGTATAGTACAAATTATTATAGCATACCGATACCCATAATATTCTTAGATTCACTACATTGATGCAAAGAATTAAAATTAGTGGTTTCTTCATTATCATATTATCAAACATCATCATTATCCTCATCATTTGAAAAGAATAATTATTATAAAATTATAATATTAGTAGTTTCTCGTATATGTACGCTATACATGTATAAAAGTAGTTATAGGAAACCCTTCAGAATACATTTTACTTTGTAATATTTATGGAATACAAAATATATGCACATAACTAAAAAAAAAAAAAAAAAAAAAAAACTATTAATATATGAGATGAGGAGTCAGTTGTATTTGTTTCTCTTTCATATTAGAAGTAATTAGTGAAGTGAAAAATGAAGTAAAATTTTATTCTTAACCTTTTGTAACTATATGATTACCAACTATAGTAAACTGGAGGCTTTATTGCAATTGCATACATTATGATATAGTAATAAAAGCTAATATATATAAATATTTATATATAATATATGTAAGTCTAAGTATGTATATATTTATATTTAAAAACGTTTTCCTCTTCTGTTACGCTTAAAACATTTATTTGTATAAAATGATTTTCATTATACATACTTATGTATACATACATTCAGTTATTATTCTTTATAGTTTGTGGATAATCATTCAAGAATTAATCTATTTTTTTAAAAATATTTTTTAATTATTAATTTTCCTCCTTAAAAGTATGTTTCTATATGGTTTAGTATTATAGTTGACCATATCGAAAGCTTGAGTTGTACTGAACAGTGAATTATCACTGTTTTTTTTTCTTACACACTATACTCTGTACCCAAACACTAGAAAACGAGGTTCAGGTATGGAGAAAAGGATAAAGAGGGAAATTGGATGAATGAGGAGAATTGGTAAGGTTAAGTTGGAGACGAACGTGAAGAGGAAAAGTAGTAAATTGTATTGAACTACCTGGCTACGCAGACAACATAATTTATTGCTGCGATAGCCAGGGGAGCCATCAAAGCAATCAATAACGACAAAAAAACAGCAACGAAAAACAGCAACGAAAAACAGGTTCATGAAAGGTTCATTTTATTAGGTTCATTAAAGCTATTAGTGTTGGCTCAGCGATGGAGTCTGCTGAGAGGCAAAGGTGAAATTGTTGAGTGGGTGTACAACGGGCCGTAAGACCCAAGTACGTAGGATATAAGCCAACCGAGATTACGGTTCTTATTTCCACCTTATTAACCAACCAACCATCAACTAATAAATTGTACAATAGAGCGTTTCTATGGGAGGGAAACGTATGAGGTGGATGCATGTATTTTAGCAGTTCTTACAATAAATGACTTTCCGAAACCAATTTTGGACCAACTGAGTACTCCCACGGTGTAGAAATGAGCACCCCAGTGTTACGCTGGAATTGTTTTGCCTTATTGATTTTATTTCAATAGAACAAGTGGCATTTGTGAACAAGATATCTATAATAGTGAAAGAGTGTGTTAAGCTGAGTAAGGCTGGTAACTGGACGGTGGAATCAATATTTTACAAGAAATTAAACAGTTTTGAGTTTTGGACGTTATCAAGATTAGCATATATTATCAAGAAAAAATCAAGCAGAGCCTACGCGAAGCTGAAATAATTTTTTTTTTTTTTTTTTTCAAATCAAATGCACATATTGACACTAGTTGTGATTTTGGGCAAGTTATCCCTTGAAATAAAGAATGACAGATGGGTCGATTTAATCATGAAGTGAAGAAAGAAAAATTAACTTTTAATGGCACTGATAAAAATAATTCTTTGGGATGAGATTGTCGAAAATACTATTCAGTTGCAGTTACTATTTGTTGGTCCTTATTATCAACTTTCGATTGACGCAGTAGAATTATTGTTGATGCAAATGCGGTAGCAACAAATGTTTTACGGTTGTATCAACTTCGTGCGGTCATTACAAATAAATAATGAAATCAAAAACCAAAGAAAACAAGACGCTTTTGGATATAACCTACAACATATATGAAGCCGATCTATAATTCTACCAGTTGAATTAAATAGATTATCGGTTGGTAGAAGTGCGAAAATATGAAGAAAAATTCATTAGAATAACTGAATCAAAAATAAGTTCGCAACGATAAGTAGAAAAAATTTTTCCTAATTCAAAGTGATTAAAAAAGGAAAAATAAAGTAAAATAATTGGACTTTAATTAATGAATTAAACATATTTGGTGGATTTAAATACATGATTGTAATTCTATGGATAATCACCAAAGTATAATTTACGGGAAACTGGAGAGTGGACCCTTTCAAAATATATAAAAAAATTAAAGTAAAGTAAGTATATGGCTTCTATAATACGTCTCCCAATATACAAACAGATTCAATTTGGCCTTTTTATAAAAACATAATAGTTTTATTTTACTTATCTTTTAGCGTTTTTCGAGTTACGGAACCAATTTCCCTGTCTTATGCTCACCCTTCATCTATCGCAATTTCTTGCTCACCCAGTCTAATTTTTTACACGGTTTTTATCTTAAGTGTAAAACCAGAATTTGATGTACTTTCAAACCAACAAATCGACTGTCAAAAAAATTTAATTATTTAACAACATTAAAAGATTTCTTACTTTTTGATCGTAGATCAAATAACGTAGATCAGAATGAAAATTTTTACAGCCGTTTGTACGAAATTCTATAAATTTGTAATAAGAAATATTGAAAAATATGGCTTTTATTAATTCTTATAAGGTCAAAGACCAATTTTTCACACGTATATGAACAACCACAGTTCGAACTCTTATCTAACTTAAATGATTCCAAATTTTCTATTTAAATTTTTTTTTTTTTTTTTTATTTACTATTCTGATGAATTCTAAAGGTATTCAAGTGAAAAATAAAAAATTTTCCGCAATTTTTAATTTTTTTTTTTTATTATTATTATTTTTGCTGTTTTGCTTTTGTTACCTTAGGCTGAGGGTGTCTTTTATCGTAATTTTAAAATTTTCTAAGCTGTCCACACATGGTATTTTTTATTTTTTTATTATTTCAATGTTTAGTTTTTGACTGTGGCTATTTTTAGAAGATTCCAAATATATATATGTATAGGGTGTGTGGCACTCACTATGGCTCTTTTTCATTAGAAGATAGCGTAGGTTCAAATGAATAAAAATTGAATTGTGTGGAAATAGAAGCGGATGCGGCTTAGCATAACTAAAAATTGGTCCACAACACCGTAAACAGTTTTTCTGAATTTTTGTGAAAACATTACTAAAAACCTTAATTGAAGAGCTTCGAATTTATTTTATAAAAAATTATATATTTTGTATTTATATTGTACAAAATATGTATTGTGTAGTATGGTTTATATTGTATATACATATTATGTACATTAAATAAAATAACACTTTAATAATACTATCATATTATTTTATTATTATTATGAACTGGAAAGTTAAATTATGTCAAATAACTGCATTTAGAGAACTTGGATAGGCACTGTCCGATTAATAATGAAAAAATATTTATTTATTAGTAATTTATTTATTTATTTCATAATGTTAGTATGCGTACATAAGAAGATGATAGTCTTTTAAGGTGTTTACAAGTGTCTCCATTTAATATAGTAATTTGAAAATTGGTTTAAAAATTTAAAAATTTTTAAATTGGATGCATAGAATGAAAAAAATCAACTGAAGGAATTAATCGTGTATCTCTGATATGTTTTTATAAGAGTTATCTTTGTATAGATTTTTCAGTTCGTCATCATAACGCCTTAATTATGTCATTCATTTTTGGCAATGTGTACTATACAATGTATTTTATACAATGTATCTATTATGTATATTTTGTGAGTAACTGTTTTAAAAAATGAAGCACACGAAAAATAAGAACAAAAATTTCTAACGAACATTTTGGGAGCTAATTAAGATTTGAAATGAGGTAATATTGATATTACTGCATTGGTTACACAACAACAAACTCAAATATCACAATTTAATTTTATTTAAATTTAAATCGTCGTCTGTATAATTTGATTTGCTGTGTGTATGCATTTTGTAATTTTTGTTTTAATATTGTAATCTTTCAGATATAAATGATATTAGGTAAAAATCTTATTGATCAGTTTTGTTAACATTTTAATCTGCACTTTTTTTTTAAATAAATTATTACGTATGCGGTTGTTGTCTAAGATAAATCAATAAAAAAATAAAGTATAGTACCTACCAAGTATAAATTGAAATGATGGAAAACAAATCATAATGAATGTTTAGTACGATTTTTTATCAAACTTTCTCAAAAATTCGAGGAAACGGTCTAGTATTAGTTTTATTTTAAACTTTAAACTCATTAATCTAACAATCATTTTGGCGTATACGGTAAGTATTTATTCGCAATGTACATAATTTTATATTAGATAACTTATTCGTGCGTAAATATTTATTTTTCATCTATAACATTTGACATTTGACCGCACATGTCATACGAAACAGAGAACCAAAATTAAAATTAAAGAGTATAAAAAAGTGATTTGATGGATGCATATGAATACATACTTATATGCATATAATAGAACTCCACTTAACATTTTCGATTCTTTTGATGTTCGCTATATTTTTAAGCGGCAATTATAACATATTTCCATTAATAATGGTCAAAATCTACCACGAATTTAAACTATATTTTTAAGGAGGGACCGTAAAAACAATTTTTATGAAATTAAAATGCTATTTATGTTGTACAATATGTTTTACAAGTGTTATAAATTCTTTAAAAATAGGTATCAATCATATAGTAGCAGCAATAGAAGATCGAGTGGGTTCGAGAAATAAAGACTACGTTTCACAAAATTAAAAACAGGAATTCTGAGCAATTTTCTAAGCATACTAGAACAACTATGCCAGTATATGACATAGTACTGAATTTATTGCGTAAGACACTGACAAAATCATTTTTGAGAAAATCTATAGAAGATGAATGTAGGCTAGCAATAACATGAGATCGATCTATAGAAGGTGAATGTAGACTAGCAATAACATGAGATCGTAAGTTTGTAATATTTGAATTTTTTGTTAGTTATACCACACACATAATGTATATATATATACTAGATTTATTTTAAGATATCTATCTCAAAGTAAGTTACAATTATAAAAAGAAAATATTTTAAAGGTAAATTAATATTAAGCAAATTACTTAATTTTAGTTTACAACAGTTTTTAGGGTGGTCATTTAAAGTGGGAAGGTCGACGATTTACAAAATTATTGAGGAAACTTGTGAAATAATTTGGGCTGTGATGTCCGAATTTTACGTTATTAGATATTTGAAATACAGGCAGTAGGCACTCATGCTTCCTGCTCACGGCTTCAATAAATTTTTCTTCATCCATTTAATTTTTCTATTGTCTAATATTAAATTAAATTATTTAATCACAATAATGACCTATGAACTTATCTTATTCAAATCAAAATACATAATACAAAATCTAGTGTAATTATTTTAATTGACAACGATTATTTGATTTACCGCACGCTTTTGGAAGCCTTAAAGTTGAAAGTATATCAACTTTCGCTTAAGCTTGTTTTGCTTTGCGTTCGATTGTTTTTCATATGATTAACTTTGAAAGACCACGCTTGTTATGAATCAAGTATGTATGTTTATAGTATGTATATTTCTACAATGTCACTTAGGCGAAAAAACTATCTAATGAATTATTGTATTATAACTTTTGAAATAAAAAAAAAAAAAAAAGTATAATGTTTGGCAAAACTTTAAGAAAAAATAATAATATTTCTAACCCGAATAATATAAAAGTCAGTACAAAATTCACTCAGTCTGAGATACCCTGTATACAGAATAAATTATATAAAAATATAATATAGTGAAATAGGTGATGGTGGTACCTAAAAAATAAAAACAAAAAAAAAAAATATAAAAAATTAGATGTTCCGCGTTTTTAGTTTTTATTGTATTGTGTATAGTTTTGTTTTTGTTTTTGTTTTTTGAAGATTTTTGTGATCATCATCATCATCATATGTGAAAAGTTTATCACATTTAGTTTGGCATTTGAAAATGTAGGAAGTTGGTAATATATTGTTGAAAAATAAAGAATTTTTTTGTTTTTTTAAATTAAATACTTTTTTAGAATACATTTTAAAGTCTAAGGAATTAAGTATATGTAAAACAAATTCAATAACAATTTTCTTGAATATTTACATTAATGTGAATTGTTATTTTGATTGTTTGTTTTTTTTTTGTACTTGTATTTGGAGGAGGAGGAGGAGGAGGCGAAATAACAGTATGATCTTTAGATTATACTGTTTTATAAAACTATGCAAATGATAAGTTGCCCTTTGGCTACTACACCTTAATGTGTTTTTTTATTTCAATTTTCACGAACAGTTACAAAGAAAATTTTCTATATTTTTCATTAGAGCAGATTTTTTTTTTGTTTTTTTTTTAAAGAATTGTATGGACATTTTTATTTTCCGTAGAATGATATTTTACTCTGGTCAGTTAAATAAACTTTGTGTTAAAATGTAATTAGAATCGAAATTAAAGCAAAAACAAACAAAAAAAAGTTAAAGTTATATTGTAAGGTAAATAAAAATTGTAAATTGGAATATTGTAATTTGACCCCGGTAGTTCTGTTTATTGGACACTGAATAAAAAGAAGAAAAAAAATCACTATACATATTGAAATGGCACGAGTTCAAGTAGATTTAAGTTAATAGTAAATTATTGAAATAATTTAGAAATAACAATTTATAAGTTTTGTGTTGTTTGGTTCAGTGCTACGTAATATATACACTGGGACTGGTGACATGAATATAAAATTGTTTGAAATTGTCTTTTATCGGAATTCGATAATAATTTAGATGTGCGGTTAGATATGTGATTTTCATCGGTATGATTTTAATACAAAAAATTATCAAACAGAGAGTTATTACGATCAAAGTGACCTATCATAATCAATACTATACATTTATATAATATCTAAAGTAATAATTTTTAGAACTGTAAGCGTAATTTGCTCTAAATGACTCCTAAAGGACTATAAATACAAATTGTAAGCTCTGTATTTGTAGTCCTTTAGTAATAAATAATGAATGTAATAAATAATTCTATATAAAAGTGTAAATGCGTTTTATTTTTCTTTAAGTTCTAAAATAATAATTTTTTATGTATATATGAAGAATCGTTTGTTTCAATAAGGAATTGTTTAATGTAAAGAGAGTCCAAATATTCACCAAATATTTGTTACCGGTAATTTCGTAATTTAAAATTTCATTACCGGTTTACCGGTAATTTACTGGTATTTTCAAAATAATATAAAACTTAAATAAAAATATTAATATTAATTTATTTATCATAAAAACAATAACAAAACATATGAATTCAATTTAATATTCATAGCAAAAAACAAAATAATTAATGTTTGTTTATATATAGGAACTAATATTTGTATAATATACCAATTATGTTTTTGTCTGAAGCCTTTTATAGTAATGAACTATAATAATGAAAACAACTATAATAATGAAAAAACAGTTCATTATGAATGAAAGAAAATTGAGAATAAAATAAGGTAGAAGTAAAATGTGTTGAGAAAATAATATTAATGCATTATGATGACAGATAATTATTAATACATATTTACTTTACATTTTTGTTACTTTACATAGTGTTTTGAGTTGTAATGTGCATACTTTTTTAATTTGTATCAAAACTTTACTAGATGAGCAATGGTGTTATACAAGTAGTAGACGAAATACGCGTATCTGTATGATATACTAATATTTCAAATAGTATACTAATCAGCCGTACCGGTGAATTCGATCGAATAAAAATCGAGTACTCGTTCGTAAATTTTCAACCGGCGAATTCGATTTAAAAAAAATTCGAATATTTTTGATCAAAAATTTTCTCGTTCAAAATTTTATATTATTTTTATTTTTTTTTATTCGTATGTATTGTATTTTAATAATTTATTTCTAAAACAGCATTATAAATTTATTTTTTTAATTTGTAATTTGAACTTATCTGACATAAAAGTCATTACATTTCGTTATATTTCTTATTAGATTACATTTTTTGAAATGAGTACAAAATTAGTCTTTCGATCGAATTCACCGTTAAGAAATTCTCATCGAATCGAATCGAGAAATTCGAATAATTTTATATCGAATCGAATTCACCGGTACGGCTGAATATTTGTATATTCTATTTAATTATATAACTAATTAATTACTTGTACTAGTATACTAATATTTGTATAATACTAATTATGTTTATATTTGATACATATATATATCTATTGAAATATGATTTAAAAAATCATAAGGTATTAATACTTTTAACATTTAATTTGCTTAAATGCTCTTTTGCACGTATTGGATGCTCTAGTTGGACGAATAATAATGATATAGTCATACGCCAATTGTAAACATTTCTGTTATCTTGTACTACATCAGTTGTAGCAGATCGCTCTAAATTTCTATTTGAATTTTCTTTTATGTTTAAAAATAATTTTTCCCTCCCGCTTCTGAGTCTCTTTCTGAATTTCCTTTAAAGTATAAGTTCATCGTTTTCACAGTCAACTTTAAATCGTCAGAACTATGAAGGTGTTCTATCAAATTTATAATTAATTTTGTAATTATAGTAGCTTTATTTGTATTATTAAGACAAATAAATTAGAAATAAACTCTAAATTAGACAATATTTCTGGGTCTGGGTCAAACAAAAATTGCAGAACATCGGCGAAATTGATTCTTCTTTGCTTTATTCTATTGATTCATTCATATTTAAATTTATTGTTTAACCAATTGTTTTGTTTTGAGAGCTCATCCAATATAAAATTTAAAGTTACTTTAGTACTAAATAAATTTGCGCCCTCATAACAACGTGTTTCTACAGCCAAGTTAATATATTGTAATGCTGCGATAATGTTATAGATACCAAAGAAGAAAGCTGTAAATTTGAATGGAAACTATTTAGAGATCGATGAGTATTTTGTGGATAAACTTTTTTAACTTATAAAAGCGTTCTAGTAATATGAACAAATTGCCGGGATTAGCGGTAAAATGGGTAAAATTTACCGATGATACCGTAAGTGACTTTTGAAAATATTTTATCGGTTTTACGGTATTGAATTCCTTAGTTTTACAGTACTTTAGAGCTGTCTAACATAAGTATAGTTTTTTTATAAATCATTTTTTTTTAAAGAAGAAGTTTAAGCGCTGTTTTGGAATTACAACCGTCCTGTCAGGAACATAAAAACAAAAAAAAAAATCTAAATTGCGCCCAATGAAGAATATTAGATAACAAAAAATAATGAATTTAGATGTATTAACTATATTTTTATTAGAGTTATACTCGTATAAGAGCGCGATTATAGCAACAAAATGTGAAGCCTATTTCATAGCTCTAGAACAGTACTAAATTTATTATACAGTATTAAAGTGTTACTTGGGATGTCAAGCTGTGATTAGATGTGATTGATAAAATGTCGGTCAGTAGTATAAAGTGCAAACGAAATGAAATCGATATAATGAGTGATTAATGATTATTTATGGTAGTGTTATAATTACAATGGAAAGGCTGTCAAGTGTTTTTATGTGGTGTCAAACTGAGGGACAAAATTGTTATAACAATTTGATTTGCTAAGGTCTAGATATAATAGTTGGGGTGGCTGCCAATTGTTTACAAATGTTTTACTTTTGAATTGTATGAATTGTAGCTTATGTGGTTGTATAATTTTATTCAAATTATTTTTTGAGATTATACAACAATATTGTCAATTATAGTTTTTATCCACCATTAAATTTATTTGAAGCACATTAAATTTTTAAGACATAGAGAGTTTGATAGAGGATCATATAAGTTTTTGTTCATAGCTAATAGTTTTAATGATCACATTTACTATTTTACCATTTAAGAACAACCGAATTTCCAATTTACTCTTCTTGACTCAAAGTATATCTTAAATTTAAATTTTATGTAAATACTTATATTAAAAATAAGAACAACAGAATAATATAAAATTGAACAAATGAAGAATGCTAGCATACTACAATAAAATGAATAAATATTAAAATCATAAATTTAAATGTGAATACCTAATTTTTTAAAAATCATTTTAATATTTTTCAATTCAATATTGATTAAAAGGTTAAAACTATCAACAAGTAAGGGTCGTATTAATAATTTTAGAATTAAGAACCAAAAAAAAAAAAAATAAAAAAAAACAAAACCCGTATGCATAACATAAAAAAAAATTATATAAAATAAAATTTAACTATGAAACCACGAACTTGAACATTTTTAACTGTCCTTAAGGTATTCTTATTAAAAATAATTTTCATTTCACACTGATTACATATGCATAACACATAATTCTCACTATCATTTTGTACGAAACGAAAATTAATAAGAAAAAAAGAAAAATCAAAATTTAAAGAAAATATTTTTTTGTTGTTGTTTTGTTTAGGAAGATTTGCATTTAATGATAACCACATGTGGCACTATTCACTATACTCACTACACGGGTGAAGAAATTTGTAAAAAAAAAACTTTAATTTTTCTATTCTATTTTTACTTGAATATATGAAAATCTACAAAACAAAAACAAAATAATAAAAAAACTTTTTAATAATATTTAAATATAAGAAAAAGAAAAAAATATTACAGATACACGTTGATCTACACATATAAGTGATAATTTTATATGCATGGTTGTTGCTTTCAGGCAATGAGATTTTTCGCGACTAAAAAATGCAATAAAAAAATAAGTAAAAATACAAGGATTTCAAAAAAAATTTTTTTTTAGTTTTAAAACTTTGTGTATAACTGTACAGAGTGTTCTTTTGTTACAATATTATAATTCACAGGGTGATAAATTAATTGGAACTAAACAAAAAAATACTTCATAAGTTATAAATTAAATTTGGAGTTTTAATACTGAATTTTTTCTGTTCAAATTTTTATTGTTTTAAGCTTTCTGTTTTACTTAAACTACTCGTCTGTCCTATGCTAAAATAACATAACTATTACATTACATTATTTAATATACAACGATGCCATATCCTTAATGCCAATGTCATTGCACCCATTAAACCTATTGGTAAATTTCATTTATCATGTTCTCGTCTATATGTTATCCCTGATGAATTTTTTTATAAATTTGGAGTTATTTTTCAGTGTGCACTGTACAGAAGTTCTTCTGACTGAAGACAGAGTAAACTAGTAAAAATGTGAGTAATGTATTTTTTTACTCAAAACAAAAATATTAAGTTAATACATCATTTTGTAACATTGACAGTGCTAAATTTAATATTAAAGAAGCAATTATTCTTTCATCTTTTCTTAATACAACCGTACTAGTTTTTTTTACTTAATAAACTGTAATAATTTTTATTATTTTTTTATCACAAGACTATAGTTTATTAAGTTGGACTTAAAGTAAATAAAATTGAATTATTATATTTAATCTGGTGAATTGAAAAAAAATACGGTATAAATATCTGAATTATTCCCCACCCGATTTTCATTATTATTCTTTAAATGATGGATATATAAAAGGAGACGTAGGGAAATTAAATATTTTTTCTAAAAATTTTAATTTTCAATTTAAAATTTCACCCCATGTACTTTTACATAACATTACAAAAATTTTAATGTATCAAATTGCCGCAACTCATCCATAAATAAATTATTACATATGCGGTTGTTGTCTATGATAAATTAATAAAAAAATAAAATATAGTAAAACATAAATATAAATTGAAATGATGGAAAACAATTCATTTAGTCATAGATTAAGTAAATACTCAGTAAAATAAAATTAAAATGTTCCTAGCTGTAAAGACCCATTTCAGTGTCTATTAGTATTAATTTATGTCCTAATATTTAGTAATGTCAAATTAAATTATTACAAATAAAGCACTACTCCTACTACTACTACTAATACTACTACTATAACTACTACTACTACTACTATTACTACTAATTCATAATGAAATTGAATAGGTTTTTTTTTTATAAAACTTCCTGGAATTTCGAGGAGCGGGTGAATACTATAGTTTGTTATTAAATTATAAAAACAATAATGGTATCCTATGATTTTAATATTATCTCAGCCTTTTTTTTAATAATTTTCCTACAAAAATAAATATTAAATTTACTACTTTAAAGTAGGTATGTAAATTTTTACTTCAAAATAATGTAAGTTTGTTAATTTATTTTTCTCTTCCTACTACTCGGACTACTCGGACTACGACGTGCTTTTAAAAAATTGCGATACATATAATTGTATCCTCCAGCTTTTTAATGGTACAATTTGTAAATAGTTACCGATTATCTGGTTTGATTTTGCACACTAATCTCATACTTAACTCTTTTTTCATTTATTTTACTGATATTCTCGTATACAACATCTTAAAGGTTGCATTTATTACATCTTACTTCTCATACATTTTCTGAGATTTTTTCCCAAATAATTTGTCTAACTCTTTCATCTTAGTAGATCTTACAGCTTGAATTTATTTTTGAAGCGCCAAAGAATGTGCTTTAGTTTGGGTCATTATCATGATGGACTGACGACAATTTTATATAATTTCATTTTGTGCTGGTTGTGAGTTCATTTGTTTCTTTGCTCTTTGCAATCTGAATTTCTATACTCTGACAGTTGTTGTAAAACTAAAGTTTGCTATATAAAAATCTTAAATATAAATTTGGATTTTGATTAAAGATGAAATAGTAAAATCATTTTAATATTAAATCATAGTATAAACAAAGATTGATTTAAATAGATTGTTTTAAATTATAAATTTGACTAATTTCCTTACTTAATTCGTTAAATTAAAAAAAAAATGGAATTTTGACTTTGTCTTTATTAAATAATTAAAAAAATTTATTTTGTAATTTTTGGTTCTAGAATCATTTTTTCAACTTCAGTTTAACGAGAAGTTAGGTGGGATTCGTAATAGAGATCTAAGGTCCAATGATCTAAGACAGTAACAAAAATTTGATATTGAATAATTGAAAAAAAGTGTTTTGAAACGATGAAAATTTGCATAGCTTAAAAGAAAATGTAAAACAAAAAATTTACCGTTAATTTTACTACAATATAACGTTATTATTTTTTGTATACATAATATAATCAATTTCACTTCCCAACACTGGATAATAAAAAGTAATCGCATGTGATATACCGATTAAAATGCGAAAGAAAAATAACGTATTCAACAAAGTTCTCCAAAGAATATTAATGGAGGCTACAAAAACAAAAAACAAAAGAAGTTAAAAACAGAAAATCAAAATAAATTTTTTTTTTTTAATCCTAATAGTTTTACCTTTAAGGTACACTAAATATAGCGTAAAATACACAGATAAGAAATTTATAGTTTTGTTGCAGTTATTTTTTATGTATTTGTTTTTGCATTTATTATTATTATTCTTTTTTTTTTATTAATTCTTAGCATTTTAATCATATGAAGGTGGTTTAAACTTTAAAAATCTGTTTTTTATTCTGTTGTTATTTTTAAATCGATTTAAAAACTTCAATTATTTTTTGAATTGAGAAACAGAAAGGAAACCTTTTCAACAATCAACAATGAGAGAAATTATTATTTTGTTTTAATGGACATCACGCTTACATTCATGTGGCGAAAGAAAGAAATATAAAATCATCATTTTTGGACTGATTTCAATGATTTTTAAACTGTTTTACTTTGTTTAATGAATATTCTAAAAGTTAGTAACAAAATAAAACCATTTTAAAAAAATTTAAAATTTTAAAATTTTCGTATTTTTTTGTGATGCTAGCATCGTTACAAATTTACAAAATTAATAATATTAAAAAACACGTAGAACTATTTTGAAAGCAACTCTAAAATTCCTTCAAATTTAGAATTTGTCATATATGTATATAAATATACTGGTCCCAATTGCATCCAAAAGCATCAGCGTTTAAAAATGCTGCCCAAACTTATTTTGTACTTGAGGTAAAAATTATCATAATTTTTTTTTATTATTGTTGATAACACAAACAACAAAGTTTAAAGAGTGTTAACTCATTAATTTAGTCTTTGGTGGAAAAACATTTTTTAATTTTTCATAAATGGATATTTTTTGCGAATTACAAATTTATTAAGTGAGAAATCCTCACAAAGAAGCAAACTTAGTTTCAAATGACAGATTATCGACAAAAACACACTGAAATATAACCAAACATTTGCCTATGATGTACCAGATGTACTCTTTTATTTTACTGTCATTGAAAAGATGTGATATTAGTACAAGGAGTTATAATGGGATACAATTGCTTCATTTGGTAAATATGCCAGAAAGTTTGGATAGGACAGTAGCCACTGAAATGGTTTCTCCACAGCCTGTAGAGATTATGAAGAAGATTCAACTATACTAAACATTCTCTGTACCTGCTCTGCTCTCTATGAAGTTGGCTATAAGAGTTGAATTGGAGAGTCTCGCCTCAAATGATTTTTTCAAATACTGAAAGTCAAGTTCTCCGTTGCTTTATAAATAGCCGTAATTGATGGAAGAAGTAGGTATACACATCTGAGAGAGAAGAATTATTGCCATGGTAACATAATGGTCTAACTGTTTCGATGTCTGCCGACATTCCATATAGTCTATATACTACACATCTCCCTTATCCAAAGATTGAATCAGATAATCAGGGAGACTAGATCCAATGTCAGAATGCTGACATAGTTTATCACAGGTCATGGCCCATTCAACAAGCACCTGTTCAAGACTGGTAGATTGAGCAAAGACTGATACAGATTCTGCTTAGAAGATGAGAAATCTTCCTCTCATATTCTATTTGTTTGTGATTGCCAGGAATACAAATCGCTTGATTCTGATATTGATCATGCGTTTATCAAGGACATAAACCTACAATTCTGAGATAAACTGGGAAATACAATAGATCTGAAGAGGTTGCTGTTATAGAACTCTCCATTAAAAAAAAAATAAAATAAAATACTACTTATCTACCATTACATTTAAATAATCTCTGTATGAAATTAAGGGTGTGATTAATTATTAGTTAAACAAATAAATAATAGATAATTAAAAAACATGAAATAAATAATAAATAAATTAAAATATATTAATTCAATATTTTATGCAATTTTGGTGACGTGTGTTTGATTAAATTAATCAATTTTCATTTTATAATGCATAGAAAATTTTAAAAACTTATTCTAACAGAATGTCAAGTCCAGTTATAAAATGTTATTTTCTAATTTTATTTAATTTTTTTTTGTTTTTTATTTATTTATGGAAAATAAGATAACTAACAAGTAAAACAACAATGTTTAATAGTGTAAATTTCACGATGTGATTTTAATAATTGTAATAAGAAAAGTAATTGTTTTTTTTTTTTTTTTTTTAATTTAATTAAATGTAAGAATGTGGTAAATCGTCTTACAATTTATATGTTATAAAAATTGTAGTATTCATGTATGGATGTATAAATATTCTGTGTATAATTATTGATTTAATGTCAGTTTACCATGTTTGGGGTTAATTGAATTGATATTTTTTTTGTTTTGTTTTTCTTCTCCTTCGCTCTAATTTGGTTATTTTATTAGTTAACCTGTTTTTTATTGTTACTAGTTTTATAGTATTTCCTTTTCTTTCAAAGTTATTTCTTTGTATTGTTGTTTTGGGGTTGTTGTTTTTAAATATTATGTGTTAATGTTAAAATTAGCTATTTAAAATATTTTTTTTTTTTATTGGTATATTTTGATTTTAAAAGGAATATGGTTGTAATAAAAATTTAGAAATAAATAATAATTTTATTTGACCTTGATTTTATCTGAAATTTGAAAAATTCAATGATCTGAAACAGAATTTAATAGTAAAGATGGAATTCACAATAGCCGAAAAAATGATTGTAAAATCAAAAATACAATAAGGTGTACAACAAACTTCACTTAGCAAATAGAAATTTTACAAATATCATTTTGCCGAAAATATTTGGTTAAAAAATCGTTATCAAAATAAACACTCAGCATGACATTTAATAACCTTTAACAAATGAACACTATTGACAAATAGAAATGGACTTTTGACAGCTTAGAGTTGTATTCTACTTCAGGATATTTATGTATATAAGTATATGTGTATATGTGTATATGCGAGAATACGAATTAGGAGGGGTTTTATAGATGGTTACAAAATTAGGGTAATGCACTGATTTCGGAATATGTAATTAATTAATACATATGTATACGAAATAAACAAATAAAAATAAATAAATCAATATCTGTGTATAACATAATGTATATAAGATACCATCTAATTTATAAAATAGCAAAAACCTGCTCAGAGGAAAGAGGGGTGGTTGGTGTCTGCTCAAATCAAAGCTACCAGATGTCCTAATGTAAAATATCAATTTGCTAACTTTTTTTTTTTATAGCTAAATGTAAATTTTGTCAACCATTTCTTTTCCAAATAAGTTTTTTGTGAAATGTCCGCAAAGCAAATATGTGTTTGTGAAGTGGATTTTTCCAAATATACCATATTTTTTACATTTTTAATTTTTCTTAATTTTTTACTGGAATTTGAAAATATAATTTTTTTAAAAATTAATAATTATGGTTAATCGTATCAAGTAGTTTCATTACGCCAATTGTATTTCTATAATTACTATAATTTTCATTTACATTTTCTAATAATATACATATTTTAGAGGCTTATCGTCGTAATGTATATCAAAATCTCCAACTGGTATTAAAAAATATACTTTAAGATTTACGATTGGAATTAGACTAGAAATTTGTTTAACTTTTGATTGGTCAATGAATAAAAAACATGCAAGTTGAATGGACAGTGCAGTTAATTGTTGAATCTATTGGACAGTACAGTTAATTGTTGAATCTATTGTGGTTTTGATGCACATGAATATATTAAGCATGTTTTTTGAAGCAGCATTACTCTAATGAAATTATTATTTAGGTAGTTAAAACGATATAACTAAGATGTTTTATACCTTTGGAGATATTTTTAAGATATCAATTTCGTATTTATTATGGATATTGCCTTATAATGGTGGAATATATACGGTCCCGTTTTCGATTATATTATCTTGGCTAATTTTATAATAGAGATGGAATAAATTTTTGTTAATCTGTCTTAATTGTGTACGTCTTAAACATATGCTGGTATATACAATTGTAGAGACTAATCGTTTCATGTATATTGAATTTTAATAAATTGAAATTGATTACAGCTGTCGTGGTCATACTATATCAAAATAACTAACTGTTATATGGTAACACATAACATATTTATTTAAAAATTCTACTGTTCTATTAAACACTATATAGTTTTTGTAAACCTATAGCAAATTCTCAATACTTATTTAACAACAGTTTTTTATTAATTGACCTAAAATATAGCAGGTATGTTTTTAAGACAAAAATCATCACATTTTTTGATACTCTTAATACAATAATTCTCTTTTGATACTCTTAATACAATAAATTTTAATTAATTATAATTTTATACTGCTAGTATTTTATTCTTTGTTATTATTTGAATATATTATTACTGTTATTATTTATTAATTTACTTATAAATTTTATTTGAACTTCTTTTCTTACTAAATGTTATTTTATTGTTTTGAAATTTGTTCATGCATCTTATTACTAATGTTATTTTCTATTTGAAATTATTATTGTTATATTTAGAATTTTGGTTTTCTCTTTCTTTTTTCATCCTTTTACTTTTATTTGTTTTTTTTTTTTTTAACATTTTATAAGCAACATCTGTAATAGATTAAAATAAATAAATAAATAATAATCGATAATTTTAAATTTTCAATATTAAGAAATCAAAAGTTGATATATAAAAAGTTAATGGTTAGATACAAAATGTCGAATTAACAGAGTAATGCAGTTAAATCACTATATTTTACATTGTTTTTTTTTTCAAATACATATTTTGTTCTTTTTTGACTTTGAAAGTCAGTTTGTAATCCTTTGAAATTTTTGAAAGAATCAGAATTGCTTAAAATCAAGATTTATAAATTTGGATAAAAAAATAATGTTTTATTATGCATACCAGCAGAGTTCTATGTTATCTGTATCTATAGATCTGATTGAATAATATTGCATATTTGAAATTATCTCATGCTTATTTCTTCTTTTGGAAGTATTAATTTTTAATTTTATAATTTTTTTAATTTTCTTTTTAAGTCTATATAGTCGTTTTCAAATTAGTATTCAACTTATATTTCTTAAAATTTATAAAAGCGTCAGTTTTATTATTATATAAGTAAGTCTTTGTTTAACATTTCATTTAACAGAATAATAAAAATGAAATTAAAAAACAATAAAATAAAAATTACCAAAAATGAAATTTTACAGAGGTTATGCAAATATTCATTGGTATAATAATTGTAGATACTTTGTATAACAACAATACAAAATAATATATTCAAAAAATTAAAATGCGTGTACATGTTCATCATTTATTGTGATTATTTTCTCAATAGCTGTGGTGACAATAAAGTTCACAATCGGAACTGTGTACTCTTTAAGTAAGTAAGTTTGATTATTAAGTAAAATTGTGATTATATTTTTTAAATAATATTTTAGCAATTTTTAGTTCGAATTAGGTAAAATTAAAATATTGGTAATTTTGTATTATTTTATTTATTTTATTAATTTATTGGTTTTTTTTTTTATATCTTAGGCCAACATAATGGAGTAAGCACTCTAACTGCATGCGCCGAATTAAAGCTATTTAAAGGTGAAGGAAAGAAAAAGAAAGATAGTAAAGAGTAATAAATAAAATTAGAAATAAATATAAAATAATTAGAATAGAATAGAATAGCAGAGCTAGTACAAAAATTTATGGACAGGTTAGAAGATATTTATTTACCAGTTTAATTTCAATAATAAAAAAATTTAAACAAATATACACAGAAATATGAACATTTAAATATGAAAGAAAGAAAGTAAAAAAATATAAAATATAAAAAATTTAAAGTTAAACTAAAATTTTAATGCAATTTAAATATTTATGTGAAAGATTTATTCATATAAATATTTTCTAAAGATATTCCTACTAATAGTGAAGTCAATAAGAGATGAACAATAATTATTGAACAACAACTGAGAAAAAACTATGAGCTCGGAAGAACCTATATATAATTAGTTCTGTAAGAATTTATATAGAGCAACTTACGAGCTTAAAAATTACGAGTTAGTGCATAAATATTATATAATTGTAAAATAGAAGGGTGACTTATCCTAAATGATAAAACATGATAAAAAAAATATTACTGAGGCTATCGTCTGGATTCAAGAGTGTCAATATCAATCAGTATACATTTAGCAATGTAACCAGTATAAATTTGCTAATTGAATTTACAGAAACAAAATCGAATCATGATGTAATCTAATATTAATCTTATATCTGATAAACTATTACTCTATAATTAAAACGCTGGGTGGCGCAGTAGGTAGAGCAGGACAGGCATATCAAATATTGAAAAAATAATACAATCAGAAATATAAGACAAATTTAATATTAATGTCATATAATAAATTGAAAGATAGAGGATAACAAAGACAAGAACATTGAAGGAAGTCAGAATAAGCCTAACGACTAAGATGACATTCCAAGTACTAAAGGATCAAATCTTAATATAAAAGAAAATCTATATATATATTTAACTCTCAACGTCTATTTAATACTTGTTCGTCCGTGATAGATTTTTTTTTAAAATTAATTATATTTTGTACTTTTAGTTATTTAGATTAGATTTTTAATTCATTTATTTATATTATAGTAAAATACAATACTTAAAATATACATTTACTAAATAGAAAAATAATTAGAATAAATATAGGATCATTCGGATAGCAAAAATACAGGCATAAAAATATAAAATATTGTTGGGGACTATCAATAGTAAAGTAGAATTATTATGAATTATCATGAATCATTGTCTTAGTTTAAGTAAAAATCTCTAAGGGATATTCTCAGTAAATTGAATAGATTTTTTATTTCTAAGGGCGTTTCCGAACCTTTCGCACTTGCACTTGAGACTACACTAAAATTTTGACAACAAATTAAGTGCGATTTGACAGGTTTAGTGCGAAAATCAAGTGAAAGTGCGAGAGGTTCGGAAACGTCCTAAATATTTATATTTAAATGTACATGTAATATTTCATGAAGTTTAGTTTTAAAGCAATATCTGTAAGGGTTAATTTCCCAGTAGATGAAATAAATAAATAAATAGACAAAAATAGAAATATATGCTATATGTTGTCTTAAAAAAAATTAAATCTAGACTTTGTGATCAATTGGAAATACTATAGTTGTATTTCATGACAATAAAGTCTACTTGTGTTGTCTCTAAACAATAGGTTTCTTGATTAGACTATTTCGTACAAAATTGAATAGAAAATATGGATCAGAAAATTTATATTATAGGTTTTAATTCTAATCTATTTTGATATTTAATGCTAAACTACTGTTATTGTGTTCAAACTGTTTTTATTTCTAAGTCTGTTTTTTTTTTTAACTTAGGTGTATCTGCGAGCTCTTTTTTTATTTATAAATTATAAATGATTTTAGTAAGCTGCTTTCCAGATTTTTTGTTTTGTTTTTTAAGTCAAACATAGTTTTTACATGAACGTATAGCTTAAACTAGTTCAGGATTGGGAGAAGAAAGATCTCCTTTTGATCAGTAGGAATATTTTGAATAAATTTGTTAATGTGACTTTCGAAATTTTGTAGATTGTATGACAGAAGAGCTTGCATCGCCATCCTTCAGCTTCTAGATAAAAGAGAGTAAATCCAATAAATGATGAAAGAAAAATCTTATTTTTATTTCAGTATAACGTTATTTCAACAATATTATTAAATAAATTTATTTTAAATTAATTAATAATGAATTGGTTTTATTATAATTATAATTAGTTTATATTAATTAAATGAATAAATAAATAAATAAATATTTTGATTTTATTTGGCTGAAAATACGATTTTATAATAGTTTAACTTGTAAATGTAATTTACTCTGCACCACATAATCTTCATTGTTTTTATTTCTCTGTTAGAATTAATTTTTTTTTTGTTTTGTTTTATTAATTTAACTCTTAATTTTAAAACGATGAAAAAATTTTAATTTAATATTTAAAAAGGAAAACATAAAATGCGTTTTACAAACAGTTCGTATCGTTTTTAAATTGAAATCAAATTAATAAAAAATGTACATTTGCAGTACATTTACATAGTTTTCTGTCAAAAAAGGTAGAATAAAAAAAAATTATAAAAATATATATCTACATATTATATCCTCACATATGTATGCATGTAGATGTGTAGAAGAAGAAAAAGTTCATCCAAACACATTTTGCCTGTCAATGTTAATTGGTAAATGTTTCAGGCTGATGATGTCTTGACTCTACTATATATGGTTGAAAATCAGGAGCAATGGTACATATTATGTATATTTATATATATATATGCCTTATTTATTGTAATGATATTGAAACAGTATTAAATATGTGGTACCTTATAGTCGATCATAAAATTAAAATCAATTGGTTTTCGATGCAGCTTCTATACTGCTACTGTTATACTGCAGTTATATATTTCTATTGCTACAGTTGACTTCAACAAATTAAAAAATAAAAAAAAAAATAATAAAAATGACACAACAGGGTATATTGAATGCGGTTTGTTTTAAATATACGTGTGTAGGTTTTATTTATTTATTTTTTTTTATTAAATTACAAAAAGAAAAATAAAAAATTTGCGACGTTTTTTTTTTTCGTTATTTTGTTAGGCATGACACGACTGTAACTTGGTGTATTTAATTGTAGTATTTTTACTCTTTTGTGAAATGGAATTTATTGATGTCGCTTCATCAAAATTTTTGTTGTATTGACATTTGAATGTGAATGCGTCAATCTTCGATTTGATACTTTTTTAATGTTTTTTTGTGTTTATTTTTTTTTTATGTGATTTGTAAGTGCTAGTTAACTTATGTTTATGTTGATACTTATTCAAGAAATATGTATGTAAACATCTCCTTTATAGTAAAATAATATTTAATTGCGATATGATATTATGTATATATAGAAAACAGGACAAGAACTTGTTTTCATTTTCTAAAGAAAGAAAAATTTAAAAATTAAAATTGTGTAAAATTCTAAAAGTGAGGAAATTATAGGTTATGTTAATATTGTACTAATACGAAAAAAAATACAAGTTTCCTTATTTTTATAAATAAAAATTAAAAGTATCATTTCTGTTATCTAATATGAAATCTTGTTTAAGATATTCAAAGTATGATAAATTAAATAAAATCAGTTGAATAATTTAGTTAGTTTAATGTAATAAGTTAAAAAGTTAAGAATTCTTTATAGGTTCATATAGGTTTGCGGAAAACGAACTCTTGATGAGCAATATATTAA
This sequence comes from Argyra leucocephala, assembly GCA_963942445.1. Taxonomy (NCBI): domain Eukaryota; kingdom Metazoa; phylum Arthropoda; class Insecta; order Diptera; family Dolichopodidae; genus Argyra; species Argyra leucocephala. The sequence goes on from OZ012678.1 coordinate 157,944,807, forward strand.
AAATTTTTACGATGTATTTGCATAATCTTCAAAATTCTAGAAAATGTAATTTTAATCAGTAGTTTTTGTTTCTAGTAGGCTCCCACCACTCTTCTTTACAACCGTACTAAATAATATACCAGAAACTGCTTGCTCAAAAAAGAGAGGAATAACTTGGAGTCTCACACAATAATTTTAAGACCTCGACTACGCAGATGATATCTGTCTTCTCACGTACAAATTCAGCGACATGCAGAACAAATGAGAACATCTGGAACAATTGCTTGCCAAATATGTCGGATTAGAAATCAACCTGGAAAAAAGCAAAGCTATGAAATTAAATAACTCCAGCGCAGAACATGTAAGGTTGACAGAAGAACAAATAGAAATTATATAGCAACTTCTGCTACTTGGGAAATATCATAACAATCAGTGATGAGGCTCAAGACAGATTAAAGCAAATAAGAGCAATATTTAGAAGATTGCATCCGATATGGAGGAACAACTAAATATCCAAAGGTACTAAACTTAAAATATTCCGATGTGTTTTTTTTTTGTATGTTCTTGACCGTAACTTCGGTAGAATCACCTTGACGTGGTTAATTAAGTACAGCACTGCAAATTTATACTACAATATCTACATATTTCGAGCATTTATTTATCAATGCTGTTTTCAGGAAATAAGCCTTCTTAAGTAGAATAGCTCCATTTTATTTAAGTTGTTACCAGATTATAATCAGCTTCCTTAGTTTAAAATCAATCCTGGCATACGACAGTGAAACTTGGCTTGACTTGACATCAATTCATCAAATACCTTCTACCACAAATTACAAGTTTCCTTTGAAAATTGTGTGGGGAAAATATGCCAAATATTTTGGTCAAACATAAGAAGCAACAAGGACTTGTGGATAATAACCGGTGAACAGCCCATATCGAAAGAAATCAGAAGAAGGAAATGGAGATAAATAGACCTTTACACTCAGAAAGCTGTCCAACTACATCGCACGAATGAGCAAAGAATGGAATCGACCATGTACGAAAAGGCCAAGTTGTCCAAAGAACATCAGACGGAGGATTATAAAGCAAGAGCTAGAAAAAGTGAATATAACGTGAGAACGAGCGAAAACAGCAAATAGCAATCGAGTACGGTGGTCCTGTCAAGGGAAAGCTCAATGCTCACAAGAAGAGAGAGGGAAAAAAAAATAAAAATGGGAAGTCGATTCCCAATTGTATTTTTAACAATGCTTGTTTTGATTTGAGTAGCCAGTATATTGACACTCTTGCAATTCTTGAGCCCTATTTACATAATTTCGTACGTTTTATTGTAGTTAATTTACGAAGAAATTTACTTACTCAAATATTTTGAGTTTTTCACCTGTCTATATAGTATAGTATATATAATATAATATTTTGATTAAGGACTCAAACTTGATCAAAAGAATATATTTAAGGGTATTATTAATAGCATAACTATGATAAAATAAAATTAAAAAGTTTTTGGAATATGATTTTATAGCTTTGTAGAGCATTATTTTTTATTTCATGTAAATTTTGGTACTTTGTGTAGTATACAAAAAAATTGTATGCGACGTGGTTATTGGAATTAAGATAAATTTAAAAACAGATACAGATGAAAAATAATTTTTTTTTTGTATTGAGAAGGGACTAGTTTAAAGCCAGTTGACAGAAAAGACTTATAACAAAATGTCAATTATTGACAAAAGCTAAAAATTGTAAATTTAATTTTCTGTTTGCAGCTATTTCATATTCAAATATTATAAAACAGAATCAAAATGGTTCTATAGAGTTTTCAAGTTTTTTGAGAGTTGTGGAAAATCTAACAATATGTAGGCAAAATATTCAGTTATAAAAAAAATTTATTTCACATTCAAATATTATAAAAAATAATCAAAATAGTTGTGTAGAGTTATCAAAGAGTTGTGGAAAGAAATAATAAAACAAGAATATTATGTAGTAGGTACCTAGATTTTCTACGATTGAGTTAAATGAAATCCTTAACATTCAGAAGTGAATCAAATTGGATGGCAGTGCAAATATAGAATAAAATTCCTAATGCTTATAAATGTACCCATTTGTGTCAATGTTGACTTCAAAAATATTCAACGCACTCAAAAATATATTGAATCTTGTTATTTTACACTAAATAATGTTAATATTCAAACAACATGAAAAATTCTTAACTATGATCTTAATTTAAATTTATTAACTAATTTTTTTTTCTACTGTTTTAACTCTCATCTCTAATGCATAGTCTTGTTTGATTAATTAATTCAATGTGATTAATGATTATATCAATCTTACAGGATTCAGAGATTCTTTTAAACTAAAAATCTAATCTACAAAAAATGATTAAACATGAATCCTATATAGCTTCACTTAAAATTTATTTTAAATCACTTAAGGCTAACATCGATTAAAATTAAATACATTTTCAGGTTTTGTCTATCTTCCTTAATAACCAATAATTAAATTTTTTTTTGTATAAAATAAAAAAAAATATTCAGAATCGCTTTAGATAACCTACAATCATTAAAATTGAAAAACAGATCATTTTTATGAGATCATCTTAATTTTTTTGTTGTTGTTGTTTTTGTGTTTGTTTTTATATAATTTAATTACTATTACTAAAATGAAATAAATTGATCCGTCAGTCCATCTGATCACTTTAATATTTTTTATTATTAAAATTAAATATTAAATAAAAAAAAATAAAAAACATAACTTTTTATATTGAAGATGGATGAGAAGATGAAGATAAAATAAAAACTAGAATTAACGAAAAAGAATTCATAGTCATTACAAAAAATAGCAATGCTAAAAAATTTTTTTAAACTTCTTCTCTTGTGTTATTTTATACCAATTTATTTATTCACATATCCATTTTTATTATTTTAGTGAGCATTGCCAGAATCAATTAAAGTAAGTTACTTTATATGATGAACCTTAGAATTATCGTAATAGTCAGTATCTAGGCTCTAACTTCTTTATTACTTCAGTGATAATAGGTTCTAATGCATATAGATATAATGTAATACATACTGTTTTGATAGTAATGTACTGTAATGGACTGAAGTGGACATTTCTATTTAAATGTAGAAATAAAAATACACTTTATTATTGCTTTAAAAAGAATAAATTTTGTGTCACTTAAATTATAGTTTTGATTGATCAAAAGTGCTTGTAATTACCGTGTATATTATAACAATAAGCTTTAGGAGTTGTTTCGTTCATCACAACACTACTTGAACTCTTCAGTGCTGATTTATAGTGTTAGACTACCTATACAACTCCTGGTTTTTGCTTTAATTGATTTTATAACTTATTTATAGATGTTATTAATGAATCTGTGAGTTATAAAAATCGAACAAAATTGTGTATATTTTATTATGTTAATAAGAAGCGTTAAATTTATTGATAAGATTTGTTTTATCAATCACAATTTTTAAAATTAATAGTAGAATATTGAAAAAGCAAACACAACTCAGTTTTGAAATACTACAGAGTGATTAGAAGGTTTAAACTACCGATATAGATTTATTTTGAAGTACTAAAACTGTGCATAGTATAAATGAACTAATAGAAATATTATAATGAGTGTAGTGGTGTAGATGGTTTGAAAATATAGAATTATTTCGTTTGTATAGTAATGTGGTTATCTAGAATGCTTCAATGGTGTTACACGTTTTTTAATTACTTCAAACTATTTCTTTGTAAATATAAATATGATTTCATGTATTGTACAAGAGAATGTTTCCATTTCAAATGGATTCAACAAATTTGATTTATATTTTTATGCAATGCATCAATGCAATATTGAATTAATTTGAGTACATTTTTACTTTCACGATTATAATAATTATGGTTTTCGTAGTTAAAGACACTGCAAAAAACCAACGTCATTAAGAATTAATGCACTTAGTTTTGAATTAATTTATAATTATAAAAATTAACTTCTAAAGTCGATTTCATTTTGTTTTGAGAACAACTATCTGTTTTTCTAGTATTTGGCAACACCCTTGATTTTTGTGGTTTATGCATTTAAATACACCTGATGCATCTTAAAAGAAATAAAAATAATAAAAAAAAAATAAAATATATTTTTTTTAGACTATGGGTGGGCCACTTTAAGGTGATTTTAATTAATTGATGGTGTAGATAAACGTTGATTGAATTTTTATTATAGGCTATATAGATCTTTTTTTTTGTTATTTTGTTTTTCTTTATGAATTTTGATGAAACCGCTGTTCATCACAGGAGAACAGAATTTGTTTTAAATTGTTCTTTTATTGTTTTTTTTTATTTTAAATAATTCCATATTACGTCGGTATATAATATCGTATAACAAACATATATATATATATATATATATATATATATATATATAATAATATAAAATATTGTGCGAAAACATTGTATGCGATATGAAACGTATATCAGATAGTTAAAATTTTATGGAGTTTAGATTGATTTAAATTTTCTTTTAAAAGTCTAATTATTATAATTATCTTAGCCAAGGGTTACAATATCTATTTTGTTGGCCTAATTTTGGGCAATCCATTTTTATATTTCAATAGTCACCATTCACTACTTAATGTAAGCAAATAATTTTACATAAAAATGTGAACACATAAACGTGATTAAAAAGTCGCTGCTCAATATAGCATAGATTTTTTTAAGCTGAAAAATTGATGCAGTGCTTTAATTTAGCGCTACATAAAATCATAGTTCAGTAGAAAGTTTACTCGAGCGCTACAGTAATTTTGCAGCGCTAGATTCTACTGAATGCATCCAAAATAGAGCAACGACAAACCTAATACGTAATTAAATAAATAAATATAGTAAAGCAGTGTTTTGTATGTTTTTATTATTTAACTTATGCTTGTTAAAATCCATTGTTTAAAATTCATTTTCGTTTTTAATATTTGTCTGAATCTAACTGAATAGCATAAAATATGTAATATTTTTTTTTTAAATTTATGTATGTTAATTTATTAAAATATTTTTTTTAATATATACTAAATTTATACTTACGTACATGGAAGATTCTATAGAAATTTCTACTAGTTACACTAGTTAATTTACACTAGTTTTTGAAATTTTCCTTAGAATAGATATCCCTACATCCTGTATAGGGTTTCATTCAAAGAGTTATTGTTTATTAGAATACTAGTTGTAAAGCCCGTCTCAAGACGGTGTTGTAATTAGAAAAAAAAACTTTTTGTGAAACTGCCCAAAAAAGTGAATTATAAGAAATGTAATCAAGTATTAGGTGTATTACACTAAGTCAGGTGCAAAAATATTTTTTATTGTTGCTAAAAAGATCGAAATAATTCGATAAATTGACAAAATTGTTTTTCAAAAGCAAATTGAGTTAAACAACAACAATTTTTTTATTAAATGTTTATTTTCTTTTTTAGAGTAAAGTAGCATTTTTTTTTTGTGGTTTCCCAATAGGCCTACTCCACACTCCGACGCAAAACATCGTTGACAAAAGCAGCATTTTACTTTTTTTTTTCTAATGATTAGATGTCAAAACCCCTTTATATACATCTTTTCTTGTAAGTTTATTGGAATGTGGAATTAATTTGCCTTGCACCTTTCCTCAGCAAGTTTTATTTGAATACCACCAGACAACCATACTCTAGAAATTGCAACATACATACAGTTGTCCATGGGTAAATACTGTTTCAGGCAAATTAACTCCTTATTTCTCCAATGTTTGACCTTGCAACTTATTTATGGTCATAGAAAATGCAAATTTAACAGGGAGTTGTCAACGTCTAAGAATAAACGGGATAGTTCTGTGGTTGTTGTAGCTAAATCTGTTCTAGGAATAAATACAGTCTCACCTATAGCTTATGCCAATGAATTGCGCGATTACTAAATTTAACTTTCGACCTTTTACAGCTAATCGAGTCTCATTGCAGAGGAAGCGTTTGGTATTTAGGTTTCTCAGGAGTATTATTATATACTACCAATTTGCGCAGCAGTCGTTTAAAAGCTCTACAGGATAATTCACTGCATCATTTGCACCGCAATCATTATTGGAATCGGTACTAAGACATGTTATTACATTTCCTTCCAAAATGTTTAAAATTTGTTCGTTAATTGTATCAATATCAGAAGTTTTTGGGCAAAATATTGCCTTTTTTGAATAGTGAGCAGAATTATCCATGTTTAGACTATCTCCAAAAAACTTCTTGTACGATACAATAAATTATTGCAAATCATATTCGATGGAAATTCGATTAGATTTGGCAAACTTTGGTCATTCGTTAGATCATCATCTACCACAGCTAAATGCTGGATCTATAGATCTAACATTTTTGGTTAACTTGCTTGGTAAATTTTATGCAAGAGTTTATAACATGTGATTGTCTTTTATATGGTAAGATGGGTAATGTTTGGCGAAATTCTCCACCTAGAATTATGAGTTTTCCACCAAAAGGTATAGGTTGAGGCAAAAAGTTCATATAAATTTCAAATAAATTTTATTCTATTGTCAGTTAGTTATATTAGCCCTTTTGTATTCTAGAATGAATTATAAACGAAACGAAGTTTTATAACATAATTATTTTGATTAAAAACCTTTAGAAATATAGAAATGAAATCCAAAATTATTATCCATACTATTCATAACTTTATACAGCATTTGCAATAACAATAACTTATTTATATGAAATAAAATATAAAATATAACTGTATTGTACATATATTTATTAATATACTTGTGCTCATAGTTTATAATTATTCATATTAAACATTATTAGCTTTACCAGGCTTTATCAATTCTAGAATATACATATTTTCTAGAATCTAGAATATACATTATGTCACAATTAGAAGTTTTTTCATTATGCATACACAATAAGTACCAGATACGACGCAGCAAAGAAGAAAAATTTTTTGTTTACGTTTTTTTTTTATTTTGATTTTTTTTTTTTTTTATATAATAAGGTAGGTAGGTAATAGGTATACATAAACAAACGCAGCAGAGAAGAAAAAAATTTTGTTTACGGACTTTGTTTTTTTCTTTTATTTAGTTGCAGCAACGGTTGCTACGGCACGTTGGCATCAGAATTGGTACATTCTATTATATTAGATTGAAAGTCTTTTTTTTTGTCAACCTATTATTAGATACTCGTCTAATAATAATAAATTTAATACGGTATAAGTTGTATTATGTGGTAACCGAGTACTTTAGATGCCTTCTTTCAAGTTTACATTTACTTCTATCTAAGTCTACAGAATATAGACTTAGCTTTTATTGTTATGTTATTATGTTGTTTATACATTATACTTACATAATAATTTTATATATTCAAAAATGAATGCATATTCTGTGAAAGTCAATTCTTCAAGTACAGGGTGTGCAGGTGAAAAGTTATGTATATATTTTGTTTAAAATTTGTTAAGTGTCGGTTTTCATTAAAGAAAATCTTGTTTTTTGAAATAAAAAAATAGAAACAAATAGAATGAATAAAAAGGAAGCATTCATCATGATATTAAAGTCTAAACCGATAGAAAATCTAAATTTAAATTTAAAATCTAGATTTTATTTTATTTTATTTATTTTTTATATTAACAAAGTTTTTATTTAGAATTTATTTTTTTTAATTTGTATTTTTTTAAGAAGTTTACGATTTCCTTTTCAATTTCAATTTTGTTATTTGTCTATTTATAAATTTGTTTCATGATATCCTCAAGGCTTTTAATATCCATCAAAATTATACAGATTTTTATGGTGATTGCTTTAACACAATATTTGCGCAATATTGTTTTTTTTTTTTTTGTAAATTGTAAATTGTATAAGTTCATAAGTATACACTCATATCAAAGAGAATAATATTTAAGTAAAAAGGTATTGGAAGGTGATTGAATTAAACTTGTTTAGGGTTAAAGTTCGTTTAAGGAACAGGAAGTTAATTTCATATTGTATGAATGAAAAAAACAAAAAAAATTAAAAATTGCATAATAAATTGATGTAGATATATTTTAAGACATTGTAAAATATTTGAAAATTTAATTAAAAAAAAATAATAATAATTGAACCCTAAAGGTTTTTGTTAAAAAATGTTACAAACATTTTCTTTATTTTATCAAATTCATTATTTAAATTGTTAAAATATTGTTTCTAAAAGATAAATAATTTTATATATAAATGTCTAAACCGATCGCAAGTCCTAATGAAAAATAGTCGTTAGATATTAGCACATTAGGACTTATATCTGAATCATGATGTTAAGAGCAAAAGTGGAGCGTAGAAAATGCGTTCAAAACTTGAAAAACAGTAAAAATAATTGGGATTGAATGTAGAACTTGTAGGATGTTTTGTTTTTGTACATGATCTGAAATCAACAGAACAAAAGGATGCGGAAGTCGAGCAATTTTAAAATTAAAGAACTTTTCATCTAAATTAATTTGGTCTTTTATTGGAATAGAAATTTGATTAATAAATAATACTAAAGTTTGTAAATTTTAAGACATTTAGTGAGCGACGGAGAAGAGCATATTTTTGAACTCGAAACATTATTTCATACAACAAACTATCCTCCGGAAGTATTTTAAGAAGACTAATAATGGAAAAAAAGATGAGCACTAAGAAAATGACAATTAAAAACGTAACCGATTAATAGAATTAACTTCAATTGCTAAATTGCTTAAAAATCGTATTAGAAATATAAAAAAAAAAAAAATTACTCCATTAGTAAATTCCTAAATGATATCAGAGGATGTTAATGCAGAATATTGCTTTGGAACGCAGCCAACCCTATCTTGTTCTGTTATTGCTTTATGGGCTATCCATAATGTGATGTCAGCGGTTATATGATATTGGCAACGATAGATGGTTTGATCCGTTGCTATTCTATTCCAGCCGCCAATGTTTCTGATGCCTGCCCAGTTTCTAATGTTGCGCAACCATGTTAATTGTTTTCTTCCTATACGTTTTTTTCCTTCAATTTTTCCTTGAACTATTAACTGAAGTAGCGTATCTATTTCCACACATAATATGCCCAAAATAGGATAAGAATAGTTTTGTTTTTTAGCCTTAGAAGTAGCTCTCTTTCTTTGTTTGTTCTAGGTAGCACTTCTTCGTTTATAGTTTGATCTGTCCACATTATTTTTAGCATTTTTATTTTTATCTTTGAGTTTGTTGAGTTCTCTTACTTTTAAGGTCCATCATGTTTTTACACCATATAGGAGTATAGACTAAACATATAGCATTTAACGAATCGTAAGCGAAGGCCTGAGTTCATTTCACGGCAGCAAACATTTTATTGTGTTTAAGAAATGCGCTTCTTACTGTTTCAATTCGGCATTTAATTGCGTTTTCGCAGCTCCAATCCTTGTGTAATCAATATCTGAGTGTGTGAGGGCTCTCTCAATTGAATGGTTATTTATTTTAATTGTTGCTGCAGTGTAAGGTGTTCTTTTTCTACTTATGATCATTAATTTAGTTTCCAGATATTTATTTTTAAGTTGTACAATTCACTATGATGGTTGATTTTATCGACTATATGTTGTAAGTCCCTTAGGTTGTCTGTTATAAGGACTTCATCATCTGCATATCTGATATTATTAATATACATATATATGTCATTTATTTTTATACCAACATCTAAATTATTCACTGTTACTTCAAAAATGGCTTCAGCATAGATGTTAAACAATAAATAGGAGATAGTACAGAATATTCGAACTCGTTTTTGAATATCATACAGTCAGCACACTATTTTAATTTACACGGGCTGTTTGTTGCCAATATAAGCTATTTATAGACATTTGATATTTATATCTATGCCAATTCTATTTAATACCTCCATAAGTTTTTGATGGTTGAACTTATTAAAAGTATTTTCAAGCAAACATCTTATGAACATCACGACAATTTTGCACTAGTATTTGAGTATTAAAAGGACTTCTCTAGTTCCAATTTCTTGTTTGAATCCAAATTGCTTTCCAACCCTATAAATAATTCAAATTCTACCATTGAAAACACAAAATGGTTGTTAGGTCGGAAATAAATTTCTTATTGTTTCTTTTATATTTATATATTATAATTTTTATTTTTAAAACCTTCAGTAAATAAAATTAATTAATATCTAAATATTAAGAAAAGACTGAAAAAAGGTAAAAATATCTCAGATGTAACTATTATTATTATTTGAGCATAATCTCGTAGCAAATTAAATCAAATGGAGCTATTCTATTTAAGGAGGCTTAGTTCCTGACAATAGTAGTAGTTTTCCACATTTAATGGGTTAACCAGTAATTTGATAAATAAATTCTCGAAATATTGTATATATTGTAGTATAAGCAAGAATTAAGCACGAAAAGGTGATCTACCTAAGTTACTGTCAAGAACATAAAATAAAAAAAAATATAATTTTTTTATTTACAATAATTAAAATTATAATAAAAGTAAGCAGTAGCTGCCAAGGCTATTGGTTTATCTCAGATATAAAGAAACAATAGTTGTTTCAAAGAAAATAAGTAAAAAATCTAATACTAACATCAAAATTAATTAATTAAATTTATCTGCAAGATAAATAAATAGGACATAATTCGCGTGATTTTAAGCTAAATATTAAATTTAAACATACTTAATTATTGTTACCCATTGTAAATAACATTTTAATGACAAATTAACCAATACATTAGTTTATTAAGATTTAATTAATTTAATCAATTCTAAATCAATCAAATTAATAAATTGATATTCGTTTATAAAATATAATAAAAACGAATGGTTGTAGGTAGGGCAGAGATGCCCATAATCAAAAAAAAAACTTATAATATAAATTACAAGAAAAAAAAACAAAATAATTTATCTAAGTAATTTTTCAAGAACTAAAATATACATATATACAATACACGCATATAAAACATAATAAGAAATTTAATAAGGAATCGATTCAAATTAAAACGAACCGAATTAAAATTACTTCGATTTATATGCGATTGCAATGTGATGCGAATTTTGTTGTTTTTGTTGTTATTGTTGTTCTTGTTATTGGTATTTTTATGTTTGTAATTGCTTAAAGCAATTAATTGCTTTAAAATGAAGTCATTGCCAGAAGAAGATTAAAATTTTGGATTATTACTATTAATGCGTCGGTGCTAATAAAAGAAAAAAAAAAGGATAATATGTAGCATTAAGATGATGATGAAGAAGAACAACAAGAAGATGAAAAAAAAAACAAAAATGGTTGCATGCTATCATGTCGTAAAAGTAAAATTTTTCATAAATTTTGTATTGTTTTTTATTGTTGTTCTTATTCTTTGATTTTCTTTTTTTTTTTTTTTGTTCCTATTTTTATTATTATTTTTAATATTTTAAAATGCTTTTAGGAATATATTTTAAAAATGAAATTTACAAAAAAAAAAAAAAAAATTAAATGGAATAAAGTTGAAAAGATTTTTATTATCGACATATAAAGTACCTTTGTTTATTGAGTTGAAAAGAACAAAATCTTAAGAACTATTTACAATAAAACAGAATACGTTAAGAAGCGTTGTATTTTGAGCGTTTTTGTTTTTTTTTTTGTTTTCTTTCTTTTTTTTCTTTCCATTTTCCCTTTAAAAGGAGTTCAACTTTTCTTGTTGAGAATTTATGATAATATTGTTTGTGTTAAAAACGCAACAATTCGTTGTGCGCAATAAAAAATGTTTCGTGTTTGAATTGAATGAAATACAAAAAAAAAAAACAAAAAAAGAACAATAACAACTGAACAAAAAAAAAATATAATAATAAGAAAAATTATAAAGAAAGACAAGGTAGTGGTTATTAAAGGTATATAAAGAAATAAAATAATTGGTATAAAATGTACTAAAATTATGATTTTCAATTATTTTTGTTTTTTTTTTTATTTTTTTTTAAGTCTATAAAATATTAACAATTGAAAAGAAGCTACAGGAGTTATATTTTAATTCATTTTAAATTAAATTGAAACAACTTAAAAGACACAAGTATCTATTATATATCTATAGATTATTATTATATATTTGATAGGTTCTACTTAATATAATCTGTATATAGATATTATACATTATTATACTCGTATTTATATGCATAGTTATGCAGATGCAATTAAATTTAAAATTACAGTTTTACCATTCATATATATAGAAGTATAAATAAATATTAAAGATATTGTAAATTTAATATAAAAATTATAATATGGAATATTAAATAAAATAAATGTTACAAATTAAATAAATTCAAATTAATTAGAATTATAATTGATGTAGATAAATAGTTGAATACGATATAATACTAATGATGGGGGGATGTAGCAATTTTCTATTTTTTTTGTTTAATTTGAAATAACCAAACTTTAGTGTATAGTAACGTTGAGTATATAGAGGCATGTTGAAAAAGAAAAGATGTAATTTATTTTATTTATTTAGAGTATGGTATTTATAACTATTTTAAATGCAAAGTAGTTAGTTTTTATAGGAGATATTCTGTTAAAAATTACTATTTTGGGTAAGTTTTGGTGAATAATAGTTCAGATTTGCAAAGTCCCAAAAACTAAGATAGGCTGGCAACGTTAGTTGAATGCACAAAAGTAAAAAAAGCGGTGGTGCTGAATAGAAAGCCCGATAGTAGTTGTGGTAAGGGAAAACCAAGAAGCAGATGGGCAGACAACATGAACAACAATGCTCAAACCCCACAAATCCCAAATTGGAGATAAGAGGCACGAGATAGACCTTTTTGGAGGAGCATAATGATGAAGGCCAATGCTTAAACCCCACAAACCCCAATTTGGAGACAAGCTGTACAAAATAGACCTTCTTGGACGAGCATAGTGATGGAAGCCAAAGATGATGATGATGATGATAGTTGAGAGTTATTTTATGACTCAGGATAATTCTAGATCGCAAACTTGATTTCAAATTGAACTTGCAATTTATTATCAAAAACAATTAAGCTTTGAGAATGCGCTGAGCTAAAGAGAAATTACTTATACGTAACTTATGTCAGATATTTACCTGAAGTTTGATCTCCATATTTTAATGTTGATATTCCATTTATTTAATATCATTTCAAGAAAGCACAATCGCTCCTACAGATTATTCTTATTATTGCTAATATTATACGGCTAAAATAAGAACCTTAGATTGGTGCAACAAAAACTTTTGAGTTTTGCACTTCGAGAACTTTTTAGCAGCTTATATATTCCTTCTTATGAGACCCAATTATTTCTAGTAGACTTCAAATACCTACATAATCTATCAAATTATTATTAGAAAACATTTTAGCAACAGGGAATTTGAAACGTAATTGCTTTGAGAGAGAGTCCGAACAATTTGTGTTCAATTGATTAATTCAAATTTTGTTATCACATTAAAGACTATATAGGAGATAATGATCCAGTGTTTATAGTGTTGCGTGAATTTTGAAATGAATTTCTTTTGACCTGAATTGTTGCATACTGTTGAGTGATCAATTTTATTGGTATACGTGAACTTTTACTTTATTTTAGTTCATGTATTTTATTACCTACTTGTAAACACTCTGTACGAGCGATTGAGCTCATTTGAGAAAAAACAAACTAAATAAATAAAATAATAAAAAAAAATGTATTTATGTTAATTATTTCAATTGAAATAGCTTTAAACACTTACCATTTCGCTCAGTATGTGGATCTGTAACAAACAATATAAACAAATGATTCAAAGTAATTGTGTGTGGTGTATATATAGGGAATACATTTTCCAATTTTTTTCTATCTTTAAAATGGGTAATAATCTGTGACCCTGTATTTTATATATTGACCCCTTTGATTAGTAATTTTAAATAATCTAGTTTTTGACCTAATTCTAGAATAATCTAGTTTAATCTTGTTTTGTTTAGCTTTCATTTTTATTTTTTTTGTTGTTCTTCTTTCTGATTTTGCTTTTTTGATTAACATACACAACGTTGATATTTTTGAAATATTCTGATTCAATCGTAAATTACTAACATATTATTGTTTTACTATATTTTGATTTTTACTACTCTCTAATAGTTTCGTCTTCTTTTTAAATCTTTTAATATTATCCTTCCGAGCTTTGCACTTCTTATGGACCAATTTTTTTTTTTTTTTTTTATTTATATTTTTTTAGTTTTTGCTATTAATTTTTCAAATTTATTTCAATTTGTTGTCATTTTAACATAAACATTTTGTATTTTGAATATTTTAATTTTAAAATTTATAACAATCAAACCTAAGTTTTCATTTTTAAATTTGGCATAATTATATTAAATTCTCGTAAATCTTAAATTGTTAAATTTTTTAATATTATATTAAATTATTAATAAGTTGAGCCCCCACATTTTGAATTTATATAAAATAATTTTTGTTTTAAATTATGCATTCGATACTGAATTTTTTGAATTTACTGAATATATCCTATCTCTTTTTTATCTATAAGATACGTTTGAAAGCTATAAAAAAAAACGTTTTGTATTAATATGTTGTATTAAGTTCAAATCGTACCTTTATGAAAAAAAGAAATACGAATTTCTACAAAATACTAGCTCATCCCATTTGAAAATTTCGATTTCGACGAATTTCGACAAATTTTGGGTTTAAAAAAATTTCCGGTCCTTCCCGGAAGTTCAAAGTATCACCAATCGATAGACTACTCTTCATATAGTTAATATTTTTTTTTTTAAATTTAAAAAAAAACGGCTCCTTTCCCGCACAAAAAGCTAAGATGCATGTTATGCAACATACGGTACACTGTGAAAAACTTCCATACAGTAAGGTATAGTAATTGAAATATAAAAAATTTATTTATAAAATCTCATGCATTTGAATCCTGACCGCAAATTACACATAGATAACAAGAACAGACAAAATTGTAGTACACCGTGTACATTAATGTAAATATCAAATTATATTTCATTGTTCACTCTTGCACCTTCCTAATTTAATGTTACCAAAACTTCACATTTTAAAAGCGAGAAATAGTTTAGTGATATTGTGGCAGTTCGCTGTTAGACCTCTAAATTTTATTTATTTTACTTTTCTGTAAATTTAAATTAAATTATTTTTTTTTGAAAAAAATACAGTTTAAATATTTTCTTTTCCATTATTCATTTTTATTTATATTTTTATATTTATTTAAAATGATTATAAAGTAAATTATTTTTATACTAAATAATGACTTAAAAATTAAAAAATAATTAAAAAAAAAAAAAAAAATTTGTAATTGTGAAACAAACTTTAAATACATTTAATTTTTAGTTTATTCAACGTTTCATTTTTCAAATTTAACTCCAAAATAAATGACGAAAAATACATTTTTTTATATATAATATTATACGTCTATTTATATATCTGTATATATGTATATATATATATATTATGTAGGTTATATTTTATATATAAATTATTATATATTTATATTTATATATATGTGGTTCACTAAATATCTACTCAACATTTATTTAATTTTTTTTTTTAAATTCTTATTTTCTTTCAATATATACTTAAGAATAATTAAAATTTTTTTTATAATATTATTTTGTAATTTAATAAATTTTCCATTGAATTATTTAAATTTATAATAATTAATATAATTTATTGAGAGTATATAATATAGATTTTA
This sequence comes from Argyra leucocephala, assembly GCA_963942445.1. Taxonomy (NCBI): domain Eukaryota; kingdom Metazoa; phylum Arthropoda; class Insecta; order Diptera; family Dolichopodidae; genus Argyra; species Argyra leucocephala. The sequence continues at coordinate 157,960,410 of OZ012678.1, forward strand.
AAGTTATGTATCAGAACAAATCAGGTATAGCCATTGAATGCGTATAAAGATATCACCTTAGAGAACATTCTAGTCACAGGAAGCTGTAAATTAGGACAAGATTATTTCTAATAGACAGGGTGTAGTTCTATATATAAGAAAAAAAAATACAAAGAAAAAATAAATTCATTCATTCAAAACAAGTGTATACGGCTCATTTTTTTGCATAATTTAGTTTTAATATTTTAATGTCAAATTTTAAGGATAATTAATTAAAAGCTGATTTCACGTTCTTAAAACTAATATTTTTGATTAGTTTTAAGGATGATTATTGTTCGTTAATTTTCATTAAATAATTGAAGAATATATCATAATATAAGTGTTTTTCAGAAATAAATTTTCGATCTAAGATATAAGGTTGGGTGTACAGCTACAATTTTTTTAGAAGAAAATAAATTAAAATTTGAAAACCGAAATACCAGGGAAAACATAATATGTAAATTTTTACAGTCAACGATAATAATGTTGCTTAAAAAGAAGTTAACATCTGTATAGTGCGGCATATTTTTTGAGCAATTGTACCTGAATATCAACAATATTTAGTATTCAAAATTGAAAAATTTAAGTAAAAACTTGGATTATTGTATACGTGTAATAATAATTTCAATAAAAGTGCTTTTCTACTATTTTTGTCCTTCATTTCACGAAAGATTTTTTATGCTTGGCTATTCCTATTAAAATGAGAATAAAATGGCAAAAAACACTTATATTATAGAATACTTAGACATTACAATGTTAACGATATGTTATTTCTGTCTACTTACAGTTAATATTTAGAAATAAAATACTATAACGATGTTCATAATGTATGTTATCCTTGATGTTTATTTAGTGTCAATATTTAATTAAATTTTTTAATTGGATAACCATCCTAACTGCTTTTGTAGAGCTTTAACACAATCAGTACGATTAGTATATAGAACTAAGATTTAAAAATTCAGATAGAAGAGTAATAATATACAACGAGGTTAATTTTAATGTATTAATAAAGACAAAATATTTGAATTATAAAAAGTAAAAATAAAATTGTTTAGTTATAGATTAACATGGAAGTTGATGATAAAAAATAACTAACAAATTAATATAATATTGTAACTCTCAATAATTATTTAAAAAACACATTTTTTAAGCAGTCAACTGTATATACTTTATAATATAATTAAAATTCAAAATGCTAATTTTTCTATTTATTTAATTTTTTGTTCAATTAAATTTGTTTTAAATTTTGGTACAATTTTGTGATGAATACAATTCTTCTTTTGTTTTTTGTTTAAATTAAATTTTTGTTCAAAATTCTCCATGGTAATTTTTTAACTATTATAATAGACAGCTTGCATTTATTATTATTTATTTCTTTTATTTAATTTTTAATAAATGTAATAATGTTGTATTGTTGAATTATTCTTATAATATATCTGTATTTTTTTTTATTATTTTATTTTATAAATTTTATATAATTAATTAATATTATTATGTATATAATTAAAATCACAATATAAAGACTTTTTTTTTCATTATAATTATTATTACATATTATATCTATGCATGTATGTATATTTATTTATTATTTAAAAATAATGTAAATTTTTTGATTATGAACAATTATTAAATTGTAATAATATTTAATGTATATTATATAAAAATTAATGCATTTTTTTTTTTAAAAATATAACAATATTAAAGAAGAACATCATTGAAAATAAATTCGATTATCAAAAACAAATAATTAGTTAATTAAATTTGATTAAATCCATTAAAAGTGATTTCATTTTTAAAATTGAAATTTGCTGGCATTTACTGATTTTTAAGAATTTTCTCTGCAAGTAACATTGCAGAATATTCAAATAATTATTTTGGTTAACATATTCGCATAAGGAAGCAAGGAAACTGGTATTTATGTATAAAGGTTTAATTTTGAATATATCGTATGTATTAAATTTAATAATAAATCATATCAAATCAAATCATTTGTATATATAGTAAAATAATATAATGTACCATAAAGTGAGTAGAAAATTAAATTTATGTTGATTTCTGGCTAGTTAAAGACTAACTGTTTATTAAATAATTAATCTCACATCTTTTTATCATAATCTATTAATAAAATTTTAGTACCATTTACGAATTCAGTATTTTAATTAAAATTCACTCACTTTTCATTTCCAATTGAAAAATTAAGACGTCGGTGATCATTGAAATGAATGCGTAAAATTTTTGTTTTCGAGCTTACAATCGCTGTAAACACAATATTATAGTAAAAACTTATAAGAACGCTTAAGAATGTTTTAACAAAGAAATTTTATTCCAAATTTTAACATTTTAAAAAATTTAAAAAAAATATGTATTTTATCGTTTTATTAATTCAATTTTGTTTCCCCATTTGATACACTAATATTGGTCTAAGGATAAAAAGGACTTTTATAATATTCTAAATTTACTTATTTAAAAAAAATTCACATTAATTCTTGATTTAATTAAATTTTATTTGTTTTATAGTTTATTTATTATTTTTATTTTAAATGAAAACGACAATAAATAATATAAGATGATATTCCTATTTTGGTTCTACTGTTAAAATATAATTTATTAAAATGATAGGAGTTATTATATTATAATTGGCAGTTTAAATGAATTCTTACAAATGGCAGTGATTGAATGAAATAAATTTTTGTTCTCTTTTACATGACTCCTTATTTATAATACGAATTTTTTTTTCTCGAATTAATTAATTAATTATATTTTGATGAAAAGTTCTGCCCCATACACCCCAATATAGGGGTTAATTGATTATTATTTTGAATTGAAAAATAAATAGAGATTCTTGATACAATTTCATAAACAAAAATAAAACTTAAAAAATATAGACTCATACCAGTGGTGACTAATAGGGTACTCAGACAAGCAGTTATGATAATGATGCAACTAGGAAAATAAATAAAAAAAAAGAATAATTCAAAACTCTAAGTTGAAAAGAGTTTTAAAAGTGACTGACTTATTTCTTAGTGAAAATAGTATAAAATTCTCATCATTTTAAGGAGCTCTCACAACTATTAAATCTAGTTGTGGTTTTTTTTTTTTTTATTTAAATTTTAGAAATGTCATGAACTTTTCTTTTGAAAACGAAACAAAAATTGAGCGATAAAAAAAAACCTATTTAAAAAAACACTTTCAATGTAACTAAAAAAGTCTATGAATACTATAGACTTTTACTTGGAAGTATCATTTCGAATTGGTAAAATTAAACAAAAAGAATGTCTATATACAATATTGTTATGTTTCTGTGTATATATATATATATATATATATATATATTTAAAAAACAGGTTTTTTTTTGTCGTTTATTCAGTATACATTTCATTATGATTTCATATTTCATATTTTGTTTTTTTTTTTTTTTTACAAAGAATAATAATTTTTACTCATTTTCATAATATTCTAAAATTATTATGAGGAAGAATGTTTGTTTTTATTGTTTTTTTTTTTAAATTTTTTTTTTCCTTATTTCCCACTATCGCATCGCAATATGTCGGTGCAACTTTGCCAGTGAACTTGCTCTCTCTCTCTCTCTCACACTCTCTCAAAATGTAGTTCTAAATGAAAAGAAATTTTTATTTTTTTATTGTTGTTTTATTTTTTTTTGCAACAAAACGATCATGAAATGCATCTCATCAAAATCGTAATATCAACCAAAAAACAAAAATAATATAAAAACAATAAACAAAAAAAAAATTAAAAGAAGAAAATTTTCTATAAGAAAATTCTTTGACAATTCCCTATATTTTAACAATATAAATATAGGAGTTCTCAAAAATTCTCACAATTTTGTGTCTCTTTCTATCTTTTGTTGCTTGTGTTTTTTTTTTCTAATTTGCATTTTTAACAAATTGAAATTTTTTTTTTCAGTTTTTCTTCTTTGAAATTTCTCTGTTACAGAGATTTTCCATTTTTCATCTAACGACCATTTATGGTTTTTTTTATGTTTGTTTTTGTTGTTTTTGTCATTTTGTTCAGATTTTCATTATTCTTTAAATTTGTGTTTTTTTTTTCCTTTCCTTTTTATTATTTTATTGTAATTAATTTTCTTTAGTGTTATTTTTCACTTTGGAAAAACTTGTAGTATTCATTATTTTTCACGATTTTCATGCATATTACAACATAAGAATCTGTGACAAAATAAGAGATATTACTGAAATTTAAGACGATTACCGTAGAATAGAATCTTTCGAATAAAATAGATTTGTTTAATAGATGGGGGTGGTGGTAGTACAGATCTTAGGAATATTAAAAGTAATTATTTGATCAAAATTAAAAATATTGTTTGTTTTGCCAAGACATGAAGATTTAGATTGGCTGGGTATGTAAAACTAGAAAGCGGTTAATTGAAATTGTAGATGGAAAACGGAAGCATACTAGTGCTAGAGGTAGATTACGAAACAAATAAGAGAATAATATGATAATATAACTGATAATCGATTTTATTTCAGAGGAATGCAGTTATAAAATATAATATTATAACATTTATATATTTAAATCATTTAAATCATTATTATTATATATAATATATTATATAATATAATGATTTAAATAATATATCGTTAAACAGTTTAATCGGTATTTAAAATGATTCTTTATTGTAAGTTTTAATGATGTTAACACAGATGTTGTTTTTGTATATATTACACATTTGGATAACATAATTGGTCGTTAAACGATAAAGTTGTCGATGTTAATTTTAAATTAAACTTTTTATATTATAAACTATATTTGTATTTGAAAGAAAATTATTTTACAATTTCAATTTGTATTAGATAAAAAATGTTTTGTTTCAATTTATCGATATTTTAAAAATTACAGATCTATATTTTTACGAGTTTTACATTTTTATTTGTAAATATCGAAATTTTAATGATACCATTATCGTTTTTGCCGTTGTTTTCATAGTATCAAAACACTTTTTTGTAACAATGCATTGGGGGCTTAAATTTGAACTTTCTGGACCATGATAAGTTTTAAAATGAATGACATTTCTTTAGATCTTTTCTTTTAATAAACAAAAAACTTAAAGACAATTCTGAGAATATTTGTTTTGAAATTCTTTGTACATTTTTTTAAAAAAAGAATAAAATTTAGATACCGCTTTCATGACTATTAAAAGGAATTTAGAATTTTTGTTATTGTTGCTTTAATTTTATTTTATTTTTTTAAATCTAAAGATAATATATGTATCTGTTAGTTTATATGTATGTTTTTGTTTATTTAATAATATGATAAGGTTGTCATATTACCATTATACAAGGTAAACGTTTAAAACATTTATGAAAGCAAATTCGAAGCGATGAATATAGGAAGTAAATAAGAGGAGTAAATTATATAATTTACATTTATTTAAATTCTTGTTATGTACATATATATATATATATGTATTACTATTTAAAGAATATAAATTACATTTTTCTGTACATTTAAGGTATAATTAATTGTTTTTAGTTTTCATGAAATAAAAAAAAAAATTTCTTTCTTCAGTTTCTTCATTATCTAACGGTGTATCTGTAAGTATACTATTGTGAATAAAATTAAGAATTCAAGAATCTCTATGTTGTTTCATTATTAGCTCTACTATAGAAAATAATTTACTACTGTTGCTAATTGGTTACTTTAGTATGTTAATTATTATTAAATAAGGAGAGAAATAGTTAAGAATTTTTATTAAATTTTTTTATATTTTTGTATTTGAAGTCGTTTTCATTTTTTGTTTTTGTTTTTATTTTTTTACAGGGTTATAGATACATTTTTTTTCTATTCCTATTTGCGATGTCTTTTTTGGTTTTCTTCTTTAATTTCATCTATTGTTATTGTGCATTAGATTTTTATGATGTTACTTAAAAAATTAAATAATTGTTATTGTTGTTGTTGTTGTTGTTTGTTGATGGTTCAAATGATGATTATAAATTATTAAAAGATTTTCTGCCATTATAAGGAGCATTCTTTTAAGTTTCTTCAACTTTAAATATAAGAAGAAATCTGTTTAAAAAAATAAATAAAGAGAAAATCAAAAATACAGAAAAAGAATTTAACAACTAAAAAAATATATATATTTTTTGGTGCCTGCCTATTCGCAATATTCACTTTTGTTAGTCATTTAGCTAAAAATTATTTACTTATCACCGGATCTTATTTCAGCGACATAAAAAGTACGAAATATTGTTTAGAAATGAAGGTAATGCAAAAAAATGAAAATGGTAGTAGCCCTTTTGATGTATGCCAGATATTTAACTGTAGTTGAATTTAATTTTGAAATTGTACACGAGTTGGTGTATTTTATGTACTAGAACACAAATATTGTCTATGAAATAAAATGGCAAATTAATTTCAAAAACTGGTACTTACATGGCCTGACAAAATATTAAAATACATAAAAATATGGTTCTACAGAACTTTGGTTCTTTCACTACTTATATATTGTGGTGAGATTTGAAGAATTATCATGGAAGAACCGATGTGAGCAAAATATTAATGAAGAATGTCCCAGGTGTAAAGAAAAATAAAATAAAAATAACCAAAATATAATAGCAGGTTATATGTCTTTTGAGCAAAGGAAAGATTATTACACAATTAATATGTTGTAAGAAAATGACGTCAAGGAGGACCCAAACTATGATGTTTAGATGAATATTACCGGAAAATTAATATAAATACAAACACAATCTGTTTACAAAAAAGTAGCAGGAGGCTAAGATTCACAATGATTTGTAACCATCACCAATGATGGTGATGGTTGTAAACACTGCTGAATATTTTGGTTTATTTTTAAATATTTCGAATATTTTTTTGACATTTTCTGCAAAGTTAATGTCACCTATACAAAGACCTCGCATCATTTACGACCAAAATAACAAAAATAAAAAATTCAATACAGTAAAAAGTAAAACTGATGTAGTGATTGTAAAAAGTGAATTCTACGATAAACACTTTTATTTATAATATAATAAAAGACAAAAAACTACTACAGTTCAAAACTTACCTATAGAAATAAAAATCTTTTAATCGATATCATCAAATCTATTTTTTTTTTTAATTTTAATTTTATTTTTAAATTGATTACAGATACAATGTACCCTGTTGACGATGATCAAAATGATGAATATATAATTTTTTCTTTGATTTATCTTTTGATGGCCTCAAATCCCATACTAAATTCGATAAGCTACGTGGTCGTGATAAACGCCTTGTTTTTTTCTCTGGTAATTTATTTGAATCGCCAGATGTACGACCACCACTTCTTGATGAATCTAATGTACCTTCACGTGGTCCATTACTACCAATAACAACACCAGGATGTTGATGATGGTGATGATGTTGATGTTGGTTGTGTTGATTATGTTGATTATTACCAATAATTTGATGATGATTACCAGTACTAGCACTTTTTATTAATTGGTTATTACCACTATTATTATTACTATGTTTGATATTATTGTTATTACTGTTGTTGATATTTTCATGTCCTTTTGGTGTAATTGAGATCGGAGTAGTTGAATTACTATCAGGTGTTAATTGTAAACTGCTTAAACTTTTATATCTATTGTAATTTAAAAAAAAAAAAGAAACCAATTATAATAAAATAAAAAATAACTAAATATAAAAAAATTTTTTTTCTAAAAATCGATTTTAAGTATAATAAAATACTACTTACCTGATATGAAATAACGGACTTGTTGGTTCCAATAAACATTCTCTACCATTAATTATTGGAGGTGAATTACTTCCACCACTAATATTACCACCACTATTACCATTACCGATTATTCTACCATTACTGTTTGTTGTCCCATTAATATGACTTTGATGATGCCCATTCATATTAACAGCACCACCACTACCACCACCACCACCACCTCCAACACCATTACTAATAATAGGTGTTGTTGGTGGTGGATTTACTGATGATGATGACGAATTAATATTTTTTACATAAAGTTTTGGTAATGTTGGTCTTTGACGTTTTTCTGGTAATTTTTTACCAGGTATTGTTTCAATTGGTGGTGGCACTGGTTTTATATCTTCTTGAATATGGCTATGATTATAATATGGTTGAATTGTATGTAATGCAGTGGTACCATTATTACCACCATTAATATGTTCTATTGGATGATATTGATGATAATGATTATTAATACCATTGCTGTTACTATTATTGCTGCTGTTGTTATTATTATTACTATTATTATTATTATTTTGATTATTAATATTATTATTATTACTATTACTATGATGATGACTACTATTTGTTTTCTTATTTGATTCTAAGCTACTATAATTATTACTATTATTGTTACTATTGTTATTATTATTATTAACATTACTATTATGGCTAACACGGATTAGACTACTATAATTTCCACTATCATTTTTTGATGTGGCAGACTGCTGCTGTTGCTGTTGTTGTTGTGGTAAATGATGATTATGATGATTATGATGATTATTTTGTGGTTTTGGTGGAGATGGTGTTGACCTTTCACAAATTGATTCATATCGATTAATACCCTTCGATAATGGTGTTAAACCTCGAACATAATCATATATATGATCAATTTCATTATATTCATCAGCAATACCATTATTATTATTATTTGTTGTTGATTGATTTTGTTGTTGACTATGCTGATGTGACGATGACGATGTTGTTGTTATTTGATGATGATGACCATTACTTAAATTTTTACTTGTATATGAATCATAACTGGCACTTTTACGTAATACATAACCAACTTCAAGACCACTACCACAATTTGCTGTACTATTACTTAAACTTATACCAGCTGCAAGTGATGTCATCATTAATGGTAATTTATTAATACGATGATGACCAGATTTTGAATCTTTTTTATCTTTTTCACCACCCAATTTTAAATCAACAATTTGTAAACGATCACGTGCATCGACTAATAAACGTTGAGCTTTATCATAGAATCTTGAATATTCAATAAAATGTTCCAATTGTTCCATATTTTTAGCTCTTTGTAATTTAATTTTAGCATTTAATGGTACCGGCACTAAATCAGTATCTTTTTGTAATGGTAATGCAAATACACGATCTACTTCAACACAGCCCAATAGACGTAATTCTGGTACAAATGGTTGTTTTAAACCTTTCGGTGCACTACCATGGACTAATCTATAATTATAGTTTGTAAAAAAAAATAGTACAGATGTAGTAGAATCCTTAATTTACAAATGAATGCACTATAAATTACTGACAATATATGATAAATAAAAAAAAAATCAAATAATTGATTACTTACCTTACAATAACTGGCATACGTTTTAATAATAAATTTTTCACCGAATGCACCCCACTAATACTATCCTCTTTAGCAATTGGTGAAAATTTAGCTTTGGTTTCAAGTGGTAAATTAATTATTTCATCCTTTTGTGTTTTACATTGTAATATTTTTCCATTATCAGCAATTGTTGTTAATATTTCACCAGCATGTATTGTTCTATTCATATGATTACAACGAAATGTTTCACGTACTAAAACACGAAAATTACGACGTTTTGATAATTCTAATACAGTATCAATGCAACGTGTTGAACGACCATCTTCACTTAATAATTCAAAATAACCTTGATACGTTTCTGGTATTAGCACCTTTGAACCAACATTTGTTGGTTTACGTCCCTCTTTTATTTTTAATGGTTGAGCTAAAATTTGATATTTTTTACCAGCATTTAAAAATAATGCTGTCGATTGTAATGATGGATTTGATAATGTTGGTACACCTAAATTTTGATGTTGTCCTTTAACAATTTTAGCAACAGCTGGTAATTCTTGTTTAGCAAAATCACGTAAATATACTGGTGGTGTATCCCCAAAACGGGATGCTGCCAATATTATTTGGCCATCGGTTGCGGCCATTTTCTTATTTTTATTATTATTTTTGTTTTTTAAAATTTATTAATTTTTTTAAAAATTTTAAATTCATTTATATACTATTATATATATATATATATATATATAATAGATTTTTATTTATATTATATTATAACACTTTACTATATTTTATATTATAATTTTAAAAATATTACTAATATTGTTATTATTATTATAATTTTGTTTTTTTAACTTATTTCAATCAATTTTTTCATTAAATACATATATTATTTGTATTAACAATAAAAAATTATTTTTATTTAATTTTTATTTATATATGTGCTTGTATATATTATTATATTGAAATTGATCTGAATTTTTGTAGAATTGTTTATTTTTAATTATTTTTTTAAATTCTTTTTTCGTTACATAATTTAATATTCTATAATGATAATTTTTATGACGTATATTATATAGTTTTTGAATGCCAGTAACAATCATTGAAAATAATAATGCAAAAAGGAATAAAATAAAATGAACAGCAGCGGTAGTTATGAAAAACAGCAACAAAAAAAAAATAAATAAACAGATTAAACAGAAAAAAAAGTTAACGTTTTGATGAAGTTAAACACCTTTTATTGAAATGTTATAGCTGTAGAGTCCTTATATTTGTTTGTAATATTATTTATATATATATATATATATTCCTTTAAGGTATATTAATAGATCGTACTAACCAAAAAAAGAATAATAATAATAAAAAGTTAATGTTTTGCGACCAAAATGGCATTAATCACATCTCTTGATAGCCAAAGGCATCTCAAATATTCTGATAAAACAGGCATCAGTTTTGTAGATTTTTCCTAGTGTCTCAGGATTCTCTTCTTTAATTTTTCTCGTTTTTTTTTGTTTTGTTATTTGTGTTTTATTTCTTCCTTTTTTTATTCTTTTGTTATATACCTATAGATATATTTGTTTTTGTTCTTTTGAAATTCTTAGTTTCTATGTTTTTCTTTTCTTTTCAAAATATGATTAGAGATACTGTTTTTGTTTTTGTTATTATTATTGTTATTTTCATTTACTTAATATGGTTAGCAGAAGTCAAGTTGTTGTTGTTATTGTTGATTTTCGCTTATTTCTTTGACTTTTTTTTTGTCTTTTTCTTTTTATTTTCTTATAGACGACTGACTAAAAACATTTAATGTATTTATGTTGTTGTTATTCTGATTTTTTTAATTTTTTTTTTTTTTTACTTTTAATATTATATTTTTGTGTTTTATGCCTATTTAATGCAGTGAAGCAGTAAACTTCTAGTATTACAATATATATATTATTTATATATAGGAATGTACATGTAAAATTTAGCTTTTGTTGTTGGTCTCTTCTTATATCTCACATTTATAATACATATCCAGATTAATAGCTCTTCAGTATTACTATATTGTTTGTTTTGTTCAATTCTCTTGGTAGCTTAAAAAATGTTTTTTTTTTTTATTTATATTTTTGTTCTCTTTCTATTTTTATAATATATTTTCCTATTCTTTCTATCTAATTATGCAAGTAGTTAAAGGTGTAATATTTTCTTTTCGTGTGTTTATTTGTTGAATTTTTGTTTTCTTTACATTTTGATATGTGAATCCCAACTTTATTTATCAAGAAATAAAAATAACAACTTTAAGAATAGTTAAGTAGTTTGTAAGAATTAAGCAAAAAAAAAAAAACAGCAAAAAAAGTGAGGTTTCTTTAAAGATTTTCTTGATTGCTGTGTGTGCACACAGAATATTATATTGAAAGAAAAAAAAAATTATGTAGAAGAAAGCAATATAACAAAATTGGCATAAAACGAAAAATAAGTTGATTTTGTTCTATGTATGTTTTCAGCAACGTTGAATTAAACTGTAGTTCTATATATGCAATGTTTTCTTAAGCTTAACTATACTTTTAGTGATGCCATACGATATTGAACTTGTATATTTTAATTCCTTATTATATTTTGTTATTTTGCTTTTATTTATTTATATTTTTTTTTTTTTTTTGGTTTCTAGTACATACATGAAATCTTAAAGAGTTGCAATTCTTTTTATCATTTGTTCCATTTGAATTGATGACTATCTTATACTAACTCTTTATTTTCTCAAATGAGAAATGTTGGTTACAAAACCAAAAAACAATTTTTTTTTTGTTTTTATATTTAAACTTGACTTTTCTTTAGATTTAAAAAAAAAAAAAAATTCAATACAAAAATGAAAACAAAAAAAAGGAGAGAGTATCTGTGTAGTCAAAGTAAGGTAATAACATTAAAACGACGATTTTTCGATTCCTTGAATAAATAATGAAACATCAGAGCCAGATCTCAAGAATAATATTTTTATTGTTTTTTTGTTTCAATTGCTATTATTGTTATGTATGTTTTTGTTGTTGTTCTTGTTATTGTTGAACTATAGTATTAAATAGTTGATGGTATCTTCTTAGAGTAACCAATACCTCCTGCAAATAGAATAAAAATGTTGATGAAATTTATTGCATATTTAACTATTTTTAATTTTTTTTTTATCTATATATAAATGTCCATTATGTATATATAACGTAATGTATGAATGTGTATAAAACACTTACACTTTAATACCCATATAAATGCATTTGCACATATATGAATGTTTGAATGCATATACATATATACGTATATATTATTATAGAATATAGAATAAGTGCAAGGAAAACTTTTTATTTTTTTGTTTGTTATGCTTTTTTACATTTTTGATGCGCAATTGGTCAAATCTTAAAAGAGAGAAAAAATAATATTAAGAAAATAACAAAAAAAAAAAAAAGAAAAAAGGAATTTTTCAAAGTGAGATTTTTAATGTTCTTTCGATAAATTATTAAAAGGCTTATTTATTTAAAGAGCCTCAGATTAAGGTGTTTATAAATGGCCTGTCTAGAATTTTTAATGGTTATTAAAATTGCTTTCAGTGTCTTTGATTTAACTTTTTTGAATTTATCTTGAGATATTTTCTACTATTTTTTTTATTTATTTATTTATTTTTTTTTTCATTCTTTTATAGTTGATATTGTTTTGTATTTTCTATATGTACTAATTTAATAAGAAACTGCCTATAATTGAAGGGAGTTATACATTTTCATAGATTATTTTATAATTTTTCTATATTATACAGAACATATTATTATTATGTATATGTATATATACATATATAGTAGATGTACATACGAAAATAATTTATAAGAATAAAGTTTTAATAAAAGATAAGGTGTGAATAAACTAATTTTATTACAGAAAGAGTCTGTAGTTATTTTGTGTACTTGCAGAAAAAAAGGGATATTATAAATATTCTATTGATAATTGAAAAAAAGAAAAGAAAAAGAGAAAAATAAAATATAAATATGTACATATTTTTAAATTTATTAATTTTTATAGTTATGTTATTAATTTTTTTAACCATGGTTGCGCAGTCAATGTAAGAAGACAGACAACAAAGTAATCATGTTTTTTCGTTTTTTATGTAGATGAAGAAATGTGAATAAAATTATTATGATATTTTTGTTTTTTTTTTTTATGTTAAGCAATTAATTAGTAAATATAAATTATAACAAATTGATTCAAATTTGTATCAGCAATATTGTAATATATATATATATATATATATAAATGTATGTATGTATATTAACGTCTTAAATAATTCAAAAGATTTTCATTAATAAAATATTGTTATTATAGTTAAAATCGGTTTATAACGACATTATATGCATTATAATATAGCGGATATAATAATTAATTTTTAAAGCATTAATCAACGAAAATTATACATATGATAGTTTTATAATATTCTTTGAATAGGATATCATTTAATTCGATTGAATTTAAATTTATTGGTTGTAAACTTGTATTTTGTTAAAGGTAATTTTTTTACCATCCTGTTGCATATATACATTATTCCTATTCACAATACGATTGTATATCCTATTCACTATCCTATATTCTATTCACACTACGAGTGTATAACATTTTATCAGAAATTTTTCCTTACTTTCTATTGTAAATAAAGAAAAAAATCATTGTCATTTTAAATAACGTTTTATTTTAATTTTGTTGCAACATATTTAATATGATGAGGAAGATGTTGTGTAGGCGTAGAACCTAATGACCATATCCCAAGAATAGCTGGATTTCTTAGCTTTCCAAAAATATATAACTTTAGTGGTGCATCTTTTTCTTTAAACATGAAAAGGACATTTGAAAGTATCCTTGTTGTTTTGATGTTTTTGTATAAAAACCGTTATATCTGTTGATCTATTAGATATATAGATATATGTTACATTCAGTTACATATTCCAGTAAGATAATGATCTGGAGCATATTTTAATATTTATTTGATAATTATTGGTGCTGCCATTATGGAACTATCATTAGAAAATTAAATACAGTCATCTAATTTTCTAATGATACAAAACAATTTTGTATAATCAACAAATGACAACAAAATAAAGTTATAATTACTCAAATTCCAATCATTCATGAATAAGCAAGGAACCCTTGTGTGTTCTTTGAGGAAATCCCGACGTTGCCACAAATGAAGAGATTAAGTATTAGAAATTTTTACTAAAAGTTTACGACCAATTAAGTAAAATTTTATCCATTTTAACAAGGTGCGATAAATACCCAAAATGCTTCAATTTTAGATAAAATTTTAAAATAATTCACTTTATCAAATACTTTAGAGATATCAGTGAAAATTGTATTGGCTTTCATAACTCAACAGAATTGAAGACAGAATGGAGAAATAAGTTTGTTGTTGTAGATCTAGCTTCCATAAAACAATGTTGATTAGGCGATATATCATTCCTTTAACTAAGAAGTAGATTTTATCAGTAACAAAATGCTTTGCAGGAATTTAGGTATAGCAGATAATTTGGCTATAGGACGATAGTTTTCAGTTTAGATCCAGATTTAAAAATTGGTAATATAAATGAGTAAGTCCATACATACAGAAAAACATCTTCCTTTACAAGGATCTGTTAAAAATCATCTATTATAAAAATAAATTTTTGTCTATATATACTACTTATATTTACTAAATACATTTTAATTTATTAATCGTATTTTTATTCTTAGTGATAATTTAAATTAAATAATTTAATTGTTGCCAGGTTTCTTAATTGATTCTTAACTATTTTTTTTATCAAATATTTGATCGCAAATATCGATATTATTCGATTAAATCAATCAAATATTAAAAATTATTAGTGAAAGGAAATAGGAGAACAATTAAATTATTTAGTTTTTTCAGTTTGAGTTGTAATTATTTGAAATCTTAATATTGAGCAAAATTAAGTTTAATTACAAAGTTGAACTTATGATGTTTTTGTGTTATGGGGAATATATTTTTAATACCATTTTACAAATTAAATAATTAAAGCCCTTATCCAATTTTAATATAAATTATATTATTATCCCTTAAATTATATATAGACGCCGTAGCGGCCCTTTTCATTTTTAAGTAAATGTATTATTATTTATTATTATCTTATTATGATCTTTATTCATTTTAGCTATACAACGTGCAATTTTAGTTTAAAAAAAGACTAAGTCGTGTGTTTTGTTTTACTATTTTTATAATTACCTATTTAAATAAATTCTTCAAATTTTTACTACTTATATATATTGTTTGTTGTTTGGCTGAAAATTATACAATAATTTTCTTAGAAATTTCTCTAATAACATTTTTTTTATATCTTTTCAATACAACATACTAACATGACAAAATATCATTACAAAAATCCTAGATATATCTTAAAATTAATAATTGTTTATTTCTCTTTAAAGTCTTCTAATTTAAAAAAATGTAATGATGAAGAAAATGTTATTAAATGTATATATATATATATATATATATATATATATATATATATAAATATATAGATACAACATTTTTGATAGTTACCTCTAGGCTATAGTAATTTTACTCTTATACTATTATCTTAACTACTTAATTAAGTAATTCATAGAATTCAGATAAAGGGTTCATACGAAAGGCAAATAATAATATAATCTTATATCCTTAACTCTTTATTAGTGATCAGAAATCAATATAATGAAATTTTTTTTTATTTTTATATAAATGTAAGGTTCAGCTTAAGTAGGAAAGTTGTATTAATGAATTGAGAAAAGGCATATCAGAAGTTCAAATTATTATTTTTATTATAGTATAAAGACAACTTTCTATTTAAATAAAACAAAAAACAATATTTTTTTTTATTAAATTTTGATCAATATAAAAAATAATTAATCAAAAAATAATAAAAAAAACTATTGTCTAAAGACTCATTTAGTGAATAATAATCGCGCATGAAGTACTTTCAAATCATGAGTAACTAACTCTATTGAAGTCATCTCAGATTTTAGATTTAAAATTTTATTACGGAACTAAATGTCTTCTTATATATGAAATGATGGAATACTTTCAAATATTTGATTTGCATTATTCAATTTTTTTTTGATTATTTTTGTGTTTTTTTTTTCATTCATTAAACTGGAAAAATGTTTAATTTAGAAAAAAATTTTTTTTATATAGTAATAATATTACCTCTCAATTATGATTGAGATTAACAATTACTTTCACTACTATTGACTTTTCTATATCTAAATTTACTATTTTGTTATTTGTTATTCCTTATTATTGTTATTATTATTATTTTTATTTTTAATATTATTGTTTACAGATGATTTCCTAATGATCTTAGATATTAATGGGCTTTGAATTATGATCGAACAGATTATTATTATTTTTATAATCATCATAATCGTCAGTAATCAATTCAGATATAAAAATATTTTTTTGAATAAAAAATATATGAAGAAAAAAAAATTGTTTTTAATATAGAATATTTTTTTAATATGTTTAGCTAATACGGTATTATTTTGCATAGTAATGGTAAGTAGGATACCACAAAATGATTGTGAAGATAGTAATATAATTGTAAACTTCCAAAAAATAACAAGAACAGTTATGTTAATAGATGAGATTGAATTTAGCTAAAATATCGCCAAATTAAAAATTTAAGGCCAATGATTTAACAACAGCAATTTTTTTTTAACAAAATTTTCATTATATTGAACTTGGTTCATTTAAACTTCTTTGATTTTTGTTACTAAATGTACTAACTTAATTTATTGATAAAAAAAATCAAACGCAAATACATATACTAACATTTTTGAATTTTTAACGAGTGCCATAACAAGTATAACCGACAATAGATTGAATTGGCTTTTGTAGTTACTTTTGGTAAGATTACATACTAGATTATGGTTCAAGTGATTCGATTGTTGTTGCAGTTTGTTTTTAAAATGATTTTACGTTAAAATTTAATTACAGCATCAATCTGACTAATTAAAACAGTCAACCAGATATCTAATTTTCCTATTTGTGGTATCTCTTATTGGTTTTGGATAGTGGAAGCTGTACCAATGAAATATTCTTGAGTTCTGTTATCTACATCATTACAGCTGTGATGTTTCACTTCATGACATAACTTTTTACATACCATGAATTAGTAGTAGAGGAGAGCAGAGACTTATAGAACTATTTACAAGATCATAGTGTTCCTATTTTAATAAATGATTTGATACTTTAAAAAATGTTTTAGTAAGTTTTCGCCATTAGTGAAATAGCGATAATTAGATAGTTATTTATCTGTATACAACTAGACAGTTTGAAATAAGCCCTTTCTCTTGATTGAAAATTGTATACAAGTTGCATAATTTGTTATTAATTTGTAAACGATTATATAATCTTAAGTAAATCATGATACAGTTATTCAAAAAATAGTACAGAATTGCATATCAAATCAAGTAATAAGAGTGAAGATGATTGATTAAACAAATGTCTTGGATAATATAAAATAATATAAATTAATCATTGGTTTTCGTAAGTTTGACTATCTAGAATTACATAGCTTCAGTTATATGGGTTTCAGCGAGAAAGGCTATGTAATTATATATTTTAATGATTCAATCTAATTACACAATGTAAAAACGTGGCTCAACTTAAATGTTTGTATAATAATCTTGGCTATTCTGAAAATGGAATCAGTCCAAGTTGAAACATCTATATGTTAAACTTTCATTTTGCCTATTTAGTACAATATCTTATTCCCAAATTCCAATTTAACAAAATTATGATTTCATAAAAAATATATTTATCAAATCAATTCTTCTCTACATGTATATCAAATTAATTTTGGAAACTAAAATTCAGCTTTTTTCAAAAAGAAAATTTGCTAAAAATATGTTTCGGAAATATCAGTTTCGCCAAAGAACAGTAGGTGAAATGGGGTTTGCAACATTGGACATTAAGTTGTGACATTAGGTTTTGCAATTTGAGATTCGGTTAAATTTAAAATATTTTCTTAATTCATAAAATAACAACAAGTCCTTAAATTATTATGTCAAAAGTTAATTTAAAAGGATGGTACAATTCAAGGATATTAAAAGACAAGTATCACAAAATTAAATATCCTTGAATATACACTCAAAACAATTCTCAACATTTTTAACTTAAAATAAAACGATAACAATATTATAAAATTTTTAAAATTATTTATTATCCACCTACACACTATCACATTAAAATATTTTCATAAATGATAAAATAAAAAATAAAAAATAAAAAAAAAATAAAAAAATAATATTCATGATTGATTGCAATACTATAAAGTAGGCTTAAGGTAAATTAACAACTTAATTCACAAAATAAACAATCAGACAATTATGTATTAGAGTTACATTTATTTTACCCCTCAAAAATTAAATAAATTTTGGTATTTTTTAACCTTCATTTTTTAAGAATAAATTATATAATTATATTATTTATTATTTATATATTTATTATTTTCAATTATTATTATTTTATGCAAATTATTATATATAATGACATTACATAAAAAAAAAAAATAATCAATTGAATACTACTTGTGCATTATTTCATTATCAATATGTTGTCACCCACTCACTAAAAAATATACTTTGTAATAATATTATATACATACATACATGTACTTATGTATATAAATTTTTTTTTGGTGATTGTTAAATTTTGGTGACACAATTTGAAAAAAAAAAAAACAAAAAAAAATAAAATCAATTGTATTGTATTAATCATTTTATGGATAAAATTCAAATTTAAATTAAAAAACGGAAAGTAACTGTAAAGTAACTATAATAATAATTATTGTAATCGTCACGTTTCTCTTAAGGCAAATTTCAATTTTACAAAAAATTTAACTGAATTAGAATTAAAATTATTAAAATTAATAAAAGCTTTTAAAATGTTTTTCTTGTAAAACCAATTCTTTGTAATATTATGTTGATTGAGAACAAAAACAAAAAAAAAACAAATAAAATGTATTAATTGATTTTTCAAATCCAATACAATAAATTTCTATTAATTGTAATTATACACGTGAGACTGATTAATATAATTTAGCATGTTATAGGCTTTATACTGATAAAATTAATTATAAATATTATATCGAGATGACTTTGAAATTTGAATATAAAATTTTAATATTATGTGTGGTTTGTCATTAACGAGATTACACAGCGAAACCAGAAAAATAAGTGAATTTTAGCTAAATATTAGAAATTTTAGCTAAAAGTCGATTTGATAGTTGAACTTTATTAATGTAAAACGCCACAACATCCATAAATTTGCCGTTGATAGTTTAAAAATAGTGAAACAGAATAAATTGAATTTTAGTAAATATTAGAGATGAAAGATATCCGAGAGTCAGTGCATTTGAGAGCAAAATCTAAAGATAAGATTAACTTAATATAAACTTTTGAATATTAAGGTAAAAATTGTGTATATTTAAAGTACATGGTAATAATAAAAATGCTTTTTATATAGATGAAATAAAACAGTTACGATGTAAATTAGTATAGTACATTCTTTCCTATAACTAATTTGATGAGATGAATGTGTTATGAATTTGAATAATTAGTTACATTTTAAATCTAAACTCTGTACGAGCACAATTATTGTTCTTTTGAGATGACGATGAATTAAAACAAAAAAAATTAATAATGGTTTCGTATATTCAGAATTATAAGTAATAATATTAATAATGATTGTGGCCTAGCAATGAGATCTCTACAATTGGTATAGTTTTTACCTTAATATTTTGTTTTTACAGATTTATCTAAAAGTATATGGAAAACTGTGTATACCGAAAACCTACTAATTTTTTTTTCTGCATTTGGAATAAGTGAACAAATTTAAAACGAACTAGAAAATAGTAATAGAAGTAGTAATATCATATGAAACGTTTAGACATATATGTAATAGTGCTGTTCCCCCTAAAAGTATTTAGTCATGTGTGTAAATACATTAATATAAGCTATTAATAAGCCCTTAATGAAATTTGGGCACATTAAATAAATAATAATAATAAAAATACGAATTTATTTTTTAAATATTCAGTAGTTAACAACTTTCAATTTTAAATTTTTTGTTCTATTTTTATATGTTTTCAATTTTCGTTTCCTAATTATTTTTGCATATATTTTTATCATTTCTCCTAGACACAACGCTTGCTTCCAATGCATAGCTTTCAGTTTCGATTTCCGATGAAAGCAAATTGGCTTATACTTATTTTTCGATCTAATTCAGTCTATCTATTTGTGATACGGTATAAAATAAATGACAAAAAAAAAACTATTAGACCCACACCCATCTAAAAGAAAATGGACCTACAAATTTTGCTTGCATATTAATATGCATATAAACTGCTACAAAAAAAAAAAAATAAAAAAAAATAACAATATGAGGCCAAACGTAACGTAACATAAACATTTTTTATTTATTAATATGTTTATAAAAAATAATTCACTTTCAATGGTGTATATACATTTCATGGCTGTACATTTTAAGGTAATGTCACCAATCATAGGATTTTGATCTTCATTCAAAAAATTGCGTAATTGACTCATATTTCAATTAAATAATTATTTTATTTACAACTGAAAATATATTTTGTTTTTTTTTTTTTTTAAATTTAAAAAATTATTACTATTATTCAATAACTTTCACTATTTATTACAAAATTTAAAAAAAACAACACCAAAAAAAAAGTGATTGCGCGTAGTTGTTGCATGTCAATCTCATTTTTTTTTCTCTTCTTAAATTCAATTCCAAAAAACATATTTTAATAGTTTATGGGATTTCCTATTAAATTTTGTTAGATTATTTTTTTATTATTATTATTTTTTTAGTACACACCCTGATTGATTCCATAATCTAAGTGAAAGAAAAGAAAATAAGAAAAAAACAAAAACAAAGAATTACCTTTAATATTAGATTTTAATAAAAAAACAACAAAAAAGAAAAAAACAATCGAAAATAGAAGATTAAAGAAATTTTTTTAACATCAGTATTGCATAAAAGTGTAACTATCGTTTAAAAACTGAATCAAATCTGTATTTTTTATGCTATAATGTTTTTAAATTGAAGTTTATAACATTTGTAGGAATTACCTTAGATGGGGGTTTTGTAAGCGTTCGATTATAATGATTATGAAATTTGCATAATATTCAGTTCTATTTGAATATATTTGTTTGCAAGGGAAATCGGTTTGTACTTGTACATTTTGTATTTAATTTATGTTGTGGCTTAATAGATAAATTAAATGAAATATGAAAAAGAATGATTAAGGGATGCGTTTTAATAAAATAATGTTAGCGAGTTGATTAATGCAACAATTTGTTTGTTCATTTTTTTATGAGTATATTTTTTACAGAGTATACTCTTAGCACATAGGTTTGACAAATTGTAGAAACTAACATTAAATAATTATATTCTCCAACAGTCTATGAACATTTTTAAATGCAATCCAAACATTCGTTATACTTAGAACTAAAAAATATAAGACACTAAATAATTCTAAAATAAATAAAACAAATATAAGTAGGCAAAAATCAAAAATAAATAAAAAAACAAATTATAGGTACATAACAGTAATAATAGGCAAATATAGACTTAATATCCAATTAGTAAAAACGAAGCTTATCTAATATAATGAATCAAGTATGATATATTTCTAGATTATATTAGACCCAGAAAATACTTGTAATACTAATTTCTTTTCTGAAGTTATTGTTCTCCAGATTTTTTACATTTTCCGGCAGATTGTTCTATAGTTTTATGGCATTGTTGTATATAGAGACATTTCTGATCCCCGGAATTATTTGTTTACTTGAAGCAAATTTTTTTTTTTATGATCTTGACATTAACTTAGGTAGAATCACCTTTTTGTGCTTAATTAAGTACGGTACTGCAATTTTACACTACAATATCTACAATAATTCGAGTATTTATTTTAACAAATTACTGGCTTATCTACTCATTAAATGTGGAAAACTATTACTATTGTCAGGAACTAAGCCTTCTTAAGTAGAATAGTTTAATTTTTATTTAATTTCTTATACTCTCTATATATATTAATTTGTTTATATACTCTCAATTATTTTTTTTTCATTTATTATATCCAAAGACCAAATTAATCCAATGACAATTATAATCAATGACAAAGGGTACTAGACTAGCTCGAAAAACCAATGAAGCATTTTTTATTTTTTTGCTTCATCGGTAATCAAACCCGGGATTTTTCGGTTGAAAGGCAGGCGCTCTAACTACTGGCCATCCAGCGTGTTTCACCCAGATTTGTTTTATGTTTTCAATCTCAACTTGATTCTGCTGAAAATATTGTACCTTTGTAGCGTTTCTGTTTTTATTTGGTATTTACTCTACAAATCTATCACTTTCAGTTAGCAGATATATTACAATTACATCTGTCAAAAGCAAAGCAATGAGGACAAACAATAGTTACAGTGAGCCAATAACAGTGAGTGGACAACAGATAGAATACGTAGAAGAATTCAACTACCTGGGGTGCATTATAACATCAAGAGGAGGTGCAACAGAAGATGTCAACAGCCGTATAAATAAGGCAAGAAGAACATTTGGGAGCCTAATGAAGATATGGCGGAGCAACCAAATATCGAGAACAACAAAGCTAACAATATTCAGAGCATGTGTTAAGTCAACATTAATATATGGCAGTGAAACATGGCTCACTTCGGTCAGAATCAAACAGAAGCTACAAGTATTCATCAACAAGTGCTTGAGAATTATATGCAGAATATTCTGGCCGGCAAGAATTAGCAACGAAGATTTATGGATGATAACTGGAGAAGAACCTATCAACAGACAGATAAATAGGAAAAAATGGAAATGGATAGGTCATACACTAAGGAAATCAGAAAGTGATATAGCAAGAAGAGCTCTAGAGTGGAATCCACAAGGACAAAGGAGACCCGGCAGACCATACAACACATGGAGACGCACAATCGATCAAGAATTAACAGTCAACAATTATACCTGGGACGATATTAAGGAAGTAGTACTCAACAGAGAGGAATGGAGGTTCACTATCGAAGCCCTATGCTTCCACGCGGAGTAATAGGAGAAAAAAAAAAAAAAAAAAAAAAAACATCTGTCAAAACAAGTAGCATTAAATGGTTCAGTTTCGACAACTCGAGTTAACCACATTTATTGTAATTGTTTGCTTTTAGAGAATTCTACGTTCAGTCAATCAGAACTCTATTAATTTTTCTTTAGGGTTGGCATTAGGTCAAACTATAAATGTGTAGACAAAGATTTTGATCATTTTATTCTGGTAATGTGGGACTTTTTGCTAAATCTCAATAGAGTAGGCTGGAGAAGGATGGTGGAGATACTCACTGGTCATAACATTAACCTGTAGACACTGTCTGGAAGAGGAAGAATTCTTCACACATATTGTAGGAGATTGCTTAACTCGTTCGAAGAGACTCAGGCTATTGCAAACGAACTACATAGCCTGAAAAACTTCTGAAGGATAAAACTCTTAAACCTACTGGCCTTTATCAAAAAGGTCGACTAAAGGGTGGGATTTGATCGGTGGAGGAGCGTATAAAGGTCTAAAAATCTAAGCCCTGGCCCTTTTAGAGTCATCTCTGTACAGGGAAAAAAAATGTGGAATAGAGATGTTGATTACTTCTAGAAATTAGGTAAACAAATATCAATTTTCTAAATTTGTGCTAGTTTTGTAATTAAGTTTCGTAAATAACTAGATTTGTGTCTCGTATATTTCTGACTTTTTTCCTATTAACTTCTTTATGTTGGTGAAGTTTCGCTTACATTTTTAACACAAATAATTCGAATTTGCTTAACTTGCAATTCACTTTTGCTTTTATTTTTCTACTTTTTTTAATTCTCTTTTTCAAAAAATTTTCCCACTTTTTATGGTACCCAAACGAATTTCAAAACTGCTACTGTCTTTTAATTCAAATCTTTTTTTTTTTGTTTTTTATTTCACGCTGTCACTTTTTAACTAATTAATGCGGACAATTGATCTTTTTCATATCCAATTATTATTATTTGTTTTATGAAAATAATTTGAAAACCAATAAATTTGTAGAAAATGTCAGTGTAACGCAGTGGAAAATAATTTTGAAAGTTTTGAGAGGAGGAATTTATATTTCCTATTAATTTCTCATTTAGATATAGCTGTTGCTGTACTCTCGTAAGTCTTTTAATTGAATTTCTTTTATTTGTACTGTCACAAAAGTTTTTTTTTAATTTTTGGTTTTTTTTGGTTTTTTTTTTTTTTTGTAAATTAAGTTATCATTGTCATTATACTCGGCCATGATTATTACCGTATATGAATCACTTAATAAATAAATGAAATTTTGTTTCGAATTGCAAAATTTTCTAACAATTGCGCTCGCTACTCCCTCCGAATAGTTCAATTTTTATATATATATAAATATATATATTTTTTTTTTTGTTTAATTCTTTTTATCTGGGCTTTTTTTTGCGTAGTCTTGCACACATTTTTCTGATTTTCTTAACAATCACATAACTATAAAAAAAAAAATTTAACTTAAATGTCATTCAGATTGAATGAAATGAACGCAAAAGAAAACAATATTGTTATCTTGAAAATTCAATTGAATAAATAAAATTGAAATTATTTGAAAATTTCATTTATTTTATTGTTTTTGTTTTTTTTTTGTTTTTTTTTTTTTTTTTCCACAAATTGAAACTTGATTATTCAATAGGGAGCAATCAAAGCATTTTTTTTTGGTTTATTTTTAATTGAACCAACCAAAAAAATAGTTTTCAAGTGATGACGATGATTCAGCTCGATTACGGTATATTAGTGTTAGCGTAAGTGATTTAAAAAGTTTAAAATTGCTTGCAATGATTTATTTATTGTGTTGTTTTTCTTATATACCTGAAATTTGAGGTGAGATTTTTAAGAAAAAAAAAAAGGGAGCAGAAGTTTTGAAGTTTTTTTTTTTGTTTTTCTTTTTGATTTAAAAATAATTTGTCATTTTTTGAATTAATTTGTATCTCTTCAAATAAAATGAATAAATTGAGATGAAGTTGCGTGAGATTTATTAATTTCAACATTAAAAATTTAGAAATTGAAGCAAATATCAATAGCAAATATCAATTAATTTTTTTTCTTATTGAATTTTGCTATAAGAGTTTTTTTTATTAGGTTTGGTATTTTGAATCAAATTCTCGAGAATTATTAAAACTTTACAGACTATGTTTATTGAATAGTTTTAATCCAGCTATTAGGCATTAATTTGAGTCACTCATATGAATATTTTTTTTCGGTTTCTCCTCATGGGAGCATATAGGGCATTAATTTGTCCCATCCACTCTGTTCGCTGTTTTGTGGAGTGATTTACTCTCAAGTTCATCCACAATTATCTAATTTAGCTTTTATGGTTCGACGCCAGATGTGTTTGGATACCATTCTGATTATATTTGTAAATGATTTTGTCAGAGTATGATCTATCCATTTCCATTTTTTGCGCTTAATTTGAATCATTGTTGTCTCTACACCTGCCATAACCTGCTTTTTTTTATCATATAATTTAATTTTTACTGTATAGTTTTTAGTAAATGTCTGAACGTTATTCCAGTAGGTATTCATTTAATGCGCTTGTAATTTTTGTATGTCATAAAGCAAATCAAATTATTGAATTAAAAAAAATCAGTTGATCATCATTGGTTGATCAGTTTTCAATAAATAAGAGGCAATTTTTTTAATTGTTGCCTAAAATACTCGTACAGTACTGGTACTTTTATATTACGTATACTGGTAATTAATTTATAATATAGAATATGTGGAATTGAGTGTTCTTAAAGCTTTATTTTAGTAAATTGACTAATAATTTAACGTTGAAAATCAGAACTATTTACAAAAGCATATTTTAGTTTGATCCTGAAAACGATAATGGGATCTGGAGGAGAAAGAATATATAATGCCAAACTCTATGAGCTGTGTACTGAAAATGGTCATAAAAATTAAAAGCATCGTCTGTTGGTTATTTAAATAAATAAATGAGTAGATATTATCATTCTTATTCAGATAGGATTAAAACTGGAATAAACTGATCAAATTTGAGCCGAATATATTTTGTCTTTAATAATAAAAATAATAAAAAGTTGAGACAAGGCAAAATAATGTATATTTATTTCGAAAAATAATGAACAAATAAGACCCGTATAGCATTGGAAGAGTTGGTTAAATATTTATATTTTGAAATTTTTTTCTTATTTCAGCTTTCCCAATCAGTTTTTGATTATATTACAGCCAGTTCAGGCTGTGTAATAAATTTTAACCTTTAAAATTACTCTACATTCTTTGTGCAACAACAAAAGCTAATATTTATTTAAGACTTTATAGTAAAATAATGTATATATATATATATACATATATAAATATAAATACAGATATATATATATATATATAGGTATACATGCATGTAGATATTATATATATATAGACGATTATATTTAAATTATGTTTGACGAATGAATCAATTCATTATAATTAACAATTCAAATGTATATTTTGGTAACAATAAGAATGTACAGTATTTTCAAAAGTTTATAATCTCAATTATTTAAATTACTTTTTCATGTCGCTTTCCTTGTCACTTTTTTGTTTATTTTTCATTTTTAGAATACAGCAAGACAATTAAATAATTGTTTCAATTCAATAAACGTCTTAAACTACTTAATATGTATACTTTTGAAGGTAGGAAAACTGTGTTAGGTATTGTTTTTATAACCCAAGTACTGAATAAACACATTGATTCACGTTATATCGATAACATTTTAAGAAATACAATTAACACAAGAGCACGATTTAGGCATGAAAACATATTTTCTATTACATTTCACCGGACTAACTACGGGAAATATGAGCCTATTAACAGAATGCTGATAAAACACAAACCAATACAACACAACAATAAATTTTGATATGATTAAAGTAGTTGTAAAGAAATCCTTATTTAAAGTAATTTCATAATTTCATTAGGAATTTTGTGTAAACTAATTGTATAATTTTTACAATCTCTATTTTAAATTACTAATTGTATTCGTTATTTTAAAATAAGTTATGAAATTATGCTTATGATGATCGTTATGATTTCTTGAATGCGAATAGTAGTTAATTGGAGACGAAAACCTTATGTTAACACCTATTGAAAATGAATAAATTATTTTTTTTTAAAACTAGAATATGAAATTCTAATCAACAAAGATAAAGACCGTATAAATATTGTAGGCTACAGCGCAGTGCCTTAATAGAAAAAAGAAATAAATAGTTAATACTGTATTTTGGATAGAGAAATTATTGATTTTTGGCATTTGAAAACGAACCTCAGTAATTTAACTTTTATACCTATTATACATTTTTTTAAGTTTATTTCATCAAGAAATAAAAAAAAAAATAGACTCTACTTAAAAATTATGGAAAAATATTTTTCTACTTTTGAAATCAGGTCGTAGGAATAAAAGGTTGTTACAGTAATATTATCAAACTTAGTGCTAGAGTATAAAATAAAACTTAATTCCTAAACAATATACTTTTTAACGAAACAGCATACTATTTCCAATATGTTTATATTATTTTTTATTTACAATAATGTCAGCATCAATATTTTCAAAATCCAAAATAAAAGCCCGTTCAATTTTCAGATACGTATTATTATTTCAATTAATTTAAAATTTGTAATGCAAGTTAAAAAAATTATGTAATCTAATTACAATTTTAAATATACAAAATTAATCATGCACCATTTAAATTCTATAATACATATATAAGAAAACGTATACAAGACCGATATTTTTGCCATTAATTTTATTTTAAATTATAAAAAAATAAAATAATAATAATGATAATTTTTCCTACAATTCAATTAAATATCACTAAAAAAAGATTAATTGATACTCTTTATAATTTTATACAGCACTGTGCAAGTAAAAAGCACATACAACATAAAATTATTGAAATTATACCTAGAGGGCTGCACGTAGGATTTTTCTTTTCGCATGTTTTTTTTGTTATTTTTTATTTATTTTTTTTTTTTCTTAATTATAACTTTATTGAAGGAAAATACGTGAAGAAATTAAATGCAAATAATGTATTAACAAAAAGAAAAATAAAAACAATAAAAACAAAAATATATTGGAAATTCAATAGGGTGTGACATAGTGTATACAGTGATTATAGCGGCAGAATTAATTATTTTTGAATTGTATTTTTAACATTTTCATTTTCATATATGAAGTTATTATAGTACGAAAGTGTTATCACAGACTGAATATTTCGTTTAGAATTCTTTTTAAAAATATTTTAGTCATTATCGAATATTGAATGAATATAAAAGTATAGAAGTGCAAATAATTGAGATAAATAATTACGAGAACCAGAAACGAATTTGTGTTCCTATATGGTGTGCAAAATGTGTGCAGGAAAATGTGTTTAGAAATATACGAATAAACGTGTGCTTCTTCTTAGAAAATTTGCTTCTTAGTATGATAATCAGCGAAAAATTGTTGATAAAAATGATAGGATATGTGGGTCAGATAATATTTAATTTTCCATCTACCCCTTAGAGATTGTTTTTTCGTGTACAAAAATCACCATAAAAGTCATCGATTCAATGTGATTGACAAAAGTGGAAAGAATGAAAAATGCTTTAAAATAGAAATTTAATATCGACCACAAAATGATATAGATAAGAAATGCATTTGGCCGAAATTGGAATACTAAAATGGATTAGTGGTGTCAGTCATAATAATAGACAAAATCGGACACAATTACATTATTGATAAAAGTGGAGCGAATAAAAAATGTTTTATAAATAAAAATTGAATTTGTTCATGTGAATATTGAAGACCAAATTGAGATGGACAAAAATGCATTTGACCGAAATGGTTAGTACTCGGATTAGTGGTGTCAGTCAGAATAGTACACAAAATCGCAATTACATAATTTGCAATTGCATGGTCAGATGTATTGGATATATTATAAGAAAATGCAAAAGTAAGTTTTTTTCTGTTAAAACTAGAGTAGCAGAAATACAAAGAAGTACGGGTCATCAAAGACCTGACAAACACACAATAATACGTTACATATGAAATAAAAACGAAAATTGAAGACCAAAAATCTTTTCCACTAGAAAATCCGATATTCAATTTAAAAATTGGATTGGATTGAAAGGTAAAAGAAGAAGATTGAGACAGAAAAATATTTTTCTTTACCTTCATTTTTTTTTGCTCAATTAAAGGCTCTTAATTGCATTGCTATATTCTTAAATTTTTGAATATTCTATGACTAATTTATTCTATGCCAGTCTGTTGATTTGAAAACTGTTTTGTCAGTTAACTGTTGTATATTGGATTTAGTGTAGATTACTCATTTGATTATCTCAGAATGCTTTCGTGATATTTCAAGTATAACTCAAGCCACCAAACTTATGCCAACAGCTTACAATTTATAACTATATAAATTTAATTCATTAATCTGTTTCCGTTTAAGATCAGACCAACTATGATACAATAGTGATACTTTACAATTGAACAGACCAACTATATGATATTTAAGTTTTATTCGTTGTAATAGAGACATAAGGAAAGATAATTATTTTACCAAAGGTATTATTATTAATTTTCATAAAATTTTCATTTCATTTTTTATTAAAACTATACCTTTATTACCTGTTTATTTTTCTATTTATAGCTGTAAGTTTCTGTTTTTTTAATTTAAACACGTGCGTTATTGAGCATAATAATAAATGCAATTTGGATTATGATTATAAGTTTATTTTATATTGTTATCTCTTTTTCTCCTCAATTAATTAGTATTGAATATAGAAAATTGCGTATTTTACGCATCACAAAAGATAATTTGAAGGCTTAACAGATGTTTTTGTTGTTTTTGTTTTTTTTTTTGTGAAAATGTGGAAAAAAATGAATGCATGCAATTCATGAATAATAATTAATATTTGCAAAAAAAAAAATAGTTTTAAGAATATGTATGTATGTATATAGGAGACAAATTAAATAGTATCAGACTTAGAAATTAATTATGAATATTAGAATTTAATTAAAACCTCGTTGTTGTAAGTTAAATTTATGAATGATAATTAAAAACTTGTAAATATGAATAATGAATAATACGTATTTAAAAAAAGGGTGAGTTTTAAAAGTAGATTTTTTTGTTAAATTTTTTATTTACTTTGTTAATTTTAATATTTTTATTATTTTAATGAATTTAAGAACAGTCTCATGAATTGTTCAATCATACTTTTTCCAATGAATATATTTTATAGAATATTTTGTTTAAATTCTTTGTAATTTTTATGAATGTAGGAGCATGTGTTTGTTAGTATGATATTAGATTAGATTAGATTATGAATTTCGGGAGGGAATCTGTCCCTTATATGCAAATGGGCTTATTGTGATAACTCGTGTTTGTTAGCTAGTCTCTGAGTCCTTAAATATACCTGATTTTGTGACCACATTCAGGACATTCTTTAATGGTATAGCTCCGCTGTTCTTAAATTCAAATTCATTCAAACGAAGTCTCATAAAACGAATAAGAATAGATATGTGAGTCATGTCATTTTTTTTTTCTACCGACCCAATAGATTGTTATTCTTCTGCTTGTTTAATCATTCTTAGAAAAGTTTTTAAAGTGAAGAGAGAATGATTATTACATACAATTGCATTTTTTCTTTTCTTCTTCAAATTAGGGTTTTTCCGAACTATTTGAAAATAAATGAATGAATGAAATTAAAAATAACAAACCTCACAATAAATAGCTTATTAAACAATTTATTTCTGTTTGAAAGCATGTCTTTCCAAATTTCTAAAACAATTTGTCTAGTCTTCCACCAAACAATGAAATTTTTGTCTCAAAAATCTATGAATTTATTTCAAGAAAAAAATTTCTTATTTATTTATTTATTTATAACAGTGAGATCTGCAGATAAATCTGCAGTCCAACTACAGATAGACAATATATTTTAGATTCATTATTATTTTAGAACTAATGTCATTTGTAATAATAACTTTTAAGTACAATATAAAATGTAACTTTAAGGTGTATATGTATATCTACAACACATGAACATACATACGAGCAATTATATATATAAATTTACACAAAAAAAATGTTATAAGAATTTGAACACTTTCTTAAAATAGAAAAATAAAAGTATTGAATAAAGTAAATAAAAAATCTGGGACATATTTATGAGGACTATAAAAGTGTACTTGCCTTGCCTTAGATTCATATTTTCTTTTGATATTTTATATAATCTAAAAACAAAATGTTATATACTATAATGTAAAAGTAATATACTCGTATATAGTACTTTGATGAATAATTTTTTCCTGTCCTTAAATCCAAAAAAGCAAATGGTATTTTAAGACAAAAAGTTATTAAATTTTTTATGATATTTTGAAAAACAAGGCCGGAATATCATTTTAAAATTTATGGAAATAAAGCTTTTAAATTAATTCATTCAAAATAATAATTTACTAAATAATTTCAAAATTTCACTATTTCTTTTGATAGCTGAGTAAAATCATTCTAACTTGAACAGAAAGCATATACCGGGTGGTCCAGAGTATGCGTATAAGCTTTTTAAGAAGGAAAGGAGCCGTTATTTTAAAATTTAAAAAAAGTTTGTCAACAAAATCGAGGGTGCTCTATCGATTGGTGGTATTTTCAACTTACGGGAAGGACTGCTAAGCGATTTTGTAACATCAAAAATCGCCGAAAATGGCCGAAATCGAGATTTTCAAATGGGAAGGGGTACTTTTTTATGCAAATTCGAATTAAGTAAATTAAATTGAAAAAGTAAATTTTTTTTTTGTTTTTTGTCTATCTTTGCTTTCTAGAAACCCAAAACTGAGATAAAAAATATGATAACATAAAAAAACAAATTTATTTATAAAAATTATTATCATTAATTTTAGTTTACCAAAGGAAAATATTGAGCATTTTTGTTTTATTGTTATTAATTTTAAAGAAAAATACTAAGAAAACAAAAAAAAATCATTTTTTGAATTTGCATTAAAAAGTGCCTTTTCTTATATGAAAATCTCGATTTCGGCCATTTTCGGTGATTTTTGGTCTTACAAAATCGCTTGTCGGTCCTTCCCGCAAGTTGAAAATACCACCAATCGATAGAGCACCCTCGAATTAGTTAACAAACTTCTTTTTAAATTTTAAAATAACGGCTCGTTCCCCTTTTAAAAAACTGATACGAATGCTCTGAAACACCCGGTATATACAGTCAGTAATAGTTTTATATATTTCATGTCTTTTAGTATAGTATTCGTTTTACTATTCAGAAACCTAATTTCTTCCAACCCGCCTACTAAAACTTGCCTGGAAAATGGTACAACTGATACTTGCAGGACCTATGAAGATCGATTGAATACTTTTTCTGTTTTTATTTCACACTATGGACATACCGTTTTTCTAAATTGAGATTAACATTCTAAATCCAGCTTTTGTAGGGAATAAAAACTTTGCAAGTATAACTATGAATAAGAATAACAACTGATTGTATATAGTTATTTGTAGAGGGAATAAGTGAAACACAAAGCTTAAGTTTGTTCTTCTACAGTCGGGAATAGAAAGAGAGCCCAGTCTTCTTGTCTTATTATTTATAGCTTACAACTGTTGGAATACATATTACTACATCTTATTCATTCATGCTAAAATACTTATTTATAATTATGATTAGACTAAATATAATATTGATAACATGTCGGATGATGATGCTCCTGTATGACAGTAGATTTAAGAGTAGCATAATTCGACAGTGTCACCACCAAATGTTATATTTTTATGTAACAATAAACATAGAAAGTGTGTGTAAAATGTCAGGAACAAAATAGAATACAACCCGAAATTGGTATCCCATAAGTGTAGTAATGGAGAAAAATTATTGAAGATTATATTATCTGTATATAAGCAAATGACCTACAATAATCTCTTATAGATTTTCTAGAGAAAGGAAAGTGTTTCACACATTATACATCAATCTAACATAACAATCAAAATTTGTATATAAATAAAGATTGATTAATAAATATTTTTAAATTTTAATTTATTTATTTATTTATTTATATATCAGTATATGCAACCAAATTTTCAGGCCCTTTTCAATTTCGAGATGTTTTTATTGTCTATTATTTCATTCCAATGGCAAAGGGTACTGATCCGGGTCAAAAAATCTATAAGGTATTCTGGTTTCATCAGTAATCGAATCTGGGACCATTTCGTTGAAAGGCAGGCACTTTATACCTAATGTGTTCTATACTTAATTTTTAAATTTATTTATATAAAAATTTTAACCAAAATTTATTTGACTTAATTAAAGTATGTACCCTCAAAAACTTCCACAACATTAGTAATACATAGAAAACATAAAAAATAATCAGTCTTTAGTATATTAATAGCCACTTCTACCCTATTTAGTATATTCAAAAATTGCATACATTTTTCCAAAAAAATATTTCAGACTAATGTGACACAATGAACACATTTCAATATGGCTTATGATCTTAGATCTTATCTTTTTTATGCAACTGCTGATGTCGTACCAATGAATAAAAATACTAAAACAATCCAACCGAACATAAAAGTTTACAAAGGTCAACAGAATAGTAAAGGTTAATATTAAAAAGACTATAGTTTTTCAACACTTTCATCAACAAAAATATTTCAATTATAATAAAAACATACAACAATTACTGTTGTAATGCATTTTTATTTCTTTATTTTTATGTAATTGCACTTTCATTGCTCAATAAATTCACTCTTTATACTGAAACAAAAAAATAAATAAAAAAAATAAAAGAATACAACAACAACATATCAACTGAACTTCTTGACCTTATTTGAACTTGTCATAAAATTTCACTCAACAGAAATCACATTTTTGAACACATCAAATTTTTGTTCCATAATATGAGCTATGCTAATGGCTGGTTTGAAAGTGAGATTTTTAATTTTTTGTTTTGAAATAAGATTTTATGACACTATATATATAAAATAGTATCTATCTTCTATTCCAAACTATTCAAATTATTATTATTGTACTAGTATATGTATGTGTATGATTAAGTATATCATTTAAGTGCAAGTACAATAATCATGGAAGTATGTCAACAAAAATGTACTTGTCATTTTTTATTAACTGTATATATAAAAAAAAAAAAAGACAAAATTGCTACATTAATGGCATCATTATACCATCATGGATACCTTTTCATAATCATCATCATCATAATCTCTTATTACACTATTTTTGACTTAAATTCAGTCAGTTACAAAAATGGAAAAGCTAATTTTTGAAAATTTTGTCATTAAAAATAATTTTTGTGAAAGTGATGTTTTGGTTTTTTATAAAAGCAAAAAAAAAGAAATTAAAAAATTTTCCTAAGAAAATTTCCATTTACCCATACATCATTAATTTAATTTTGATTAGATTTTTTTGTTAAAAGAAAACTCTTCTCTACTCTGTACTTTTCTCTAGTACACTGTACATCTGTAAAACTTATATGAATTTAAGTATATCTAAATCATAAATCTCTTTAAAACAAGGTGATGAATGGAATTAGAAATGGATTTTGGAAAACAATTTTTGTAAAAAAATTGAAATAAATCAAATTAGTGAAGGTCAGTGGTCTGTAAACTTTAAATTAATGTCATTTTTTTTAAAAATATGTTTTATTTTTATAATATAAGTTTTAGAATATAAAAATTATTAGAGTAAAAAAAAAAAAAAAAAAATGTGTGACAAAAATTAAAAGTGTCACTGAAACATACTTGAGAGGGACCTATATATCATTGCATGCAGCTTTGACTAAGTAAATTAATATTAAATGAAAACTAATTATCAATCTAACCATGGTGATATTTCAAATCTAAATATTCTACTTAATGTCAATCCGATTTTGTACTCCAAATTCGAAAATATCGTGCAATTCGATTTTTGTCGCCAGTTAAGATTAACAACAAACATCGAAGATTCATTTTGAAATGCATTAACAATACTGATCATGTCACATTAAACAGATATAGCTTGTTTTCATCATTCAACTGCTGGCATTCATAATTTTTTTGTTGAAGAAAATTTATAATTTCACTTAGCAGATCGCTAAATCTCTGCAAAAAATTTACTGCGATCTCATATCGTGGAAAATTAAATCAGGCTGTATGTCATCAAGTTCTAATTTAAAAAGTCGCTTTTGTAAATGTTTTGGTCGGATAGAATTGACTATGTTAAATGTTAAGTTCATAAAACTATTTGTATTCAATATTTTACTTGCTAATACCTATTGATGGATTATGCAATGACAACTGAACAAAATCGTCGGATTTTTTACACAGTACAATAAATTTGTTAGTTTAGCCATTGATTTGGCTCCATCGGATGTCATGGATATTAGCTTAAAGATTGGAATTTTAAACTTATTAGTAAATTCTTCAAATGCTTCGAATATATCGACACCCCTGGTTGTTGCTTTCAAAGAAACCATGCCCAGTAGCAATTAAAATTAATACAAGCAATTGTGCTGTATCACTTACATCTGTAGATTCATGAATTCGCAAAGAAAAACATATACATTTATTAACATTTGCATCTATTTGTTTTCTGATATTTTCACTCATCTTCTCAACTCGGCTATTTCAAAACCTGTATTATATAACTCGGCTCACTTCGGCTATTCTGAAAACCTGTATTTCAAAAACTGACTATTAGAGAAGAACTTACATTTTTTGCTATAATACGACTCGCTTGAAATGAAACGATAGTTACAGCCTTTAATCGTAAAATAGATTTCTTGAACATATCTTCTTGGGCTGATAATATTGATTTAAGCGCGTTCAACTTATGTTTTCTAATTGCAGTATTAAGTGGGTAATCTGTTCGATATTCACCAGGAAAGACATAAAAATGCAATTTCAAATTTCCTTTTCCAAGAAATACCACAAACGTTTTGAATATTAAACAACAGTATTTTCCTTTCATCATTATACAAAAATAAGCCAGCTCCCATACTTCATTAAAATGATAAATAGCTCGGCGATCAACTTGTTGACCATCTGTGCTCTAGATCAAAGAAGAAGAAGAAAAAAAGAGACTGCTACAGTTTGCAATCAACTTTTTTCAATTCAAAAACAACAACAAAATGTTTTTTATTTTTATTTTTCATATTGACGTTGTTCCAGTTGTTATTGCTTGCTGCCCATATGAAAAAGGGCACTTCAATCAAAATTATAAAAATTCAAAACAAATAAAGTTTTCATTTTCATAATTTTCTTTTCAAATTTTGTTATTGTCGCTTTCACTATTCATATTTCACGCTAGTTCCATCGACAAAAATGAAACACGAGAAAATGTTGTGTTCACCAAAAAGTATACAAAAACTTAAATATATAAAAGGAAAACAATATTTTTGTCCAAGATTCTTTTCATCTTCATTATTTTCACATCATATGTACTATGTATATGTACATGATAGTTATGTAGTTGAACTTATTACATGAAAATGAAATTATAAAAAAGAAAAAAAACAATAAAATTATAAAAAAATTAAAAACATGAAAAGCGAAACTCATTGTAGATGAGTGCCACCACGTTCTAAACATATTTGTAATTTTTTTAAATTATTTTTTTGTTTTTTTTATATTTTTGTTGTTTTTAAAATGTTGGTTGACTGGGCGGAAAATCTTAAAAATAAATTGAAAGGAACAAAAAAAGAAAAAAACAAAAATTTAAAATAATAGCATAAGTCATACGTATCAAGTCAAGTGTTGCCGTTTTTAGTATATTTTTTTTTAATTACCGCCAGCTCTTAATTATAATTATTGTGATATATGCGCGCAATATTCATTCACTTTTAATTCATCTACACAACATGTAATGTTTTTTTTTTTTTTTTGATACCACTACTAGTAGGTATATTATGATAATAATGATATTGATGATGATGATTATGATTATGTTTTATCTTTTAATTAAAAGCAGTATAATTAGTGAATGTTTATGATGGGTTAGTGTGAATAATGGCGTTTACTAGTGTAATAACTGTTGAAATGTATTATAAAAAAATATATATATACCTTTTTTTTTACTGTAGTTAAAATTAAAAAGGAGAGTGATATTTTTTTGTTTTTTAATTAAAGACTGAGTAATTTTTTACAGGTGCAATATAACTAAAAAAATATATATTTTTTTAAAATAAAAAATAATTTACAAAAATTGCATTATAATTTGGTAGTTTTCTGTTTTTAGAAGAGTTCACGAGTTTTTTTGATTTTTTGTTTTAACATTTTTAAAAGTAAAATTTATTTAAATATTTCCGTTTTAAATATATTTTAGATTTAAAATTTTCACTGCAAATAAGTGAATGTGAAAATGAGAAGTAAAATAGAATTTTTTAATTAAAATTTTTTTTACAATTTTTGGTTGGTAAATGTTTTTTCAAAAATTTCTAAAATAAAAGTAAAAATAATCGACATGAAATAAGAGAAGTATCAAATGGTCATCCTTACATGGTGAACATTTTTAAATGAATCAAAACTGGTTGTATAATTTTGTTTGTTATCATCTTCTACTATAAATGTCATATTCTATCACAACACTTTTCATTCCAAGTTGCAAGTGATTGTGAGATGTAGCAGAATAATTTTATACTGCGTAACGATTGATATATTGATTTAAGACCCAAACGAATTGATTCATTTATTATCCAACGATCTTGTTTTGTTGTATAAGAGATTTTAAATTATTAAGTTCAAAGGTTACATATTTAAATTTAGTTGTTTAAAACAAATCGAGCAATAACATTTTTTTTATTGCCTCTGAAAGGGATGAATGTCATATTCTATATACCTATCACAATTTTGCTTTTCCATTATGAATTTTATGCTCGACGGAAATTTGAATAAGAATTTTATTTTGCATGTCTTGCAGACTTTTGCATCAATTACTCAAAAATTTACAATAAGGTTTCTTTGGTTTTTCCACCCCCGTTCCTATCCTATAGTTCAAATGACATTTATTTTAAGTTAATTGTTCCAAAAAATAAGCGAATATTAAAATAATTATTTTTGCATTTATGTATTTATTTATATATCGGATTATTTGCATATAAATACGCAGGAAAGTTTTCAGGGCTATCCCATTTTGTGAATTCAGAATTTGGGGCTATAATTTTTGTGGTGCATTTATTTTATGCCAATGACAAACAGTACAAGGATCTGGTCAAACTATTTATATCGCATTTCGATTTCATCAAGATCGAACCTTTCGGTTGAAAAGTAGGCAGACCCTATACGGACTGCGCCAAACAACCTGGAATTGTTTTTATTTCTTTAATATTATTGTAATTAAATTCTTTCTCGATTTTTTTGTTTTGTTCAGATTTTATTTTTTTTTTTTATGTTAGTTCAAAATATCGGGATAAGCACCCTAACTGCCCTCGCAGAGTTTTAACCGTATAAAGATGAAGGAAAGAAAGAGAAGGATAGTAAAGAATAATGAACAAAATTAGAAATAGAATAGAATAGAAGAGTTAGTACAAAAAACTTATGTACAGGTTAAAAGATATTTATTTACCCGTCTCTTGAAAACTTCTAAGTTATATGTTTGGTGGGAATCGAAAAGATGATAAGGTGTAGGAAAAGATAGTTTAGAAGTTCGGTTAATGAAAGAACTTTTATATTTGACAGTTGTGGTTGGAAGAGGTTCTACTACAAATTTGTGAGAGAGGGCTGCCCTGTGAGTATTACGCTGGAATGGTTGTATTTTGGACATAATATATTTTATTTCGTCAGAGAAATTACTCAACAGATATTTATAAAACAGGGTGGCTGCTCCTACATTACGACGATGAGTTAATGATGTTAGGTGTTGTGTAACAACTCCATCATCATTGATAATTTTGATGGCTCGCTTTTGCACCTTATCTATAAATACTGTAGGCTGGTACTAGGTGCACCGGCCCAAATATGCGGGTTATATTCAAGTCGAGGCCGGGAGGAGGTTTATAAAAGTAAAATACTTCCTAATTCTGCTTAAAAATTCTAAACATTTTGCAGCATCCTTCGCGACAGAAAAAATGTGATCGTGCTACGAAAATTTGCTATTTATTTCCATTCCAAGAGTTTTAGAGCTTCAAAGTTTTCGATATTTACGTTTATGAATAGAATATTTGGTATTGATGGGTTTTGCTTTGTTGATATGAGGCAATTACTCGGGGTTTTTTAAGCATTTAATTTTATCCTATTTACACTACCCCAGTCATGAATTTTTTGAAGGCAAAATTTTTGAAGGCAATTGT
Source organism: Argyra leucocephala (assembly GCA_963942445.1). Classification (NCBI taxonomy): domain Eukaryota; kingdom Metazoa; phylum Arthropoda; class Insecta; order Diptera; family Dolichopodidae; genus Argyra; species Argyra leucocephala. The sequence goes on from OZ012678.1 coordinate 158,000,124, forward strand.
TTAGAGAACAAGATATTTGTTTTCGTTCTCTGCGTACTGAAGTCTGGGTCATTTTTTGAAAGAAATACATATGGAATCAAAGTTACGAAAGCTCTGAAGTGGTAACACAGCAGTGAATCTGGTTTGAATTCATAGATACGAAATTATTTATAAATATTCTAAAATAATGTTGGAGAAAGAACTGAGCCTTGAGAGACCAGCATTGATTGTGAGCTTTTGTGATATAAAACCATCCAATACAATTTGTAATGAACGGTTTGAAAGGAAATTTACGTATTGAAAATGTTTCGCAGTCCAATTTCTTCTAGTTTTTTCAGTAATGAAGAATGCTAGGCGCCATCAATAGTTTTGGATATATATCTAGGGCTATAGTTTTGACTTCACTGTATTTTTGTCTACGAATCGCTGCCATTTTTCCGTTATAAGTTGACCTTTTCAAATTAAAGTCATAGTACCAGTCATTTGTAAAACTATTGCTCTCTAGATATTTTTTGAGTTGAAAGTTAATGATCGTTTTCATCACTTTTCATTGCTTAGGACACCTCTTTTTAGAATTGATGGCTGGACGTGAGATATTTTCCATGAAGATGCGGTTAAATACCAGAAAAGTATGATTAATGGAAAAGTTTACTCAGTGGTCTAGCCATGTAGTTTGCTCAAAAGGGGGAGGGATATTGTTATGCCCGGTAGATTTAATTGAATTCAAATCCCTTAGAACTTTTGCAGCAATTCGGCGACGAAAATAAGGTCTTTTAAAGGAGTAAGTTTTAGGTTCATAGAGATGTTGTTGCTGGTAATGTAGAATTTGCTGCGAATATTTTTTTAACCAGATTTGCCTTAATTTCCCGATCTGTTATAACAGCATTATTATTAATCATTGGAGGTGTTGCTGATGATGAAAAATTTTATTTTACTGTTTTAGCAAATGACTAGATATTTTTGCTGCCTTTTGAACAGTGAATTATTTTTTGTCTTAGACGACTGTTATGTAAATTCTTGCTGTTTCAGTACTCGTTTACAGTTATTACTAGCTTGGTTGAAAACTATCCAGCTGCTTTCGTTCGATGTGTTTGTGCACGAGTGAAAAGCAAATTTTTTTTTTTAATTTGAAATTTTAATAATTATATCTAAAAAAAAATTGCATCTTTATAAACAAAATCAAATTTGATAAAATATCTTTCGTATAACAATTTTAAACTTTATTTGATTCATAAATAGTAATTCTGTTCTGTAATCACAAAATATACATATTTGTAATAAAGAACAAAAAAAGACAATATATAAATCAGTTTTTTAATAAAATAATTTATTTTTGACTTATTTTTTGGTTTTATTGAAAAATGTGACTATAAACGACATCGATTGTATGAACTTATGAAGTTTATTACTTTCTTTCAAACCAATTGTTGACTATTGCTATAACAGAATTGTGACTACAAACGTTTTTGACTATAAACGAATTAAAATATATCGATCTACTATACGTTGAGAGTAATGGGATTTTATTGTGTTAAGTTATATTGAAATTAGTATTAATTTCGTCATAAAGTATTAGGTATTATACTTTAATTTCATTGTGAAGTATATATATTCAAGAATAAAGCGATTCAGAAACCAACAACAATTATATAAGAACAAATATTTTTTTTTGTATAAAATTGTGTCTGAAAGACTGCTTCTGTGCAATTGCACAGGGGATTCACTAGTTATTTTATATAGATTATATAATTTGTAATTTAAGTTTATCTAAGTTAGCTTTAAGTTTTAATGAAATAAACGCTTCTTATTGTTATTATTTTTATATTATTACTTTTTAGTCTATTTTTGTTATATACGAATCAAATTGTTGTAATTATTTTTCTTTTTAGTATTCATCATTGTATTTTAATTTCATTAACTTGTTAATTTATTTTTTAAATATAAGGCTCAAATATTGCTGTAATATCTTTTCTCTTTAGGATTCTATGTCGTTCAAAACTGAATACCAAACTTTTCGATCACAATTTCTAAAAAAAAAAACAATTGAATTAACATTTTTGTACTTCTGTCCGATTTCAGTTATTTCACAAATAGCTTAATTTATTTTAATTTATTTCATCCTAGCCATTTAATAATAAGTAGAATTCACATTAATTTTAATCATTCCATCTAAAATACATTACAATTTCCAATTATCTATTTTACTTAAGAGAAATTCTATTTCTATAAACTTTCTAAATCTATTTCTAAACTTGTACTTTCTTTTAAGAACCAAAAAAAAAATAAAAAAAAATTAAAATTCTCTTTCAATGGACGAATCCTTTTATTCATTATTTAACTCAAAAGTCACTTCTTGATACTTTTGTCATTTTATAGTATTCCAATGAAATGAACAGTGATGAATTTTTTATTATTTTGTTTTTTATAAGTATACAATTTAAGTACAGTAAAAAAGCTCCACTTAACCTGAAATTTTATTCTTATTGTTTTTAAACAAAATAAGAATAAAAACAAAAAAACCTAAAAACAAAAGCAAAAAACAAAAAAAAAGAGTTAAAAAGTAAAAGAAAGTCACTATAGTTAGAACTAGTTATTTGTGTTTTTTTTTTTTGTTTCAAATGTCTAGTAGCTAATCATGGATGAAAAAGACTTAAAACAAAAAAGTTGCAAAAAACTAAAATTAAATTACCACTTAACAAGAGTCATGCCATAGAACCTTTTCTAAACCCGATTTTTTTTTTTTGTCTGTTTTTTCTTTTTGTTGTTTTTTAATCCATACACATACAAAAAAAAATATTTTCGTATTCAATTTCAAGAATCATTAGTAGTAAAGAGAAACAGAACAAAAGTTAAGGTAAATGAAAGTAAAAAAAAAAAAAAAAAAAAAAACAAAACATGGAAATGAAAAAAAGGAAAAAGAAAATAAAAATGATAATTGGATACGAAATACATCAGATATAGAACAAGAAGAACAAGAATAATAACAAAAAGTTTCCTTTCAATAAATGAAAGTTCCTTCCTATTACACAATTCTAATTCAGTATCACTTGAAATCCTGATATTTGAGCAAATCAGTTTTTTTTTGTTTTTTTTTTGTTTTTTTTTTTGTTTTTGTTAAATGAGCATAAAAGTATTGAAAACTCTTATATTTATATATACAGTTGGTGACCAAAGTCTTAATCCACAAAAACAAAAAAATAAAAGTTGTATTATTGGCCTATGTAATTGTATTAAGTTACATCGAAATGCACTACAATTTTTGTAGTCTTCATAGCTTATCTCAGACTCAAAATATTTTTTGTATAAAACTTAACAAAAATATAATTTATAAATGTATGTATACAACCTAAATGCAACAATAAAACGCAGGTGGTTAATTTTTTTTGTTTTTAATTTAACTTTTGTTATGTGCCTTTAATATATTCAAACTTAAAACTGTCTTAGCCTATAAAAAGTTTAAGAAAATCGGCTTTAATAAAATTAGCTACTATTAAAATTTAAATTAATTTTAAATTTTTTATGATAATTCTAATTTCTTATTAATTTGTGTTTTGTTCATTTATAATTTGTATTGTATATGCTTACATACTACTACTTTCTTATTATAATATATTGTAATCAAAAGGTTTGCAAGATCAATATTAAATATTATTATTTTAAATAAAAACCTATACCTAGCTAATCTAACTTAACCTAATAATTAACTCTAGAATGTACATGTTTAATACCTATTACTGATTGAATGTGCTGTCTAGCCACCAATATGCTATTTTTATATTTTTGTCTCTGTCTGGTTTGGACATACGAAATTGAAGATTATATCCGTTACTGTTGCCCAGTTCATATTCTATCGTTTTACATGCTCGTTTACTATTATAGTCAAGGTGGTTAATAGGCCCACAATAAAGAACTTGTAAATAAATAAATAAATGGCTTACTTCATTGTAATTTAGTGTGGCACTGATGTTTGGAGTACTCCCTAATTTATTTTATTTTATTTTTTTATTTATTTAGAACTTAAATCAAGTAATATATATTTAATTATTAAAATTTATTAAATAGTATGTTTACGAATAATATATTATTTCACTAGTTGATTCTGGTACTGATATAAGAAGGCTCATAACTCTTCCAGTACTGAAGTTATGATGTGAAGAAAATATTTTACTATATATTTTTTTTTGTTTTTGTGTTTTTTCTTTTCTTTATTAATTCAGACTTAAATTCATAAAACAAAAAAAAAATAATTTTATTCCGATCCTAGTCCAAATCGTATGATCGGCAAAAAAAGCTTACTATATATATGAAACGTAAAATGAAAAAAACTGCAGAAATTTGGCACAAATTTCTTTAAAAGCGTAGGAAACGATACTGAAAAAAAAGATGCAGAAATTTGGTTCAAAGTTTCTTCAAATTGACGGGAGTAAATATGGATGTAAATATTAAAAGGGTTCATCCGAAAAAATGTCTTTTGAATTTATATTGAGTCATTTGCATGTACTTGCAAACATGAATGAACTCCAAAGTACAATTATAATATTTAAAGTATTTTTAACTTCGGTAACCTATCTATGACTTTGAATGTAAGATCAAAAATAAATGAATAGGACCAAATACATGAAGATGAACAGAAACAGATCCGTCCTGTTTCCCAAAATATAAAAATAAATTACTACAATTTTGAAGGAGCAAATATTTTTATACAATTTATCTAGATGCCTTAAGAAATACTTAAAATGACATGGATTTGATAATTAATAATTGAATCCAAGCATCACAAAAATGCTTTCCCAAAAAACAAAGGCCTTTTCTTGGCCTTGGGATCGAGTTGTTACACAAACTTGTATATCTTTCAATTACAAATTTTTTAACCTGTATTCGACTTAAAGCATCTGCAGTGCTATTTTCTTTACCTTGTGTGTATGTTACGGTATTATTATATTCTTCTAGTGGCAATCGAAATTTCGTTAGTCTACTACATGGTTCTTCTAAATTGAAAAAATAAACCAATGGCCCATGGTCTGTTAATATCTTAAAATGTCGGCCATATAAATATGGTCTATAATGTTGTATTGATCATACAATAGTCAATAATTCCTTCTCAATAGTAATATAATTCTTTTCCGCCTTATTTAAAGTTCTACTAGCATACGCTATCGGATGGTCATCATAATTATTAAAGTGCGTTGCACCTCACAAAATCTAAAATTTCGAATAGGACAATTAAATACAGAATGTACAATACCATAATATAACCGGTCTTAACCTATAGCAGTGAAGCTTGGACAATTTGGTGCCAAAATAAATTACGATGATGAGTACCAAATATGATCATGACAATATTGTAAAATTAATTAAGGCACAAAAACTTAGATGGGCAAGATATTTGGTGATACATTACTAAAGTAGTATAGTACAATACTATATAGAGTAACAGTAGACCAAAATCAAGATGGCTGGATGCAACCGAGAACAACTGTCGAAAGATTGAATGCAAACAGTTGCACAAAATAGAACGAAATGAAGGAAAGTTATAAACAAGCTTAAGACTCTCCACGTTTTGTAAAACCAATAACTTTGAATCCAAACATAGACATAATTTATGCATTAATACAGTGTCTGCCAACTTTTGTTATAAAGTGTATCATATTATTATGTATACAAACAAAAAAGTTCTACAGCTGAATATAATTTTGATCTGATTGTTTTTTGTTTTTTTTTTTTGTTTTGTTTTTATAAGAATTAAGTAACCTGTACTCAGGTGAAATCATGTACGTGCAATCCAATCAAGTTTTTTTTTTTTTTTCTGTTGCCTAATTCTATTTTATTCCTTTTAATTCCTTATTGGTTGAATGCACATTTTAAATTTTTTTTTTTTTATATTATGCCATCATCATTGAGATGATCATCGGTATCGTAACAATAAAAACAAAAAAAAAACAAAAAAAATTACAACAGAAAATATCCATTCCAAGTTAACCAAATTGTATAGTTTTTAAGATTTTTTCAATTTTTTTTATCTTAATTGCAACAAAACTCATGCAACATTGTTTTTTATTTTATTTTTTTTTTTTTGTCAGTATTATGTTATAGCTTCTAATTTAGTTGTTTTTGTTCTTGTTACGATATATTTAAATGAAAAAAAAAAAATCGAAAAAAAAACAAAAATATGTATTCTAAGTTATGTGAGTTCTTAAGAACATGAAAGAGTCGTAAAATTTCACTTTATTTCTTCTTAGAATTTTTAGGCCATTTGGGGTTGTGTACCTATAAACAGTATTATAATGGATGTACTTTTAATATAATATGTAAGTAAAACGTATATATGTATGTATATACGTTTATATAAGCACTTAGTACATAAAATATATGGATTTTCGGTTTACATTTTTTTGTTGTTTTTGGTTGATTGTTTTTCTTTTTAACGTAAAAATACATTTGTTAGTAAACATTTGTTTTTTTTTGTAAAAAACTGGGGATAAATATTTTACATTTAAATGAAATGAAACCATAAAATGTTAGATTTACGTTTTCTAATAATAATGTTGATGCCTGAATTTATTGAAATTTTTTAAGTAAGGCAATTTCAATTTGTTCGAAATGTGATCAGAAATTGGCAGAAACTGGATCGAAAAGATATAGGTAAATAATACTAGGAATAATACTATTTTATATAAGAAGCTTGCCTCCGGATTTATCTGCAGGTTCACTGATAAATAAATAACACTAGGAGGCGATTTAAAAGCTTTAAAGTTAACTCTGTATTGCAGGTGATTCCTGTTCTTCAATTTTCTATATGTAGATCAAATAGCTTGTAGATAAAGCTTGTTCTAAAATAATATCTTTCAAAGTTGTTCGGAGGTGGAGAATATTAAAAAATTTATTTTCATTTTTCCTCTTTGCCTGTTATTATTAAAAATTTTTTGACTGTTCCAGAATAGTCAACCAAAATAAAAAAATATTTTACTTTATTCTATTTTTACTTATTTGTACAAGGAGTGTTCATGTTTTGTTTTTCATATAAGTGTTTAAGCAATATGTCCAGACCTTTAGTACGTTAGTTTTGGTCAGATGTGGATTAGAGAAAAGATATCTTACTTAGGATATGTTAATTATATTATTAAACTACCCTTATAACAGTTGGACTTTGATATGCCCGTAATATAATTTATAATTTAATCTAGATAACCAGTTAAGGTTAAATTGAAAATTGTATTCAGTTTAAACAATTTATAAAAAAATGCAATTTTTACTCCCACTTTATCCCCTCAGTTTGCTTCCAGATATCTCATGTTCACAAAATTGAAAGCTGGTTAAGTAAGTGGAAAATCAAAATTAACGTAAGTAAATGCGACGAAACTGATAAGACTCATGTAACATATACGCTATGTAAAAGCAATAGTCCTCAGATTAACATAAATGGAATTCGTATACCGCAGGCAAATGATGTTAAATATCTCAGAGTTCATCTTAATTGACAGAATGTTGACTTGAAAAAAACACCTACTCAGTAAAAGAGATTAACTTAAATTAAAATCAAAAACTTCATACTGGCTTAACGCAAAACATTCAAAGTTAAAATTATATTATAAATTTCTAATATACAATACTATACTTAAACCGTTCTGGTCATACGGATTCAAACTGTGGATGTGTACTTGAAACTCTAATATGGAAATAATACAAAAAGCATAATTAAAAATACTAAAACATTCATAAACAAGAATGCCCCTTGCTATGTCAAAAACAAAAACATTCATAAGACTTAAATATACCAACAATTCAAGAAGAGCTCAACAAAATCACAACTAACTACGCTTTCAGACTGTCGCATCATCCAAATTCATTTGCAAGGTACTTGCCAAACATACCAAAGTAGCAGATTATAAAAGAAGAGGTTATAGCTGTATAATAGAATAACTAAATTGTCTTATCATTAGAATGAGATAATGCGTACTCATAACTTATATTTGAATACTCACTTTATGAAAGATTCAAAAATATTATGCTCAAAATTATTGTAAATTTCAAATATAATGAAAAATTCAATAAATTCTAAGTTATTAAAAAACAAAAAAAAAACTATTTTTCAAATCAACGTAAACAAATGTCTAGTGCCCATTACACAAAATACTGACTTGCACCCATATTTAACGTTTTGGTTTCATTAAATGGCAATATTTCTTCCATTGCATATTAGACACAGTACTAGAAATACTTTTTATTATATTAGGTATAGTACTATGTGTACAGTACCTATACCGACTCAATTTCTGATACATTAACTAATTTTACTATGAAAATTCACTATTTTCAATAACTATGATTCCTTAAATAGCATTAACTTCAACTTTTAATTTTTAGTAAAGAACAAATTAATATCACAAACATATTTTTACTAAATAACAAATTTTTATTGCAGGTTGATCCACCCTGTATAATTATAAAATTGTTTTATTTGTTTAGTTAAACTCAATTATTTGAATCAGTTCAGAACAAGTATTTTTGTTTTTTTGTGAAAACTAAATAACATCCAACTTCTCTTTGGATACTCTAATAAGAGTTATTTTTTGTTTTTGTGTACAGTGAAACCATTGAAATCAATTTTTAGTCTGAATACTTTTTTCAATGATGTTTGTTATTGCATCCCATTTATTCTTTTTAACAATTATTACCTAACTAACTAAGTAACTATATATATATTAAAGTTGAAAGGAAAAGTCAGTCAATTGAATACAACTGGATTTGAAATTTGAAAAATATAATTTTGAATAGCAAAAAAAAAAAACAAACAAATTAAATAATAAGGTATAGTGTAGTGAATGCAAGAAAATTTGAATAATGAATCCTGTGGCAAAAAAAAAAAAAAATAAAAATTAGTCTGAAAAAAGCTACTTGAAAAAGCAAATTCTCAGGTTTTAATAAATTTAAATAATATTAGAAAAGTTTTAATATTTTAAAATTAATATATTTTATTTTAAAAATTTTCATCGTGATTTCTGAATTGGACCGTAAAATGTTTTGAACAAATTTACGATACGAAAATATTTAGATTTAACGGAACAGAAATTAAAATATGTAGATTTATTTTTGAAGAGTGACTGTCGTTGTAGAAATTTACAAATTAATTGTAATTTTTGTGTAATATAATTAGATAAAGAGTAGCTATAGAGAAAATTGCAATTTAATAAAAGTTTTGTGTTTAGATGAATCTATGAGCAAGAGAAAATGTGATGGATTTATTTGTAGTTAGCATTAAGAATAAATATGAAAAACTATCCCTTATTAGTATTCCTGACATTTTCCTTTAATTTATTCTTTATGAAGCTGTAATTGTATCTAACTGAATTTAATCTGATAAAATTCGGTATAAAATTGAAACAAATAAAGCTATGATGAACGTGTGGTGTATTCTGTTATTATAGATTCTGCAATATGATCAAATATCTAATACCTTGAAAAAGTAAAGAATATGATTTTAACAAAAAATATATTGCGAGCCTGATTATTTCTCTATTAAAAAATATCATTATTGACCAAATTAAAATATTTGAAATTAAAAGTCAACATGCTCACCTTGCTTTACCCTAAATAAACGCTACAAAAATTATAAAATGTTTAAAATAAATTGTTCTTGACAAACGTCCACTTCTTGAGAGTATAGGACTTCGGTACAGCTCATATATTGTAATTCTGGAGCTGAACTTAAGTTTTTAATCATAATTATTTTCATATAATTTATGTATAATTGATAATTGTCTACTGTTGCTATTCTACTGAGTGGCATTTGTGTGGAGGAAATGAATTCTATTGCCTAATGGATTTGAATCCGTTCTTGTCACATCGTTAAATAAAATTTTGATCTGCCATTAAATAAATCTTTAATAGATCTAACATTAAATAAAGTAAAATAAAATTTGCAAATATGCAGCTACGAAATACCTTCGGCGCATCTTAAACATTATTTGTCCGTAAAATATTTCCAACATAAGGTTTTGGCAAAAAACAAATGAAAAACAAATAGATCTGGGAGACCGATAAAGAAAATGGCTTTCGATTGGAATAATACTGAAGAAACTTGATAACAGCCTAACGAAACAATGTTTTAAATGAAACCCTTAGGGTACACGTTTCGTTTGAAGGCAGAGAAAAATACAGAAAACAACAGTGTCAGCCGAAGCAAGTACTGAACAAAAGACATGGTATACAACTGAAGAGGAGACGATGAAACAGCTTTGTTTCTGTCCTATGCCCCATGGAAGGGGGTTGCAGGACACTGATGATGATGAGAAAGAATTGCAAGTGAGAGAAATGTAACAATTCAATAAATACAAAAATCACAAAATATTTAATAGAGATTTAGGTAAGTAGGTTTGATTTGATATTTTGAAATATTTATGTCCTATTTATACAGTTTGTACTACTCATATTTGTTATGAATTAGGTGTCTTTTTAGGTAGGGAAACACAATTTAGTTGTTGGGTGATATTAACCTCAGTTCTGAGAAGATTATTTTTGATATTGAACTTCTGAAGTATTATATTTTTTTAAGTTTAGCTTAAAAAATGTTTAATATCTGTTAAGTATGAATCTATAGTTCTAGTCTTATACTTTCTAGATTGCGTTGCGATTGCGTTGCGTTTGAACCTAGTAGTATAAGCGAAGTCCATTTCTTAGCTTCAGTTCTTTCCGGAAACTACATGAACTTGGTTGATCTAGAGATAACTACTGTTAAAAAATCTATAGTATTCAGATGAGCCTTCCTATAAAAGTTCATTACTACGCATATAAAAAAAAAATTAATCCACTTAAAAAATATCATCAGAGTGAATGTTAGTGAAGAAAATATAATTTGTCAGTTTCATTTTTAAGTACCTCTGAGTTTTTCGTTAAGCGATTATTCTTCACAAAGATAATCTTAATTTCTTATTTAATTAAAAAATTTTTTAAAAGCTTTTGTTGGGATCATGCTACAAAAATTAAAATAACGAAAATTTCAATGACTTTTTTTGTACTTGTCCTACATGTCAAAAAAAAAATCATTTCTATAATTAATTTCATTAGATCATATTCTGTTCTCATTGAGATACACAACTACCAAAATTCTAAAACATATACACAATTAATATTTATAAATAAAATATCAAAAAAAAAAAGAATAATAATAAAAACAAAAAAACAAAAAAAAAGAACTTCACCATTATTCTATGAACGTGACCTTTACGCGCTTTTGATTTAAACTTTTAGTCCAATTATTAACTAGACTTTTTGTTGTTGGCATTTTTAATTGTTTAATTTTTTTTTCTTCTTTCAATTCATGACTCTGTACTTAAATTTTCTAATATTTATTTTGCAAATTAGTTTACTGAAATCATTAATTATTTTACGCAAAAAAAACCAAAAAAAAACAAAAATTAAAATTCTATAAAACAACAACAATAACAACTAAAAAAGAGAGAACGTACCAAAAACCAGACAGCAGAAATTAATCTGGACTCACGAATTCTTAACACAAAAAAAAACAAAAAAAAAAATAACAGAAAAAAACAAAACAAAAAATCATATCAGAGAATTAAATACCAGAATTTCAAGCTATGCCAGTAATGAAAATTGCTTACTTTTTGTTTTGTAGCTCAGGTGTGAGATTAAAATCAGTCATTGAACTTTATGGAAATATGAACAGAATACAAATGTGTACATTTGCTATGAATTTGCAAAAAAAAAAGAAAAAAAGCAAAAAAGAAAAATTATTTTTGGATTATAAACAAAAAAAAAATAAAACACCACCATTACCATTTGATTAATCCATTTTGAAAAAGCCGGAAATGGAAATTTTTGTTTTTTAATAAAAAAATAAAAAATAAACTGTTAATAACTATAAAAAAGTTGTTTAATAACTAAAAAGATGTGGCATGACATTTGAAGAGAATTTTCGAAGTGATGACTGCTTCTTTTAGAAAGTAAATTATATTCAAATTGATACTGAAAATATTAAGAATAAAATTAAATGCAAATTATTTCCATAAAAATATTTCTTAAAAGACATGTGATGTGAAATTTTCATGCCATGTGGTGAAAAGTATTTTTCTTAAGTCTTTGTGGAATTTTTCCTATTAATTTTATTTATTTATTTTTTTGACCTGACCATGCCAATTGTAATACCATGCCAAATGTGTATTTTATTGATGGAAGTGGTTCTTAGGTGTATCTAGTTTTTCTTAAGTTTATTTCAGTACAAGCAAGTTTGAATTAAAAGAAAATCTTTTTACCAAATTGGTTTAGTGGTGTCGATTCGGTATCGTGGTGTCAAATCCGTCGTATCGGTATTCCAGATACAGTTACATATGAAAATGAAATTTAATTCGTAAGGTATCGAGTATCGTGTTAACAGATTAGAAGAATTTTTTTCAATAGTACTAGGCCTCTATACCATGTAACAAAACCACATCGCAAAACTGTGTTGCCATATTAAATATTTTTGTGACATTTATTTCTTGCTTTAAAATTTGTATATTTGTGAAAATAGAAATGGTTTATTCGTAAGAAAAATTAAAAACATTTGATTTAAAGTTAAAATAATTTGAAATACAGTGTGAAATATTTGTGTTGTATTTTTATATAATGTAAATGTACTAGTGGATCCCTGTGCAATTGTACAGAAGTAGTTCTTTCAAACACAATTTTAAGTGAGTAGTAAATGGCGCATTATACATTTTTTTACATGCGAAAGTCATTTTGTCAAGTAGCAATAGATGCCTACCAGACCTATAATTCTGTTATAACACGGATATAAAACACATATTTTTTTATATCACGGTAAAAAAAATTTATTTTTAACCCGAATCAATTTGATTTAGCACGGTTTAATTAAAATTGTATTTGAAATATATTTAGATACATTGAAAATCCAGTTTACATGCGTTTGCCCACATATCGAACAGAAAAGAGTTTAAATAATTTTTCACATTTATTAATTTATTTCAACATATCCTGGTATCAACTCCTTATCAGTATTTAGTGTTCATCTAGCTAAATATCCTTTTATTAAGTGTCAAGTTGCCAAGTGAAAGTTGTCAAGTGTACCGTAGGTGCTAAGACATAACTTTGCAAATTTTCCAACATTTTTTCGTATTCGACATTTTGTTTTTCAATACTCAAATTTTTTTTTTCAAGTAAATGTGGTCTTCGTACATTTTTTCATATTTTATTCAATAGAAAGCCAATTTGAAATTGATATGAATCACAAATATAAAATTTAAGGTAGAAAGGAAATAACAAAATCTATTCTTTTTCGAGTCTTTTCGAACTACATTTAATGCCTTATATGCACAAATATACAACTGAAGAATGTTATTAAAGTATAATCACTAAATTAGGCAAACTTAAGGATTCGGATTAATGATTGTATTGGTATACTAATAGATAATCACCAAAAGTCATTTCTTGAGCTATAATCCAAGTCAACAAGTCAAAGTAATCCACCAGAAAATGGTTCATTTATTTAATTTATTTTTCAAAGCTTAACATATTATATACAAAATAAATATTTAAGTAAATTCAGTTTTAATCAAAAATATATTATTTGATCACTTTAACATAATGTTAAGAACCTCATATATATTTAAAGAAATTATCAAGTTTTTTTTAATTAATTTATTAAATTTATAAAATATTTATTGGTTTTTAGTTTTTAGTTATATTAGTTGGTTTACTTTGTAATCAAAATGCTTAATATTGATTTAATTTAAAACTAAAAAAAATTAATTTGTATAAACTGAACATTTTTTTAATATTGCATAACATACTAAACTATTTGAAAATTGATTTTGTAATAATTTTAAACACTAAATACCTTCCTGCTTCTACTCAATGGGTTTATCAGTGGTGCTGTTTCTAAGTTTCAAGGTCATAACAATTATAAGCTCAAACAAAAATTTCAAATATCTATTTGATAACACATTTGTCTACTATTTTGAATTTTAGCACATGTTCATGGACTCAATTTAAAAATTAGAATAACATTTTTTTATGAAATGCGTGTTGAAAATAAATTCATTCAATAAGATGATTTTACTAATCTGTAAAGAAAATAACATCAGAAACATCATGCCTAATGTTCAATGTTCACATCAGATCAATTAGTTTTAGTCTTTACTCATATGGTGGTAAAATAATAGGATTGGACCGTAACAAGTAGCGGTATAGCGAATCTAAGAAGGTTTTTTTGTTTTGGCTCAATCCTATCAATGTTTATACCATATAATGTAGTAACAAGCACTGATGAAGGAAGTATGCTGCTTCCGAAATATCCATGTTTGCAAACAAATATTAAAAATTATTAGTGAACGGACAAACCTGACAACAATTAAATTATTTAATTTAAATTATTACTAACAAATAAAAATCGGATTAATAAATTTAAAAAAATCGCAATTGCAACTTGGACAATGTGCCCTAGTAAATAATTAATAAATATATTTTTTTATTATTAATTTACATAATTTATATTGTATTACTACTCTAATGAACTCTTCGAACTCTTCGAACTTACTACTTATTAAATTAAGACTCATTTCCTATTTTTATAATCGTGGGAAAACTTTGTATAGTTTAACTATTTCATACCGTAATTAGTGTTTAACGTGTTACTACAAAAAAAAAATATCAAAAAATTGTCTAAAACAAAATTGTAATAAAAAAAAGGTTAGCATATTAACCTTGATTTGCACATGCAAATTTAATTTAAGTTTTCAGGGTATTTCAGTATAAAATAATATATCAAAAAAGCACAAAAAAAAAATAAAACAAAATACGACAAAATGTTTGTTAAGCTTAAAATGTATGTACATAACTTGAGGGCGGTTTTAATGTTTATGTTTTTTTTTTGAATTTTTTAATAGAAAAGGTAAATTATGCCTTTAGAGTATGTCTGATGAATTAAAAAACAAAACAAAAAAAAACATTTTTGATATTTCCTGTTAAATTAAGAAAGTTTAATAATACAAAGACTATTAATTAATTTGAAAGAAAATTATTAATTTTTGAATTTTCTCAATAATTATTTCTCAATTTGAAATTTTTATGAATTAATATTTTAAATTATTTAATTTTTTAATTTTTGGTTTTCGTTATAAATTAAAACCCACAAGTCAATCAAAATCACTTAAAACAAAGAAAAAATACAAATTTTACGTAATAAAGGTATTATTTTGGAGGAAGTTATCTTAATTTATTGAAATTTTATTTTTATTAATATATTATTTAATTTGTTATTGATTATATTGATACTATGACACATATTAATTTATTATACCGACTCCATATTTTTTAAAATTATTCAATATTATAAATTCCTACACCAAAATTTTAATTTGAAGTATGTAGATTAAATTTTGTAATAAAATTTTATTAACGAAACTGAAACCACTAATAATGCTACTGTATTGACTCAGTGAATTACTGAACTTTGCGGAAAAATGATCGAATTCAAATAACTGGAAATAACATCACTTCTCTGAGAGTTATAGTGTTATAAATGATAGGTTATAATTTGAAATTTTATTACCTTTTATTTTTCATTTAGGTATTATTTCACTGAACTCTACTTGTTCCAGATTTAATTTTTTTAATAACTAAATTATTTTATAATAATAAAAAACAAGTCAGTAAATGATTGGTTCTGAGTTAACCTTGAAAAATGATACCCAGACAATAATTAATTAATAACGGCAAATATTCTTCATCATTTAACAAATTAATTGTCTAATAAAAAATAATTTTTCTCATGTCAAAAAAAATATATTTTATATTCATTTTTAATTAGTTGACCATAACACTGTATATTTTATATTATTATATCTATATAATAATATTGAGATCACGTGACTAAATCTATCTAAATGATATCATCATAGAGAATAAATTTTGAAATATGAATAAAAAAGATTTCATAATAATTTTTAATGATATTAAAGTAAATTATAAAATATCTATATATATATATATAGTAATCTAAATGACATTAACTAAAATATAGAAATTAAACAGGATACCAAAAGCGGTGAAATTTCAAGGGATCAAATTAATTGATATTTTTTATCCAATATTAAATTCTAATGGGACATCAGCAATAAATACGACAACCGGCTTCCAATGTAAAAATAATCAACTATAAAGGAAGTAATCAAGTGAAATTTTTATATTTAATATCATAAAACCGAAATAATTAGCCCGGACATGAAAATCTTTTAAATTGAGTAGTGGTGATTTTGCCGCATAAGACTATCACGCCATTTTTAGTATCTTTACTATCATTTGAATTATATATATATAAATTTATGCATTGCTAACTGAAAATATAAAGTTCATTTTATTATAAACTAAATATGCAGGTTCAAATTCGTAGTTCGTAATTTTTTTTTTAATATAAATGAACTAAATTTTATAATAAAAATTTGTAATATATTGAAAAGTAATAGAAAGAGATAGGGAGAGAGAGAGAGATAAAGAAATAAATATAATTATATAATGGATGTTTCAGTTGATGTTCGAATAAAAAATTCTCATAAAAATGACATTGAAAAAATTGAAATTTTATTCAGAGAGAGAGTGCAGTATTTGAATACAAATTAAATTTAAAAATACTTTTTAAATAATAAAAACAATAAGAACAAATCAAAAGAAACAAAAAATAGATTTTAGGTAGGTATGTAGATTTGAAATGGAAAAAGTTGCATAATAAAATTTATAATGACTTAATTTAAATGGGTTTTGGTTTCGTTTTCTTTTTTTTTTTTTTTTACTCTTTTTACTTTTTACTGTGTGCATCATTGTTATTTTTAGTGTGAGAAAGTTTAATTTTTTTTATTTTGTTAAATTATTTCTATTTATTTTAAGAATTTTTTTAAACAATACAAAATCACTTCAAAATTTTTATATTTTTAGTTATTTGTATTTAAGAATTTTAAATTACGATTTAAGTTAATTATTATATAATTTTAACTATTATATTAAATCATTGTTACTTGTTGTATTTACATTTATGGTATTATCATCATCATCGTTGAAATTAATTTGAAATACAAGTTAATAAATTATTGTTAACTAAATTAAGTAAATTGTTAAGTAATTAATTTCAAAGTTAAACAAGCTTATGTACACTTGATCAAATCTATATTTGGAGGTGTTGAGAAGTGTAAATAGAGGTTAAATTCTAGATTATAATATTTTATAGAACAAAAATATTTTGTATTACGTTTTAGAAAATGATCAGGAAATTAAATTTTGTTTTTTTGAAATAATTTTTGTGATATTTTTAGTTAATTTAAATAAAAATATTGGTATTTAAAGTAAACTTATGTCAGAAATGAGATTTGATAATTTTGTAAATTCTTTGTGTTTACGACAAAATAAATTGTGTAAATTGGTGAAAATGATTTTTTTTCGTTTTAGACTATTGTCAGTCGAATTGCATTTCCCTAATAATTTATTTTTTATGTGCAAATATCGATATTAGTCGCAAGTACTGATGAAGGATGAATGTTGCTTCCGAAATATTTACACAATACAATAATAAATGATTAGTGAAAGGAAATTCGAATTTTACTTCATAAATTACATATGTATCACTAAAAACGAAATGTGATTATCAAAAATATATATTGTCAGTAACTAAGTAGAATAATTTTTTCGTAGCTTATTACAATTTATTACATAAAGTTGAACGAGCGATGTTTTACCAGTTATTTATTTATTAATTTTCAGATATGTATAAAGTCATTAAATTTAAACATTTTTAAATATTTTCGAACCAAAAACTAAAAAATTGGCATAAAATAATGATAGCTTAAATGAAAGGTCTAATGTACAGGTAAATCTTGGAATAATACACAATAAGCCCTTCATTTGGCATTTTTGATATAATATACTTAAATTTAGATAATTTTGTTGTTGGTTGAGTAACAACACAATTAATATTTAGAAAAAAACTTGTTTACAACATCCATATCACAAATGGTATTTGAACCGACAATCTTTGTGTTAGTAATCAGATGACATAGCAACTACACCATGAATAATGTTAATGTCCCAAGTATAAATGTTATAACAGCTGGTCAGAGTAGGTACATATTTTATTTTTTTATTTTTTATAGCTTTATGGTTTCAGCTTTTTTTAATACTGCAATGGTGGTAGTTGTATAATTGGTAATTTAAAGACTGTAATTTAAGTTATAATTAACAAAATTACCGCCACCCAAACTATTGAAACTAAACTTTATGGCCTAGAAGAATAAATGTTGCTTAAAATATTTTCTTACCTATCCTACCGGAAAAAATAATACAATATTGTATAAAAATATCATGTAAATTCAAATATTTTCCGGGTTAGTGCAAAAAACAAAATCCATAATGGGTTTTGCCACAAAAAAAAAAATCCACAAAAAACAATCCTTGTCATTGCTTTTACGCATTTTATTATGTACGGCACTTTAAGCGAAATTCTGAGGTAGCAGAGATTTTATATTTGGATTCAAACTCAAAGTTCTATGCCTTTTACAGAATATTTATATAAATTATTTTTATGCATAGCCGCTGTTGAATACAGCGAGGATATCTATTTTTTCCAGGATTAATTTTTCCACAATTTTATGGGTTTTGAATTTGTGGATTTTGGCTTTTGAATTTTTTTTTTGTGGATTTCGGTTTGTGGATTTAGTCACCAACCCTATTTTTTATATTATGTGGAAAATTTAATTAAATTGGTAGCCAATAAATAGTCATTTCACTTTTCGATTACGAAAAACATTATTTTTTTATTGTACCTATGTATTTCATTAACAAAATACTTGAAAAGCTGAATATCTGGAATATTTTTTATTTGAGGGTGATACTTTAAATGATTAAGTTCTAAAATTTAAAACACAAAAAATGGATCTAATTATGTACTGTTCATTTGTTTCTGTAACCGTAAATCAAACTTCTGCTAAGTAGTCGAAAGCTTGGTACATTTTGTACAACACATATATCCGGTTGAGAATAAAAATTTATATAAGATAAGGGTTGCATGATAAAATTACGTAGGAAAAAATTTTATATTAACAAAATTATATATGGACAAAATTTCATATGGACAAAATTTCATATTAACAAAATTATATATGGACAAAGTTTCATATGGACAAAATTTCATATGAACACAATTTTATATGGACAAAATTTCATATTAACAAAATATTTATGGACAAAGTTTCATATGGACAAAATTTCATATGGACAAAGTTTCATATTAACAAAATTACATATAGACAAAAATGGACAAAATTATATATTTAAATATTTATACTTAAATTTTTATAATTTGGACTTACATATATAATTTTTTTCTTATGCAATTTTGTCCTATGTAACTTTTGTCTTATTCTTGTCCCGACATCATAAGATACATCGGGATAAATAACGACATAATTAGGAAATAAATATTACTAAATAGAATAAAAAGCATTCTATCTATATAGAAATCAACAATTGTTGTACCACCATTATTATATTTCATTGGTTAATATGTCAATTACACTGTCCCAAATTAAACATTAAATCCCTGAGCTGGATTCAAATTTTTGATTGCATTTCTTTTATTCTTTCAATGTTCCTAAAATAATTTAATTTTATAAAATTTATTGAGGGTATAATTTCTAAAAGAATAATAAAAAAAAACAAATTGTTAGGGTTAAATTTATGAAAGACGACTGAATTCATGCACCAACACACAACACAAAAACAAAAAACAAAAATACTATGAAGCTTGAAGGAATTCAAAGAATTTACTTTTATGTTTAAATTTTGCTTAGTATTTTAATGTCCCTGACTATGAATTGAAATAAGTACTATTTTCAATGATCCCAATTTACTATATTACGAAAATAAAAAAAAAAAACAATTTTCTATCATAAAATTTACTAGACCAAATTAGAATTAAATTTTTAAGGTATTTTTTGCATTAATTAAGTGACCATATATCTCATCACATCAAGTACATAAGTATAAACTTACTTACATAATTTAATTATACAAGAATGTATATGATTATATGCACTAATAATTTTAATAAATTTTATATAAGAAAAAAAATATATTTATTTCTATTTTAGTACATAATATAATAATAAAGGATTATTTACGTTGTAGAAATTTAAGAAGAATTAATTTTATCATCACGTTTTATTTTACGCTGTTATTAAAAATGTCTAGTTTTTTTTTTTTTTTGAATCAATTTCACTGTCTAGAGAACATTTTTGATTATTTTAATTTAAATATTTGGTTATTTTTTTTTTTCTTGTATAGGTACTAAAAGTGTATAATTTGGTTAATTGCTAGAACATATTTTTCTTCAATTTAAAATTGCATAATTTATTATGCAGTGATATCGTTTTTTTTATATAATTTATTTCTTAAATTAAATGTAAATTTTCTGTTTTTATATGTATGCAAGAAGATTATTATAATATTGTTTTAATGTTATTAGAATGAATTTAAAATTGTAAGTTAATATATTATTGAAATAGAAGTGGTGAAGGGCAGTAGAAAGTAAATTAAAATGTAAAAGAAAATTAATACCTAAAGTTAAATAGGTTTGGCAATAAACGTTTAATTGAAAATTTAAACACTTATCAGGGATGCATATTTTTCAACAAAATTGAATACTAAAGCGAATGAAATTGGACGAAAACCAGGAAAAAAATGTATACATTACAAACTTGTAAGATTGTTGTGCACGGTCTGGTGATTGTAAGGTTCTCGCATCTAATAACTATACTAATACGAATAAGGTAGGCATTTTGCCATTCAAATCGGGAAAGTCTATTTTTTTGTTTTTAAAACCAGTTCAGAACACAATTAATTTATCATCAAAATAAAATAACATTATGCTAAATTATGAAAGGAAAATCACTCTAAAATAAATAGATGTATAGTTATTGATATTTAGATTAGTTAACAATTTGATTTGATATTATCAAATTTGACGCCAAATTTCAATTAGGGTAAAAAATTTATTACAGAATAAAATAAAGTTATAACATAGAAATATAATACAATAGAAAAAAAAATAATATAAATGTATGTATGTAATATGTAATATACAAAAATATACACCAAATAATTAATATAATTTAATAAAAATGCCCACATTTCGAAAGGGAAAAAGGACCTATATATACAGATTTATCTGTAGGATCAACTGTTAAAATAAATGATAAATAAATAAAATTAATTTTTAATGCTTCTTTTTAGACTTTGTTTAAAAACTGTTTTGCATTGAATTTAACAAAAATTGTGTTCTTAAAACTATACTAAATAGCTTCCCCGTTTTGTTTAGGAGAATAATTTTAACTCCTTTTCCTTAAGAAAAAGGAAAAAATATATAATTTCAGCTTATTTTACACATTAGAATATTTCTGTTTGGTTTTGTTAAAATTAAGAATTGGATTAAAGTGTATAACAAAAATGTAAATATTACCTATTCAGTTATTCAAATTTGTTTATAAAAGTCAAACCAACATCCTTTATCCTTTTCATCCTTTATGAGACATAATTATTTGCAAGATATTCCACAGTTGATCAAAAACTCCTTAGTAAATGTATTTTAAAATAATAATTATCGTTGACAAATTTATTACCTGTACACACATATCTGTAAATCTCAGGGGTGGCAACTATCATATAGGCAGCATAGGCGATCGCCTAGGGCGCTGAACTGTTGAGGGCGCCCAAAATTCGAGACAAAAAATAATAATATACTTTTTTTTTAGTTATACGTTTTTTAAAAACTGTTGAGGGGGCCAAAAAATTGACGATGATAATCTGCGACTTATTAAACAACAAGAAAATTATTGGCAAGAGTATTAGTACGTTTGATCTTTTTAGTTGCTTGATACTGCTATTAACAACGTCAGTGATAGATTTGATCAAATGCAAAATCTTGAGTCAGTTTTTGGATTCATTTTTGACATTTATAGCCTACAAAATGTAACAACACAACACCTTTATGCATCATGTGCTAAGCTTGAGTCTGCATTAAGTCATGATGGCTCTAAAGATATCAAAGCAGTGGATTTGTGTAATGAGCTTCAATCTATTTCTACACGCATTGAACAGAGTTCGCCGCCGAAAGATGTCCTATATTTTATTTGTGAAAGAAAGTTGACCGATATTTATCCAAATTTTTTATCACCTTAAAAATCTTTTTAACGTTACTGTAGAAAGTGGTGAAAAAAGTTTTTCGAAACTAAAATTAATTAAAACTTATCTTCGTTCAAAAATGGCTCAAGAACGGCTTGGCTTTCATGGAGCAAAATTATTTTCTTTACATTCCTGTTTTCATCAGTAAAGAGGGCGCCACAAAAAAAATTACCTAGGGCGCGACAAAAAAAAATATTTTTGAGCCACCGCTAGTAAATCTTACATTGCCAAATATATAAGATTCAGGAATTGCAGCACTAAAGCATTATGTTTCAACCTAAATCTTGTTAAGTGTATAAACCTAGCAGAGAAACGAATACTGTTAAAATTTCGACTAAATTGATGAAATTATTTGAATAAATTAAACTTTAATATTTAAATAAACATAAAATATTTACATATATCTAATCTATTATTAAAACGATTACTACAGCAATATTAAATTAATTTATTTTTTGTCATGTTGATAATAAAATCATTTAACATAATAGAGGAAATATTAAGAACACCTTTTTTAAAAATTTCATAAATTAGTAAGTAATATACCTTATTTATTACTTTGTAAAATATATAAAAATTCAGATCAAATTTATTATTAATTTTAATTAAATCATAAATCATCATATTTTTGTGTAACAAAACTTTATTTTTTAATAAATAATAAATTTCTAGACAATTTTTTACTTTGACTAAAAATATACGCATGGTGCCGTCTCATTATTCTCTATTTTTTTTTTTTTCATTTTTGTTTTTTATTTTTGTTTCACCTTGAATTAAAATCAATTTTCCAATAATTTATTTTAGTACATTCCCTGAAATATCACCTCCATTACAAGAAAATCATTCATATTATATACTCAATTTAGCTATCAAATTTTTAGGCATCTTAATAACTTAAATCAAAATGTACCTATCTATAATACTAAAGCTAAAGTTAAGTTTTTATTGCATAGAAATATTGCAGTAACATAACATTAAAATGGTGTATACAATCATAAAGCGCACGCCATTTCTAACCTTTGTTTAAACAGCTGACAGCTAAATTTAACATTGTCATGATGCCAATGTTATTGTACATTGAGTGTTAAAAGTAGATACAAAAATAAGAGATTTAATTGTTTTTTATTAGTTTAATTAATTTAATTTAATTTATTTTATTTAAGTATTAAATTGTTGTAACTGCATACTAGTAATAATTTATAACTATGTATTTTAATTTTGGAGCTGTCTTGGATTAAGAACTTTACTCATTAGGGTTTTAAAGATTTTTGTTTAAATTTATTGAATAATATAAAACTGTATAATTGTATAATAAAGATTGTTTGAAAGAAATATCCTCAATAAATTCTCATTGGAACGTATTAAGATTTTTAAAATTGCTTCGAAATATACAAAAACAAATTTGTTCATGTTATAACGGTTTACTGTGTTTTGTCAAACACTTTTGTAATAATTTTTGAACTCTTAAACAGATTTTAAAAATTTAAATTATGGTATGTGGGTCGAACTAGCAATTATAAAAAATTTGTTAGTAAAATAAAATGCCAAATTACTGTTGTACTTTAATACTGTAGTAGTTTGTTTTACTCATCCAGCAGTTTAACAGTAGTTTTTAGTTCCATATTACCATTAGATTAGATTTGATTATTAACCATCAGTGTTACGTCTTTAGTACTAAATGTTAATGGGGTAACGCCTATGCCAACATTCCTCCATATATCTATAGTTTATTTTTGATTTTGCAATGATTTTGGATGAACAACTTTGATAGAGTTCTTCTAGTTTTTATTTTTTCTTGATATTAGTCCAAGAAAATCTGAAGATCGTTCAATGCAATTTTAGTCAACAATTTAATTTTAATGTAAAATCAATTTTTTCCAGAACAGCTGACTCTAATTGTTATTAAAACAAAAATACAAAAAAAAATGTATTTCCTATACTAATTTTTAATACACTCTGTTAGAATTGTGCTTGTGGTGTTTCATATACTTAAAGCTTAAAAGTTATTACTATTAAATTAACATAAATCTTAAGGTGTTTTATTAGATTTATTTTGCTATTTAGTAATTTTGTTTTCTATATTATTTCCGAAATCTTACAATTCTAAATTATATCTATGAGTTGTAAATGAAAAGCAAAAAAAAAAAAATAACAAAATAATAAAAATCAAAATTTGACCGTCATTGTTAAAGTTAACACGCAAAATTGCTGCAATTTCATTGTTGTTGTTATTGTTTTTATCATTTTAATACCGATTTTAATACTAGAGCAATTAATATTGAAAACTAAAATGATTACATGCTGCTTTTTTTTTATTTTTTTATTTTTCAAACACCTTTTGGGTATTTATTTATTAATTTTTTTTTATATTATAATATTTTGTTAGTTTTATATTAATTATCTGAAGCTTTTTCTTATTCGCTCTAACTTATTTAATTAAATTTATTCTTATTTTAATTTATGAATTTTTCTTAAGGTATAAGTATATATATATATAAATATGAAAAATATTTAATTTGGGTGTTTTTTCAACGAAATGATATTGAAGTTCAAAAAAATGTATGCATTCTTATAACAAAAAATTAAAAAAAAAATTGAAAAAATAAAGGCAGTGTCAAGGCGTGATTTTATTACAAGGTGATTAAAGTTCTAAAGGCAAGTGTGATTTATTTTTTTTTTTATTTTGTTCCATGTTTTGACTATTTATAGCTTCAGGCTGTTTTAGAGTTTTATTTATTTAATTTTTGTTATTTTTTCTATATTAGAATAAGAAACATGACAATTAAAAAAAAATAAAATTTAGAAAAACGAAATTTTTTAATACAAATAAATTACTAGATTTTAATAACTGTAGGTAACAATTTAAACAAAATACAATATTTTTGTATTAAAATAATGTTTAATGCAATTTTGGTACCGTTAAAATTATTTAGAAATAACTACTTCAAATATTTTTGTTATTTTTTTATAAATCTGTTTGAAATTGTTTAATATGTATATTGAAAACAAAAATTCTCAAATTGTGTGTCAATCAAAATTGTTACTATTTTTGCAATATCATTTTACAATAACATTCAATAATGTTGAATGCAATGAGCCGGATGTGCATATAGTTGTGCGGGGACCCTTGTTTTAATTCTTAATATATTTATGTGTAAAATGAAATGAAAAATCAAATTAAATTAATTAATGAAGTCAATCAGTACTATAATTCATATTCGTCGACTTACTAAAATTATTTTGAATTTATTAATTACATATTCATTCACCTCACATGATTATTCTTTTGGTATTATCAAATTTTTTTTAATTAAATTTTTTATGAAATTTTATCACTTTAAAAATGCATTTCATTATCTAGTTCGAATAAATATAAACGTTTTCATCTAACAAATTTTAGTGTTAATAATCCTAGTATTAAAATTTGTTTTAAAAATTTGTTAGAAAACTTTTGACGGAATTTTTAACGGAAGTATAATGTAAACTAAAATGTGATTGTCAAAAGATGATTCAATGCCAAATAGTGTAACGTATAACAATGATACAGTAAAATTTAGCTAACAAAATAGATTAAGGTGGGCCAGAAATGTGAAATGAGATTTTTACATCATAATGTACGAAATGAGATTGTTACACAATAATCAGCATGGGATATTTTCAGAAAAAGGAAAGTGGCAGACTGAACCGTACATAAATGGAAAGATATTGCGCAATCTGAAGAAGGGAAATTTTGAAATAATAAATTTTAGAATTTAAGAAATCTTCGCCCTATGACCCACGGATGGGGTTGCAGGACAATGAATGAATTAATCATGTTTGTTTATGTTTCAAAATTCAACTTATTTTCTTATTTTCATGTCATTTTGCTGGTCTCAAAATTTCTGACTGCGGTATTTTTTTTTTTTTATTTTATTGATTAAAATTTCAATATTTAAGCGTATTATCTAGAAAACATCTGGCGCTGGAAAATGTGTCCTATATAATAGTAACACATCTGGAATATGTTTGAAAGGTGCAACATACCTAGCTAGGATTCCTGATAATAATTTATTTGCCCAACTTTTTTTCACAATTCATTATTACCTAAATATCAACTTAAGTACCTATAAAACCTAATAAAATAACATTTAGATATAACCTGGTATTTTATATTATTACCTAATAAATATTAAAATAACTTACCATTTGAAAATTTAAAATTCTACAACATTTTAATTAATATTTATCTACGAAAATTTATTTTGTTAACATAAAAATTTCGAATGCGCCATATTTAACAACTGGTAGTGGACCGGACCATCTATTCCATAACATGTAATTTACAATAATAAATTTTATAAATAAATTTAAATAAATAACAAATTTTCATAATAAAATTGAAAAATAAGCGTGATCATAAATTAATGCTTAATTAATTGAAATCTTGTTTACTGATTTTCCAAAATTTTGTATAAGTTAGAAAATTAAAAAAAAAACAAAACGACAATCATGTTAAACAGAAAATATTACTAATAAAATGGTTAAAGATTCATTTTTGTTGTAAAAATTTTCTAATATGGAAATTCAAGTTTTATTTTCTTATTTTTTTATTATTATGCGACAACAAACAAAATATTATAATAATAATAATTGATTTACTATTGATTTTACTATTTTACTATTGATTCTATAAAAGTTAATTTCAAGGGCTTTTCTATAAATTAATTAAATTTATATGGGTTTATTTTTTTTAAATGTACATATTATCTATAAAAAAAAAACAATAACAACGTTAAGCGGAAGTAAGTGATGTTCAGTTAGAATTTTATTACATACAAAACAAAATTGCACCGGACACCGACAATCATAAATTAACAAAATAATAAGTATACTGATAATATCTTATTATTTTTATAGAGTGTTGGAAAAATAAACAAACATCTTGCATTAAAAAAATGATAACAAAAAGTGAATTGTGCAATCAATTTTGTACTTAATGCACAAGAAGATAATACTGTACCTAAATTACTACTGATAATATGTAAAAAAAAAAAAGTAGTTGGCTTAACAAAAGCTGTTATTTTAACTAAATTTTAATATATCTTAGGCATCTGTTATACTTTACAAATGATGGTAAGCAGTTATAGCTCATATTTGATCAAAATAGTACGATACGACTATCTAGTTCAAAATATACAATTTAGTTTTTATAAAACAATTTGAACGATATTTATTCGCTTAGAAACAAACATGCCATTAATTCATCAATACCTACTTCTACAATTAACAAAACTTGTCGGCTTAATTCGGTTAATTTGTTTTTTCAAGAACTATTAAATATTTACTTTGATGGTAAACTCAACGTTGATCTAAATTTCTCTAATCATCATAATTTAAAGCTAATTATTTGCTTGGTTTTATAAAAAGTTGGTCTAATAAATTTATTTATTCCTATATGTTATCAAGGTCTTGTATTCTTGTTTTGTTAGACCCAATTTAAAATATGTATGCCAGCCTAGTTTGGTCATTATGATGTTCATATCAATAGAATTGAGGTATAGAGTGTGCTTTTTTTAATTCATTCCCAAACCTTCAATGATCAAATCCATGGTGTAATTGATTAAATTGAAGGCTTTAAAATCAAGATGAGAAGTAGTGGATGTTATTATTCTTTCTGAAACTGTAAAAGGAAATATTATTTTTTCTTAAATTCTGAATAACAATAAAATCAATTCAAATATACCTCTTACATGTATTTTATTTAATTTGTTATTTGCAATTTGTAAATTGTAAGTTTGTTTGTAAATCGAATTGTTTGATTATATTGAAAAAAAAATATTATATTGAAGTTTAAGTTAAACTGATAATATATAGCGAGGCAGGCATTGGATTGGAATCCGCAGGGTAAAAGAGTAAAAAATAGACTGACGGAAACATGGCGCCGATCAGTCCAAAAATCAATATAGAATAACAATAGAACAGAAGCACCAAGCTCAGAACTCAGTCCGATTGAAGAGCTTTGTGGAAACATTATGAGTAAAGTAGTAAAAAAAAATTTAATAAATAAAATGGCTTTAATTAATTAAAAATTGATAAAACAGCCATTGAAAATTTTACGCAACTGTACAATTATTAAAAGTTGAATTATTGACGAAATTAAATTATAAGCATAATTTATAGGTCAATTATGTTGTACTACCATGCCTATCAAAATTATTGTAGAAACGAACATTTTACTATCGAACAACTCCAGAGATAGTTGAATTGTATAATTTATTTATATGATTAAGTATAATTATAGTTAAGTATAGTTATAGTTAAAGTTATGACAGGTTATGATTTTGTTAAATCATATCGAATCATATCGAACATCTAACGAAATATCATATGATATCATATGACTATTATAGTTAGGGCTATTGCTATTACCAAATAGTTGTGTTTTAAGATATAATTTTAATAAACTCCTCAGATTTTCATATTAATTCAACCAATTTTTTTTAATCATTTTTTATACTCACTCTATTACATTGAGTACAATTAATTAGCGTCTTTGAGTTTCATAATATGAGAAAAATTATCTGAGAATTTCTATTCAATTTTATATATATAGAAGAAGGGCTTATTTTTTATTTTTTATCACTTCCTTTATATTTCATAGATACATTAAGTATTTTGCATAATATCTAATTTAAAATTCTAAAAATAATTAATTTTAATTTAACTTATCAAAGCTTAATTCAAATATCTATAATTTAATTAATAGAAAAGGACGTTTAAATGTCGTTAATTTTGTCATAGAGTTTTAATTAATTACTTTTTAATTGGCTAATCATTGCATTTTTAATGAGTTAAAATAAATTTTATAGTTGAGAGGTAAATTCTAAATTTCAATAATATAACCCGAACATTTATAATGTGATTAAATTAACGCACAGTTAATAAATTCAAAGTGCAGTAATGGTAATTCAAATTAATTACAATTTGAAAGTGTGTTGTTGAGAGTATTCTAATAAAAGTGATTTAATTTAAATTATAAAAATGTAACTTACTAAGATTATTTAGAATTTTTCAATTGTTTCAATGATTGATGAATACTAACCTGTAATGAATAAATGAAAAATATATATTTAGTTAAATTGTTATTTAAATTAAATTTTAAAGTATAAAAATTTTGGTATTAACTGACAGTAGCCATTCTTAGGATTAGAATTACAAATTAAAAGTAAAAATATGGTAATCGGAAAATTGTTATTAAAATATTTGGAATCCAAATTAAATTCAAATTTTAAATTATTTTATAACAATAAAGTAAACAAAAACTTGTCCTCGGAATAAAACCTAATAAATTTACAGTACGGGTTGTATAATTGTTATTCAATGTGTTTAGAATAGGCATCAGTCAATGTCAAAAAATTTTCTTTCTTTTCACACTTAATGTGTTTTTTCAATATGATTTGTGTCAAAACAGGGATTAATAATTACAACCCGTGGTATATTTTAATTCGATATCTTGAAAGTAATGCATATAGCATCCTAACTACCATATAACATTTTTTAAATAAACAGAGCCAATATTTCATTGTTATTTATATTCTTCGGATTACGAAACTATATAGCATGGCCATATGTATACAAAAATTATTAATTATCAAAACAGCAATTTAAAGGCTGAAATTCCGATAAATTCCAAGCACATAAGAGGTAAATTTGATAAACCAGAAAAATTTAAGTCAAAACGGTAAAGTAAAAAGAAAATGTTTAATTAAAAGAAATTATTATGACCATAATTGACAACATGGTTGGACAATAATTAATTTAGCTAAAATAGTTCAAAGTTTTTCAAGTTCTGACAAAATAGTAAGTAATTAATATTAAAAAAAATGACAAGAAATATTGTATGATTGGCCTTGCCAGACCCCTTCTTGAATATGTATATGTTAGGTCTGGTCTCTACTTTGTGATTCACACATTCAACGAATAGAAGCTGTTAATTTGTAAGATTTGCACTATACATCTTTGCACTATACAGTTTTTGTATGATCACAAATAAGACTGTCTCCATATGAGCATAGACTAAACCTTATCCGTCTCAAGTCTCTGGGAAAAAGACGGGAGGTGGCCGATATTTTATTTATTTTCCAATTTTAAATAAAATTATCATTAATACAATACTTTCAAATCTTTTACGTTAATACTATACAGAACAAATTATGGTAAATACAAACCTGGTAATAAGTACAAGTAATAAATACATACATACAATATAAGTGTTTCATTATCTAAAAATACTTTAAAATGAAAATTATTTGAAATTAATTGAATTTTTTTTTAACTGGATTTTTTTTATTGCTTTTTCAATTATTTTAATCTGCTTTTTTAGCCTTTCTTAGTTTTTTGATTTCAATAGAGCTGATGCTCGTCTTAATACAGTTTTTTTAAGATCATATATATAAATATATATTTATTAAATAATAAATAATTTTTCATTTTTTTAATAACCTTCTTGGTCCTGATTTAAAGGAAACTGAACCTAAGTTTTTGACTGGACGATTATCATATTTAAACTTTTTAGTAATTACAGTAAAATCTTTTTTATCTGAATTTGGTGCAGCATGTATCTATATCTATATGATTTGTTAAATTGTTGTTCAGTGCTGAAGACCTTCTTGAATGGCTTAATATCACATTTCTTCAACACAAGTGCAAGATACGAATAATCAACCAATTTAAATGGGACGATGTAGTAGCCATATTCCAATAGTTTATATTCAATTAACAGGATGATGGAAAAAGGACTTTTTTAATTTATTTAATTTATATTAAAAAAGTAATATTATTATTATTTGTATTTTGAATTTTGTTAATTCAATTGTGTTTTAATTGTTATATGAAATGTAATATTAAATTTTAAACTGAGCTAAATAGTATAAATAAATAAATAAATAAATAAAATCTTTCTCTTAAGTAAATTAGGAAACTAGTAGTTAAGCTAAATCAAGACTCATTATGCTGTGCAATTCAGTACAATTGCAAATCGACTTCGAAAATTCACCACTTCAACAGTGTTTATCGATTTGAATTGATACAAGTATCAACAGTTAAACATTTTTCAAGAAGAAGCTGTTATAAGTTGAGATACAGTAAATAAAATTTATTAAAACTGTTTCATTAACTCTCGAATTATATATTTTTTAATTTAAAATAACCTAAAGTACATACTTTTACAATAGACAATAGATTATGTCAATAGGTTATTATTTGTGTTATAACTTTAAATTACATTTCAATAGTTTCAACTCACGAAACAAATCCACAAATTTCAATTCATAAAACTTAATAAATGTTGACAATTAAATTGAAAATTAAATTTTTTAATTTTAATTTGGTATAATCAGTTTAAATATTACCGTGTCCTGTCAAAAATAATTTTAAAATACTAAAAATAAATGATGTAGAAGTCCACATAGATATAGAGAAATTAAATAAATGTATTAAATTAGATCACAATTTAAATTATTATTAAATTTTGCGAAAATAAAAAAACAAACAAAAAAAATATAAACAAAATTATGTCCAGCAAAAAATTTCATAGTTTTTATTTTTAATTTGGTGCCTGGAAGGCAATCAAATTTATAAAAAAAATATAAAATAAACCAAACTCATTATGCAATTTTAATATTTTTAGTTAAGAACAAAAAAATATAACGAAAAAGAAAATTTTGTTGATATCAAACGTGACTTTAAAAAACAAAATTATAACAACAATAATTATTTTTCTTCATTGGTATTTAATGTGTGTTCAGCATCTAACAACAACAATTGTTTACAGAACACTGATTTAATTCCAATCTAAACTTAATGCTTGTATTATGCAGTGTTTTCATGTTAAAAATATAAAAAGTCACTTAAGTTTTTGTTTTTTTTTTTTTTTGTTAAATTTAAAGCTCACGATATTTTGTTTTTGTTTTTATGTTTATTCTAATGTTTTTGTATCTAAAAGATATGAAAGGTAATGACGACAACCACAGTTTTTTTTTTTGTAGTTTTTCATTATCTTTTAGATATGATTTTCATTTATGAGAAAATCGTTTTCTCATCATTATATCCAAACTATTTGACATGCATCATTTATTTTTCATGTTTAATTTTTGGTTTTTTTTTTTAATATACTAGCTAGTTTATTGATATTTTAAAAATTTAGAATAGAATAAAATTACTATGCTAAATAATAAAAAAAAAATGTATATATAGCTATACATAAGCGGACAACAACATTTTATTTTTCCAAATTTTCCTTATATTTTTTAAAAATGTTTTTGTTTTTTTTTTTGTTGTTGTTTGATTAAAATCGGATCTCTGGTAAATTGGTTTATTATGAAAATTTATAGAATTAATTTTGAATTTAGGGTTTGATATTAGCTACATTATGTAAATGTAAATAAATTTTTAAAAATGTTTTGTATTCTTAGTTGGAATTATATTTTCGAATTCAAAAATTGTAACAATTTAGAGCAGATTTGTTTCAATTAGTTTTCCAAAGTTTTACACTGTTCATGTTTTTAAACAAGGTCAATTTTTTATTATTAAGCGGAGTCGGGGAAGTAATCTAAGTTTGGGTTTTGGGCCATTTTCACCTTATTGTATCTACAGATTCTATTTTCATATGCAAATTCATAAATAAAATAAAGACTTTTTTTGACAAATTCTAAATGAATGCTCTAACATTATATGGCACAGTGAACATAAGATGAACGTTTCAATGATTGTCTCATTCTATTTGCCGTTTTGTGTGATTTATCTTATAGGGATTTGATAAAATAAAAAAATTTAAACCTGTCCTACCGAACACTGTATTGTAACCAACAACATGTACATATTTCTTTATATAACACTTAAATAATAATTTATTGAACAGTAATATAAAAACATATTTTCATCTTTTTTGTACACATTATGTAACCGAATACATTACTTAAATAATATCATAACATATCATTTTTACTTTTCTTCATTGAATGTAGTCACTAGTACCCTAGTACTAAAGATGATGTACAAGTAGATGTCGCAAACCTGTGCTAGTACATTACATTAATTACATTAATTTGATGACATTGTTGTAATTAATCACAATATCAAACTAGATGTCAATTTAATAGGAATGAGCTACGTCAAACTCCTTTATACTAATAATAATGATGTTTTGAAACTGTTTGACTGTTTTTTAATACATTTAATAATAAAATAACTGCTTTACAAAAATTATTGATCAAGAGAGATTTCACATGCTATATTGAGTGTATGTACTTTTTTTCTGGTATCAGCATATCTCATAGATGCAAGAAATTATTTTTTAAAGGATTCTTTAACTTGATAGGTTATTGTCCGGAATTGTTTCTAAAAAATGTAATAAACAAGTTTATTTTCGCACAAAATCGTGACAATGTCATAACCCACTACAACATTGTAGTTTTGTTGCAATATTTTTTGTTTTTGTTTTCTATTATGATAAATTATAACATTAACACTGTAACAAATTCTAGAGAATATGTAGAAAATTTTTGAACTTAGAAAAACAATGGAATGTGGGCAGAGTGTTCCTACAAATTACGTTATTTTCTTTCATTTTGATTCAATTCGAACTATAATAAACATTTATTTTCTTAAATTTGATAAAATTAATTTAATTTTAATTTTTTGTTTTTAATAAAAATTTTTAATAATAATTTGAATGAAATTTCAAATTTGCATTTATTTAACATGGACATTTGTTGTATTTAGAATATTGTGTTCAAAGATGTGATGAACAAATATACAGAAATAAAATATTTTGAGAAGATGCTAATTAATAAATAAATATATTCGATTAAAGGGGAGAAAGTGTGTTTGAGCTGAACTTAATTTAAATTGAAATTTGCTAAGCTATAACAGAATAGTTAATAAAGTCATCAGAATAATTTTATATAGTATTTTTTCAATAATCGCAGTACGTATTTATCTCTGCAGAAAAAAATGTTCATTCAAAATTTCAATTCGAATGTTTTATTGTAAGGCAATTACATGAGCTTCTAATCTCGTGATAATTTCAAATTAAAGGTTTTTTTCCTGTTAACCGAATTTGTTGAGTCTTTCTAAAAGAAAATGACAATAATTTATAACAATAATTTACCTTTATGGCTTATCCAAATCTTAAAATATAAAAAGTTGGATGGTCTAGTCCGTTGATTTGATACTTCATTTTTGCTCGTTCACTCCAATTTTCTGCCTTACATGACTGCTAACCATTTTGATTTTAATCTACTGGTTATTTGAATATTTTGTATTTTTCTTGCCAAATGGTTAAGATGTTGAATCAGTTTGTTTGCATATCTATTTTACCAGTTCTTTTGTAACCATGGGTATATTCAAATCTTTATTATGCAGATTAATAGTTCTAAGATACCAATAGGTATGGGTTATGGTATGTAAATTTTTTGATTGTATCCTTTGAATTGTTTCGATGTTACTATTAGAAACAGTTCTCCATAATTGACACCCATTGGACCAGATTTCAGAATGGCTTTATATACCAACACTTTGTGTTCCAGATCTAGTGTAGAATTTTTCACAATAATCCAAAAAATGCTGCTTGAGTGTTAGTTGCCTGTTTTCTTGCGGTAATGTATTTCTTCCAAGTTAGCCTTTTGTTTAGGTGTACTCCCAGGTATTTAACTTCATCAGCTTGCGAAATAGTTATCCCATTTATATCAACTGGTGAGCAAAATTCCTTCTTTAACGAGAAATTTATATGAACATTTTTACTCTCATTAACCTTCATTTTACACTTATAGAGCGATTCCTGTATCTGCTATAAATCCGATTTGTAAATACTGTATGTGAATTTGGATGGCAGCTGAAAATTGCAGTATCGTCTGCGAAGGTTAATGATAATATATTCCTGTTTTCCGGTAGATCAGACATATATACTAGGTAAAAGAGTGGTCTTAGTCACTACCTTGTGGGACGCCAGCATTGATTTCATGTTATTTTGTTAAATAGGATTTGAATATAATTCTACAGCGTCTATTGGTAATATAAAAATTTAGTAGTAGATCGTAGATGAGAGTCAGCTGGTAGCTTTTGTTGTATTTTATGGATTAATCCATCGTGCTACACCTTTTAAAATGCCTGGCTGACATCCAAAAACATTACTAAGCAGAACTTTCTTTCTTCAAATAGCAGTTTTATTTGGGCAGTCATTCTATGTACCTCTTCGGTCATGCTATGTTCAGCTTGAAAACCAAATTGGTGAAATAGAATAACAACGTTTTTTAGTTTAGCGGCATCATTTTATGAACTATAATTTTCTCAAATACTTTTGTCAGCATAGGCAACAGACTGATAGGTCCATATAAGTTGACATTTGTTGGATCTTTACCAAAACTACAGGTGTTGAAAATATTGCAAAAAAATATTTTCTGGTGTAAAACATTTCATAGCTGGAATTGTTATATTCTATTGCTGTTATTTGAAATGGCGTCCACCATAAGGAATAAATGGACTTATATAAGTTCGGTTATTCGAAATATTTTTCTTTGTGTATATATAGGTTTAACTAAGATTTGATGTATAAAATTGAACAGATTCGCGTACTTTTGAATATTTAAACTTTACATTTTTCAGAATGTCTTAACCTTAATTTTTTTTTTAATTTAACAAAATTTTTGGATAATAATTTCTGTTTTTCTAATATACTAATTTAACTTTTTATAATACAAATCGACTGAAGGATAATAGATAATCGAAAATTACCAGAACAATGTATACAGCACTGTTGGCACATTCACATCCAATCACAAAATATAGATATTTAGCAATATGTAGTGTAAAGCAATCCGGATTAACAAGAAGAAAATGAAAAAGAAGATTTAACTTAAAATTTGACGTAATCATATTTGGAAGATTGGTTTTGTACAAGCTCAATTACCGAAATGAAATGTAGGTACTGAGTAACTAATGCGTGTAACATTTCTCAATTGTATATTTCTGTTAATTATATAAAATTAATTTTAAATTTCAAACTCATACTATAAATATATTCTATATATACCATTTAATATAATATATAATCTATATATATATATATATATATATAAAAAAGTAATTAATGATAATCATTAAAAATTAAATTAAAATTTTACAAGAAAATTTTGAAATTATGTATATATACATATATATATATTTTTTTTAACTGTAATGTTTTTAGATACAATCTTCTAAATTTTCAATTTTCAAAAATAACAAAAACAAAAAAAAACTGTAAAGAAATTTATTTATTTAAAAATCTTTTTTAGCTACTGTATACTGTATCCAGCATTTAAAACTCATCTATTACCATTTTTTTGTTTTTTTTGTATTATAAATTCTTTAACTTATATTCCTTAACGTAATAATATTAATTTATCTTCACTTACTAATCAACTCTCTTACTTACTTACAATACAAATCCTTCTATGAGCAACAACAACAACACAATTTTCAAAACTTTAATACTGATAATGGATTATTCCTTTTCATTGGCTTTAACTTCTGTTGTAAATGAAATTAACAAAAATAAAACAATAAAAAACAGTATAACTACTAATGGTATAAAGTGTTGTTGCTATTGTTTTTGTTGTTGTTTAGGTTGTGTCATAAGAAGTAAAGTTAAGAAGTTATTTTTATTGTTTTTATTTCTATCAACACATCATCTTAAGATATACATATACGAGTATATTATATATAGGACTTTTAATACACTACAACTGATTTTATCCTTATTATCATTAAATTTTCAAGATATATTACAATTAAAAATTAAAAATAAAAAGAAATAACAAAAACAGCAAAATAAATAATAAAAAAATAAAATAAATTAAATGCTATAAACAAAATGAAAAATTCACAAAATTAACCAGTAGCCCCATTAGAATTCAAGATTCGACCATCAGCATTTAAAAATTATTTATATATATACTTTTATATATATGAATATGATGTGAGTGAGTGTATGTAGTAT
The DNA here is from genome assembly GCA_963942445.1 of Argyra leucocephala. Lineage (NCBI taxonomy): Eukaryota > Metazoa > Arthropoda > Insecta > Diptera > Dolichopodidae > Argyra > Argyra leucocephala. Next base: position 158,037,355 of record OZ012678.1, read on the forward strand.
GTAAGTAAAATTAAAAAGAAAATAAATTTGTACAAAAAAAAAAAATAATAATAATAATAAAAAAAAAAAAATAGCCCATTAATATGCAATTCAAAACCATCAGGTAATTTATACTTTAATTTCTGCTTTCTACTCTCTGGGCAAAAAAAAATAAAATAAAATTATTGCTGCTGTAATTCTGCTGTTTTCAGTTATGATCAAATTTTAGGTTCTGGGCTTTTGCAATTCTGAATGCCATTTTTAATGTCTTTTTCCTTTCTTTTGTTTTTTTTTTTTTTGTTTTTTTTTTTTGTTTCTTAAAAGATGATCTTAAAGATGGTAGCTGATTATTTGATGATACTTTAAAATGGTTAGTACTGCTATATTAGTTAACATCATTTCGGTGTTAAATATTTTTTTTTTTTTGTTTTTTCAAAATGCATTCTATAGGGATCTGATCTGAAACAAGAACAGAAGAAGAAGAAGATGGACAGAAGAGAACTTCAATGTGATGATGAGAATGAATTTATTGCTGTTATTTTTTGTTGTTGTTGTTTTGTTTGAATTCTTGATAGTATCGTTTAATTAATGTCAGTAAATCTTAAAAAAGTATTTTAATATTCTTGTACATTGAAATTAAAATACATATATGTATATGTATATATATATATATATATATATATATATGATAATATTAAGATGGTAGTAAATTTTATTAAAAGAGGAAAAAAATGAAGATATGAAATTATTTTGTATTTTATGTGCAGGTGATTTAAATTGAAAAATTTTCAATGTTATTTGAGTAGAAAGAATATTGAGTGTAGTTGCAATTTGCAAGGAATTATTAATTGCTAATTTTAATATTTTAATTAAAAATCATAAAATATAAATTTTATAAGAGGATGAGTTTATTTTAAGTTTTAATTAATTAAAAAAAAAAAAAGAAATTTATTTTTGTTCTTTTTATTTTTAATTTCAAACTTTGAATAATTATTTTCTTACGGTAAATTTATTTTATAGTAAAAAATATCTTAAGGTCCTTTAAATTTGTTATTTTATTTAATAGTTAAAATTAAAGATAAACCCATTTAGGAGCCTTCTTTCTGGACTCGCTGGGTGATCTTGAAAACGCCGGTATCAAAAATCTCCGCAGCTTCGTAAAAGCTCAAATTGGTTCAACAAGTAGGGTACTACGCGAGGAAAGTTTTTGTGGTATCACAATGGACCTCACCGGTCTAAGTGTGTCGGCGTACTGTCGGCAGCCACTACTACCTACCTATCTACCTAATATTTAAAATAATGTATACGGTATAATGGGGTAGTATTAAATTTGAAGATTAACAGTTACAAAACATAAATTTAAGGAACAAGCTGTAAACTAAACATACCTTCAAAAATATTACGAAGGTAGTGCAGTTTACTTGAATATGATATTATGCTTATTTCAGATGGAAAGGTGGAAATTAATGTTGAAAAGTGGGGCACATTAAGACCTCACTCTCACCTAAACTCACATTGCAAGTATCACATTGAAAAAAATCACTTGACAAAAAACTCGTTTCGCAAAAACGCATTTGTCAAAAACGGTAGATGACAAATTTCTTACTTTGCAAAACATTCGTTTAACAAATATTAAGATAACGTCAAATAACATAAATTAAGCATATCGTATAGAAATATTCTGTAAAAGGTGTATAACTATGATTTTGTAACAAACTCTGAAATTCATCCAAATTCGGAATGTGCCAAATACATAAATTAGTGTGTCCCAAATCAAGAAGTTTTAACGAATAAGCTAAACGCACAAAGTTTTAAGCTCCCAACCTCCGCTAAGTCTTTTGATAAATGGATATTTGCGAAATGCAAATATGTTAATTGACAAATTTGCTAAGTAATTTTTTGCATCGTAAGTTTTTTGGTAAGTGAAATTAGGAGCAATGGATGTTTGTCATATGAGTTTTGCCAAATGATACGCCCCCTGAAAAGTGTGTTAATAATCCTGTTTTGTAATTAAATATTTTTTTAAACTGTTTTTACAAAGATCAAATCTAACTGTTTTTACAAAGAGCAAATCTCACAGCTTTGGCGGTTAATATCTTTATGCAAAAATCTAAGATTATTGGAAGCCAATATGAAGTTTGTTTTGTTAAACAACTATGAAACTTGCAAAGTATTATTAAAATACTGCTGACATATTATAAACGTTGTTCTGATGTGGTTTCAAAGCTAATTTATAACAGACACAATATTTAATCATCTTTTATAGCTACGGATAAATCAAAATTTAGCAATCGACGAGGTTCAAACACGAAAAATGGCAGTGTTTATTGTTCTTAAAAACCGCTTTGACATATAATAATATTTTAAACTCCGTTTACATGTAGTAATCTACTTAAACTACGTTTACATAATGTAGCAGGCTGTTTGTACCTAATGTGTATGCACTGAGAAGGGAACATTTAGCAAACAATTGGTTGCAATCGCTAGGTAATTCAATACCAAGATATATTTCAACTCAAATCAACTTTAACATTGAAACCAATAACATTTAGAGCCAAATCAATTTATTCGATGTAAGGGTCAATTCCATTCGATGTAAGGGTCCCATTCGATGTAAGGGCTAACTCAAAGTTTGAATTGAGGAATGAGATAAGTAATTTCAAAATTTTCGTGTTCAATGTGTGATTTTATATGAAAAATCAAATACAAAATTTGAACTTAAAATGTGTTCATCGAGAAAGCTAAATGATTTGCTAGATTTCAAACTCCAAAAGTGAATGTGAGTTAATCATAGCTATTGCGACATAACTAAATAACGTAAAGTTTCAAATTATTTTGAAAAATAGAATTCATTTTTTTTTTCAACTTCCTGGTTTTGATTTTAATTTTTACAAATTTAATTTTAAAAATATATTATTCGAAATTAATTTCGGATTTCATATAAATACCATTTAAACAAATCAATCAGATAATCAAAACTGAATATGTTTTTATATTCCAAAAATGGTATAATTATACCATATTAGCGTCAAAATTGACGATATAACTATAATAATGATTATTATTAAAATGTTGATGATTATATGAACATAAAAATAATATAGAGAAAATAAAAATGAGTAAACTATACTACATGATATGTTTTCCAATTATATTATATTGAAGGTTTGCACATTTTTATTTTCAATTTTAACCAACATTTTTTATTTTTAATAACAGTAATTCATGCCTCTAAAACATTAACGATATAATTAAATTCTGGTAATAATGTGAAATATTAATTTTTGCATTAGCGAAATTTTCAATTGTAAAAATTTTAATCACCATTTTAGTCGTAAAATTAGCCGCCAGCACTGATGAAGGAAGTATATTGCTTTCAAAATACCGACATTTGAAAAATAAAATAATGTTATATTCTTGAAATTAAATTCTAAAAAGACTTTTATTCAGGTCAAATAATCTTCAATGCCGCTATGTTTGATTCTTCGATTTTGTAAAATTTAATAGTCAGTTTTTTTAGTTTTATCCGAAAATGGTTTAATAAATTGAAAGATCTATTACATATTTTCCAATTGTAATACAGGAGTGGTCAATTGTTATTTAGAATAGTCAATTGGATTTCAGATTAGTCCTTTTCAATTGACAACAGACTGATTAGCCTACTACAGTGCCTATCTAAGCTATTTGAAAGACTATTCTAGAAAAAATTAAAGCCAATTTAAAAAAAAAATAAAATATTTCCAGAGCATCAATTTGGGGCTTTAGAAATGACCATAGAACTGCAAGTATCCAGAATATCAGATATTAACTTGATAAGCCTAGAACAAAATAAATATTGTTCAATGGCTTTTTTGGATATTAGTCAAGTATTTGATAAGGCTTGCTATGAAGGAGTTCTATACAAACTTAAACAATTTCTTCTACAGAGCTATTATTTATTACTGCGGTCATACGTCATCGAAAGGTACTATTTAGTAAAACATTAAGGTGCCAATACACAAACAAATGAAATTATGTCAGGTGCACCACAGGGCAGAGTCCTAGATCCTGTCTTATACCTCATCTATACACTGTTGACTTATCAACAATGTTGATGGCCATATTGGCATCGCAAAATAACCCAGTACATGTTACAGAGGTCCTACAACACAGCATAAATAAAATTCAGCAATGACTAAAGAAGTGGAGAATCAGAGTGAAACTTCACAATTACCCTGAAGAGAAAAACTTGTCCGAGATAGGATTTTTTTACATATTGGCTATACCACAATTTTAATACCCAGTATTGTAAATTTTTAAATCACTATCAACACAACTTATTGTCATAAGACTCATGCTCCAACAAGGATTCTTGTCATATATTAAAATAAAGCCATATTGGGCACAAAAAAAATTTGATTTTATTTTGAAACATCGGGTTAATATATATTTTAATATTTATAATATTTTTTCGTTTAATATTTTGTCCATTCCCATTAACAAAATAAGAACAAAAATGCTTGGTCAATTTCCCTTTCCTTTTCTTAAATATCATCTATCACATATATAGATATAAACGTTTATATCATGATATTAATATTATAAATGATACATATATATATATGTACAAGCACAAAATGCATTTTAATAAAATTGTTATAATTTTTTTTTTGTTAATATATTTTCGTTTGTAACTATAACAAGTCTCCTTAATATAAAATACGATAGACATTTTCTATCCAGCTATATAGAATATAATATGTAAAATAAAATAATAACTTAAATAAAAAATTTTGAACTCCATCCAATTATTCCAATATTCAAAAGAAAATTTTTGTTTTTTTTTTTATTTTTTATAAAATATAATAAGAATTACAAGCCAACTACGACCGCTCCTATCCAATATTAATAATCTTTACTGGTACAATGTCTATTTTTTTTTTTTGATTCCCTGTGTATTCTATAAATAAATTATTGTGTGTTGTCTACTCATACTCGATAGATACATTTAGAGATCTGCATATATCTATTTATATTTTTTTTTTTTTTAGTATGTTCAACTTACTTTTGATTATTTCATGAATTATTACTTTCCTTAGTTTTATATATGGACACAAAATGTTATCTATATGCATATTACGTAAAGCAGAACTAAAGTAACAAAAACAAATATTACTACTATTTTACTATCATTATTTAAAACTATGAAAAGTAAAACTAATAATATAAGCTATACTATACTAACGTTTGAACCTTTTTTTCGCTCTCTATTCGGATTCACAAACTAGACACAACAATTATAGTAAAAATATATTTTTTTTTAAGAATTGCACTTAGTTCTGCACCCAAAAATTATTCTATAAAATATAATATTCATAAAAAAAAAAAAATAAGCGATTTTATTTTTTATTTCATTTTTCTCTAACGATGAATTCATGCATGACCTTGAGCTTTAAAAAATCTTGTCCTCGAAATGTTGTAATTTTTATAATCTTTTCTATTATTGTTGTTTTTCGATTTTTTTTTTGTTCCAGGTCTGGATTTTATTTCTTATGTATTTAAATAAAGTCGTAATCATAATCATTATTACCATCATCATCAATATCATTATTATTATTGTTATTATTATTATTGTTATTATTATTTATATTACTATTATTATTATTATTATTATTATTATTATTATTATTAATATTATTATTATTATTATTATTATCATCATAAGAAAGTTGCTATCAATATTATTTCAGTATAATTATAATATTTTCCATTGATTGCCGTTGTCAATATACACAATATTTAGATTAAAACAGTGGAGTGGGTCTCATTAGCACAATCCTTTTCTTTGAATTTATAAAATAATATTTGATCTTTGAGTTGAAACTTCTATATGTACTTGTCCAATATATTGTAACTGAAATTGTGGTTGAAAGTATATTGTCGAAGCATTTGTTCCAAAAATTACTCGTCACTACTCATGTTGGTTATTTTAAGAAAATTTTCACTTCTTCGACTTAATTTTTAAATCAAATTTTGCAGGTGAAAAAATATACAATAAAGGGTACAATCTTTCATGTTTGAAAGTAGATTATTTATAACATAAATGAATTCAACACATTGTGTAAACAATTGCAAAACTAAGGCAGCGTTTACACATCATATATACCTTGGCATCGTAAATGTCTCAACACAAAGTTAAATACAATGTTCATTATGATCTTAAATGTCTACAAAAGCTCAGAAAAGCTTGAGACATAATTGATTCATTATCACAATTGTTGATGACGATGTCATCCTGACTGGTTTGATAGGTACTTGGTTTTACGAAAATTTTTCAAACCCCATTTTTTTATATGTTAATAACAACGTTCTATTCATTTGAATTGATCACAAATGAATTAAAACACACACATAATATTTTAGAAAGCTTTCATTACACAATGTTGCCAACTTATTTTACCGATAACATTGACAACTAAGTTTTTTTTTACATTATATCAGTTTGAAGTTTTTTTTTGCGAAATTTGCGATGTCACCGAAAATTTACGATTACATCTAAGTCTGATGAAAGTCTGGCGATAATTGAGTTTTTAGAAATTTTTATTGCCATCTGGTGATTTTTATATTTTATTCGATCATGTGAAAGTAGCCATTTAATGTTTACAGATTATGTTGAGTAGTTTTAAATTAGAAGAATTTGTTTTGAAATAATTATGTAGCTTGAAAAAGTAATTTTTAATGTAAATTTAATTTATAATATAAAAAACAAAAAATATTATTTCTATAAATTAAAAAATGGAAAATGGAATAAAATATGACACATTTTATAAAAAACACTATATAAAATGCAAAATATATTTTATGTAAAATCGTAGATAAAATCTTAGAAAAAATCTGAAATGCAGCTACTCTTTCGACTTTGCCTACGATAAAATCTTAGATGAATGTCTTACACATTCTGTAAAATGTCTTACACATTTATATACATTATTTATACTTTTCGAAAATATTAAAAAAAAATTCGAAATTCTCTTAGTAAATAATACAAAGTTAAATTACGGATCAAAAATATTTTTTTTGTATCATGGTATAGCTTAGTTTATGGTCTGATTTCGACCATAATAATTTCTCCTGTTGTTTCTACACGCTACTATGCAGTATCAACAAAATTTCTTATTGAATGCAATTTACTATGATTAACTCACGTATCGAGCTTTACTTCTAACTAAAAAACAAAAATATATTCACTTTAAAATTTTTTCCATTTAATTGAGAGCCACTGGTATAAATTGTTTTTGTCTTTTATATTATTTTAAAATATTTAGTTCAGAAATTTAAATATTAATATAAATTCTAATTTTATTGTATTATGAACAGTGAAAATGGTACCTACTTTTAAAAACAATCCAGAAGAATATCAGAATTATGGTGGTTGTTTTATACGTATGAACTTTATATAATGGATAGTTAATTCCATTATGGACAATGAATCAGATATAATAGATAATGATAAAATAAAAAAGACAATAAAATAAAAGAAATAAAAAAATATTCTTCGGAAAAGTTCAAGGCCGTTAACATTATTTCTAACCATTCTATATCTATCTCTTTCTTTTTAACTACTTACATTTCATAAAAGTGATTCTATTCTGGATGCAGTTATAGTTGTATTGTTAGGGTAAAATGAAATTTGAAATTGTATCTATGAACGTATACACAGTTAAAAGGAAGTTGAAAATTAGTTTTAAACAGAACGATAAAAAACAAAAAGAAAAAAAAAACAAACAAAAAAAAAAAAGTTAGCCTTGAATTATTCTACTATCACTTGTACGATGGTCTGTTTTTCTTTTCTTTGTTTTGTTTTACTTTTTTTTCATATTTAATAGTCTTTGAAATTTATTGTTGTTCTTTTTTTCTTCATATACATTTTCTCTATTTAAGAACGAGCGGTATAAGTCGATAGGGAGACAGTAAACATTGAGTGAATTAATAGAACATTGAATCTTAGTCTTGCATTTTTATTTTTCTTTAAGGTAGAGAATACCTACTTGGTTAGGGTCATATTAAAAGATTGAATTAGTTTAAAAAAAAAAAAATGTATTTATATAAGGAGGATGAAGGCAGTAAAGTGTATAATTTTTAATTTTTTTTTTTGTAGATACTCTTTTAAATAAATATATATACATATTTTTTAATATAAATTCAAATGATTTGATAATTCTTGGATTAAAAAGAAAGAATAATGTTTATCCTTATACTTATATTAATTTTTGTTCTTTAGAAGGAAGTCGACATCATCGTCGTGGTATTACATTTAAATGGTGAATAAATAAAAAAAATAGTTTATATAGAGATGGTAAGTGAATATTAGTATAACTACAATGAATATATTTTCGAGTTCATATTGTTGAACTTGTATCATTCAAATAATTTAATTCGTATGCATATAGTTTTTTAATTTTGGAATTTAATTTGTCCGAAAAGAAGTACAGGGATGATAGTAAGTTAAAAATATTTTTAATATTTGTATTAATATCTATACAAACATTGTTTTTAATCAAATATTTTAAATTGATGTAGCTCATAGCTCATTAAAATATACTTCTTAAAATTTTGTTATTGTGGTATATTACCACTGCCTATAAGAACCTTATAGCTGATATTTTAAGGCCTTTTCACAAATGCATAATGCATACAATACCCGTACTGTGTTCATTAATGATTTATACATTTGTTTACAGTTCTTAAACTACATTGCAATAACATGACACAAAATTTATTAGTAAAACAAACTCATTTTTCAAAAAAATTTCTTTTGCAGTTTTTTAAAGATAGATAGATTTGTTTAAATTTTTCAAATGGCTGACGATCTCTAAATTTTTAAATTGGTTAGCAAATTTTAATTTTTTTATTTATTTATTGCCATGATACATATTCATAATTTTTATTAACAATATTTAATTTTTTAGAGTTTATACTATTGTATTTACACCTATGAATATTCTTAATTATTACTTAGGCTAGCTGACTAATTTATTTATTAATTAATTTATTATTTAAAGGAAAAATGGCGACAAAAAACCTTTTTGAATATTTATGTTTTTTCATAAAACTTACCACTACTTACATACTAAGAAATAAACCTAAATTAAAACGTATTCTAAAATTGCTCTTATGAGCGGATTATTTGAGTTGTAGCAACTTTCCAGAAAAGCAGGTGATTTTTAATTTTTAAAATTTAATTGTCCAAATAGTTTTTTTTTTTATTTTCAATATGTTAAAACAACAAATAAAGTTATTGGTTACCATAAGATAAAATGCGTGCTAATAAGCCATAAATCCATAAATTATTGTAGTGTGACTGTCATAAACTAAAATCATATGATTAAAAGTCAGCCATGTGTAATTCAATTGTCATGTCATACTACGTTTATGAAAATACCCTTTATAATCAGCTTCATAAACCTATATTCTATTTTTTATAAACAAATACCTACATTCCATGTTTAATTTTGTTTAAGATATTGATTTCGGTCTACAGTATCTGAGTGACTGCATATTTAGCATTATTTTGTTCATAACGATTATTAATCAAATTTGCAACAACAGAATGTATAGTATTGAGTGAGTGGGGATTTGTTTATGAAGTAATTATGCTCAACCTAATAATGCACTCAATATAAGCTCCATTTGATAATTCAACAAATTTGAGAAAAAAAAAATATATACATTTATCGATATTTGCAATCAAATAAAATGATTATTTAAAATTTCTATACTGAGACCCTATATATATCAGGAGAATAATCAGGCGATATAATCAGAAGAATCACATAGTGTTTTATCTAGTACTATTATACTACTTGATATTCTAGAAACTATAATCTTAGGCTAGATTGATTGCACATTTGTGTTCCATTAGTTTATATGAAAGTGTGCACACATAAAACCAGTTGAAGGTGTACTGTGTACGTGCTTTTATATAAACAAATCGAACACAAATGTACAATCAAATAATTATAAAACTTCGGCACGTGACATTTTTTCATATAATATAATTTAACGTTTTTTTTATTGTTTTTTAATGTCTTTTATTTTTATTAATTTTGTTTTTATCTGTACAGAAAAACAATTAAACCAAATTATCCAATTTCCTATTTCCAACCTTAACTGACCTTTTGAGGAAGCTACTCTTTAGGTTTATTATTTCTTAAATTTATTATAATGTAATTAATCAAGTGTTAGCTATTTATTATTATTTTATTAGTGCGTACCTTATCAAGATATACATTCTTTCCAAGGTACATAACCATTTAACTGTAAAATTTTTTTTTTAATAAAAACTAATTTTTAATTTGTATTTTATTTTTATAAAATTCTAAATTACTCAATCTAACCTATCACCAAATTATAACTAACTTACAACTATCCTGATCCTAACTAACCTAATTGTAACTAACTTACAACTATCCTGACATATAACTTATATAAGGTAAAGGTATACCATAATAATTACCTATATACATATAGTATGTTTTTATGAGTCTATTTATTTTTCTGTTCTAGCCACCAATACCTATCAGTGCTTAATAAGTCTTCTTATACAAATGTCGTAACCTAAACATGTCCCTATTGTCTTCGGTTTTAAAATTTGGTTTGCATTCTAATTTATTTTTTTTTATTTTTTTTTTATTTCTCTCCTTAATATATGGCATCAATTTACCATCATTTTGAATATATTTTTTTAATCCATCAGGCAAATACATTCTTCTGCAGCTCAGAGATGGGATTAAGGCATTATATTTTTAATGCATTACGTTTCTATTATCATTATTTATACATAAATTAAAATAATGCATTAATTTATTTGATAATGCACTAAAATGATTATGTAGAATTATATTTTCAAAATCATTCATTAAAATAATGCATTACATATAATGCACTACCCAAAACAATTTAAATTAATTGTATTATTTTTTAATTACTTTTGAATATAAAATTTTTAAAATTATCTGACCTGTATTTTCGTCAAATATTTTTAAAATAAAAAAATAATTCATTAAATTACTTGAATTATTGTTGAATTATTTTTTTAATTTAAAAGTAATTCAATAAACTTGAATTATTTTTGTTAATGCATTATTTTTGGCAATAGATTTTAATGCATTATTACATAAAATAATGCATTATATCTAATGAATAATTACAAAAAATAATGCATTATAATTATAATTCAAAATTCCCATTTCTACTGTAGGTATATAACCGATGCTCATTGTCATCTGAATGTACCCATTACGTCTGGATGTATTGAGCTAGCAATCAGACCATTTTCTGTTACAAATCTTACACTAGAAAAATGCTTTCTTATTTAATTAATTATGAATTAATGATCAATTTTATTTATTTTACTAGTCTCATAGAGCGTTTTATTCGATATATAGTGTTTGTTGTTCCCAGTTTTCTGAATATACCTGTACAATGCTATGCAATTAATAATTGAATGTTTTATGATATGGTTTTGTAAGCTATCTAAGTATATTGGTTGTATAATCTGTTGACTAGACTTTAACAAAAAAATTCAAATACTGCAAAATTGGTCAGTTTATATTTATAAGTTTAACCTTTTGCAACCCAAATCGACTCAACCTTAAATAAATATTCGATCTTTAAAAAATTTAATGGGGCTGTTCTTAAATGTTATAATAATAATAATAATATACTGAGAAGTTTTTCTTTAAAATTTCAAAATTTCAAACCTTAACAAAAAAAAAAAAAAATTGAAAAATAAAAAACAGTAAAACAACAATTGACAATAAGTAGACCTCATCGACAAAAAGGAAGCCATAAACGCGAATGTATCTGAAAAAGGAAAAGGAAAATTGGTTTGAATTACTGAAAAAAATAAAAAAAAAATTGTAGAAATCTATATACGTAGACGTATCCTTAAATGTGTAATTGTATATATATGAATATGCACATAACATACATACACATATATATGCATTGATATATGGGATATAATTTTTATTCTGAAAGTGAATCAATAGCATGTTATGAAATCATTTATAATTCGAAGATGATATCTTCTTATTTGGTTCTTTTATTTTGTTTTTTTATTTTCTACTTTTACTTTTTCATCTCCTCTCCATATTTTTCATCTCCTTCAGAAATATGGTCTTTTCGTTTTCAATTTCAACCAAAAGAAAAACAAGGAATCATATTTATTTTTGTTTTATTTTTTAGTTTAAATCTTGTTCCAATTCCACTTTTGTTTTTTTTTTTTTTTTCTTAAGAAGAAAAAAGTGATTTAAAAAAGTTGTGGTCAAAAATGAAAAAAGAAAAAAAAAACATACAAACAACAATCCTAACAAGGTATGTTTGGAGAATAAACAAACCAACAAAAGAAACAAACTAGCAATCAAATAAAGAACAAATGTATTATATACAAAAAATAAAAAAAAATAAAAGAGGCAACACAAAGGGGGAGTTACATCCCTTCTGGGTAAAAAATGTCTTTTCGATTTCGAATTTTTATATCTATTCGATATTTTATTACTTGAAATTTTCAATTTTTTTAACAATTTTATCCCACCTACTTGAAATCGATTCCATCTTGTTACCCAAACGACAACTTAACAAAAGAGAAATGAAAATGTTTTTTTTTTTAGTTTTTTTTTTGTTGTTGTTTTAGAATTGATCAGGTGATTTTTTTTTGATTTTTTAGAAAACAATAATATGTATACAATGTATCTATATAGATTTAGTTCGTTGTCAGGTATAAATTAATAATACACGACGACGATTTGAAGTTATTTTATATGGGATGTGTGTACATTTATGGCTACATTTCGTTTTGGGATAATAATGCAATTGTGGTGGTGGTGGTGGAAGAAAAAGAAGATGAAGTACCAAATGATCATAATATGGTTTAATCCTTAATAGTGGTTAAAGCCTAAACAATTTTAAAAGATTTTATTTTAATCTAACAAAGAACTTTTATAGTGTTAAAATTTGTTTTTTTTGTGTTTGTTGTATATTAAAAGATAATTTTAACCCTTATGTGGCTCGAAAAAAAAAATAATTTTTATGCTTTCAAGGTCTGTTATTTGTGTGTATACATTGTAAATATATTATCATTAACCTTATTTGACCCACTCGACGACGTTATACTATCTATTAAGAAGTATAAAATTATTTTATACATACAACTATACAATAATATTTTTTTGACGATGATATTATATTGGTCTATTAAGAAGTATAGAAGTATAAATACAAACATTGACGTAACCAAAAGTCAACCTTACTTCAATGACTGGCCAAGTTGAGGAAATGATAAGAAATACTACACAATACAAGATATTTGGATGCAAAATTTCAAAAACAAATCATTCATAAATTGTTATCACATCTGCAATACAAATTCAGATCTCTAACTGATTTATTTGAATTTGTAGCAATTCAAAAGCCATATTCCATCAGAAAATTCAAATTCGATAACTCCCAGCAATTTAACAAATGTGAAACATTTATTGATTGCATATCAAGGCATTTGTTTTTATCAAATTCTATAAATAAGTCGGTCTTTATCAAATCAGACTTTAAAAAGTATCCATGACATTTTTGAAAGAAATGGTGTTTTTCATTTTTTAAAGCTCAAAAATTGAGATTTATTAGGGGTTTTGAAAAAAAAATCAAAGATTCTGAAAGAGTAGGTAGGTAGGCAGATACCTAAGAAAACTATGGTAAAATATTATATGAAAATACAGAAGATACTAAATTATATTCATATTGAAGTGGATTGATTGATGCTCATGATTAATGCTCATGATTGATACTCATGATTGCTGAAAATTATTGCAAATTTGATATGTACTTAAGTTGTTGTCCATTAAGGTCGATTTACGACCATCTATATTTTCCTTGGAAGTAAAACTTGTTATTTCTGATAATATTCCTAAGTTTAAATTTACCGTTATTTGTTGCTAAATGCAACTAAGCATTGAATGATTGAAGTTTTGACTTTATTTAATGCAATTATATTTTGCTTTAAATTGAAGCATATAAAATATCAAAGCCGAAAATTCTAACAAGTACTAAGAGCGTTTCCGGACCTTTCGGACTTGGACTAATCAAATCGAATATCAAACGCAAGCGCGAGAGGATCGGAAAAGGCCTAAATTGTTGTTTGACTTTGGCGTCGGTTCTCTTTGGGTATAACTTTTTAATAATTCTGAATTAATCTGGATTAATTGATTCGGGTGATTGAATTGGTTCAAAATTTAAATCTCGATTTTGGACTACGTAAGAAAAAATCTAATTTTCTAGATTTAAAATAATATTTGATATCTAGAAGTTCATGATCGTGCTTGTTCTTGCAAAAAAATTAAAAGTACACCATATACATCGCTGTGATGTATTAAGGTTAACACAAATGTAACTCCTAAAAGTTGAATTAAATCATGTGCATCTCCTCCTTCTCCTAATTTTGGATAAATTCCAATTTATCATTTCTTGAAAAATTTATGTGACTTGATTTCGATTATTTTTGGTGTTTCGTAATTCAATTTTTATTTTAGTTGTTTTTTTTGTGGCGAATTCGTTGATATTTGGGAGTTGTGTGAAAATTTCAAATAATCAACATTAGATTTTAAATTTGAGATTTAAAAGAAAGGTATTGTGTGAACTTTTAGAACTTAAAAATAAGATATTGAAGGTATATAAATATATGTATATGTGAATATTTGAAAGGGGGTTATTAAACGTTTTGGAATTTAAAATTTATTTTTAGTTTTATTCTGAAATTAAGAAAATTATTCCAAAGGCAAAACAGGCAAATATTAACAAAATAATAAAAATAATGAAAGGTTTCGAATTTTTGGATTTTTGAATTAAGAAATAAATTATTAATTTATTTTGGTTTTAGTAAATTATATGTTTACGAAATTTTCAAGAATTGCGTTTATTTATGCAATAATCAATTTTAAATATAAAAAATAAATTATTTTGCATCCTTTTTTGTAATTTGAATTTTATTCACGATTTTTATTATTTGAAATTAATTTTTGGTTGAATTTTTCATTGGTTGGGTTCTTTAAAATTTTGTATTCGAATTGAATTGGAATTTATAACCGTCTATTCAATTTTGTTTAAATAATACAACTGAGGTTATGTTAAATTAGAATAATTAAGATGTGAGTATGTGATTAGTTGGTATAAAGTCGAAATATTGTATTTGTATACTAGACCTTAAATTGAAAATATTAAATCAATCCAAAATATTAAATTATTTATGGTGAGAAAATAGTATTTTAGCCTAAGTTGTACCTCTGAACTATTTCATATTCTTTATGAAAAGTCATTGAATATTAAATAGATTTTTTTTTATAATACTTTTTACCAATAAGGGTATTCCCAATGTTAAAAGAAGATTTTTTTCCAATCCTCAAAATTGCAGTTCGATTTGTTTCACAATTGTACTATAGTGTTTATGCCTTGAATAAAATAAACAGTATATTAGGGCTAAAATAGGACTATATTATAGGTATAAGTAGGATAATAATATGAGACTATACTTTATATGATAATAATAAGTAGGACTATACTATATATAAAACTATTTCAATATAATAATACTATAATGATTTTCTTACATGTTATATTAACATGAATAGTATTCGTAATAAGTTAATTGGTATTGATGTTCTAGACTGTATTAGATTTTATTAAACTTCATATTCCATGGTAAGACTGATTAATGTTGTTTTATGGTGTAATCTCTATATGGTATATCTCTATATCTTCAGGTCTAATTACTCAATTTATTTTCCGAAAATCAACCGAAAACTAACTTCATCTGTTTTTCATTTGCAAATTTTCTCAATTTTTTATTTTTTTAAATTTATGTCCTTTTTTGACGAAATTTCAACAGCACTGTACACGAGTTAAAGGTTTTTTTTTTAATAGAAAAGGAGAAATATAGGGAATAATGGTGAAAATATAATAATAGTAATAAGTTTTATTTTCAAATATCTGCAAGTTTGCTGTGATAGCTGTGATGGAGTGTTTCATGTTTTTGTTTTTTAAATGCGAAATTTTAAATGAAAATGTAAGTGTTATTTTTTTGTACAACATTTAGTTAGAGATAGATAAATCTATATTTCTTTAAAAAAACATTCCACCTGAGTAAAATTTCAGCTAAACAATAAGGTATTTTGATTTAAAGTATCTCCGTAAGGTTTATATACAAATATACTATACGTTTTCGAAAGCTATTTTCTGAGTGCGCAGACCTGAAGTTATATAGAGAAATTGGTATAATACAATTGAAAGAGTTTAAATTAAAAGAAACGACCAATTCATTTCAGTGTCGAGCTTAAACTGAACTTTATTATAATTATGATATTGATTATTGTTACATTAAGCAGTATCAGTCAGCAATACATATTAATATACATTAATGTTATTATCGTCATATTAAAATCATATAATTATATATTTCAAGCATTACTTAATATATTTCAAGCATTACTTAATATATTTCAAGCATTACTTAATATATTTCAAGCATTACTCTCAGCGTTATAATTTTTTGTCTCTTTGTATTCATTAAGTATAGTTTAACTAGAATATGGATTTATCTTATAATAAGATAAGAGTGATGTGTATATGTTTTAGAATTATATTCAACTTTTTGATCTTTAAATCCACCTTTATGACCTTTATGAGGCTATATATACGGATAATTCGACTTATTTAATAAACAAAAAACAACGTTATGACTAATTTTCTATTTACACCATATCCTTTCACACACTCACAATGCACCAAATTTTTTTTCCTTTAGTCTTGTATTTATAAGAACAATAGTTAACATAATATAAATTGGTCACTAAGATTTTTCATGTTTTTTTTTTTTTTTCTTTATTATTGTAATTGTTATAATGTATTATATGTATATACTCTGTTTACGTATTTGAATAAATATATAAATAAATACATGCATCAAATCAATCCTGGGTTATAGAACACAGTTTTATTTGATGTTTGGTCGATTTGTTTGAGTGAATATATTCAAATATTTTTTTGACATATCAGTAGATACCCAACTGTCATTAGAGATTTGCAATTAACTATTAAGACCTCTAAATTGTTTGATTTAATAGTTACGAATATATTTGTAGGCCTCATTGATGAAAAATAAATTTTTAGTTTTAGTGAGTTGCAGCTTTTTATTTTAATAACATAATCCTTATACAAAGTCCTATTTTAAAAATTAATTTACCTAGTTGTTATTATGGAGAGATCATTTTAATGTATGCAAAATAAATTCAAAAACTAACTTAAACTATACTTTTACAATTATTTAAAAGGCTTGATATTTATGCTCTTAATCCGATTCAATTTCAAATTAGCAATGCATTTTTTTTTTTTTTGTATTTTTAACTTTATTCTTTATGTAATTTGATATTTTCTTTGTTGTATAATTTTTTTTTTAAATCTAGTATTTTGTACCATTTTATATTAAAAAAAAAAAAAACAAAAAAAAAAAAATAACCCATTTAATCGGAAGGTTAATGAATCACCACAATAACGTCCACAACTATTCTTGATAATCAAAACCAAATTTTGTTTTTATGTTTTCTTGGAAAAAACAAAAAAGGATTATAAGAGAAGACCTGTAATGCCATCAGACAAATAAAAAGAGAGTATAAGAATCATTGTTTAAATGATTTTTGAAAAATTTGAATAATAAATGTAATGGTTATAAATTAAAAGCTACAAGAAGGTTGCATATTTATTGAATGACTCACAACTTCTTTTCAAAATTAATTTAAAATGACATTTGGATTGAAAACAGAAATATTTTTTTTTATATTAAAATATAAATAATTACTTACGATATTGTACTTAGGACATTCTTTTAAGCTCGGATTCAAGGAAGTGGTATGTAAACTAAGTGGTTTTAGTATAACTTTGATAACATATTTTTAAAAACGTGAATTTATTCTGCAGGTTAATGTTTTAATTAAAAGAAAAAAATATTTGAGCAAAAAACAGGAACACAAGTGCAAAAACGATGGTATGCAAGCAATCAAGGGCAATTTATATTAGTTCAATCTTCTAAGAAGATACAAATTGAATTGGAATATAATACAATAGTGTAATTCGAGGGATGGAACAACTTAATTAATTCTCAGATACGACAAATATGTATTTAATGCCATTCATTGGAAGAGATGAAGTTTAAGGTGAACCTCAAATTAGTTTAGCTTGAAATTAAATATTTAAAGAATTAAAAGTATTGATTTAGTTATGGAACAATATTGCTTAATATGGCATACATAAATATGTTTTTTAGTAAAGATGGCAATTTTAAAGAATTATTTGCAAATACAAATATAAATATCGAATTATTATGGCTACAATGGCTCCAAATGGCTCCTATATTCATTCAAGCCAGTTTTGAGTAAAATTTCGCACCATCAATAATTAATTTAATTTATTATGAAAAATAAAATTAAAATATAATTTTAGTTTTATGTAAATGCTCCTTTATTTATTATTAATTTATTATTTTGTTCGTATAGAAACAGTTGTCGATTTAATTTTATATACAAAAATGCAACAAATGGGCTTCCAATTGCAATATATTTAAAAGTTGATTTTATAAAATGTGAATTAATTTGATTAATTGATTGTGTTAAGTATGTTATATCAGTTTGGTGAGTAAATCCACAAACCAAAGTTCACAAAAAAAATTGGAAAAATAAGATATCCTCGTTGTACCCAACAGTGGCCATGTATAAAAAAAATTATATAAATATTCGACGTGCGTACCGAAAAAACTTTCAACTTTGATTTTGAACCCAACTCTAAAATCTCTCATAACTCAGAATTTCGCATAAAGAGCCGTAAATAATAAAGTGAAATGCGTAAAAGCAATAGCAAGCATCGTTTTTTGTTGGTTTTTTTTTTGTGGCAAAAGCCATTATGAACTTTGTTTTTTCTCGATTTAGAGACTAACCCGTTATATCATCTAGTTTTTGTTTTATCCTCCTTACATTTAAATAAAGTAATTTTAAAGAATTTTTGTTTATTATTTTAATGCCCTGTGTGGTATATACATTTTTGTCTACACGGATATTGGATGACATTTCGAAATTTTGTTCAGTTTGACGATTGAGTTATAGTCTTGTAAAATCTGATTGTTTTACTATTTGCTGATTCTCTGGTGAAAAGTTTACCATTCTTGATCCATGTAAATTTCAATTTTATTTTTTTTTCATTTCTTAGTTTTTGTTGTAGTCTACAGTAGTCTACAGTAGGCTAAATAATGGTGTTAGTTTTTCGTTAATGAATATAGGAGTGTGAGGTACTGATTCCATGTGTATTAAAATATGTTTCTTGTTATTTTTTTCATAACCATTTGTTTGGTTTTCAAGTCACACAATCTTACCACGACTTTATCGATATCACCAGACCTCTTAGGGCTATTTGTTTTAGATATTTTTTTATATCATTTTTGTCTGGATTTTTGTGTTCAAATTGCTGTCCGGTGCTGCTATCCCACATATTTCTACATATTTAATCAATTTATTTTGTTTCAGCTTCTCTATATCTATTTTAGTATGAATTATTTTATCGTGCAGCTGCTGATTTTGACATTTTAAGGTAATATTTTCTTTTAATAGGCTGGCGACATAATCTTTCAGCTCACTTATTTAAACTTTAATTTGGTTTAGACCGTCTTCCTGGGTTTTTTGATTTGAAATGATGCGTTCAAGCTAAGCATAAGATCTCCAGTTGATCTTGCGTTGAAATCTTTTTTTTGAAGTAAAAGAAAGTGCCAGTAATTCACTTTTTTGGCACTTGTTTTTACACAAATTTTTTTTCACATCCAGGGAATATTCCGGTACTTTCATTATCCAGTCCTGTGCAAGGTCTTTTACAATCTTCATCGCATTGTAGGCTGATATATTTTTTTTAATTAATTTTTTTTTGTACTGACTACTGAACTGTAGTATTATTTGACATTTCAGACTTTTTTTTTTGGTTATTACCAGAGGTGATTATCATCGAATATAAAGGGTTGAAACCATTAAAAGGTTGAAACAATTACATTTTGCAAATTTCAATGCCTAGGTTAAGATCCTGAAAACAAATTTCGTCCACGCACTAAGCTCTTCTATGCTATGGTTCTTTCATATTTTAGCACATCAACTTTTCTATAAAAATAAATATCCTAAATATAGCATTAGAAATCTATGTAGGTATTTAATGGTTGAAAAATAAATAAATAAATTTGTAGTGAACATTCAATTAAAATTCAAATTTTCAAGCTGAATTTGAATCCTCGTTCTTCTATTTAATTTGTAAATTGATCCAGGAAAAAAAAAACACAATTATTTGAAGGCTATAATTAGCACAGTATATTAATATTGTGGTTAATTTTTTTTTTTCAATTTAAAGGAATCATCTGATCATTCTTTATTTAGATTTTAATGTTTTTATTTTTTTTTATTTACTGCTAGATTTAGTAATTAGAGGTTTTGTAATTACAAAATTACATTTTTAATCTTTTCTACTAATTTTCAATTATAAGAATTAAAAGCTTTACTTACCCAGATATTAAACCATTCTATTAAATATTATCCAATATTTGAATTTGTAAGAATTGAATTTAAAGACGTAGGTAATGTAGTTTCATAGGTACAAATTATTAATTAAGTAATTATATGCTGACTTAACTTTTTATTTTTTTTTGTTTTTATTGAATTTTAATTTTATGTTTAATTAGATCTGTAATTAATTTAATTGCAGTTATGTGTATATTAACAAGGTCATTGTAATTTAATAATAAAAAAACAAAAAAGTTTTGAATTAAAAAAAAAAAAACAAAAAAATTTAATTAAATTTAATCTTAACTTCCGAAATCTTAATTCAACATAATTATCATAAATTTCAATCTTATAAATATGATAGGGTATCACTATAGATTATAATTGTGTCTCATTTTTTTCTTGCACCATTGTTATTAGTTTTTGCCATTGAAATTCACCACAAATTAATTTAAATATTTTGAAATTGAAAAAAGAAAAAAAAACTTAAATAATGAAAAACTAAACCAGTTCTATTAAATCAAAGTACATTTTATAATGTTTTTTTTGTAATGCAAGTAATTGCGTAAAATAAAAAATTAGAACGTATATTATTTGCAGAGGAAGTCAAAGAATTAAATTGGAACAGTTATTAGAAATAGTATCAAAAAGACAAATTTTAATATTTATTGTATTTTCAGAAATAACCCCTTTACCTACCACTATCTACTGTATCTAGTAGAGTATCTCTACTTATACATACTTTACATATTTTAGGACAAAAAAAAAGATATATATCACAGAAGAATTTTCAGGATTAGTTGGCTAGATAAAATATATCTAAATTACAAAAGATTTGTATTTTGGGTGAGTTTTGGAATTGCGTTGAATAAACATTTAAGTTAGTAAGTGTTATTGATTATTAATTCGTAAGTGGTTGAAAATTATATTGCGATAGATGAAAAAGTATAGTAATGAAGTTTAATAAGGATTTTCAGTTCTTAGATGCTGAAATTAATTTTAGCACATTCTATTATACAATGGCTAATAATGAATCATTATATAGGTACCACGGTTTAAGGATAATCCACTATCACATTTCTAATATGTCATAATTATGTGTATAATTGTAGTCATGAATATTATTTGAGACGCATTACACAATGTAGTGATTATGCCTCCAATTACTACTTCAATTCATATTTTTCTTACTTACTGTATCCTTACAGGAAAACTTAAAAAAAAAAAATTGCGTTTGAAATAGTTTTTTTTTGTACTAATATTTTTTTTCATTGCATTTTCTCACATATTTATATTTTTGTAACAGTTCTGAAACGTTAGGCTATCAAATTTTATTAAAATTTGGACGTGGTAATTGTTCTAAAAATATTATTTAATATAAATATATTTTAATAATTCCCTTTAGATTATGGTGTCGTATTCTAATGTAATGTAATTCTGTAGTATAACAATTTTTTTGCTATTCTGTACTAAATTCTGTACTCTAGTCAAATTTGTATTTCAATAAAATTAAAAAATCCCGAAATGCTAATTACAAAAATAGAAATATTTACAACCCAACCCAACTAAACAAAATTATGGGAGGTGAATTACAATTTTTTATAAAATTTAATTTCTCCTAATTTCATAATTTTGATCTTATGTTGATTTTTTTTTCATATGGACAACTGTTCAGTTATGAACAACGATAAAATCATTAAGAATTGAGTGGCTTTACAAAAAAAAAAGATTTAAAAATAATGAAAAAATAAAAATAAATAAGAATAATGAATAAAAATTTCGGAATACTATGTTTAAAGCCTCAATATTTTTAGAGTAGCTACATATTTTATATTGATATTATAAAAATATTCAGGTAAAAATTGACATGCTAGTCTTATTTCGTTCATTTAAATACGTTAAAAAAATTATAAATTTCAAAACTTTAGAATCAAACTGAAGCCTTTAAAAAATTTACATTAAACTCCATTTTGATTTATTTTACTAATAACTTTGTAATAGACTAAATGTTTTGTTTTTAAATAATTGTTATAAAACTTCAATTTTCCATATTCATTTTAATTTTTTTACTGTCTACTTCCTATGCATTTCAAATTGTCTACAATGTTTGAATTCAAATTGAATAAATTGAAATTTTAAAATAAATATATTAAAATTAATTCATTTTAAAAACTATAAATGTCAAACTTAACAAAAAATCGTTTTTTTATTTTTTTCTTATTATAATATACAGATAATTTTTGTTGTAAATGGCAGGCACCAACCAGGCAGGCAATCAACCAGAAATTTTAATCCATATTAATCCTTGACATTTAAAAATCTAAATAAAAGCAATCATCTCATCTCTTTTACTATATATGAAGTCTTTGTCTGTTTTATTATTTTTTTTTTTTATTTTTTTTGCTTATAATATTCTGCTTCTATTTTTGCTTCTTCATCTTTAAAGTCAAGAGTCTATATAATAGCTGTAATACCATATTGATATGGAAATTAAATGCCAGTTTAATTCAAAACACCAAAGAATCAATGTCATATGATCAAAATCAAAAATTCTTCATAACTATTTTAAAAATCACAGTATTTTGTAATGTAATTTTCTTCTATAATAATATGTATGGTAGCTAGCTATACATGTTTGCTGGTACAAAAAAAAAATAAATTGTAAAAGTCTAAGATCCCAAGGGAATTTAAATGAGAAAAAAAACTATACAATAAAGTTAAACTGTATAGCAGGGAAACTAAAAATGATTACAAACAAAAAAAAAAGAATAAAAACGAGTAAATTTTAGTGACTTAGGAACAAGAACCTGGATTTTTGTTTTTTCTTTTCTTCAATGTAAAATTGACAGACTATATGTAAAACAGAATTTCTCAAACTGTGAAGAACGATTTTTCTTCTGAAAAACATTTTCAATTTTATTGAAAAAAAAATTTATGTTTTGAAAATAGCATAAAATTAATATCAGTATAAGGTGGGTTTTAGCTAGCCAACATTTTAAAATTTTAAATATATAGAGCCAACAACTTTAAAAAGGGATATAACATGAAATCACTTTATTTTATATCAATCCGTATACGATAAGGCTAATTAAATATCATTTAGTGGGGATATTTTCACAAAAGTTGGGTATTTCCGAAAATTTTTGGTATTAGACTTTGATGAAGTAAACTTTTTTAAAATATCGGGCATAATTTCTTTATACCGGCAACACTGTTTTTTAACAATTTTTTGGGTAAACATACAAAAATAATATATTTTTTTTCAACAAATGATTTTTACGCTTTAAAAATGTTTCTTTTTGTATAAAATAAATTTCCTAATTAGAAATTTAGGGAATTATTTGCAGCGATCTATTTTTTTCTTACATAAAAATTCAATAATCTTAAAATGTTGGTCAGATAAAACCCACCTTTAAGTGTACTTTCTGAAAATTTTTAAACGTAAGTAAAGCTTATAAAATTCAGTTCAAATTTGAAATCGTTTTAGAATAGCTCTCAGTATACTAGAAACCAAATACTTTTACAAATTGTGCCTTTTTAAGAAATATATGACTTGAAAAAACTAGAACTACTAAACTATGGAATTCATGACTGTATGACATAACCTCTGTAATATTGTTATTGCAGTTGATTTGCTATTGTACTGGGTGTGCTAAAGCATGCGTATTAGCTTTTTAGGAGGGGAAGAAGCTGATTTTAAAATACAAAAAATGTTTATTAACAAAATTTTATTTTTTGACGTATAATCCGAATTTTCATACAAAATGTTGATATGAAAAATGAATGAATTTCCATTGGAAAATCTCAATTTCAACGAATTTTGGGCTTAAAAAACCTTTTTCCAATCCTTCCCGGAAGTTGAAAATATCACCAAAAGATAAAGGTTTTTTTTAATTATAAAACAACGGCTCCTTTTCCTGTTCTGTAGCATGATACGCATGGTCTGGTACACCCAGTATAATGGTGAATTAATTTTCTTTTCTAATTTGATATGTGTAGATTTTCTATTTTATTAGAAAAAATAAATCTAACATTGCAAAGTGATTAAAATTACTAACTAAAATCTTTTTACACTCGATCCCAAGACTGATGGTCCTTTGTAATTTTCAGATCTATTTTATATGATTTAGTCAACTAATCCTGGATAAGTTAGATATATTTTTACTAGAAAGTAGCTCATAAAACCTAAACCACATACCATTTTTATAGATTCTAATTTAGAAATTATTCATAAATAGTGGAGCAAATATATTCCTCCATATAATGTAGATACTGGACTAGGTAAACAGTATAGGTAAATAGAGGGGGTTATTTCTGTAAATATATTTGGCACTATAAGTTGTACCTTCTTAACACTATTTCTAATAAATGTTTCTAACAATTAGTTGATGAATCCCGAATTCATTTTTGTTTTTGGAAAATTTTCTTTCATCTCCTTTAAAAGATAATACGTTAATTTAAAACCTGGCTGTCAAAATAATAAGAATCTTCACATCCATGTAACAGGCTCTATTGTGATTATAATTTTAAAAATTTACTGTTTGTAATCTTCGTTGGGAAGATCTCATTCAGTTACCTGCTAATGAGCATCGATTAAACCTAATCCATTTGGATACCTCTATAGAAAAGGAGGGAAATTGTTGAAATTGTTAAACGCAATATTATTTACCCACCTATTTCTGATCAAATTGTTATTAACACCAATTTTCGACTACGATCCGTTAATCTTTTTACTTTGGCCCATCATATAACTAACCATGGTAGATTTGAGCCTATTAGAATAGATTGTTAATATTGGGAAATAAATATAAGGGTATAATCGACATCTCCCTCTCAAAGTCTGTTTAAAAAAAAAAACTACATGAACTAAACTAATTAAATTACACACCTATAACATCCATTAGTATTAAGTATAATTGTTAAATTATATATATTTAAGCTTATAGCTATGTATGAGTAAATTTAATTGTGTTTTGTATTATTATTTTTTTTCTCTCAAAATGTTAGTTTTTATAGGCGTAAGTAATTTGTACCTGTTTGATTTATGCTTGAAATAAATAAATAAATAATTATATTTTTTACCCCTGATTATTTTTTTTATTTATTTATTTATTTTTATCAACGGACTTGCAGAGAAATCTTCAAGATAGAACTTCAGTCCTTTTCCCTTTGTGCAATATGGGAGATGCCACTGATTAATTTTATTATTTACTTTCTCATTTCCCTGTTAAACCCCTTTCGTAGTACATCAAGCCTGATAAATAATACTAGCTTAAAATAATGGCTTTTATAAGGTGCACAAGGTCCTTATTATCTAGTGCAAAAGGGAAAAGTATTGAGAAGATTTAATAAATAGAAAATTAAAACGGTTTACAGTCACTGGTAATGATTAACAACAACGCAAGAAGGGAAAGAAAAAGAGATATAGAAAAAAAAAATTACAAAAAAAAAAGAAAACCAGTTTTTTCTGCAATAGTTGTACACAGCAAATACAATAAATAGAAGTTTAAGTTTGTGTGTATGTATGTATATGTGTTTCAAGTTGAATTTATGTTTTTTTTTTGTTTTTTTCTTTTGGTTAGTTCAACCTGATGGTTGTTATACGAGTAAAAAAAAACATTTTTTTTATCTAAAAGTTAACTTCTACTTTCAGGATTTTTTTCTAGTTACAGCCGTTGTCGTTTGTTTGTATCCAATTCAAGTGTTATGCCTTTTGGTGGTTTTAGGATCTTATTTGGTTTTTATTTATTCTTGTTTTTATTTATTTTTATTTTTTTTTGTTATTTTTTATTATTGTTATTGTTTTCTCTTCCTGTGTGCAACTGTTGTTTTTGTTTCTCCCCTTTTTTATTTCTAAAATTTTTTTTTTTTTTGAAAAAGGGCAAAAAAAATTAAAACAAGAAATGTTGTATACCATCTTGAAGTAACAACGCATTTAAAAGAAAAGAAAAAAAAAGGTTAAAAATAAGGAGTTGCACAAAAAAAAAAAAAAAAGACAATGCATTCTTCAATGTTGCTATTGCTGTGTATTGTGCCATGCCATTAATATGAATGTGCAATTGCAGCAATGCATGTTTAAAATAAAAGTGATGTGCAATGAAGCTCTGAACATATCACGTGTGCTGCTCTTTATTTGCACTGGTTTTATTATTTTTATTTTGTTCTTGTTTAACATATCGTGAAATAAAAATATAAATATATATCTTATAATATATACTAAATATATACATTCAAAATTGATAATAGATGTATATATAGAGTATATAGATATAATATGAGAAAAATCATAAATACAACAGCTGGCTTGATTTTTGTATCTTTTTTTGATTTTCTGTTTTTTTTTTTTCATTTTGGTTATTTTGAGTTCATGTAAGCCCACGTTTATTTCAAAAGATATTATGTATATTTAAATCTCTCTCTTTTTCTATGTACATACATATACTTGTACATCGGAAAATGTATAGTTTGGTTACGTATGTGAATACCTACTCAAGTTCTAACTTAAGGCAATTGAATATAAAAGCATCAAGTAAAGTTACTATATAGAAAATTAAAATTTTTAATTTTATACATTTTTAATTTGTATGCACAATTTTAAAACTCCTTCTAGCTGTTTTTTTTTACATATTTCTTACAATATACATTCAAGCGCATTGAAAATCACTACAATGAACAAAACAAAAAAAAGGGCTACAGTAACAACCGAGAAAAATAAAATTGTTTTTTTTTTTGTATTTTGCCCGTGCTTTTAAAATAAATCTGTAATACTATATTTTTGTTGTTGTTGTAGCTTTCATATTTAATTTTAATTTAAAAAAAAAAATGGAATATTTAACGCTTTAAAACTGATTTAATTCATTCAGTACAGAGTTCTCTTAAATAATAGAGGAGAAATCAATCACAAAAAAATGACATTTTTTAAGATCCAAAAATGGCTTCATTTTGATGAGGTATGAGAATTGAAGAAGTTTGAGCTTATTTCTAATTTGGATATACTACCAGCGCTTTGCTGGCTTAATTGAAGTGTTGGCAGTTTTGCTCTTTCAAACTAACTAACTAGTCATTTTATTGCTGTTTAAAAATCTGAAGTTACATTGTTAGAGAGAGTTGAAATTTTGCTATTTTGCTTGATATTGTGTTATCTTTTATTCTATGGTGAATATCGAATATGCAATAATATTAAACACGTGTTTGTTTTTAAAGACAATAATATTAAACACCCTGAATACATTAATATTAAACACAGATTATAATATTATAACAGATTTAGCACTTCACAAGCTAAAGAAGATTCATTCCAAACATAAAATAATCCTGATTCAAAAAATAAATATTAAAAATTATAACATCTTGTTTTTGTGAATCCAGAAAGATTGAGAAACATCAGCATTGAATGGATGCGGGATGCCTCCAAACATATTTAAAAAATTCAGGGCATGATAGAATATATAGATTCAGAAATATGATCGTAGACATTCAATAAAGGATATGTAGCTGGAAAAATAAATGTTAATACCTATTTAACGATTTCAAGGATTATTTTTGCATTCTAAGAACGATTTAATAATAATAATTTTACCACTTTACTACACAAAATTAAATTACAAAACATTAAATATCTTTAAACTCTAATTAATTAAATAAATAATTTAAATTAAATCTATTAAATAAATAATTAATTAACGGTAATTACTTCCTATTTACACTTGAATCCACATTTTTAATTTTATGCTTCTAAAATTTGTATATAAAAAGTCAATCAATTCAAAAAATCAATGTAGTCGAAATATTTCATTTGGATTTTGAAACCTAAATTAATTAAATCAAATTAATCTAAAGAAATTGCATTATAGTATAAGAGTAGTTATCCTTCAAATAGCAAAAACAACATAAAGGATTTCTAGAATTAACATTAATAATATTTGTTTTGATTAATCAACCTTAATTGGCTTACTTTAATGGACGGTGTTGTAATATGGGTGCTTTCATGCAGTATCTTAACATATTTTTTATAAAAGAACAGTGATTTAATAACAGCCATAGAATCATGACTAAACTATTATGTGATATTTTTCTTAGCTCTAACAAAAACAATAGAGAATTAATTAAATAAATAGAGAAATGTATAAAAAAAATAAAAACATCTTACATATTAAATTAAAATGAATATAAAATAATATTGTAAATAATACTGGAATCTAAAATTATAATTGACAGGCATTTAGGGACCTTTCATATTATTTCGATTCTCCTTAATGAACTTCTAATATAATAAATAAGTTGTATATAAAACAATAGTGCGCACACAGTTGAAAATTTTTTACTCATATGATTTTATTATTCAGCAAATACATTATGTGTAAGCATATGTGAGATCTCATTAAAATAATAAACAAAAGTAAACAAATCAATTATTATAATTACATACTTGCAAATGAATCTATGTACATATGCCAAATAAAAACAAAAAAACAAATTCATCTAAAATAAAAAATATAAAAACAACAAAAAAACAAATCACTTGAATTCTTCATTTTTTATCTTTATCAGTTACTTAGTTTCTAAATTTTGGTTATTTGTAGTAATAATATAGTTGCTACTAAAATTATGTATTATGTAGGTATACACCTCTTTAACGACAAAATTTTTTATTTTTTGTAATTTTATCCACTAAATGCCACTTACTATAGGGAATATATTGGAAACGAAACAGTATATGAGGGAAGTGTTAAAACGTCCTAAATAAAACTTACTAGCCACAAAACTTTTTATTAAACACGAGTGGTTTCTGCTATATCGTGCGAAGTCTATGTAAATTATTGTTTTTTTAAAAATTTTAAATTTGATTTCAACTTGAATTGTAATTACTCAACAGGGGCCCCTAGTAGTTTATATATTTACATGTATAAAACTAAATAAATTAATAAATTTAAATTTAAAATCTAAAAAATTATTAGAATCAACATTTTTATTTTGAAATTGATTATAGGCATTTTTATGATATTGAATTGTTTGCATTATACAGGCTCGAAATTGCTCAGAACAACTTGAACTTGATTACTTTACGCAAATAACTCAAAATGTACTTATTAAAAATGTACTATATATAAAAATATTATGATTTATTTTATTTATATTAATATATATTACGATTTATATAATATTATAATAATGATTAAACTCTATATACAAGTTTTTTAGCTTTTCTTCTTCTAGATTAGAATATATTATCTACAAAACTCAAGAATTAAATAATAAATGAATTATTAAATAAAAAATTAATAGTTAAACCGCATCTATTTTTATATTTAATGATCATCTCGGCATTCTTAATCTTTCTTATTTTTTCAATTCGGACAATTTTAATGTTTAGGCATGCATTAAGGAATACTCAACAGATTAATTTGATATTCCTAATCCTATGAATTAACATATATATTATGTAGGTATATATAATATATCTATATAGTATATATATAGATGTATATGATTAATGACTTACTATAAATTAATTAATGATTCACCCACAAATTCTACAAGATATTAAGTAAATAAATTGTATTAAACAATTATTTTTATGACAGGTTAATGGACTTTAAAAAATCCATTAATAAAATATTTAAAATGGTAAAAGTTCTGAATTTGAATTTTTTTAAATAACAAAAAAATAATTCAAAACCAAAACCAAAACCAAAACCAAAAAGACAAACAAACATGATAATAACAATAATAATATGCAGTCGTCTGAAAGGAGTAAAAATATAAAAATACAAATAACCCCATATATGGAAGGAAGGAAATGTACCTGCTATTCACCATTTATCATAATACATATGCATTTCCATGTATATATGATATGTATATATAAACCTTACAATTTCATTTATATATAGGGTAAGTACATAAGAAAATAAATAAATACACAAGCTTGATTTTAACTTGGCATAATCTTCCGAATAAAAAATATTAAAGTAAAAAATATTTAAAAAAAAAAATAACAATCTTTACTGTCCGTTTCATATTTCAAACACACGGTAACACATAAAAACAAAAAAAAAAAAAAAAACAAAAATAGAAAAACATAACAAAAAACTAAATCCGGTCTTAATACTTTGTCGTCTCTGTTTCACCGTTTTAACTTTTTTTTTTTATTTTATTTTTCAAAACTTAAAGGATATTTTTTACCTGTTGAATATTTTTTTTTTTGTTTTTTTTCTTATTTTTTTATTTTTGTATTGAGATAATCGTATGTGGTGTCGTATTCATGTCTCCACAACTGATAGGAGGGAATTTTGTAAAGCTAGTATCATTATATGATAAAATTTATGCACATATGTTATTTGAATGCATTGAGTTGCATATTAAAGGTACAAAATAAACTGAAAAGAAATTATAGGGAGAAGCAGCAGCACAACAACAACAACAATAATTTAATAAAACAATATGCGCAAGAAAAGTTGAAAATAAAATAAAAATACACAAAATAAGATGTTTTTTTTTTTTTTGCGAAATTATTATTTTGTTTTTGGTTGCCTTCTCTTTGTTTTAACAGTGTAATCAACAGGATATTATGATTTATTATAGAGTCATAATTTTATATTGTTAAAGAAAAAAGAAAACCAAACACAAAACAATAATAACAATAATACTAAAAAAAAATTTCATATACAAACTGACAACACTACAATACTAAACAACGAAAAATTGAAACTTCATGTATGAACGATGCCACATATAGGTTGCATCAGGTTGAAGGAAGCATACGTTTAGTACTTATGTCTACATTGCTATAGAAATTATCTGCTGTTGCCTTTTATATATCCATATACATACGTACATATACGACGTATAACTATATTAATGGAGTTGCTTAAATTTTTTACCAATAATTATTATAATATTTATATGTTATTAATTTAATAAAACATCATAATTAAATATTAAAGTAACCTCTAGAAGGTGTTTATTAATTTTTAACACTGGAAAACAAAAAAATTGAGATTGGAAATAAATAAAATTTAAAATTATGAATTAAAAATTTTACTTACAAACATGTAATTGAGGATATTTAACTAAATTTGATATAATAAATTTTGACAGACTGTAAATTATACAGAGATTAGGTGGTGATAGTCAATCGTCAAATTTTAATGTTGAAAATAATGATAATGTGGGAGAGTTTTCACATCTAATTAAATAAATAAATATTCGCAAAAACACTAGTCCTTATTTATTTAATAACCCTAGCTAATGTCGGAGATTGTATTGTAACTACTGGTAACTAATAGAGTACTAGTATCCGCCCGCTCTTCGAAATTCTAAAATGTTTGATAAAAATCGTATTGAATTTATTTCAATTTATTCTTGACATTATAATGTTTTCTATCGATTTATCTTAGACAACAACCACATACTCGCATATTTATTTAATAAAATTAAAATGGCGAGAAAAAAAAGAAACTCTGTACTGTCAGTTACGGCAATTTGATAAATTAATGTTAAAATATATATACCTATATGTACATGGGCTAAAATTTTAAATTGAAATTTCTAATTGAAAATTCAAAAATTTTGAAAAAAATATTTAGCTTCGCTACGTCTCCTTCTCTCAAATATCAATCATTTAAAAGAGTATGAATCAAAATCGGCTGTGATATGGTTCAGATTTTTGTACCATAATGTTTTATATTTATATTTACATTAAAATAGTTTTTAGTGATATATTTCTTCTTAATGTGACAGTGACATGTGCTATTTTATGTGAATTTACTTTTATTCATCATTTTGTTCATTACAACAGTTTCTCTTAGTTATGAGTTATACTGTTGTAGTAGTGTTAGAGTTTTGGAATTGCTAGATTCGGTAATTTTTTATTCTTCTACAATAACATAATCTATAATTATAATAGACAAGCATTTAAGGATCTGCGCAGTAGACACCTTTTCATTTTATCTCACTTCTCCTCAATGAACTCTTACTTAATATGTAAATAAGTTACATATACGACAGAAATGCACATACGGGTTGAACAGATTTCTATTTTTTTTATAATATTTAAACTTTTAAATAAAATATATCAATTTTGTGTCATTCAACATCTTGTTATTTGTATACATAATTAAAGGAAATGTATTCTATTAATTTTTTTAAGTAACTATCTCAAATTATTGCTTCCTATATTTTGTTCATTTGTAGTATTCATATAGTTTTGTTTAAAAATATGTATATGGCTTTAATTAC
Organism: Argyra leucocephala; assembly: GCA_963942445.1. Classification (NCBI taxonomy): domain Eukaryota; kingdom Metazoa; phylum Arthropoda; class Insecta; order Diptera; family Dolichopodidae; genus Argyra; species Argyra leucocephala. The sequence continues at coordinate 158,070,180 of OZ012678.1, forward strand.
AAAATTATTTTATTTTTAGTAATTTTATCCTTTAAATGCCACTGACTGTATGGAATATATCGGAAGCGAATCAGTATATGAGGGAGGTGTATTTATGTGTCCAAAATAAGACTTAGTAACCTCAATACTTTTTACTAAACATGAGTGGTTTGGAGTGTATCGTGATAAGTCTATGTCGGTATATAAATTACTATTCCTTTCAAAACTTTAAATTTGATTTCAACTTGAAGTATAATTACTCAACAGGAACCCGTAGTGGATTGTATATTTTATAGTTACTTTAAAATGCACAAAATTTTGGTCAATTTATCAAACACAACAACCATATTCAACGAATTTCAATACTAATCAAAATATAGAAATTAATTAGTATTTCTGTTTTATTTATTCGACTTATTAAATTTTCATTATTAATTAACATTACAACTTTTAATTGTGATTGTGATTAAGTTATTGTAGTTTTGATAGAACAACCGATATATTTGACAACTAATATATACGTTTACACCTACCATATGCTTTAAAGTAGAGTAACGAACAAAAATACGTTTACATCTACAAAATTTAAAAAATATTTCAAATACGACAAAAAAAAAAAACCAACAAGGGAACTACACCAATTAAAAAACTTTAAATGTGACACATTTCGTTGTTTACATGTCAAGAACCTCCAACAAAATAAAAGCATATAAACAAAAACAATGATTAGAGTTTTTGTTTTTCTTTTTAAATATTATAATTTGCGTTGACCTATATTTGAGTTAACTTTTTTTCTCTTAATCCAAATGTCACCTATAAATATGTAGGTATACATACAAAGAATTCTTATCTAATAAAAAAAAAAAAAATTATGTTACAAAAAAAGAGCAATCTAAATTATTTCATTAAAAAAGAAGGAAAAAAAAATAAAACAATGGAAATTAAATTGTTATACGATAATTTGACAATAGTGTACAGTAAACGATTGTCATTATAATTTAGGTGGTATTTTATTGTCACGATAGTTATTTTTAAAAAGGTTTTCTAATGTTCCAGTTGTAATGTCGTCTCTTTGAAAATTTTTATAATGAAATTTGAATTTCGTGATGTGATTATTAATATTTTTAATATTATTAATATACGTTTGTATTTATGTATTTTTAATTTTTGAGGGATGTAGATAGTTAGGCCAAAAGGTATCTATGCAGAATGAATATATTACTTAGCTTTAGAATAGATTGATTGTAGTAAAATTTGTAGAGCTTTTCAGGTAATATTTAACAGTAGTATTTAAGCTATTTTTCAGTTTTTTTGACACATCCTGTTTTTCCGCTTAGGGGAAGAATAGTACATAATATATATATAGGGGAAGACGTAAGTATTATACTATCAAAAGTCGGTATTGCAAATAGCTAAATAAATATATCAAGCTCAAAATATTTTCACAAGTTAGAGTTATTGTGGTATATTTTATATGGAGTGGGCGAAGTAGATATAATTTTTACGGAATATACGTAGGAATACAAAATTCCCTTATATATAAACAACTGAAGAAAAATGTTGCCAAAATTTATCGACACTGGAATCCCCACGGCAGATACATAAGAGCACCTAATTTCGTCATATCCAAACTACTGAAGACAAAATCATGTCAACATTATAACTATATAACCTGACAAATTAAGCATTTTTAAAATGTGGTTCAGCCAATTATTGGGAAAATATTGATCATGACAGCTCATGTCCCTAACGTATAAAGCACAAGAAGAAGAAGAAGAAGCGATTTATATTCAATGAAAAATGTATAATATATTCGTTATGGCATCTCTTTAGTGTAACACATATTTAGTGTCAATACTTGATTGTTGATTTAGACCTTTTCTTATTTTAAAATTAGAAATATTTGTAATATATAAAATTGATTCCAAGTGTGCAACTATAGAAACCCAAGACATATGAGATAGTTGCCAATTAATTACGCAGCCTAAATCATTTTTGAAATTCACTATTCACCGATCTATATATTTTTCAATTTGAATTAAACTATATTTTCACATATTTTTTACAATCTATAGATAGGTGCAGAATCTGTTTAGAAGAAGAGGCATGCACTCCTGATATTTTATTTCTTTGCTACGTTGATGGAAATACATCACCTAATTCTAAAATTAACATCAAAGCAATAATAGAATTCACCAAGAACATAGATGTGCAATTCTAAGATAGCAAAAGAGGTAGTACAATAGACCTTAAGAGGTCGCGTTTACGTAGAACCGCCATCAAAAAAAAAATATATATATATATATAATTATATTAAAAGATAATATTTTTCTTTATTATTAATTTTCTTTTAATTATTTATTTTTAGTTATCGACTCAATTACATTAATTATTAATTTTCAGGAACAGCCAATACTGTTCTGTTAGAAGGTTATGAAGTAAGAGAGCTACACACGTCTTTATATACCGTTTACATTATAATGTTGCTTATAGCAATTAATGGAGGAAACACGTACCGGGATATGGTTACCGGTTGTAGTACAATGTGAATCAATTAAGCTCCACGCAGCAATATATGTGCCACATGGTGACTGTTCCAACCATTGACTGCCTTATACCATCTGTTTAAGCGACAAATAACTATACATATAAAATGACAACCTTCTTAAAATTTTTCTTGCTGTTTAAAATATAAAATTTAATTTTAATTCTTTTTTTATTGTTTATTTATTTATTTTTTATATTTCGATTATTGACATAAAGATTAATATCACAATAATTTCCGTTTGTTTACTTTTTATTGACTTTACAAAAAATAAAAAAAAAAATTAAAGAAATTTATCTACAATTTTATTACAAATTTTTCAGTTATAATAATTTAAACGTTTAAAAACACATGAATTTTTTTGTTTTTTATTTTTTAAACGCTTAATTAAAATCTAAACATTTTTTTTAACTGTAAAATTAAATAGTTTACGTGTTTATTCCAATAATAAATACAAAAAAAAGAGCTTTTAGTATTTAGCTAATGACACACGCACATTATTCTATGGGTAACAAAATTCTTAAATGTTACCTGAAAACAGCTAAAACCAAAATAATTTAAAAATTTCACAAATTTAGGAAGATTTAAGATACAATTTTTAAAGGCACAACAGGTTTATTGACTCTATACTCATAAAGCTTATTTACTGTCTGTAATATTATATTTTTCTCTACTGTTATATTGAGTTAAGTCCTGAAAATTTCTATAATGGAATTTCATTAGATTAAGATGTGCTTAAAAGACGGTTAACAGGGCATAGAAAGTTGGTGAAACAAAAATATTGTAGTAAAACAATTTATTCCAAATCAAAAAAATTAAAACAATTAAAATAACCGAATTCGATGCTCATTGCGAATATTTTAACTTGCACTGGACTACGTACATTAATTCAATTTTATTTATAATAATTTACCATGTACAACTTTAACTACATAGAAATTTTACAAAGCTGTGACAATAATAAAAAGCAACATAAATTTTCACCATTTTTTTTTTTTAAAATAATTTTCATTGTTATTTTGGTTAACTGTGGGTACTTAAACTCTCTTTTTGCACAACCTAAGCAATATTGCAATTTTTTTTATAAATTTAATCCACAATAATAATTGTTGAAATTTAAAATACAATGCAATAACATAAAAACACAAGAAAAAATAAAAAAAAGTTGTTAATGAGAAGAATTAGTAATTCGAGTGCTTTAATATAGAAATTACAAACTGCCATCATGAATATTACTATTACTAGGTATGGTATAAATGATCGTTATTTGAAATTTATTTAAAAAATGCAGTTTTGTTAAAATGTTACCAATTAAAAGTAAATTGACATTTTTTTGTTTTTAAAATGTACAAAAGGTAATTGAGAAATTAATAGCAAGTATAATATTACATGTACAATTATTAATAATTTTTGCATGTTCGTTTGGTGAATAATAAATGGAAATTTTTTTGAAAAGTGAAACGATACCAACCAAAAATTAATGCAAGTTCAAGTTTAATGCACTTTAATGCATCTAATTACCGATATGAATTTTATTTGATATTAAATTTTATTTGATTAAAATTTAAATTTTTAGAAATTTACACAAATATAATTATTGGTTTTGATAAAAATGATTGAGAAAATTTAATTTTGAGAACACGGACAGGCATGTTAATGTTAGTGCTGTTACGAACTATTGATAATGAATAAGAATAGTAGCAATATTTATAATATTGCTAACTTTGGTAAGAGTTATTTTCACGCATCGATCTGTTTTAAAATATTTTCTACATTTCTTGAATCATAAAAATATAGCATTTATAGTACTGAAAAAGCATTGTTGCCTTCCCAAACAGAAAAATTAGGAACAAATTAAAGATACCTAATGGTGTAACGATTGACTTTTCTAAAAACGACAAATACCTTGAAATTATACCTTTAGATTAAAGTAATTAATGTATTTTGAACTAAGTATGAAGTGAAGGAAAACAAAAAAAAAATATAAAGATTTAATTAGTAGACTATATTAGATTAGTTTAGTTTTAGTATTTTGCACTGAATTAAATTTAGTAGTAGTACATTATTTGTTAAAACAATGAAGTATTCTCTGTACGAGCAATTGGGCTATTAAGATAAAAAAATAAATAATAAAAATCGTACTTGATGAAAATCTGAACTTAAATGCTCATCTAGACAAGGCTCTAAACAAAGCCAGATTAGCACTCTGGATATATCAAAGCCTATGTTGCCGTAAATGGTCTAAACCCTAAAATGGAATTATTGTTATATAGTGTAATAGTGAGGCCAACCTTAACTTTCTCATCTGTGGTTTAGGGTTAAAAAAGTACGAAAATCACAACTACACCATTCATCTTGCTTGATGGTCACTGTGACTATGCGGACAATATCTACCGCATCTAGATCTGCTCATCTAGAACCTCTTCATTTCTTTATACAAAAATTACAAAAAACGTAAAATATACACTCTCTTGGATAGTAAAGTAGCAATACAAGCTATATTAACTCATATACCATCGCATCAAAGCTAATATGGGATTGTTCGGAAATATTTAAAACCCTGACAAAAACAAAGAGTCACAATGTAGCTACTAGGGGATTCTGACATAGCGGGAAACGAAACTGCAGATTATCTAGCAAGAAATTGGCTTTTCATAGGATCAAATTCGTTCTGTGCGACTCCCCTGAGAACAACTAGCATGCAATTAAAAGGTTGGATGTATCAAAAAGCTGAGGATCAAAAATCTAATCTGCTAACGTTCCTAAAAATCGTCAGGCAAAAATGTTATAGTTAAATAAAATAAGCCGAAATTGATTTCAAATTAGTTCTATAGAACAGGACTTTTTAACTTAAACTCATTTGTAAGATTAATTAATGGTCAAATTCACTATGTTTTCGTTGGAAAATATTGCTGTCAATTTTATACTATAATTAATTATAGATTCATTTTAATTCCAAGGTCAAAATACAGTTAAATGAATTTACCCCGATATTATGCATATATATATATATATATAATATATGTGTAATATTTACATTTATATATATGTTGAATGTATATATATGTTAAATATATATATATGTTAAATATTTAATAAAAACATCAACTCTATTCAACTTTCAACTCTATTTCATTTGATTTTAATTCCAGTAGTCATCATAAATTCATTGAACTATGTACAATTAATCTTAACACTTTTAACGAACTTAAAACCAAAAAAAAAAAAAATAATGTGCACAACTTGAAAAAAAAAAATGTGTAACTTGAAGTGGAAACCTATTCTATATAAACCACAAAAAGATGTAACCACAAAATATCAAAATTATAACACCATAGAAGCATGATGGTGATTATAATAGAAGATTACAAGAATGTTAAATATTTCCATTAAAATATACCTACAAGTAATAAAAAAAAACAAAAACAAAAAAAATTAATTTTCCATTTAAAAGACAAGACAAGTTTTTAGCAACATCCAAGAATATTAAATTGGAATGTTAAAAAAATTTTACACTTCATAAGATTCTAGAAGAATAAAATAAAAAAAAATTCTAATTCTTGTCACGTCCAGACCAACCAAACCCTTTCAATTCACTTTAAGTGTTTATTATTACTAAACAACAAATTACTTTTCAATATTTTTATCACTAAATTTATATCACGGGTTAAAATTTTTTTTTCATTACAACTGTTATCGTAATACAAAACTGAGAACCTATATCTAAATTAAATCTATTACCAAATAGCTTCGTATCGTGAATCAATAAAAATTTATACAAAAACACACACAATTTATCAATAACAATTTTTTTTTTTTTTTAAATTAAAATGAAAAGCGTCAATCTAATCACGTTAACATTTTTATTTTTGCTGCCAGCCTTCAATAAATTTTTATTTTAATTCTTTACCCTTTCTGTGTTCTTCTCATTAGAATAAAGAAAAAAGCTAACCACAAAATATTGCTTGCTTTATTCAAAAGTTAATTAAAATTACTTTTATTCGTTCGATTTTTCTATAGAAATTAATTTTTGCTATTTTTGTTTGGTTTTTCTTTTATATTGGTTCAATTACTGTGTTGCCTTACTGTCCTTGAATTTTTTTTTAAGAAACATGCCATTTTTTTTTGTTGTTGTTGCTGTTATTTTTAATCCTTACATGTCTAGTACACAATGTACAGAAATTCATATATTATAAGAACAACATTAAATTAGACTTAATTATACAAAAAAAAAAAAAATTAAACCGACTTATGTTATACATACATACATGTACATATATAATTATACTTTGATGAAGAAGAAGAGTTGTATCTATACATATTTTTACAAAACGCGTTCCTTTTCAAAATAAACGTAAATTTTAAAAAGAGAAATAAAAAGTTAAAAAGATTCAAAGGACGATAGCATGCAAAAGTAAATTGGAAATTAGCACGCATTTTATTTTATAATTACTTTTTGCCTATGGCCTCCGAATTGCATGTAAATCTTGAAATTTAATAAAAAAAAAAATTAAATTAAATTGACGTATGATGATGACGATGCGTTGATGTATCCTTGCAATTTTATATACCTTTATAATATTTTAGCTTTAAAAATATTCTGTACAAAGACTTTCAATGTACATAAGATATCAGAAACTGTGTAAAAAAGCATAAACACTGCTAACAATACACATACACACACTTACAAAAAATATTACAGCATTCGCTTACGATATACAGTGATTAGAGCCACCTACAAAATTTCTACCTAATAGTTTGTTCAAAACCTATTCCAATTTGAATCTTGATTTGAAAAATTATGAATGAGTGAATGATGCTGCTAAGTCGTTGCATGTGATTGAAACTCCCCGAAAGGATATTTAATCATACTGCAATAATATTAATTTTGTACAAATGCCGGTATAAAAAATTTGGTACATATTATTTACTTGAAACTAATGATGTGTGATATGTATCAAGTTCTCGTTTTAATCGATATTTTGTCCACAATAAATCGATTTTATTTCGAGTAGACATTTTTGTTAGTGATATTTGAGTACGTTTGACTTTATCTATCTTTTAATATCTTCTTCTTTTATTGCCTTTCCATAATTGGATGTCAGCGATCATACGATTTGACGGTATATATCTTATATAGGTATTTTGCTTGCGCTTTAAGCACTTTAACAACAAAATAATTGTACATTGTTTGTAGATTTGATGGTACTTTTACACAATATGTTAATTTCTAAACAGTTTCAAATTTTAGCTGATAGTGCTGAAAACTACAAAACATCAAAAGTCATGAAAGTGAAATTTAGCAATCAAACAAGAAAATATAATTTGTAATCATTCGTTTCGAATCCATTTTATTTTACCTTATTTCCTTACATTTTACTTTATTTTACCTTAAAATAAATATAAAAAGTCAAAAGTGATTTGATACAATATTTAATATTTTCTAATATTTATGATAAAAAGTAACAAAATAATTTTAAAATTTATATAGAAAAGTCTATTTAAGGTAGTTAAGTTTATTGGCTTTTTCAAGAAATCGCAAATATATATCTCAATCCTCAATTTTCCAATTTAAATTGCTATATCGATCAAATATTATTGATTCCAATTTTTTTATGTGTTGATATATTTCCCTTTGATACGTATCGATCGATATATCGATTTGTTTTTTTTTGGTTAACGCACTTCATTTGAAACGAAATTTACAATTGTACATGCCAAAAACATTGAACAGTTTAAAAAAAAGTTAAATGCCATCAATGTAATGTTACTATATGGAACCTTAATCATGCCCCTCATGCCCCTACTTCGTAAACAATAATTTACACACATATCTATAGCATGACTGGAAGCAGGATTGTAAAAACCATCAAATTTTTCTAACAAAATTTCAATTAGATTTTTATCGAAAATCTGTCTTGGAATGATTTGCTAATTAATATCATCATCATCATTAGCATTAGCAAACTCATTTAGTTGGACGTTGGACGTTGTCTACACTTATTCCTTTTTATGGACACCATTTGTTGTCATGCTACAATTTTAAATTTCAAAATGTTATTGCTGACTTGAGCCAAATATATTTTTAACTGTAAGGTGTATTTAGCAAATATATTCATTCACCTTATAGCTAACAGATATAACTATAATAATATTGAAAATCATATTTAAATTGTCATGTTTTTTAATGATTGACAGACTTTTGAATATAATCAGAGTATAATAATTCAAAAGAAAAACAAAAATCATGCGATGATTTGTTTTATTGTGTTATAAGGACAAAACATTTACATATTATTATTATTATTTGTACAGGGATACAATTATGTACAAGAATTTATAAAGTCTATAATGAAGGACGAATAAAATACGATTTTTTGAATTGCAAAATGTGTGTAAAAGAAATAATTTAGGATAAATTTAATAAAGTATTTTCAAATAACAATGAAAGAGTCTTGAACTTATATTATAAAAACTGTAGTTATTTATATATAGGTAACTGAAGCCTAGAAATAATATTATCATGAAAAAATTAACTGTAGGTATGCAAAATATTTAAATGTTCGTTTCGAACACAAAACTGATACAGAATGTAACCTGGTTATTATTTAATAATTATGAATGCCGTATAGATCGTAGTGGCATAGAATTGTAACACGGTTATACAACACAATCATTTCCTAGAAAGATTAGTTGACCCAATAAAACACCTAGAAAGGGTAATTAATAAAATAAAATTAGGAAGAAAAATATTAAAAAATCCTAAAAAGATTGGTCGACTAAAATTAACACTTAGGAGGGAGGGTGATTAATGAAATAAAATTAGAAAGCAAAAGTGTTTGTTGATGACAAAAATCACAAAAAATAAAAAAAAACATAGAAAATATTTGCACTTTACAGTTCGGTATTACAACAAATGGTTAATTTTTCAGTGAAGATTGTTGATTAATTCAATTATGTTAACACAAAATTGGCCATCAACGGAATGATAATTGATTCGCTCTCTACATAATACTATTCGCTCAAAGTGATAAAATCAGAAAGAGCCAATGTGTTTTGCTATTCATACTACATTTTTTTAATTAATGTCATTGTTCTGATTCGATATACATACTAGTGTTTTCCTTTAGACTATGTTGTTCTCAGTTGTATATCTAGTATATTCTAAGTGTTGATAACCATCGATAGTTATTTTTTTCTAATACCAAGTCTTTTGGCAAGTTTTAAAACTCTGAATACTTATTTATTAAGCATTAAAACCTCTGGATAATAACTGGTAACCCATTTCGTAACAAATTAGAAGAAAAACGTGGAAATGGATAGCTTTTAACATGCTCAGAAACAAAAAAAAAATGTAGAACGTATACGCCAAAAGAACAATAATGGACGGCACAGTAAACCATAACTTAATCAACATTTCCGACTGGGGTATGACAAACAGATTTGAATTTAACATCTTAAAAAGTTAAAACTGTATAGTTTAAACTAATGCAAGTCGAACTTATTCTAAAATTTCAAGATGAAAGCTTACAGCGACTAGAAAACTTTAATATTTTTGGAATGCGAGTAAATCAAAATTATAATGCTCTGGAATGACCATATTTTCGGTTTTACGAATTTTTCCCTAAATATCTATAAAGCCTACATACGACTCAAGATGGTAACCTCAAAGACTGCTCTAAGCTTTCTTAACAGAGTGCAAAAACGCGCCATTTGCCTTATATATTATATAAATATTTCATCAACACTTGCTCCACTTGGTCATTATGTCGTATCGTTGGAGCACTAACTCTTTTTTATAGATATTTCGTGGGCACATGGTACAGGAAGAATTAAAATCACTACTTCCGCCTCTTAAGAAATTCCGTCGAAGAACGAGAGAGGCTGCAAATGCCCACGCCTACACTGTGTAAAAAACGAAGATTGTTCAAGACTGCATATCGAAATTTGTTTATGGTCAGAACTGCTAGAATGTGGAATCGCATTCCACTACAAGTATTCCCAAAATGGTTTTCTTTTCCAAAAACTAACGGTACGAAAGTATACAGACCCAAGTTTTGGCTAATAATATAAAAACAAAAAGTTGTGACACCTAAAATCGTTGACAAATTTGTACCTGTCGAAGCTTCATACACCAGAAATTGGTTACATTCGGCCCATCTGGGAGGAAGCAAAAACAATATATGCAAAATAAAGAAATTAAATATAACAGTATAGATATATCAGTTTAATAATTATGCTTCCTTATGATAGGGTTTAAAGTGATTAGGATAATTAAATGTCTTAGAATTAGAGGATTTAATTTTTTTTTAAATTTGATAGAAATGAACAAAATTTAATAAACAAAATGTATTTGTATTAAAAAAAATGTTTGTTCCGACCTACCTTTCATCGAAATCGATAATGAGGTACCTACGATATAATATACAAAAGAAAATCGATTATTTTTTCATTACAGTTTTTTTCTTTTTGCTTACGTGCTTCATGTAAGTATGACGAAAATTCTACATGAGTATAAAAAAAAAAATTTAAATTTGCATGATATAAAGGACATCATTTTGTGAAATTTCAATGACAACAAAAACGAAACAAAAAAACAAAAAAAATAAAAATTGAAATAATTTTGATTCATGGAATTTTGAAACTGGTATGATGTATTATGTGAATTTAAACGATTTTACGAAATTATATTGATATTGTAAATAATGGTAACAAAATATATAAGATAATGACTTTTTTTAGTTAGAATTAAATACTAAAAATTTATCCTTTTCTAAATAAACAAAATAAAATTACGTCATTGTAGTTACTAAAATAATTCTGAATTGAAATTTATGAAAAACTACTGACAATGGAAAAATATTAAAAATTTAATTTTCCTTTATTTAATATAATAATTAGCAAATATAAAAAAAAATATCGATAATTTAAAAACATCTTTTTTCCGTTTGAAAATTTCATATAGTTTAGCAGGTAATTACATGCGGTATAATAAAGACATTGGCACACTGATGGTTTAAAACTTTACTTTTTATTTACAAAAACGGAGTAATTATGCTCAGAAATAAGAATATTGTACAATACTGCTCTTTAGATTAATATAACACAGGAGTTGGAATATGCTCAACATGTAATTGAATATTCAATAACAAACTAACAATCAATCTAGAATGTATAAATATCTTAGATTCTGTATACAGGGATAGCTAGAAGTTGACCATGGTCACAACATGGGCACTCGCGTCAATTGGGTCACAATTTAACAACACGAAAATATTTCATATAAAATTGATTCACAATACCTTTTTATGTTGTACCTGTATATCTTGTAACTTGGCCATTTCTACCCTTATATTATCTAACATCTCATCTCTTTTTTTCATTTAAAAACAAATATTCTTAGAAGTTGGCCAACTGTAAATGTTGAACAAAAAAATATTCGAATGACTTGTGGCCAACTTAGACAGGTTTCACTGTACCTACTTCGCGGAAAATATAACTAGCATGTGTATTAAATAAACAGGGAATTTTAGAAATTTACGAAACCGTACGGGTAAACTTGTCAAACACATTGTTGTAAATGTAGAGATTAATACGTTTGGTAATTTGACACACAGATGTAAATTGCACGTATTGCCTAACTTCCTACAAAATATTTACGATGGAAAATTTCATTCATTGATGGTGATTCACATTTATTCCTATCATAAATATTATTGTGGTGTATGATAGATAATAAATTTTTTAGAGGGTGAAAATATTTCCAAAAGATAATCTTCAACTAAATATTGCTCGTTAACTATTATAAAACGGTTATAGGTTTTTTGTAGCTAATTAACAGATTCCTAACAAAATAGTTTATTAAAAGTTGTATATACATACATATTATATCAATATCTTGTGACATTTGCGGCATATTATATAAAATAATTAATCCAATTGGTTAATCCAATTGAAAGGAAGTAAAAATGATTGATCAATTACTGGGCCGCATTGTGTGATCAGATGACGAATTGGGTATTGAAGCTCGTATCAGCAATATCAGAAATTCTTTAAACAAACTGGCAGTCAAACAACATATCCCTGTTCACTAACATTTGTCAACTCAAATGTGAAATCAGTCTTTTTATACGTCTGCGTAACATACAAGTAGGAACGAATTCAAGGGTAGATAAATAGATGTCTTCAACATTCATTATGGCTGCAAATTCATTTAAAACAAAACGTTGTGGCAAAAAATAAATTAAAAGATGTTGAAATCCGGTAGAGAAAAGGATGTTAGATTGGACATAGGTACTGTAAACAAATCTAACAACAACATCCTTAAACAATGTTTTGAATGAAACCTTCAAAATATGTTTTGTCTGAAGACAAAAAGACAACTTAGAGAATAACAGTCTTAGTCAAGTAAATATCCAATACAGAACATAGTCGTAACTTTAGATGAAATATAACCACAGATAAAAGGTGATAGAAGGAGTTTACTTCCGCTCTATACGTCACTGATAGGTTACAGTACTGTAATGATGATTGTGAAAAATTCTGGACATAACAGCTGAACTTTTTAAAACAAAGACAATAATTTGAATAAATTTCAAACTGAGTTCTAAAATCACATCAACACCAAAATAAACATAATGTAAAGTGATTCACTATCACCAAATTGTAACTTAACATTTTCGGATTCTAATAAAAAAAAACATCGTATGACATCATACAACGAACAATAATAATATGAAATCATAAATTGTGAAATTATTTAAAAAAAAAAAAAAACTAAATAACACCGTTACTAAAATGACATCGAATTGTTTTCAGTTCAGTATTATTATTTTTTAATACTAAAACAAAAAACAAATTTAAGTCTCTAGAATCAAGAATTTTAAATTAAAATAGTTTTTCTCATATACGTACTTACATTGTACAATATTCACCTACATTTATTTACAATCGAATTATATTATATACAGGTTGAGTAATCGTATTCAAAGATCTTGTCCAGGTGGTGTATGATGGTGAAAAAAAAAAATAACAAAAAGTTCATTTGTTTAAATAAAATTAAGAAAAAAAAAACTACTACCAGGTGTTGTTACTGTTATAAATTCAACTCCTTTATATAAATAAAATATAACATAAAAAAAAATTCTTTATATACATACATACATGTATTAATTATATAAAAAAAATCCATATACACATAGTCGCAAATAAATAAGTGCATACATTTTGCTGGAATTGATGTATGAGCCGTCAGGGTTGTCAATTAATTTTGATTGGACTGTGTTTTGAATGTGTTGGTTTTGTACTATTTTTGGTTTTGTTTTTTTTTTGGTTAGACTACCCGTAAAATTCTGAATCATTGTCTTAATTTTTTTTTGTTTTTTTTTTACTTATAATTTGACAGGAAACTACAAGGCTTTTTGTTTTGTTTTTCTTATTTCTAGCTCTGACAATATAACGGTATATAATTTATATTAAAAAGTTTATAATATTTTTTAGTTTGATTGTAAATTGATTGTACATAAAAATGTATAATAGTTATTATTTTATTGTATTGTGTGAGTGTAAATATGTTTGATTGAATTTCTATTGTACTGTATTAGGTAGGTTAATATTATGTATCTACTATGGTATGTTCAAAAATTGAAAACGCATTCAAATTTTGGAAAATTTATTTACAAGAACTTACGAAATTTATTTTTTTAATTTTATTTAGATACATATGGGAGTTACTTATTTGGTTCACCTATTAAGAAATAGGTGTACCAGTATGAAAATTATATTTGGTACAAATATAAAAGAATTTAAAAATATATATATATATTTTGATTTGAATTGAAAATGATTCAGGATTGTTTTGATTTATGAATTAAAAAAGAATTTGTCTTAATTATAATTTTTATTTGTTATATTTGTTATTTTGCGCAATACAATTAGATTTTTTTTTTTTTAAATTGAAATAATTTAATAATTCATCATTAACTGAGCTGTATACTACCTATACAATTTCTGTCCCTTGTGGCATATGCTCCCATTTCAGCTCTAAGCTTTTCATTCAATTTAACAAAATTTTAAATTTTTTTTCCAATATTGAGATTTAATGTATTATTAAAACTAAGTTGGTTTTAGTTGGGAGATATTTATTAAATAATTATACCTAAGTCAAAAATTTCCTGACATTTTGAATTCATATTAAGTCAATTAAGTCATGAAGAACAATAAAAATGATATATTAATTTTAAAATATCACTTCTACAATATTTTGTATTCAGACCAAATTTGTATTCAAATTAAACAGATGTCCTATAAATAACTGAGTTCACTCAAACTGATTTATATGCGGCTGAAACTGATCCTATATACTAAAATAAAAAATAAAATGCATGTAAATTGCGAAGAATTTTAATAGACCGATAAAATTGAAAAATATTACGTTAAAGAAAAATATAAACTATTGCTTCGCAAACATGTAATTAAAGCTTCAAATTTCAGATGGTTAGGTAAACCAGACTGCAACATAACCATGCAAATGTGGTCTATGCTTAGCCTAAAGTGCTCTCTTAACCTACTATCTTTGAAAAGGTGTGACATCAGAGCAATGGTATTGGTTTTTTTTTTTTTTTTTTTTTTTTAATGTGTTTTATTTTTTTTTAATCCATTTCTTTTTTTTTTTTTCTTATATCTGTACAAAAAACACTTAAACCAAATTTTCTTATTTCTTATTTCCAAACTTAATGACCTTTTGAGGAAGGTACTCTAAGATTTAGTATTTCTTAAATTTATTAATTTACTTGATCAGCTGTTAGCTATTTATTATTATTTTATTAATGCGTAAGTGCATTCTTTCTTTGTATAATTTAACTGGAAAAACTTTTTTTCTAATAAAAACCAATTTTTAATTTGTATTTTGTTTTTATAAAACTCTATACTACTTATTCTAGACTATCACCTAATTATCACTAACTTACAACTATCCTAATCTAACTTATATTTACCCTATACTACTTATTCTAGACTATCACCTAATTATAACTAACTTACAACTATCCTAATCTAACTTATATTTACCCTAACTATACTATGTTTTTATGAGTTTATTCATTATTCTGTTCAAGCCACCAATACTTATCGGTGCTTAATAAGTCTTTATTTGTTATATACATATCGTACCTTAACATTTCTCTATTATCTTCGGTTTTAAAATTTGATTGGTATTCTATTTTTTTATTTGTAGCTCTCCTAAATATATGGTATATTATGGGCACTTTATCATCATTTTGAATATATTTATTTTTATCCAGGTAAATCCATCCTTCTGGAGGTATATAACCGGTTCTCATTGTCATCTCAATGTACCCATCATCTGGATGTATTGAGTGAGCAATCAGACTATTTTCTGTCACAAATTCTACCCTAGAAAAATGCTTTCTCGTTAAGTTAATTATAAATTGATCTATTTTATTGATTTTGCTAGTCTCATAGAGCGTTTTGTTCGATATATAGTGTTTGTAGTCTGATTCCGGTTTTCTAAATTTACCTGTGCAATGCCTTATACACTTTCTTTCAAACTTTCTCAATAACTCCATACATGATGGACTTATATTATACCATATTGGGCAAGCATATGTAAGAATAGGTCTTATCATTGCTTGGTACCCTATGATTTTGACTCTGTTATTTATTCCTTTCTCATAGAAGAGCTTCCTGGAAGCCATAAAAGCTTTCCTCGCTTTTTCTAATTGATTGGAAATATGTTTCTTATAATTTAAATTGTAGGTTAAGTTTACGCCCAAATATCTGACAGACTTTTGGTTCGTAATTTTTGTGTTGTCTCTAGTTTTTATGTGGAACTTTCGCCAGTTTTTTCTAACATCAGAGTTAGCTTTATCTAGACTTGTTCTGAATAATATAACTTCACACTTGCTATAATTGATTCTTAGTTTCCAAGTATCAATATAGCTTTGTGTTTCATTATAATTTTCTTGCAGCTGTGCTTGCATTTTTGATACATATCTATTTACATTATAAATAATAAGATCATCCGCAAAGGCCAAGCTCCTTGTCAGAGACTGGTTTTGATTTAGTTTATTTAATAGCTCCGCAATATATAAATTAAAGAGCAAAGGTGCGTTTACAGTCCCTTGCTGTAAACCATTTGTTATTTTAAATATTTTCTTAGAACATGTTTGTCCATCTACTGTGATAAATTTTTTATCTTCTAGCATATTTTTTATCATTTTTATTATCTGAGTTGGAAAATTATATTTTAAAAGTTTGAAAATTAGTCCATCAATCCATACCGAATTGAAAGCTTCTTTTAAGTCTATAAGGCATGCTCCCACACATTCCTTTTTATTAATTGCCCAGCATATATCAGACGTTAATTTATTTATTGCATGTACTGCTGAATGTTTTTTCCTAAATCCGAACTGGTTTTCTGGCATAATTCTTTTTTCTTTAATAAATTTTGTAATGTTTTTGGCTATTATAATTTCTAATACTTTACTTATGTTTGGTAATAAATTTATTGGTCTAAAATTTTTTGGATCATTATGATCTTTTCCTGGTTTTGGGATTGGTACTATTTTTGCTATTCTCCACATCTTTGGAAAGTAACAATTATTAAGTATATTATTGAAAATTATACAATAGTTTTCTATTATGCTATTTGGAAGATGTTTTAACACTATATTTGGAATTTTATCAATGCCTGCGGAACATTTGTTGCTTAATGTCTTAAATATTTCTTTTAAATCTGTTATTTTAACGAAATAATTATTACATGTTTGAGCTGTTGTTAAGTTATTTGCTTTGCATGTCTCACTAAAATAAATTATTTTTATATTTGCATCCTTTTCTATTTTTATTTGCCTGTTAAATTCTATGATTGTTTGTTGTATTCTAATATCATTTTGAAATAACGAATTTGTATGTACTTGGTTATGTGATTGTTCAATATAATTTCCTATAATATCTAAAATATCTGTTTGATTTCTTATAATATATCTACCCTGTTCATCCTTTTCTAATTGTCTGATATTAATACCCATGCTCTCAATCAAGTATTTTTGATTTTCTTCTATCCTGAGCTTGTCGATATTTTTATTTGTTTTTTTCCTAAATAATTTATTAATAATAGGGAACATATTTTTGTTATTAGAGGGATGAATTTTTTTTAAAATGTTCTCCCAGTATTTGTTCTTTTGAATGTATAAATTTTGTTTAATGAGTGTATTAATATTTCTTAATAATGATTTTAATCTAATTGTTCTATTACATGAGTGTTGATTGTTTCTATGTGCCATTTTTAAGGCCGTTAATACTGTACTTTTATAATTTTGAAGTTTCCTAATTTTATAATTTAAAAATTTTTCTATAGTGTGTTCCTTAAATTTGGGGCTACATGACTCTACTGCATTATTTATAATTTTTTCTAACTCTTTTAACTTATTTTCTATTTCGATATTTTCTAAATTTCTATAATTAGGGATAAAAGGGTTTTCATTAGTTGAAATGCTACTCATTTTTTCATCTAAGATTTTTTGAAATTTTTTCCAATTTGTTATTTTATAATTTAATTTATTTTTGTTACTTTCTTCTGTTAATGTTAGCCTATTAGTATCCAATATTAATTCTATTTCTAATGCATTATGATCACTATCATATGGAATCGTTCTCAGTTTATTATTGCTATTG
This sequence comes from Argyra leucocephala, assembly GCA_963942445.1. Taxonomy (NCBI): domain Eukaryota; kingdom Metazoa; phylum Arthropoda; class Insecta; order Diptera; family Dolichopodidae; genus Argyra; species Argyra leucocephala. The sequence continues at coordinate 158,088,400 of OZ012678.1, forward strand.
TTACTTAGGTTCAATCTAAAATCAATAATTGCTAAGTCTAAATAAGAATTTGTTCTCGGATATGTTGGCTCTACGGTTCCATATAATTTTGATTTATGTAATATATCGTTTTTTTCTAACCAATTTTTAAATATGTTCCCTCTTGTATTGTTTGTGTTATTTGACCAGTTCGTGTGCTTAGCATTGAAATCTCCTGCGATTACATAAAACGTATCTTCCTGGTATAATTTTAAAACCTCAAAAATTTTATTTAATTCAATTTCAAACCTATCATTATGATTATGCCCTGCATATAATGCTACTAATTTTAGTTTTTTGTTTTGCTCTAATTTTAATTCTATTGTGCTTATCTCGAGACATTTAAATTTATCATAAATAAAATTTTGAGTATCTAAACAATACCTAAATATTTTTTTAATAAGAATACCTGTACCACCTCCTTGTGTAGCTCCCGGTCTGTCAGTTCTTATAAAATTGTAATCTTTAAAATTGAGCTTGTGCTTAGAATTTAATTTGGTTTCTGACAATAGTACTATATTATCTGGATTATATTTTTCTAGAAAATGTACTAGGTACGCTCTTTTATACATTGATATTATAGAGTTAACGTTAATAGAGATAATTTTTAATTTTTTTTTATAATTTATATTATTATTATTCATAGTATGAGTTGAATGGCATTGTCTCATATAGGTAGTCTATTTTTTTTGTATGTTCATTTATTTTGTTTTCTATTATTTGTAAAGTTTTTTTTAAATCGAGTAAAATATTTGTATTCTCATTATTTTGTATTAAATTTGTTAGTGTATTATTATTAGTTTTATTATTATTGTTATTATAATTGTCGTTCTTGTTATTATTATTATAATTATTATTATTGCTAATAGTGTTGCCATTAAAATTTCTGGTTGCATTTGCATACGACAACTGTGGTTGTACATAGTTATTTATCATTTTCATTTTGGCTTCATTTCTTTTATTAATTGCTGCCTTTCTTAATTCTGTGTTTTTAATTTTTTTCATATATTCAGGGCACCCTCTATACGATGCTGGATGACCGTTGCTGTTGCATAATGCGCAGTATAGTTCAGCATAGGCTGATTCTTTTGGCATTGTGCACATTCCTATTTCGTGTTGTTTATTACATTTGACGCATCGGTAGTCCATGTTACAATTACTTGCCGCATGGCCTAACCTTTGACATCTTTTGCATTGTGGTATTTCGTTTTTTGTAATTTTTTCCCACCTTACTATTTGGTAGTTTATTCTTTTAATCTTTTGTATTATTGATATATCACTTTCCGGTGATATTTGTACAATAAATATTGGCAGGTTTTTGTTTTCTCTTATTGAGCGTTTGGTTATTAATCTTGTTACTTTCACTATATTTACCTTCTCTAAGTTTAATGATCGTAATTCTTCCTTGATATATTCTGGTTCATCTTCTGAATTTAGTCCTTTCAATATTAATGTTTTATTTTTTTGTGCCTTTGGCGTATATGTGAAATAATTTGCGTTGATTTTTTTTAACAGTTCTTTTGTTTTATTATAGTCTATGATATTGTTTAAAAAAATTAAATGTTTTTCATCATTAATTTTTTTCACAGAAAAATCTTTTATTTGTTTATTTTTCAGAATATTTTTTAATTCTGGCATCTCTTGGTTGTAAATAATAATCGGAGGTATTTTTTCTTTACTCTTGTTACTTGTGTTGTTATTGTTTTGATTTTCATTTTCTGTTGTATTTGTCACTTCTATTGGTTCTCTAATTTGTTTATTATCTGTTGATAATATTATATTGGCTCTGGATTTTTGTTCTTCTTTTTTCTTTAAATTTTTTGTTTTTGCCGTTTCTATTAATTTTTTAAATTCTTCGTTATTATCTGTATTCGGTGATTCTTCTTCCATTTCTTCGAGTGTACCGAGTACCTCGTACCTATTTTGGTTATAAGAACCTTCATTGTCATTATTATTTTTTGTTGTTTTTTCTATTTTATTTTGTTTTAAATTTTGTATTATAGATTTTAATTCCAAAATTTCTTTTTTTAAATCTTCGTTGGATTGCTCCAATGTTTTTTTTGTTTTATTTGTCATTGTTTTTGTTTTTTTTTTTTTTTATTATTTTTTATTTTAACACGTGCTAGATCGTTACACTTATTTATTATTTTATTAAAATTATCAATAGTTTGTTCTGTCCCTTGAATAATATTTTCACTCATAACTTTTTTTTTTTTTTTTTATTTTTATCATTTTTAGTATTCAACAAAATACGTTGATTTTTACCCAAAAGCTTCACTAAAATTTCACGTCTTACTTCCACGAAGTCTTAAATGAAACTCTCGCAATGGTATTGGTCCTTATGGGTCATTGTCTTATTGGTGAACATGCCAGAAAGTGCATTTAGATGCAATCTATCTAAATAATAAACAATTTTGACATTACAAAATATTAGATATTAATTTTTAATCTTTTTTTTATCTTTTTTTTTTTTTTTGTAAAATTACTTAATAATTTTTATTAATTCTTTCGCCTCTTGCATATTTTTTTTGCAACAGAACGATTATTACTACTTCATCTTATTCCTCCTATTTATTTTATTATGACTGTTTTCTTGCTTAAAGGTGAGTACGTCTCAATGACTAATTAGAAGTGATATAGCCAAGCTAAACCTTCATTTTAATTTGAAATGCTGAAATGACATTAAAGAGCTGCAAGTATGTAAATTTAGAGCTGGTAACAACAATTACAACTGCAATTCTATATAAACTACAGAGAACATTTCCTTTGCGCAGGAAATCTAGTTTTAGTTAAATTCAGAACTAGAAATTTTATTGTCTCAGTCTCAGTCGTGCAGGTTGGATTTATAGGGAAAATCCACCTTTAGTTAGATTCAGACTTTGAACTCTAAGAAAAATTAGATAATTTGATTGCTTATCAGTCACATTCGTGCAGGTTGCCTTTAAAATTAAATTGACTTTAAGGATCTACAACAAATGGCAACAATCAATTGGCATTTGATTTGTGACATCAAAAATAAAGAAATCTACTAATTAATTTTCTCTTTCTAAAATACACCCAGTCTGTGATTCAATACAAGCTACGTTTGTCGTAAAATCAAATTTGAAATTACTATTCAAAACTGACATGTTTTCAACTGTTAACTGTACCTGTTTTTACTGTTAACATATTAATTTTTTTTGGAAATAACAATAAAGTTTATTTTTAACTCAACAGAACTGAACAGCAACTGAGTGACGTGTTATCATTGTAACAATACGCTTTACTCTCTTATTTTTAGTACAAAGATCATTAGCTTAGATATCTAACGGCTAAAACTTATGCGCACGTGACTTAAATTTTTAATTAAAAAAGAAAATTAAAACAGAAAAAAAAACCAAAAACAAATTTATATTTTTTAATTACCAATTTCACAAAATCCATCTTAAGTAAATAAGATACAAATTGAAATTTTCTAAAGTTTTAAAGAGTATAATAATAAAACAACAAAATAAAAAATTAATTATAAAAAAAAAAAAAAAACAAAGAAATTTTGAAATGAAAACGTTTTTAAAATACGTATTTGAAAATGTTAAACGATATTAACAGTTATTATAATTTATATTACTTATATCTGGTTTTTCGAAAACTTGTAATATTAACTGTAATTTTCCTCAAAGTAATTTTTTTTTTTTTTTATTATTTCATCTGAATTGAAATTAAAATCGTTCACGTTCAATTCCTAAAAATTCAGTTTAACATCAGTGAGTACCGAGAGAGAGAGAGGAGTGATTAAAATTATTATTAACAACTTAAAGTTTAATGATTGTGGCTAAGTTAAGTTAGTTGGTTGGTTGTGCTAAAATAATCCCTGAAATCAAGTATTAAAATATAGCACGACGGTGCGCGGCGGCGATGATTGTTATTGCTACCGATGACAACAATTTTATTAATTTTTTTTTTATTATTTTCTTTTTTTTTTTCTTTCTGTTAATAAACTTGACTCATACCGGTGTAGATTATTGTATATATGAACTGGATTATTTGTTTTTATTATTTTTATTACTACGATATAAAATGAATAAAGGTTATGATTGTTATTAATACAGTTCTTAACGCGATTAAATAAAATTAAAAAGTTTACTGACTCTTTTTGTCATAAAAAATGAAAAAAAAAGACAAAAAAAAAACAATTTTCTTTTGATTTTCATTTAATACCACATGCAGTTTTTTTTGCCAGCATTCCGTTCCGTTCCAATCCAAGATAAAAAATTGTGGAAAAATATGAGAGATAATGGAAGATATATGGATGTTGAATTGATTTCCAAGGTAATTAATATTAAATATTATTTAAATTGTTTAAGTATTGTTTAATATTTTGGTTGTTGAGATATACGGAAGTTTTGATATATTGACAAAAAAATTGATTTGACTAGAAAAATGAAGGAGAAATTATTCAGATTATTTAAAGTAGATACATTTTTCATTAATTTATCTCTTATTGATTTTATTTTACTTCCTTATGATGTTGCTACCAATTATTCAGCTGTAACAAGGTTTTTTGTATACAGTTTTATAATAACAGCCTAGATCTATATTTTAAAAGTGTATACCTTTGTTTGTACGTAATCATAATCTCGCCATGTGTATTATATTCCCTGTCAAAAATCTCATCAAATACTTTAGTTCAAAAATAATATTTGGAATACATCTGTCAAATACTCTTTTAGTTTTTTTTTTTTTTTTATTTATTTCCTAATGAAACATTACAATCTGTCTCTGAAGAAGACATTCAGTAATTTGTATGACATTTTTTATGCAGGTAAATTGCACTGACTAGCGGATGAGATAACCCAGTGGTCAAACACCCATGTTGCCAACATTATACTTCATTGTATTTTTTGGCCCCCATTTGATTGTTCCTATTGCCTACTGGGTAGATGCAGGATGCTAGACCACTTAAGGCGACTAACATCATTTGCAGCCAAAAAGCTGCTTGCCAGTCTGTTTGGATGTGCATCTAATCTTATCTGGTACTTTCCACTTATATTTCTAATCTCCTTTTTAATGGTTCTCACCTGCAAATCACGATGTATGATATCATTATTGACAAACCAAGGCGTGCCAACTATCAATCTTAAGAGCTCGACTAAAAACGCTGTAATATTGCAATTTTTCAAAAAAATAAGTTTCTGCCTACTCCCCACAGTTGGATTTCGTAGGTCCATATCGGTTTCAAGACAGCTTTATAAATCAGCAGCTTGTTTTCCAGTGACAACGACGAGTTGCGGCCAATCATTCAAAAAATTTGCTTTGGTTATATTCTTTTAGTTAAATAATTTAATTGTTGCCAGGATTCCGTTCATTAATAATTTTTAATAATTGATTGCAAATATCGATATTTCGGAAGTAAAATACTTCCTTCATCAGTGCTAGTGACTAATGTCTTTGCTACTTCTTTTAGTATTTGGAAAAGTCAAATTTGTGTAGTGTCTTAAATACGTTTACTCGATGGGTAGTATTCGAGCTTTATCTGTAGGTTATCTGCTCTTTGAATATGAAATTATGACACATCAATTTCGAGTATGTAAATGAACAATATTTTAGAAATTTGTTATGACATGTTTCCGTTTTTGCTTAAAATATTATGGCTTTCGCAATATAAATCATCACAGTATTGAACCATATACCATGTAATATACTGAAATAAATCGAAAATGAATGATTACGACGGGAATAGTGTTAAAAAATAATTTTAAATAAAAAATAACTTGAACTACGTTCACACAAAAAAACAAAAAAAAAAAAACAATTTACAAGAGGATTTATTAGTTTGCTTCTTATGGTAAAAATCGTTCATTTGATATATGCAGGGTATTTCCGTATTACTGTTTTATTTTTCGTATACGGTTTGGTGAAGTTGGAAAGAACATTCTACTTCTAGCTTTTAACTAGTATAAGGCAAATATTTATTGATTAATTTAAATTACAATATCTGGATTAGTAATGCACCACAGCCTGGTGGCTCAAATTTTTGACTCAAATGAGCTGGGGATGAAATACATCAATTATAATATATATAATACTGTTAGAGGATTTATCATATATTTTAAATGATATATTATATTATGTATAATAAGATGATATATATACCATTCTTTCTTATAACAATCATTCAAAGCTCAGTATGAACGCAATGGGTCTTTAGATTAATAATAATGGTATTGTTCCAAAGCAATGATAATAATTTTTGATATGGTTTTGTTAGAATTTTTTCGTTTGATAGAATTTAAATAGGGTTTTGTGTTGAGCTATGAAGTCATGTTATATTGTCTTCACAATCAACTTAAGTCAATCTAGATAAATAATCTATAAATTAATTTATTTAAAAAAAAAAACATATTTAAATTTTATTCTTCTGGTTGACAGAAAAACAACAGTAAAATGGCTGAAATTAATAATGAGTAAAGAATTATATATCAACTGATTGCTAGTCTGTCATAGATGTACAATGAATTTACAATCTTTTTTATCATATACTCTTGTAGAGACTTACCGTCTCATGTACATGTACATAATGAAATAAATAAATAAATAAAATAAATAGATTAGTTATTTCATATTCCATAGTTGCGTAATGAATGAGTTGTTAAGCCAGTAATTTGATAAATAAAAACTCGAAAAGTATTGTAGATATTGAGCAGTACCGTACTTTAATTTAGCACGAAAAGGAGATATACCTAAGCTACTGTCAAGAACATAAAAAAAATAATAATGTATTAGAGTAGTGATTTTAATGGGTAATAATTCCATACACCATATTGATATATGTTTGATGCTACTTCAACGCCTCATATATTGGACACCTTGCTGGCATTACGCGTACTAGGAAGATATACAAGGCAGGTTTCAGGATAAGCAATATTACAAAGAAAATGGAAAATATGGGTCCAATGAAACCTCCCAAAAAGCTTAACTTCCTTCTAGAACATGAATTGAGACTATAAACATCGTGAATATCAAATCATAAGAAATCGAAAATAATAACAATTATAAGTAAAATTTAATTAAAACAAATTAATTAGTATTTGTATTATTAAATGAACTGTCAAAAAAAGAGTTGAGTCAATTTCAGTTAATGAATATATTTTTTATGTATTACACCATATTAATTATGAGGATTGGGGCTCATATTTCAAAATTCTAACTAACTCACCATAAAACATAAATCATATTTTTCTTGAATTAGGTAATCTTAAATTTTTATAATTTGATTTTTGTTTTGATTTTATGATACTGTCATCCAGCATGCATTTACCATTCTATTAGTGGCCTTCCTGTACACCGTTTTGAGCTTAGTTTGGCCAATTACTACTATATTCAATGTTCAGCCATCTTCCGTAATTCCAAAATCTTCCGTACAAAAGAAAAATAACAATAATAAAATTCACGGCTTTGAGAAAAAGACCGTGCAAGTAGCAATATGTACCGTATTGGAACGGATATATTATTTAGTTCGTATCATTAAGTTTAGAAAGAACAAAATAAAAAAACAAAACAAAAAAAAATCATTATTATTAAATAATTTAATTTTAAAATTAAAGAGACACAATAATTGCAACATAAAATTACTTAAACCGCAACTATTTTATTAGTGATTTTAATAATCTGTTATTATTTTACTAACCTATGTAAAAAGAAAATAAAAATAATACAAAAAAAGTAATGAAAAAGAAAAGTATTCATATGGAAAGAATATAGAATGAATTTCACAAGAAAGAACATTTTAACTTTTATGGCACAAATATTTCATAGACGAATGAACACAAAAGATAAAATCACTAACCAATCTCAAACCAGACCAGGTTGATTTTGGTATTTTTTGAAATGCAAAAAAAAAAAAAATTGGCATTTAGGGTTTTCTGTTAAGTCATAAAAAATTATTCTATTTTTCTTTTGCCTTTTTTTTGTTTGTTTGTGTTTTGCAAGAATAAAACCCTAGTATCTTTATTTGATATTTTACACGCAAGAGCAAGGCGGTGTAATTGAGTAAAATTGTATGCGCAATGTAAATTGCATGTTAATTGGTAATTTTTATTTTATTATTATTATTTTTTGGTTGTGATGACTATAGAAAATATTTTACCTTAATATGTCCATGTTATTTTTTTTTTTTAAATTGTATCTGTTATATTTTACTTGCATTATTTTGTGATGACGGAACATTTTCTGACTACAAAATTTAAAAAAAAAAAAAACTTATGACAACTCACCAATCATTTAATGGTCTAAGGAATTTATTTTATAGTTTTTGCTAATATTATATACTATTATGGATATTGTTATAGTCATGCACTGATAGCTGAAAAGGGTTGAAAAATTTTAATAGAAAAATTCTTTTTCAACTTCTTGATTTATTGGTCATTCTCAAGTTACGTGTACATGCCACGTAAATTGTGACTATTATTACTTATCATGCGAATTTACAAAAATAAAAAACATTATTTTTTTTTTGTTTTTGAATTTAGTTATTTAATAAAAAGTTGTATTATTTGCAAAAATTAAAACAAAAAACATAATGTTATTTACACCTGGGTAATATTAAAAAGCACGTACTACAATTCAAATTGTTTTCAGGTGATTTGAATAAATTAAATTTAATAAGAATTTCAAAGGATGTCTAACAAGAATTCAATTTAATATTTCACAAAAGTTTTAAAAATTTATAAAATTTCGAAATTATTTTATAGTTTCAGAGGTTAATGTAAAATATCGTTGTAGAAATGAAGTATTGGTGATTAGCAATAATTAGATTTCATGACAAATACAAATAATCTGAATGAAAATTATGTTGATAATTGTTTAAAATATGAAAGAGACCTTAACAGGATTAGAAATCAAGGAAAAAGAGCTTATAACTTATATAGATATAGGATATAGTCCATAGTCCATAGATATTGGATATACTCCATTTATTTATTTTATTATGTACATTTAGATATGAGACGATAAATTTATACAAGAGTGTACGAGCACAAACAATATAAATTCATTGTACTAAAATTAACTTAATCTATGGAAGTTAACAGCAAAGCAAGAGAAATCTAAAACAAAAGAATAATAAAAAAGAAAATTTAAAATTTATATAAAATTTTTGAATTCAAAATTTGTACTCTTAACAAAATACTTTCTCAACATAACAGACATAACAAACATTATTTCAAATAATAATTCTGAGTATTAAAATTAAAATAAATAATGGCAACACCCAACAAAGCTCGTAAAATTTAGAATTATATAACTCACACCTGAGAACATTCGGCTATATGGTAGGGTAGATTTCTTAATCTTCCATAGTGTCTTGGAATAATTAAGCTTAGACTTTTTAGTGATTTACCATCCCAAACAATTTTATTGCTACAAGACTCTTGGGCACTCTTATAATACTATTATAACACTATTATAGCAGTATTAATAGTGTTACTTTGAGTGCTCCACAATTGTTGCAAAATGTTATAAATACCTTATAGCACTAAAATGGAGAATCCTATAAGGCACCGAAGTAATTGCAGAAATATTGTTATAGAATTAGTGTACATATGTATTAGTGTATATGTTTTTATTTTGAAATGAAATTCATTTGAAATAATTTATGTTATGCGAGAGTGAGAAAGGTATTATTTTTTATTTTAAAATAATAATTTTATGGAGCTTATATTTATTTCATGAGAAAGGGAGATAGATATTGATTATATATTTTTATATTTATATGTAAATGATTTATAATATAAAAATTTTTTTACTAATAAATAATATTTTGCGGTTAAGAATAATTGTATTAATATTTATAATTATTGTGATCAAAATGCAAAATTTGGCTGGAACAGAAATTTAATTAACATTTATTTTATAATTAATACTTCGAAAAAACACATTGCCCTTCAAAAATAACCAATTTTTAAATAAATAAAAGAAAATAGGTATATTTTTAAATTGCATCTTTAAAATGTTAAATAATGTACGTTAATTAATGTATAACATCAAATTTGATATTAAACTAATTATTCTTTTAAGTAAAAATGGAACTTTTGCGAAAAGAATGCAGATAAAGCTTTGAAGTTTTTTTTATTTAAAAAGCATTTTTTTTTTACCATGTTTGTTACAGTAAGTTACAGTAAGTTTGTTAGTAACATTACAGGAATACAGTAAAATAATAACACTATACGACTGCTGTTCTAGCAATTCTATTCTTATAACAACGCTTTAATTTTGATATAGGATTACGCACTTTTACACTTAAACTGGATGTTCATTGACCAATATTTAAAATATTAAAAATTTTATTGGCTCTAAAAAGGGAGATAACACCAAATGACATTATTTTATATGAGGAGCTCAATGCGTACGACAAAAACAGAACATATTATTTACCGTGGATATTTTCACAAAAATTAGGAATATTTTCAAAAAAATTGGAATATTATACTTTGATAAAGTATATTTTTAAAATATCGGGGATAGTTTCTTTATGTCGGCAACACTGTTTTCAGCAATTTTCTGAGAAATGTATATAAAACAAATAATTTTTTTCAACAGATGGTTTTGATGGTTGAATTGTTATTTTTTGTGTATAAAATTAATTTCCCAAATAAAAATTTAGAGAATTCTTTGCAGCGGTCTATTTTAAATTTCAATGAGCTATCTCCCTTTTTAGAGCCAATGAAATTTTTAAGATTTGAAATATTGCTCAATGAAAATCCACCTGTATAACAACATTGCTATAGCACTGCAGAAAATCCCATTATAACAACTCCCGAGTCATACAGGGGTCTTACTAGCACTAATTTTGTTTTTATAACAGTAAAATGTTACGTGGGATTGGTTATTTTCTCATAGATATATTTTGACGTATTTTTACATATAATTTTTCTGATAAAGCATGTGTATTTAAAGCAATTTTTAAAGCAAGCATATTTCAGATAGTTTTCAAAGGTACAATTAAATTTTTATTATAGTTTTAATACAAATTTAATTCAAACAAGGAAAAAGATGTACATGTATATCATAACATAGACAGAAACATTGAACACCTTAAACTCCAGCCCTCTGCAATGGTTGAATGGATAGTTTACTAGTAATATTATATAACTCCAAATTCAAATTATTCAAAACTTTAAAATTTTAAGCATTCTAAATGTCAATCCATACTCATAATAAACTTTAAATCAATATTTAGTTATTCAGGTGTAGATTTTATTTTTTATTTTTTAAAACTACCTGAACAGGTAACTTACGTAATATAATTAACTCAGAAGACACGAGACTCACTCAAGAATAAATGAAAAAATTAAAATCAAAATTCTTAAAACCATTTATTTATAAAAAAAAAAAATACAAAAACAAAAAAATATATTTTGAAACAAGTTTTTCGACATAACTACTACTGAATGAAATTTATGTAAACAAAAATTATTATTTTTAATTAAGGATTTAATTTAATTCAAACCGATATGCTGGATTTAATCATTAAAATTTTTATGCAAATTTTTCATGAATATTTTAAACAATTGTTTTTTGTTGTTGTTTTGTGTTTTTTTTTTTAATAATTTCATTATCATTAAAGAATATTTCATTAATGAATCAGATATTCTATTAATATTTTCGATTTGTGTATACATAATAAATATTTTGGGTTAATACCTGATTTCAAGGATATAAAGGAATAAATTTTATATGTCCTCATTATTTGAACATACGGAGTGATTAAAGTTTTACCTACAAGTGGAATGGGATTGAAAACAACTATGAGTCACTTTAATTGTACTAGAATATTATTTTAAAATATATTCTTATTTATAAAAGTTGGTTTTCTTCAATTCAAATATTGAATTTTTTTTTTCGTACAAATTTTTTGTACTAAAGTATTGACATTTTGACAAAAAAGAATTAACCCTTTTTGTATCCACGTTTCTGTTTAAGGTGAAATTAAATTTGAGTGAAGTTGCTAATATTTCATTTAATTTTGTTTTTCATAATTGGGTATAATCAGGTATTCATGTACAGTCATATTTTTCTTAATGGGATCGTAATTCGGCAGTTAAACGGTTAATGATAGTATGTTATAAAAAAAGTTTTAAGACAAATTTGAACTACACTAGCAGAAAAAACCGAATTAAATTACTTTTAGAAGTTCGAAAACCTATAGCATAGCCTATAGATAGGTTGGTAGGTAAAACTGGCCATTCCAGTTGCTTCTGGAAAACCAATCAAAACAATTAATTGTGCTTTTTAGGATATGACGATTCAAGTATCCTATTTGTTGTTATTGGTTGTTTTAAGGGATCACTCTCCCATTTTTGTTCTCCCAAAGATTTCAGTGCTATATAGAGAGTCACCTTATGCGATTGAGAAGGTTGATCAAATCGATAATTTTGCTTTCACCATAGCCTAAAACAACTTGATAATTGTATTTAAATTTTCTCATATGAATTTAAATTTACCAAAATAAACATTCTTAACTATACATTCTTACTAGTTTTTACTATAATTTTTTTTTATAAATGTACAATCCTAAATTCGATACACTATTCCAAAAAACTTCAAAGTCATTAATCAGTCATCAAATTTTGAGTTGTTTAGTTATTCAAAAAATTTTTTGAATTCATTCAGAAAAAAAAAACATTTTTTTGTTGACCTAAATACTTAACCCCAAATATCAAAACTATTGACAGTTAAATTGGCTAAAAAAATATTTGCTATTTCATTGCTAGAAAATTAATTTAAAAGACAAAGACAATACATATTAACTCTTTTCCAAAATATATTTTTTACAAAAAGAAAATACTCTCAACACCCTAACATTGTAGAATATTTTATAAAAGTAAATATATATATATATATATATATATATATACAAACATTATGATTCCTTGTTCCTCTTCCTCATATTCAAAAGTAAACATCAATCTTCAATAATAATAAATAAATAAATCAAATATTTCATATTTGGTTAAAAAACGCTGCGTGTTAAATTTCATTTAAATAAAAACCACTTTTTTTTCTTCTTTTTTTTTCTAATGATTAAATCACCTTCTGTCACCCCCGTCTTTCTATTCAAATTCTTAACATTATATTCTATTATATTCAAAATATAAACAAAGTTCACATCCACCTACGTTTTTTTTTATTGTTATAGTTGTGCCGTACTGTTCATGGACAACACATTATTTACTTATTAGAAATGTTTTCTTTTATTTTTTTGTTGTGAAAAAATCCAGTCCCATTGTACTGTACTCTTTTTTCCAAAATTGGCAATTTTCGAAATTGATTTTAATGATGAAAACTTTTACTTTTATTATTATTAAAATACTCATCAATCATAATCAATATCATCAGTTTGTATTATACAAACAATGATATTGATTATATTATTAATATATAAAAAATAGGAGAAAAAAAAAACAAAAACAAAAATAATGAAAGAGAAGCTCTTTTTGGATGCGATTTCTTTGATCGTTGTAGAAAAATTCAAATTAATTCAAAACAGCAGGTGTTAAATTCACCAGGTAATTTATAATTTTCATCGAAAGTAAATAAACAAACAACCAAAAAATCAAAACAAAAAAAAATACCTAAAAGCTTTCTGTTTCGTGTGTGAATCAGCTAAAAATAGTCAAAAACCAACAAAAAAAAAAAAAATAAATAAAAAGCAAGGAAGCAGAAAACAGTAGTGTTTACCTTTATTGGATATATTTTAAATGAGCTTCAATGATTCGAAGAACAGTAAACACCGTTACAACATTAGTCAAAGTGAGTTTATTTTTTTTTTAGACGTGGGAAAAAAAGGGTCAAATGTAATTATTTTAGTGTATATGAAAAAATTTGTTATTATTATTATTATTTTTTTTTTTTTGGTAGAGAAAACCAACAAAACCAATTCGTGGTGAAATTATTTTAATGAATGAATTAAATCACACAAAAAAAAATATTTAAATCGGAATTATTTTTGATAAAAAAAAATGAAAGTTTGTTTTAATTTTTATAAATTAATGGCAGCTTGCAGTTTTTATCTTGTTAGTTAGTACACATGGTAAACAGTTTACATAAAATTAAATTTGTTTTTTTTTTTTTTTTTTTTGCATATTATTGTAAATTCCTGATGTGATCGACCCTAGATAGAATATTCAAAGACAAAATAATGGTTATTTGATTTATGTTTTCTAATCAAATAACTTTCTAAGATACAACATTTTTAAACTTACCTTAATTAAAGAGTTACCAGCTGAGTAGAAATATCTGATTCAGATCTGTAAATAAAAAGAGGAAATTAGAAAAATTAATTAATATTTTTATTTAAAAAAATTAAATTGTAAATTTATTTATTTATTTGAGCAGTGGACCACAGATAAATTTGCAGGCCAACTATAGATCCATTTTCCTTTGGGGATATGGGTCTTCTATACTTTGAATATGTATATCATAAAACGGAGATCATACTTGTTTGGCATATTTCAAATTAAGTCGAAGTACAATGTGGTATAAATGGTCTTTAAAATATAAAGATCAGAAAATTCTTTTGTCCACCATTTTATATATCCTAATAAGTAATTTGATTTATTTATACAGGGTGTACCACAGCATCCGTATTAGCTTTTTAAGAAGGGAAGGAGCCGTTATTTTAAAATTTAAAAAAAAGTTTGTTAACTAAATCGAGGGTGCTCTAGCGATTGGTGGTATTTTCAACTTCCAAAAAGGATCGCAAATCGGGCTTTTAAGACCAAAAATCGCCGAAACTGACCGAAATCTAGATTTTCAAATGGGAAGGGGTACTTTTAAATGCAAATTCAGATTCTACGAAAGTATTTGAAAAATCCTATAATACATAAACTAATGCCTAAGATCAAAAATAAAGGTCACACTACATCAATTTGGATTTCGAGCCGAACACAGCACAATAGAGCGGGTGCATAGAATAGCGGTACAAATCTTTCTGATTTCTTCGAAGAAAATAAATTTTACTCAGTCGTCTTCCTCGGTGTTGCACAGGCTTTTGTTAAAGTCTGCCATCATGGACTAAACTTTAAAATGCAAACTAATCTACAGTACACCCTGAAGAGGCAAACAAACATTCTTTGGAATCGTATTGAAGGCCACAGAGTCTTCAAAAGTATGCACCAAGAAAAATTACCAACTTCCTACTAACTCTCAATAGAGTAGACTGACATATTAGGGCCACTTCCGTAAGGGAAAAAAAATCTACCGTTTGAATTTCATCAAATTATCAATTCGTACCTAACTGATAGGCGATTTAAAGTAAAATTTAATTATTATTTAACTGAAGAACATGTTATTGAAGCTGGTGTATCGTAAAATAGGCTGCTTTTATATTTAATCTATACTGCCGATCTACCTGATAGTAGGCAAATACTAACATCCACATTTGCAGCGATGATACGGCTATCTTGAGTTCATACATAAACGGGCATGTTGCTTTCAAAACCCTCCAGGACCATATTCAACTTATTGAAAATTGACTTAATAAATGGGAAATAAAAGTAAATTAAAATAAAAGTGTACAATATGTAACCTTCATTCTAAATAAAAACACATGTCCCCAAGTAGAAATAAAATGGAATCACCATCCCACAGACAAAAGAAGTAAAGTACCTCGGAGTCCATCTCGATAGAAGGCTCACTTGCGAAAAGCATATATAGAAACGAAACGAGAACAAATGAAGCTAAAAATAAATAGTATGTACTTGCTTGTATGTAGTGGCAAAAACTCTAATCTCGATATGAATTATAAAGTACTTTTATACAATTCAATCTTAAAACCAATCTGATCATATGGCTGTTAATTATGGAAAAGTATTTTCTCTAAAAGTAATGTGGAAATTATACAAAGACTACAATCAAAAATATTAAAAATCATTACCAAAGCTACTTGGTACGTAAAAAATTGAAACATACACAATGATCTGAACATACCTAGGGTCCGGAATGAACTCCAAATACTATAACAAGGAACTATACAGGCAGATTGTCAAACCATCTAAACTATCTAGCGCGAAATCTTTTATGCATACCTTTAACGAGCAGATCAAAAAGGAGCATCTTGGCAGTGTATATGTGGTTAACCTGAATTAATGTGTAATCACAAATCCTATGTAGGATTTGAATAAACTTATATTGATATAAATAAATCAAAGTGTTAAATTATTGTTAATTTCTAATGGAAAGATTCAATAAATACTTTTAAACTTAAAAAAAAAAACAAAAAAAAAACCATGTCACTTTCGCGTTAATTTGTAATGCGCTATTTTTGATTACTGAGGCAACGTCATTAATAGAAATTATAAACAAAAAAGACTCTAAGTGACTATACCTTGTGGAATAGCTGAATTGGCCGTAAATGATGTTGAAATAGATGACTTGGACAAAACACTATAAACTCTATTGGCTAAAAAAGATTTGATCCATTTTAGAAAGATTAACGGGAAACCTAATTTTCGTAATTTAAGCAATATTACACTATGTGGTAAAATGTCATGTGGTATGATATAAGTATTAGAAATTATCAAAAATATAGAATTGATGAAGAAAATTGAAAAATATAATATTGATAATCAATGGTACTGACCATTGTTGATAATCAATGTTACTAAAGGTTAGACATAGTTAATAATATATAGATAATAAAATCTAGTATAAATATAGCTGTACATATTATTTGAATTAAATGTTAAATTACCCTTTTTCTGAAAATTGGAATAATCTGGTTTTGGAATCTCTGTACCGTAGTCCGTAATATGCTAAAACCTAAATAAAATTTTAAAATAAATTTTGAACTCTATCATCATTTAAGACTACTCTGCAAATTGGAATACTTTGAATTGTGTTGGTTCTTTAAACACGTATTATAGTTAAGATAATTATTAAAGCAGAAGATTGGACCAGCAAAAATATTAATATACATATATATTTAATAGAGTCAGTATTAAAAAATTCATTACAAAAAAAAAAAATAAAAAATAACTGTTTAATACACGTTTGTTCTTATAAAATATTTAATTTTAACTGCATAACAGTAATAAGAAAAAAAAAATACATTGTCAACATTAATTAGTCATTGCGCTCTATTGCAATGTTATTTATACTGTAGGGTATAATTATTATATAGATATATTATGTTTATTATAATACATAATATATTTATTTATATATATTTGGGTCACATAAAGTAAAAAGTATTTACGGAAGAAATTCTTTAAAAATAGAAAAAAAAAAAATGAAAATAATACTGTCAACTGTCATGATAGTATTTTTATAGAATATCAATACATATATTTATCTGTTCATATATAATATAATTTCATCATAAGAAGCTGTGAATGACTACCGTTAGAAAATATTTCAATTTTATTTTTATTATTATTATTATTTTTTAATTCCAATAAAATTGTGTTTGTTTTTTTTTTTTGTTGTTTCTTTTAGGCAACCCGTAGTTAAGAATATTTCTAAATGTCATGTTAAATGTCAGTCGCACCCAATTTTCATTTGTTTTTATTTTTTTTTTGTAGGTATTCGAAAATCATATTTCATTTTCGTATTACAATTTGATCATATTTATTACTTTATGACATTATTTGTTTTTTTTTTTGTTGTTTTTATAATTTTGCAACTATTTGGTATATATTTGGTTTTTTTTTATTTTTTACTTTAAAACAATTTTAACTGGCATTTAACTTTTTTAAGAGAAGCAAAAAAAAAAGCATCAAGAACCCATCCCATTATTAACAAGAGAAGTCGCATAATTGAGAAATTTTTTATTGTCACCATTTAATATTTGACATTTTATTGGTTTATGTGATTGTATATAAGTACACATTATTTTGGAAGTATGTATATAAAATATTAACCGTTATTTTGTATATTATTTTTCAGAACATTTAATCGAAGGAGGAGTTCCTTCTGTTAAGAAAATCTGTTTATTTGTTTTTTTTTCTTCATTTTTTTTATGTCAAAATGATTAAATGTAATGATTAATGGTTGAATTGAAATCAATAGAAGATTAGTGACAAAAAAAAAAATTTTGTCGAAAAATATATCGGCTTCTTTATATTATTCAAGACAAAAAAAAAACAGTTGAAGATGAACAAAGTAACTTTAAGCAATGATGCAATAATAAGGCGTGCTTTTTGACATTTACAAGATACTATTTTTCTAGTTGACAATTAAAGTGATGCGTGTACCTAGTTTTAGTCAATTTTGTAATTTTAATTTGAAAAAGGAAACCACTAAATGTTTCATGATAGTTTTGATATTAAAGATATATTTTGTTTTTTTTTTGCTTTAAACAAACATTTTTGTAAAGTTGATTACGCCAATGAATTTAAGATACAGTTTTATTAATATTGAATTGAATTAGTAAACTAGTAAAGAAAATTAATATGCTCAGTGGTATTAGATTAGAAAACCATTCAATTTGAAGTAAGAAAAAATGTTAACGTGCTGAATGTACCAAAATTAAGCAGAGAAAACATGGTAAATCTAAAATTTGGAACCTAATTTTAAAATGTTATACTCTTAATAAAGAACCGAAATGTATTGTTGAGAAGATAAAATACATTGATTATCACTAATTCGCCATTAAAATGATTATGGTAGATTCGAGCCAATCACTAGAATGCTCCGTGAAGTAAATTCTAACTTTACTAAGTTGAAACTGTTATAAAAAACGATTACGTTTTAATGTACGTACAACTAAGACTAACTAACAACTGTGGTTCTTTTCAGCTTTGATACTTTCGCTCTAACTTTTGGAACCATTTTTAATAAATGTATAGCTATTAACATAGGTATTAACTTATGACTTTTACCCTTCTGCTAACAGATTGTATCTGGTTTAGTTTATTTTTAGATTTTTCTAATAAAAGGTGGCGGTGTTTTACTAATCCTACTGGATGACGACTTATTGCATAATTACATAAAGCAAGCTTTCGTCTAGTAATAGACGTCTGATGTGCTTGCTCTAAGCATAAATCTGACAGTAATAAAATGCGAGTTCTTCAATCTACTGTTCGAACGTATAGTGTGACTAGTGGAAGTAAACACGGCCAGCACTATTTTTCCAGATTCGTTCAACTACAAGGGCATGCCGACGACATTGACATCATCGCCAGATCAGAACGAACGAACGTCGAGGTTTTAACACGGAAAAATCATGGACACTGCCGAACACAAGTGAGCATACACTTGTTGTCTTATCTTATCATTAGTAAGAATCATTAAATAATAAAACCAAGCGAATGATTAGTGAAAGTTTTAGGGGTTGAAATTTCAGGTCTGTTAGATAGAAGGGGGTGTAGCAAAAAAGTCATTAATGTTCACAAAGTGGTAAGTAAAATCTTACGAAAACACATTGCGGTTAATATTCCAATGTGAAATGTTAGATGCACTACTAGCATCATATGTAATTAACTATGATATATTTATTGAATTCGTAATAACCAAAACATGCCGATTATCTAAAATTAAACGTTGTTAAGAAACCAACAACAGCAATCTCAATACAAAACTGAATAGACTATTCTGAGTCCAGCCGACTTACGTTTACAATGGATCAAATTATCCAAAAAGAAAAGAAGTAAATGCAGTATCCCATGAACTATAATATAAGCTAACATTCGTTGTTTTCACCATAGAACAATATAATATGCAAATGGCCACCGACACAACAAAATCTATAGTTATTTCAAAAATATCAATGCGACTGAAAACTATATTAATTCAAAATGTACCCGTCGAACAAAGATTGCGGAGTACATGGAATAAGTAAATGAAGCCTCATTGATATCCGGGTGTTAAACACAAGTTCAAAATATAATAATGAAAATTAGAGAAATTATTTACATACATTTCAATGGTGTTGTATCTGTTCAACACCGTTAACTTCATTTGAATTGACAGACGTGGGAATACCAAGCGAAAATACAACTATTAAAGCAAAACTCTCAAATCAAATATAAAATTTAAATTATATTAACTAACAAAAATTTAAAAGTCATTTTATTTTAACATATTTCATTTTAAATTTAAAATTTTTACAACTGAATAATTTTATTTTATTATCCTCCTCTACCAGAATTCCAACATTCACACATTATGTATATTTAATCAGAACATAAATTATTTTAAATTCTAATCCAGCGCACAGCTGATGCATATACAAACACATTAAATTTATCCTCATGAATTATTTTCAAATTCTTGTAATTAAATATCCTACAAAATGAAATAACAACAACAACAACAACAACAACAAGGAATGTCTTTTGCATAACATGATGTGGTGTGGTTGTTTATAGCCATTTTTAGTTTTGACATTTTTCAAATATTCCCATTTTGCAAAAAGATGCAAAACAGTGCTCAACACAAAATTCTAACAAAACTGCAATGTTCTAATTTTAATTTTTCTTTTTATTTTTCTTTTTTACAGTTTGTTTTTTCGTTTTTCAATTCTTAACATAATTTACGGTGCTTTATGTTTTATGTTATGCTACCGCATTACGACAAACCATTGTAAATTACGAATTCCTCAATTCATCATTTTCGTGTGCCAGCCAAGAGTGCATATACGAATAATGTTTGTACGAATTTCCATCTTTGTATATCTCTCTATTTTTTTTTTTTTATTTTTTTTTATTTTTATTTATTTTTACCTTTCATTGTTGCGTGTATTTATTCCCATCTCGGTAACAATTTATTTAGGTGAAAATTTATGTCAGATAGTAGCAATAAGATAGTAACAATTACGCGCAAACAAAAAGCAAAACAATAACAAAAAAATAGTAAAAAAACAACGACAACACACAACATTATTGTCAACTGTGTGTTGTACTGCAATGTTCATTTCTCAAATTTTTATTCTTTATTTGGACATGAGAACAACAATATGGCAACAATAAGATAGCAATGACAATAACTAAATACAAAAAAAAAAAACAAAGTATTTGAATATATAAACACTATAGGATGCTGCTGTAATTTTTTTTGTTGTTACATTTTTGATGCAGTCAATGTTTTTTTTTCTATTTGCAACATTTTCATCTTTCTTAGAGATCGATTCTGGTGTTGTTTATTTGATTTTTGATGTTATTGTTATTTCATTTTTAGTTGTTATTTTGTCAATAAAGTAAATAATTTTCACCATTTTTAATTTTATACTTGTGTATAGCAACAATGTTGCTAACTAAAATTTTATTCTCCATATTGCAAATTGAATTTTCAACCATTGAATTCTCACGTAGTATGATGATTTACAAAAAAGTAGGAAAATTAAGTTTGGTTGAAGAATGTGTATGTAGCTGTTGATGATTTTTTATTGTGACTATACTTTAGAATTAAGTTATAAAATTGCTGCATTATTCCAATGGGAATAATTTGTGCAGTAATATTATTCCGTAATATAATATGCATAAATAGTATTGACTATGTTATTTTTCAGGATTTTTGTTTTCTATAGCAAGAAAATTGCTTTAGACAGCAAAATAGAAATATTTTTAAATGCGTTCCAATGGTATGGATCGTAATAATACTCATAACATTCTATTAATCGAATAGTGTTCTATTTAAGTTGAGTATATTTTTGATTTTAAGTCAAGTATAGGTTTATTTTTGGTAACTAAATTTTTTTTTTTTTTTATTATCTTGACAGTAACTTAGGTAGAATCACCTTTTCGTGCTTAATTAAGTACGGTACTGCAATTTTTACACTATCTACAATAATTTGAGTATTTATTTTAACAAATTACTGGCTTATCTACTCATTAAATGTGGAAAACTACTACTATTGTCAGAAACTAGGCCTTCTTAAATAGAATAGTTTCACTAACTAACTAACTCTCAATTATCTTTTGTCATTTATTATATCCCAATGACAAAGGGTACTTACTAGACCAGCTCGAAAAACCTATGAAGCATTTTTATTTTTTTTCTCTTCATCGGGAATCGAACCCGGGACCTTTCGGTTGAAAGGCAGGCGCTCTACCTACTGCGCCACCCAGCGTATAATTATGGTTCTATTCACAGCTTAAAAACCTGGTTTAGTTAGCTAAAAAATGTAAGTGCGTGTAATAACGTTTCTTAATGTCCGTAGATACAGTTGAGTATGAATGTGATGAAATATAAATGAAAATTTCGACATAAAATATTTAATAGACATTTATTAAAATGATCACAAAGAGTTTAGTGATTAACAATTTTGCAAATTGAATGAAACATGTACAACTTACTGGTACCAAAAATTTAAAACTTTTATGGATTTTGCAAAATTACTACTGTGTAAGTAATAGTGTTATTGTGTATAAATCGTGTTGATGATATATAAGTTCCTAAACATAAAATTTTCGCTAAAATGAAAATATTTTCTAATTTATTTTAAATATTTTGAAAAATTTTAAAATTTTCTTACCACAGTATAAATTATGATAATTTTAATTAAACGGCAACACTAATTAACATTACATTATTATTCAATAGTTAATTTTTTTTGTTTCTTCTCTATAAAGCAATATAAAAGGTGAAAATGAGTTAAAGAACCGTTTAATTCAATAAACCACAAGCACTCATTCTAATAATATTCCTACCATTTCTCGTTCCATCATTGTCATCGTGAGCAGTGAAACAGATTCTTTTTTTTTGTGTAATGCACTATCAACTTTTCTTTTGATATTTTTGTTTTTGTTTTTTTTTTCACTATAAAAACTTCAGATTTTTATCTGTTTAAGTAACGATAAATTCTAGCATCAACAGGAGACATTTTTCTTTTTTTTTTCTTATATACTATTTTGATAATTTTTTTTCCCTCTTAGTTTTTGGTTTTTCTTTTTTTTTTTGCAGTGGTAAAAGAAAAATTGAAATACATGAATTTCTAATCATAATTTATGCTGACTTTCTTTAAATTCATAGCTCAATGCTTAGGTAAATTTATTATTTGTGATTTTGATTGTTGTTGCATCAACATCAACAGACCGAAGAGACCTATAACCTGTCTAAAGCTTCTTCGATTGAAATAAACTTTGACATTTTGAAGAGTTCTTATATTTTTTGTTTGTTGTTACTAATGTTATTATCTCTTTCTATTGATTTTTCTATTATAATTTTATTTTCATATTGCGGCAATCCATATGGTATACAATGTATGTTGTATAGTGAGTTGTAAAGAAAAGAATAATTTTAAATTCATTTTTTAGCTTAATTTCATAGAATCAAGCAATTAATGAAGATATTTTCTGTCCAGCAAATCATTGCAGGATTCTCTTAGAACTGTATATTATAAATATATTAGATTTGTGTTTAACCGAATTTTTCATTTCACTAATTTCTTTAATTTTAGTTTTCCACTTAAAATCAAGAATTGATAAAAACATATTCAAAGCATTCACTAATAATTAAAAAATTACTAGTATTCGACCAAGTTTGATAAAAAGCCATACTCAATATTTTAAAATGAATTGTTTTCATTCATTTCCATTTATCCTTCATACTATATTTTTTATTTAAATTTTCTTTTTTCTTCATTTAAAGTTTTTTATTGATTTATCATAGACAACAACCGCATACGTAATAATTTATTTAAAAAATGAAATTCAATTCTGGGGATAGCCAATTTGATAAATTAAAATTATTGTATGTTAAAATGACTTATACATGAAGTTAAATTTTAAATTGAAATATCTAGTTGAATTATTAATTAATTTCGCTACGTCTCTTTTTAAATATCTATCATTTGAAAGAATAATAATGAAAATCAGTTGTCAAATGGTTTAGATATTTGTGGTGTACAGTTATAAATATATCAACCGTATCTGTTTTCAATTTATAGATTAAATATAATGATTTCAATTTCAGTAGTGTCATTAAGATTCGATTTTGTATTTAAGAGGTTATAATATTTATTAAAATCACAGTAATTACATAAAAAAAATATCAACATTTTCAAATTTATGTTAAGTCAGCTCTTTATGGTTGCAAACAAGTTTTAAAGTAAATTGAACAAAAAATTAAAGGGTAAAGAGGAGTTAAACGTTACGCAAGAGGTAAACGAGGGTCGTAAAAGTTGATTTAAAACACTCAAAAATGTTGTTTAGTAGTACAATAAATAAATGCAAATCTAACTGAATTGTACAGAAGCAAGTAAACGCAAATTGAAATCATCATTACCATCGTCATTGTCCTGTAACCCCATCAATGTGGCATATAGTGGAGTTTTTTAAATTGAAATCAGGCTATAATGAAGTTAGCAAGCCGTAAAACAAAAGCTTAAATTTCGTTCAAGACTAAATCCCAATTCTAAATTGGATTATATTATTTTGGGTTTCTAAGAAACAATTAACACTGTATAGTGTGCTTTTGATTAGTTTTTTGTTTGACAAATTGTATGAATGAGAGAAATATATATACATTCTGTTGTATATTATCAAAATTGATATATTTTTTTAAACCTTTTTTTTAATGTATTTTTTTTACACAGAGTCAGGTCAAAATCAATTTAAATCAAAAGATAAAAATTCAAAATCAGTTGAAAAATAAGAATCAAAATTGCGTTATCATGCTAAATCCGAAATATTGTAATCGGAATATAAAATCAAATTTCAGCAGATTTTTTTAAAAATATTTTCTTTTCTGATATTTCGAAATTAGCAGAAATCTGATATCTTTTTCCGATAAATATTTTCCGGGTTTCGCTGGAAACAGAATTTTAATTTCGTTCTCATCCTATTGGGAAAGCCATCATAAGAAAGCAATATATTTCTTGATATTACAAAATTAATGAAATTTCATATAAATTTATATAATTAATTTGAAAAAAGATTAGGTAAATCTGTACAATTCTCTAAAGTGAAAATTATAAAGTGCTATTCAGCAAGGTGGATAACTCAATACATAATTCTACATACGATTAGTATCAATACTGTTAAGTTAAAAAATTAGTTAATGTCGTTAGTAATTGTAGCTAGCTAATTAACTTAACCAAAGATGTGGTGTTAATGAAAACAAAATTAATTAAAGAACACATTTTTAAAATCAGCACACGCTGGATTGTTCACTTTGTAATGGTATTAATTTTAAAGCAATTAAAAAAAGTAAGTACAGTACGATTAAATTCAATAAAAAATTTATTTGTTATAAAAATATTTTTCACCATATTCTATAAAGACACATTGTAACTACTATTAAAAAGTTTTCAATAAATTCAACTGTATATAGAAATAATTTAAAGAACTACAGTATCATCTGCTATTGATGTTTTTATTTTGTTCTTATTGTTTTTGTTGCAGTTTAAATTATAAACTATCAACTGTTAAAAAAATAAATATTTCTTCATTCTATAATATTTTAATGTCTGCTAAAAATTTAAAAGTAAAAAACAAAAAAAAAATATATATATATATATAAAAAAGGTTAAAAAAAAGGTGTTTAGTGGCACAGTAAGTTTGTCGCTCTAAAATTCGAATTCATATTAATAAAAATAGTATAAATAGTAAATAATAATATAATGATACTGATGATATTGATGATCTTTGTGACTACACATACATACATATTGTATATCATATAATGATCAAATCTAATTTATGGGAAATTTAACAATTTTTGAAATAATCCTACTTACTTTATACCATCAGTATAATACTACTAACTAATAGAATATTATTTCAAGAAGAAAGATTTTGATTTAAAATGACGTCAACTTGAACGTTGAACTTTAGCCGGAATCAAAAAAACAAAAAAAAAAAATTAAAACAAAACAAAAAATAGCAGCCTACTTTTTTGTTTATAAAGTAAATAATATATATCTTCCTTGCAAGTAAGTATTAAAAACCACAAAAAAAAAGAAAAAAACAAAAACAAAAAACCAAAACTTAACAAGAATAAAAACAAAAATAAAAAAAAAAAACTGGAAGATCGATTTAATGATTCTCGACATAAATGGGCAAAGAGGCATGATACTTGTGACCGCGTTTCGATTATTTATTTTTTTTTGTTTTCTTTTTTTTATTATTTCTATTTTTTTTTTTTCAAATGCTTATTATTAAATCATTGATCATCGAACCATAACCATATGACGTACATAGCATATTATATAAGCACATATTTATGTATCTAATATTTTCAAACAAAAAGTTAAGGCTATATGGCAAATAATTGGCACAAAAACTGAAATTAAAACAAGCAGAATAAAAAAAGGGATTCCATATTTGTTGAAGTTAAAAGGTAAATATTTAAACTTTGTAAGTGAAAAGAAAGTCCACATTGAATATTATTATTATAGTTTTGTTTAAAGAAATCCTGTAATTATTATATATGTATATATGTATATGTATGTATATATGAGTTTACGGTCATCAAAAGATAAAATTAAATATAGTTAGATGGATAAAGTTGACTTCATGCACTCTGGGCAGATAAATTTATAAATTTTATTTTATTGTTCTTCTTCTATGGAATCCACTTGAAATTACACCAACAAAATTTTCCTACTTGTATGTATGTATGTGCATAGAAAAAATTAAATTAAACAATTGATTTTTTGACGATTATCTCTAAAAATATTTTTATAAGATCATTATAATGCATTTCAAAAAAAAAAAAAAAAAAAAAATTAAACTAAAAAAATTAAAAGGAAAATCTAAGGGTATGGCATGAGAAAAATTTGAACTTTAAAATAAATTCTTTTTAGAAAAAAAAAAAACAAAAAAACTATGTCAAATGGTCAGTAAATTTTAGAATTATTTAATTTGGATGTGACCTATTTAATATTTCTATTTTTTGTTGATTCTAAACAATGGTGATAACATTTTGTATTTGAAATCTTAATTTTTTTTAATATAAAATTTCCCATCAAACTATTTAGAAATTTTATAGTTTGTAGTTTTTCATATTAAAATTAAAATCTATCTATTAGATAGGGCTAACTTTTAATCAGTAATTTAAATTTTAAATAAATATTGAATATTTTTTTTTGCTCTCTCTCTGAAAGTGAAATTTTTCGGAATGCGTATATCAGAAGAAACTCTAACCCATTTTGATAGAGTGTGAGGCTTTTTCTCATTAATTTAATCTACACATATTTTTAATAACGTATCTATAATGATTAATAAAATAATTTAAAAATAATTTTATTCATGTTAATTATATTATATTATATAAATTAAAAAAAAAAAAAATAATGCACGAGAGAGAATTTTGTCGTATGATATACCAAAGGTGGATAGTAGAAAAAGAAGGAATAATTGAAATTTAGAAAAGTATGATAAGACCCTTTAAGTATCAATTTTATTTTTTTTGGGCTATAAAAAAGAAAAAAAAATATTATAACATTATTAATTGGTGTTCAAATTGAAAACTATATAGAAGGAGAAGATGATATTCAAAATGATATCAAAATCAGAATACCGATATCACCACGTGATATCAGGGTATTATTAATTAAGTCAAGTTGAATAAATTGTTACATTAGAGATATTATAGCAAAAATGAACAAGAGAAGAACAAAAACAGTTGGCAGCAATTATCAATATCAGCTAATATCAAGCTATCACCATTATCGGATAGGTATCAGTTTTTGTCAATTTGACATTTACTTTATCCCAATGACAAAAGGTCAGATCGAATCGAAAGAGCCAGATCTAAAAAATTATATAAAATTATGCTTTCACTGGAAATCGAACCTGTAATTGAAAGGCAAACGCTCTACCTACTGCACTACCTATAGCGTTTTTTATTGTGCAATCACGAAATAAAATTTTACCAACATAGATTCTGCTCGTTAAGCCATTTAAATATAATTTTAATAAACTTTACACTCTCTATTCCCTATCTATATTATGCCAGAATCTGCTTCTGAATGTTCACAAATACATTTTACGAATTTTAGTAAGCAAAGAAAGTTTTGTTTGTTTAGGTAAAGTTAGTTAGTTCAAACATTTCAATGGAGTTGTTATAGAGTAGATAGAGTATCTGCTTTCAACCGAAAGATCACAGGTTCGATTCCCGATGAAGCAAAAAATATGCTCTATGGTTTTTTCGACCTGGTCCAGCACCCTTTGTCATTGAAATAAAATAAAGGACAACAAATTATTGTGAGTATAATCTGGTAACAAATTGAATAAAATGGAGCTATTCTATTTAAGAAGGCTTAGTTCCTGACAATTTATTTTATTTTATTTATTTATTTCGCCTTAATTATAATATGTTTTTTTTTGTTTTATAGAGTTTAATTTTAGTTAGAGTTTATACTATGCATTTACACCCATGATCCTTTTTATTTAGCATAATTTTTTGTTTTTAATATTTAGTTTTAAGGAAAAAATGGCTAGAACAAAAACCTTCTTAAATTTATTTTTACATAAAACTTACTTAAATTTAAACTATAACTAACTAAAATTATCTTTTAATCAGTATTGCTAAATTTGTTTTGGCGGCCTGTGCCCAGACGGGGTAGCCGTATGTGAGCGCACCACGAAAAATTGTTTTAAAAAGAAGAATTTTGTTTTCTACATGAAGATTAGATTTACGGTTTATTAATGGACATAACAGCCTAATGTAAAAGTCTATCTTTTACAATTTTTTAGGCAGAAAACATGGTTTTGTTCTCGTCGTAGTAGTTTTTCACATTTAATGAGTTGAAGCCAGAAATTTTGATAAAATAATATTTAAAGTAATATTGTATTGCAGTAAGATATGTAGTAAAACTTGCTGTATCGTATAAGCATGAAAATGTGATTCTACTTAAATTACAGACAAGAACATAACAAAAATAAAAAACCATAATCCGGAAAAACAAATCAATTTTATTTATTCTCAACTCTATCGTTTTTACTTTCTTTTAATTGTCTTTCAGTACTATATCAATATCACCCAGTCACAATATCAAAGGCTTTAAAACAGACTTTTAATTTGATTAGAAAAGATTTTAAACTTAATTTTTATATTACTAAACTAATATTTTATCGAATTAATAAAAATTAAGTCTAATCAATTCAGAAACAAAGGTATGAAATTTAATGAACTTAACATGTTTACATACATTCTATACATTAAAACATAAATAAACATACATAATATTATATTAATGCATATTTGAGTACCTATAAATATGAAAACTGAATTCTGAAATTCTGATCTTTGTCTAAACTTAACTTAATCGTAGTTATGTTAATATTGTATAATCGCATGTATGTTCACATCAGCCACTCATAAATGCATAACAAAATAAAAAAAATAAACGCAAAACAACCCATATTGAATGAGAATTTTTTTTTTTCAATTAACGTCTTTTGTTTTTGTCATTTTTTTTCTTCTTTTTGCAACCATAACTGATGAGAAGATATTACACAGAAAAAATAACAATGGTATGACGGTGGTTACACGATTGTCCTCCACCATAATTTTTCTAGTTTCATATTTACTTCATCATTATACTAAATTTTCCGATTTTCGGTCCGGTTGGTCGTCAGTGTTTAATTTTTTTTTGTTTTGATTTTGTTTTAGAAAATGAATTTTTGGTCGGCATAATTTAGTTCATAATACACGCCAATATACCATATAGCCGCCGCCGCCACCGTCAGATTCAATATGAAACTATAATACAATATGATAAATTTTAATGATCGTCTCATATCTCAAGATGAACGAGTTCTAAAAAAACAAAAAAAAAACCATCAAAACTAAAATAATATATCCATCCATTCAAAAATGCCTTGTAAAAATCATTTTATGATCGCTAAAGAGAAATTAGTCGTTGTAGGTGGTATTTAAGTACAACAACAACAACAAAATCTAAATGAAAACCATAACTAAATCTTTTAAAAACTCTTTTGAACTTTACTCCATAATATTATGAATTTTACTTAATTTTTATTTTTGTTGTTTTTTAATTTTTATTTCCTAGTTATTTAAAAAACAAAAAAAACAACAACAAAAAACACAAAAGTGCACGACATTATTACCTACGTAGTAGGTTAATTTAAAAAAATTGATTCTTTGTTTCATTGTTTTTTTGATGTTGTTGTTGTAGTTGTTATATACCTACTTTGTTTATGATTTTATTGTTGGTCTTAAAAATTTTGAAATTTCAATTAACTTAACTTTATGGGAAATTACTTTCATGAATTATTATGGACATGGATTATGACTACATACTTAAGTATATTAAATATATATATATATAAAAAACAAAAACCAAAAAAAAAACAATTCTCATAATCAAAATATAACCTAAGAAATTCTAAAATGTTATAATGCCTACATAGATCTTAACTAGCTATGATGATGATGAAAATTAGATTTTGATTTTTTATATATTAAAACTATTATAATAATGATTGTCGCTGACCTTAATATTAAAATCAATTAGAACAGAAAATGTTGTCGAATCATTATAACAAAAAAAAATTGTGACAGGCAATTGTTATGTTTTAGATTTTGTTTAAATTTTTGAAATTGCTAATATCGTGAGCTAGGAGGCTGAACATTTACAATATGAAGTCCTTAACTTTAATATAATGTATAGGTAGTTATGGATAGATCGTAGTTTGTGAATTTCGGGAGGGCAGCTGTCCCATATATCATCGCAGTCGCAAATGGGACTTATTTTGATAACCCGTGTTTGTTAGTTAGTCTCTGAGCCCTTAAGGATACCTATAAGTAATATATAAGTAATTAGATAGACACATAGTTTGTTGATTTCGGGTGGGAATCTGTCCCATATATCATCGCAACAGCAAATGGGCTTATTTTGATAATCCGTGTTTGTTAGTTAGTCTCTGAGTCCTTAAGGATACCTGATTTTGTGATTACGCTCAGGATATTTTACACCGGTATGCTGGATAGCTTCCATTGTTCGGCGAACTTAATTCCCAAGTGGCGAAATCCGCTACGAGTGAACCCTTCGCAGTCACAGAGCAGATGTTAAATAGATTCTTCCTCTATATCACATATTCTGCACAAGTTATTTTCGGTTATACCAATTTTATAAAGAGTGTTTCTTTATTAAGCAGTGGTCTGTTAAAATCCCTGTTCCCTATTGAGATTTAGAATAGTTTTCGTTTTTTAAACAAGCGTTTAGGCATGAGCATTTTTGTTTGACGATTTCCAGAAACATTGACCAGGAAATCCTCAACTTTTGTACTCTACCCAAGCTTTTCATAGCTGTCAATGCATCATTGCTGTGCTCAGGGGAATCACACAGAACATACTTGACCCTATGAAAGGCGTATCCGACGCTTTTATTGCTAAATAATCTTCAGCTTCGTTAGTACTATGCCAGAATGCCCTAGAAACAACATTATTGTAACTTTATTTGATTTTGTCAGGGTTTTAAGTATTTCTAAGCAATCCCATATAAGGGTAATTACTGATTACTCATTGAATGATTTGGAATTGAATTTATTCTTAGCTCCTATGGCAATTAGTTAAACTATTTTTCTCTTTCAATCCTATCGTTCCATAGAAATTATTATTATTTTGTATATTTTAAAGTGGAAGGAAGTCATATTATATTAATAGAACTAATTCCGTCCAGGTAACCCTTACTTCTCTTAGCACACGTCGAAACGTTGAAGCTCTCTCTCTCTCTCTCTCTCTTTCTTTTATAGATATCTTTTTGGAAATGACACTTGCTCTTTTGGAATAAAATCAATAATACCTTACTTCCAGCGTAACACTAGGGAGGCTGCAAGTATCCATTTCTACATTTCTACTATTTCAACATCCAGTTGGTTAAAAAATAATTTCGAAAATTTATTTATTGAAAGAACTGCTAAAATTTGGAACATTGTTCCATCCTCTCTGATAGGAACGCTTCATTATACTATTTAATCGTTTTCTGAATAACGAACCTACAAAAATTTTATATAAAGAAGTCCCTTTCTTAGTCACTGATGGGGAAAAAAATGTCCATTCTAATTCAACGATTTCACTAAGGTTTAAATTATTTAAAGAAAACATATAAAACTTGTGCATGTTACATTATGACCCATGCGAACTAATAAAAGACCGCTTATTTCAGATATTGACAAAATGTTAATATCTACTGAAATGTAAGCCTAAAAAATATTTAATGTTTATTATATAAATAACTTTTGTATTTATATAATATATAGTTGTTCTTATAACACTTTTATGGGTAAACTAATCTTATTACAATATTACAGTACAGCAATTGCTCCGCAGCTTTATTGGATTCTCCATTTAAATGCTATAATGTATTTATAATGTTTCACAACATTTGCAAAGCACTAAAGTTAACACTAATACTACTATAACAGTATTTATGATAGTGTTATATGAGTGCGCAGGGGTCTTTTATTACAATAAAAATTGTACGTATAGGCATTAAGACAACTTGTTGAGACAACTCTACCAAATTATACCAAAAGATACGAAATTAGAAACATTTGCAACATCGAAGACTTAGTAGGATGCAAAAAAAGCACAGAATAGCGACACAGAATGGTGACAGAATTGAAAATAACATACCAGCGAGATTGATGAAAATAAAGTAAATAGAGCCGGAAATTAACAGGAAAATTACAAAAAGGGTGAAAAAAATGTTTACACTCGCAATCACAAAGTGCGAAACATTATGTTTTATCAAACAAGTAGATATGGAATAAACAATATCTGATAGCAAAACATAGTTTCAAGTTGACACAATTTTTAAAACTCCTCTGTACATGAATTATAGAAATAAAAGAAAAATTTTATATTAATTATTATATTTACTGTGATAATCACGATATAATGATAACTATTAATGTTAACATGATTTTTGTGTCAAAAATTCGACTTTTACAGTATTTAAGTACAACTCATGTAAATTTTCTCTTTTTTCTCTCTTTTTGTGTTCTCTCATTTTATTTAATCTATACAAAATGTCATATTAAATCCCTTAATTTTACAAGATTAAAATTACCATCAAACCAATTCATTTAATTTAATGCAAACAACATTTTAATACTTTTTGTTAAATTAAACCAAAAAAAATAAATAAGAAACAAAAACCTATTAAAAAAATAAAGTTTAAAAATAAAAACAAAAAAAATAGTTTTTAATGTTCTTGTCAAAATTATCCGTGTTAAGAAATATGTTTTTAATTTTGTTCTAGTTTTTGTTATTTTTTTTTTTTTTTTTTTTGAAATTCCTACACAAAAATTGTTTATAAGTTCTTGTTTATAATATAATAATAATAATAATAATAATATGTATGTAAATTTATATAAACAAGAGAATTAAATAAATGAGAAGAACGCGTGCTCTAAATAAATCACTTGTGTTGTGCTGCAGTATAACATTAACAATCAGCAACAGTAATAGTAAAAACAACAACACAATTAAAAAATTTACAAAAAAACTGACAATTAATACGGGAATTGAATCCTGGTGGTCAAGATTATTATTTTTTTCTGTTCATGTTTTTATTCTTATTTTTGTTATTATTTATTCCAGATTATAAGATTAAAACTCGAAAATCAGCGACATTGTCTAAATTTTTACTTGACCGTCATGATCATTACCATCACAACAACAACATTTAAAATAAAATAAATACATAATATAATAATATATGCTTTTTTTTAATAATATACATATGACTGTATGATATTGAATAAAAGAATGAATTTGAACTAGAAACTTTTGTATATTATATATAATGTATAAAAAAAAAAACTAGGCTGAATATTTTTTTAAATTGCGCATTAAACTATCATCAGTGATGCATTCATAAATGTGCATCAAGACTGCCCATCGTATAATGTCATTCGCGTGTTTATATAGATGTACATATATTTAAAGATTAGCGCGCGAAAATTTCATTCGCGCAATGTTCATTTTTTGGTTTGTTATTATTTTTAATTTGTGTTGTTGTGTTGCAGAAACAAAAAAAATAAATAATAAAAAAATGCAACAAAATAATAATGATAATAATAATTACTGCAACACTGAACTCGATTTTGTGTTCAGTGTTATATGATGATTATAATGGATTTTAATATATATATATATATATATATATATTATATATATATTGTACATATTATAATGTTATTTTTTCGCCAGTGATAGAAATCATCATAATACCAAAACAAAATAAATACATATGTACTGATACTGATGATGATATAATGATAATGATGATGATGATGATCTTTCATTGCGTGACTGATCTTTTATTTTTCGATGTCTTTTCTATGAATATATGCAATAATACTATACGTATGTCCATGTGACATTATATATGGTGTATTATTATTTTTGTTTTTATTTATTTATAATGTAGGTACTTGTATATATGTAGGTAATGTATTGTATTCTTTAGAATAGATAATATTACTAGTAAATTCAACTTTATTATATTCGTTGTTTAATGTGAGAAATAAGAATTCACCTTAGGTATCTAACTTGATGAGAAATATTCAAAAAAATATATATCGTTAAAAAATAGAAAATTTTATTGGAATCTAATTAAAACAATATCAGGAATGTGTTTGTGTGCCTTTTCTTCCAATGGGACTACATACAATTTGATATATATCGATTTTTTATATGATTTATTTAAATGAGACCGTCAATAAAATAGACCTATATAAAAGTAATTATATTAAATTATAAATTAAAAAAGCCAGGTTAGCTGTAGAAAACATATTATTAATATTTAAAGGCATCTTTTATAGTATTCTTTTGTATCAGCTTCTCTATATGCATATGGAAGAGTACTGTGAAAACAAACTTAAATCTGCTACAAATAAAACATGATAAGATTTTAAAATTGCAAATTAATATTGTTCAAGCCCTTTTATTTTTCCACCAACAGATTGTCGTAGCAAAACAAATATTAATAATGTTTTCGAACAAATAGAAAAATATCGCTTAGAGAACTGCCTAAATTCAGAAAAGCTACTAATATGAGCAGTTGTAGGTCAAGAATGTGCTAATAAGTTTTTTTTTTATTTATGTTCAAGTTAGTTAAAAAAACCTTTAAAGTAAGCATTAATGAAAAATGTTTTAAAAAAATATATTATAAATAAAAAAGTTTAGGCTAGTCTAACTAAATTATAAGCCATAAATGTAAAAACATTAGTATAAGCGCTTAATAATATAAATTAGAAATATAAAAAATTGTATAATGGCATTAAAACATATTAAATAAATTATAGTAATAAGAATAATCTATATATAATGGAAATAGAGAGTTTGGGATTGTGTTGTGAAACAAAACTAGCAAGAGTACAGCGGAAAACAAACAAACCAATTCACAAAATTGAAAAAATAAATTTTTTTTTTTACTACTACATATTTCTAATTTTTTTAAATTTTTAATTCAATATTGAAATTCCTACAATAATATTTTTTTATCACATAATTAAAGAAAATTACAAAAAAAAAAATACTCGAAAGGCTATACGGCGATCAGTGCTTCAGAAGTTATGATCTATTTTGTTCCCACACTTCCTGTTTTTTTGCAGTAAATTTTTTTATTTTCATTTATTTTTATTACACGAACTTTTATTTTATTCATAAAAAAAAAAAAAAAACTCATTTAGTAGGTGGTAGGTACGCAACATATTATGTGTATAATTTTTTTTTCATAATAATTTACTTTGGTTTTTACTTGATTATAGTTTTTGCTTTTTTCTAATGAACATGCAAAATTGAAATATTTTCTATGTGTTAGAAGAATGAAAGGCTCTTCTGAGGGAGATAAGACCTAACGACCGTAACGAGCGTAAGACCTAACGACCATATCCCTAGGATAGCTGGAATTACTAGGTTTCCAAAAATATATATCTTTAGTGGCACATTTTATCCTTTAAGGACGAAAAGGATATTTGAAAGTATCCTTGTTGTTTTGATGTTTTTGTACAAAGTTCGTTATATCTGTTGATCCATTAAATATATCAATATTCAGGTATATATTCTATAAAGTCAACGGTCTTCAGCATATTTTGACATTTATTTGAGGATGACTGGTGCTGCCGTTATGGAGATATTGTAGTTGAAAGTAGAAAATTTTGGAAAAAGAACAATTTTTATTTTATTTCTTGAAAAACCAAATACATAAAATTTTACTATAAAACTACCCCAATATTTTTATACTGTTGGAAAGGTAAAATAAATAAATTGAAATTTACAGAATTCAAGCAACACATGTTCGAATATACGACTTGAAAAATAAAAAAGCAAATAAATATTATTGAAAAATTATCAATTCCATATTCTGTTATGAATTTTTCCTCTAATTGACATTATGCTGACTAAAATTGGTCTTTTTTATACATAGAAAAATTGCCAAAGTGGATTACGATAATTTAGGAAGTTTTTGAAATAAATATTAATACTAAATTATCCTTTTTGATACAACGAGTCTAGTGATTTATTGGTTATTGGAGGTTCTTTGTACATTTTTGCAAGTTTATCGTTTCAAATTCTCTTAATAAAGCTCTTCAAAGCTAACTCTAATGAAAAATTAAAATTAAACTTCTAGTACAACATCATTCTAGATGGTCTATTTAATCATTAACACCACATATTCCAATCACCAATATCCAGTTCATTGGGCTTGAAGCATTTGATTGAATATTTATTTAACAACCAAAAAATATTATTTTATTAAAAACATTTTTTTGTTTTTTTTTTGTTGTATAAATTCGTTACTGATTGACCTAATTTTAAGACTAAATAAAAATAAAAAAAAAAAACAAAAAAAAAGTTTATTTACTCTTGTTGTTCACACATTGTTTGGTGGTAGCTCATAATGGTAGCCTTTTATCGATCGATTTAATTCTATATATTTACATATGTATGTTATTGTATAGATGTCGGCTCTTTGTTGACAATGTCATGCAAATTCAATTTCAATAAATTTTTATTTTTTAAGAACGTGCAAGATTTTTTGTTTGTTTTGTTTTTCTGATTTTTATTTACCAATTTCGTAAAAGATTGATATCCACAATTGACATAGTGAACCAAATAATTATAAATATATAGAGTTGATTCTTTATTTGTTTGTATAGTTGGTACTCTGTTTACAAATTATTCTGTTTTTTTATTTTCTTATTTTTTGTCATTCTTATAACACTGATTATTGGTAGTAATTTAAAAGCTTTTTTAAATGCGAAATATAATAAGAATTGACGATTTTACCATTAAAATGGTTGTTATTTAAATGATCTGCTGGTACATACCTGGTTTTATATTTTGTTTTTTTTGTAAAGGTTTGTTTTATATCAGAATAAATTTGTATGTCAACAGAATAATTTTTAAGATGATTTTGTAACCGAAGAAGGTGAACAATATTCTGTCATTTGACAGATTATCAATTTTAGTTCATCTGATAATGAGAATCAAGCCCATTTCATGCCAAAAAGAAAAACAAAAAAAAACTTTTGTATTCAAAATATTGTAAAATTCAAAATTAAATGTTTTTTTTTTGTTTTTGTTTACAGAGCTTTAAGATTAATATTTTAATAGAACATTATTACTGTTAGTTAAAAATATCAGAAATAAAATGTACTCGGTTATGATCAAATTGTAAAATGCATGTACATAAGTGAGATGATAAATTTATTGTACGAAGAAAAAAATATATTTTACATTCCTCTATAATGACCAACAAACACTCCCAGTCTAAATAGTTAATTAATATCCAATCCAACTGTAACATTTACTAAATGTACAATCAAATATATAGTAAGGATAATCTAAAAATATTTTATTTGGTTTCATTCCTCTGCACCTATTTAGCAGTTTTATCTGGGTTTATTAAATAGTCTTCTAAAGTACCCTTAAACCTTAAAAATAACTTTAGTTTTATCGGAAAATGTAATATGGGCCACTATTAATTTATTATTATTACGTTTGATAGTTACAAGTTCAGATATTAGGGAAAATTGGAAACAATTTAGTATTATACCGCCTATTTCAACACTCGAGAACGAAACAGCCGTAAAATATCTTGGGGGTTTATTAACATCGAAACTAACTTAAACTTCATTGTAATTAATGTCAAAGGTGCAATAGAAAATGGTAATAAATTTTTTACGGAAGCAAAAAATCTCTTCTACAATAAACATATTAGTAAAAGAGTTAAAATAATATACTACCAAACACTATCTATGATACTATCAAGATGTACCTATCTTGTTAAACATTAACTGAATGAAAAAAACAACGGAAGTTCGAAAAAAAGTGCAATATGGTTTGCATTAATAAACATAGAAAGCTTGAGTCTGAATACAAACATTTTTATTCTAATAAATATTTGTATAAAGAAGTAAAATCGATAATTTTATTATGGAATTAATTCGAAACCCTTATGATAGAGCATTAAAAACTTAGGGTATAATATCACTTATATTTTACCATAATGAGGAGTACATCAAAAAGACTCTGCTAGCTGCTTTCATCCTGACTCCGCCAACCGCTTTCATTAAAATGGTTATATTTAAAA
This sequence comes from Argyra leucocephala, assembly GCA_963942445.1. NCBI lineage: Eukaryota > Metazoa > Arthropoda > Insecta > Diptera > Dolichopodidae > Argyra > Argyra leucocephala. The sequence goes on from OZ012678.1 coordinate 158,126,912, forward strand.
CTAAAATCGTGTCCCTATACTATTTCATTATAGTAGACGGGCCTTGTAAAAAAATTTAATACAATCCGGGCCATGTTAATATAGAGATAATATGAAATACGACATGTCTATACTGGATAAAAACAAAACTATAACGAATAATCATTGGTGGTCAATACAAATAGGACAATTTGATAAAAGTGAGTTAAAATAACGGAATAAATTTGTAAATTATTTAGTTTGCAAGGAAATTTTTTAAAAAGAGGTGTAAGTTTGATTAGAACGTCTTTATTATAATAAACATATATTAACATTGTTTTTTTTTTTATATTTTACAATGAATTAAAATTGAAGATTATCGATACATACCAATCTAAGTATGGTTACATTTAAAAATTGCATCTATATTATAAGAAGACTATTAATTTAACATAAAAAAAAAACTATTTTTTAACACACTGACGTTCTACAATAATTTATCATCATTGTATTATTGGCTATACTATATATGTGCATCATTGTATTATTGGCTATACTGTATTCCGTTATTTCAAATTAAGTAGCTATTAGCACTATTTTATTGCAATTGTTTTCAAACAAATTAACTTTTTTTGATTGTTTTCATTTGAAATATCCCATATTTGACAGTTTTGAACTTTCGAAATAAGTAATAAAAAAAAAATGAAATGAGTATGCGCACCGTTGCGGTGGGTCTTCTTGTTACATGAAATTGTTTTGATTATTAGGACCTGCTAAAATTGTTTTTAAAAATAAAATTTAATTAAAATAAATTAAATCATTTTCTGCTAACAAATTATCGTCATTACTAGCATACTCAAATCAAAGATTATAAATATGACAAGATATCAAATCGAAAGCAACGTTTTATTAAAATTTTATTTATTCATTTTTAGGGTTATATCTCCAGAAAGAGTTATTTAGAACTCGTTAAACATTTGTCTAAAAGCTGTAATATTGTAAATTGTAAATGAATGGCTGTAAAATTCTCTTTTAAATAATATTTAAATGATGCTTCCATTGGGTTGGTGACCAAATCTCCCAACCGAAATCCATAAAAAAAATCCATAAATTCAATATTCATAAAATTGTGGCAAGATTAATTCTGAAAGAAGAAGATGTCATCTTTTTGTGTCCAACAGCGGCTATGCATAAAAATGATTTAGTTAAATATTGTGGATCAAATATTTAACCTAGATATCGTCTACTACATTCCTATGTATCCAATAAACCATTTTTGCCGAAATTTACTTTGCAATGGGCTATGCTCTATCCGAATTTGTATAGTCAAAATAAACGTATCTCTTATAGTTCTCGAAATATTTTAGATTTATCCAAACAACCTATATTTTAATGCTTTTTAAGCTTTCAGGTTGGCACTATTTGTCCAAAACTACAATTTGTTTACTATTAAGTCATAACAGTCTTAAAATAATTGCGATTAAGTATTCCTAAGTATCTAACAGAACATTTTTATTCGTAAATGTCCAAAGACATATGAAGCGCTTTACACTATTGACTATACAGTAAATTTCTATATAACTTTCTACTAATTTTTTTTTAAATATGTTATTTTTATAATATTTCAAAATATTGAAAATATTAGATGGTAAAAAATTGTTCAAATTTCTATAAAATGCAAATTTTATTTGATTATTTTTAAATTTTTGCAGTTAAAATTTTCGTCAAACTTAAAAATAAATCGATTTTATCCACATTTGGTTTTTGGTAGATTAGATACATTTAGAAATGCCCGACCATATATAAAATTAATACCTATAAATATTTATATTTTACAAGCATTAAAAATAATGGGGTGGTACTCGTTGATAAGCCAGAGATTTGATAAAATAAATTAATTGAAAAAAAAAACATTGTATAGTAAAAATATGAAGTAAAAACTTGCAGTACCGTAAATATTAAAGTAAAATGAATTAAAGCAACAACCAGGATCGTTTTTTGTGAATTTTTTCATTTTGGCAAAAGTCATTATGGATTTTATTTTTTGTGAATTTAGGGACTAATCCGTTTCCATCTTTTATATGGCTGAATTAATTTTATTTGAATAGACAAAAAAAAACACCAAAATGTACTTGAATCCCAAAACCTACGAAACCATTTAGGTGAATGCAATTGTCTCATACAAAATTTTTACTGACTAATGTAGTTATACGCAATGGCATATAACAGTGTGGTTATTATATATCAAAAACCTGAATACTATGTATATAAAACGTAAATAAATTCATTTATTATATTTGATTAATAAATGATGTTAACCCCATCATACCATTAAGCTCGTGGACCAATTATATAATAAAATACAATTTAGGACCAATTATATAACAAAATTATAATGAATCATTCAATCTCAAGCTTTTTAGAATGTCCTTCTTTGTTACAAAATTGGTTAAATTATTATTAAAAATGATTCCTACATTCCGACGATAGTTTTATATTGTAATACAATACGAATTCTAAATGGATTAGAGAAAATATAAGTTCGTGAAAAACTAATTAAATAATCACAAAAACAAAAAAATAATAATAATTATCTTTTAAATAAATTTCATTAAATTTTAATTAAAACTTAAATAGGTTGCTACTGCCTCCTGGGTTTCAAAAAGTAAAATTAACATTAAATAATTTAAACATATTAACTTTTATTAATATAAAGTTAGCTAAATTTTAATTTATTTATTTTTTTTTATTTTTAATTATGACCCCTACTACGAAAATTTTACAATTAAATTTTTTTTTTTTCCCTAATTAAAATTCCAAAGAAGTTCACTAACTTTTAATAATAATTACTTCCGAAACACTTGTAATTTGTGTAAAAACAATTAATATAAAAATTCTCATTAAAATTATTAAATTTTAGAATTATAAAAAACAAAAACAAAATACCATTGTCTTGCAATGAAAATATTAAAAATGCTTCCCACATTTAAACATCACTTTAAATTCTTCAATTTTGACATCTTCTTAGATAAAAAAACTTAAATGTGAATTTAAAAGATAATAATTTTGAAATGCTCTGAATATCATCATTTGATCAGATCTATCTGTATGTTCTCGACACCTATTTTCTGTTCTATATTAGGCAATACTTAAAAATGTTTAAATTAATAAAAATTAGAATAATGAGAAGATTTTTTCAATGGTGAAGGTAAGTAATTAGCAAAAAAAAAAGAAAAGTTTTTAATGTGAATCCAGTTAAAAAGAAAATTGTGACAATCACGCAATTCCAAAAAAAAAAACGAAAACAAAAAATTAGAAAAACCAAGTCAATTAAGACTGAATTTTAATTAACCTACGATATTTGATACTTATACCATTTAAAATTGATTATCACAATGGAATTATAAAAGCGTAAATTTAAGGTCATTACAAAAAATATAAATTTTTTGAAAGTGTTAGAGTGACACAAAATTATATGGGTAAAGAAAGATTAAAATTGAAGAAGTGTTATGGGCAATATCTCATAACCTAATTAGAATAAGAACAATTTTATTATGTAGTAGAATGTCTGAAATTTCTATTTCTATGAAACATTATGGTAGCACTGCTCTCATCGATGTGATGTGGTTCAAAGTGCTAATTACTGACCTAATATTAATTAATTTAAAACATTTAGGTCATGTTATTAATGGTATTCTCTTTAATCACCCACCTCTTAATATCGTCTTTTAATACCGTAATTTAATTACCCTTAAGTCCTATGATTTTGAAATACTATTCGAAAATATATTTTTAGGTCAATATATCGATTAAATTAATATAATGATACATTTCTGATGTTATAGAACTTTCAATAGAATTTTATCGAATTTAATTGAAGCACCAAAATATAAAAAATTATAATATATTAACGGTAGTAGCAGGCCTACAATTTGATAGAAAAGAAATGTATAGTACAGTATTAAGTATTCAAGTAAAGGCAATTATGACTGTAGAAATATTTTTATATAAAATAAATGTGCCTGAAACAATTATTGTGAGCATTAAATCAGTTACATAGTTTTTTCTAATTTATACTGCTAAAATTAAGCTATCTATAAGGGTGGGTGGCTACATTTTTAAATTACAAATTAACTCTAAAATGTACTTTTATATAGTTCGATGTTAACACTTAATTTTAATATTTTAGCTTGGTTTAAAAAATTAAATTTAAAAGGAAATCCAAGAATCAGCATGTACTGTTAACGCTTTTCAACATAGAGATCAATCATTTAATAGCTGACATTTCAGAGTTATTGAACTTGCTCTATGGTGGTGAAATCGATTAATCTGTTAAGTCGAAAACAATGAAGATGCGAGCTCGGAATAAATCTTAATAATCTCAATCTAAGAATTTTGCCCAACTAAAAAAATAAGCTGTGTGTAGTTACTTACCTTTTCGTGCTTAATTAAGTACAGTACTGCAAGTTTATACTACAATAACTACAATATTTCAAGCATTCATATACCAAGTTTCTGGTTTATTAACTCATTAAATGTGGAAAACTACTGTCAGGAACTAAACCTGTTAGCTGTTATTAGAACAAAATATAGTTTGTATCCGAAATTTTAGCATGTACCATTTGCCTTACAATCTGTTAAAAATTATAAAATTGCCAAAATTCGGTTCCTACATTTGGCAATGTCAAATTAGATGATTAGAATTGAAATATTTAAAGAAGGTCTAAAAGTTTTTGTGAATAAATGTCTCTACAAGAGCAGATAATTTGACCGTTAATAAAGCATTGAAAATAAAGTAAGGGAGTACAAAAAAGCGGATTTAACATTACTTTAAATTAATTGTTTTAATTTATTGAAATCAATTGAAATTAACAAATATTAACAATTAAACATACAAGGGGAAGTGAAAAAAAACCGATAAACAATGCAAGGCAATTAAGCTAAGATCGTGGTACCAATAAACTAAAGAGTGAAGAACGAAAAATAAGTAGAAGAATAAAATTAACTTTTAAATTGACTTTATTACATTGTCGATGTTCTCATCAGAATTTACTCTCTTAAGATATTTTTTATATTATTTTTTAGATATTTTTTCTTCTTATTACATTCTCATGGTATAGGTGGAATTTGAATTCACACATACGTTAAAATGTTTCAGAGCTCTGTAAAATTGTTAACAAAAAAAATGTTTGTTAAATTTGACTCTAAAACTAAACATAATAAAATGTTGTACACCCTGTTCTATGAAAACTATAACATGATGATGAAAATAATTAAAGTCAGCAAATGACTTAGTTTTAATGATAAAATTTTTTAATAGATGAATTTTTAAAGTGAAATCAAATCTAACACAAAAATTTATGTAAATCTTAAACCATTTATAATTACATACATACAAACATATGTAGGTAGTCATCATACATATGGTATAATAATTTAAATAGGAATAATAATTTAGATTTGTAAACAAAATAAGAAACAAAATTCAAAAGAAATGAATTATAAGGTCGTCATATATGTAAATGTGGAACTTTAAGACAAAAAATAAAAAAAAAGAATAAAAATGTATTTACTTTCATTTTTTTAATTTTCCGCGATTTTTCCTTATTCAGTTTTAGTGGTTACTAATTTAATTTTTTTATTTTGTTTTTTTTATTTTCTAATTTTCATAATGTCGGGTACCATTTCTAATTTGTTTTATTTTTGTTTTGTTTTTTGTTTTTTTTTTTTTTTGTAGTTTGTTTTTAGTTTAAAATCGACCCAACCTAATTACATACATGTAATATGTATGAAGGATGGGTGAAATGTAAATGAAAGCGTTTTATAATGATGGACTTGGATATGGTCTGAATGTTCATTATAAAATTACAGTATATGTAGATAGATATAGTAGTAAAATGTGGTTAGTTAATTTAGATATAACATTTTTGAACATTTTCTTTTTGTTTTTTTTTTTCGGTAAAATTACATAGGTGTACGCAGATTAGACAATAACGACTGACAATACTTTGACCTATGTATATAATTTTAATTCAATTTGTTTTAGGTGCGGTCCAAAAAATCTAATATTAAAAAATATAATTTCTGTTTTCTTCTTTTTTGGTTGCATGTAGACAGAACAATGTAAAATTTACAAAAAAACATTTTTAAATTAAAGCGAAAACATATATTCAATTTGAAATTTAATTTTTGATTTATGTTTTTTTTTTTTTTTTGGTATATGAATAAATAAAATGTTGTCACGAATTTTTAAAAGATAGTATATAATAAAATTAGAGAAAAAAAAATATGAAAATTTATAAAATTAAGTAGTAATGAGTTTTTAAATTTAGGAAAATTTCTTTATAAAAAAGGAAAAATTGTTGACCTATATAAACTTTAAAATTGTAAGCTTTCTTTCTTCATATATGATTTGTAATTTTTCTTTTCTTAGAAAATGGGGACTCATTGTTTTGTTAAAATTTATTTATTTATTATTAAAACGTAATAATTAGAATTTCATTATATCTATGGTAGGAAATTAATATGTGTAAATCAAAATAGATATTAACATATTATTATACAAATGTAAGTCACAATTGACGTCATAGAAATATTTAAAATTTATTTTAACTTGAGAATTATAATTGTGATAGAAAATACCATATGCAGCATTGACTATGTTTCGTTAACCTTTCGTACCTTATTTTAAAACGTTTGAATGGCTTGAATATGTGTTTGTTTAGCACATCCTCATTTGAATACCGTGTGTCCAGATTTATTTATTTATTTCTTAGTGTTAGTATACATAAGTAGTTTTTGTAAGTGTGTAACAATAAAATGATGATATAATTAATTTAATTACATACTTAGCTTATAACTAAATCATTTAAAAATTGGTTACAAATCATAAATCATATAAATTAGACAAAATTAGTTAAACTTAAAAAGAAGAAAAATAATTTTTTATTGAATTAAACTAATTTCATTTTCATAGTTCCTTAATTCTAAATTATTATTAATTACATGAGAAATAACAAATTTACATTGAAATGTAAATGAATTGTACAATAAATAATACAATTTAAATGAAAAAATGTACTTCAATACTTGATTATCATGGATCTAGATATTTTTTTAAAACTCAATATTTTTCGATATATACATAGTGCCCTTATTTCTAAGTATTGTTCTAAATTGGATTTTTTTATTTGTTTAAGATATTAGATAGGTGTAACAGGCCATGGTACATATTTCTTGTTACATTATTATTTCAAAATTAGTAGAGAGTTTGATTTGATATACACAGGAACATTAATAGAATCAGTCAATGGGTAATTAAAAACATACCAAACAAAGTTTCTATTAGATTTCGTTTGTAATAAATAAAAATGATTCTATTTTTATATACAATTTGCATGATATTTGATATATACTATACTGAAGAGTGTTTATAAAAGAAACGTTTGTAATTACCAAGCAAAATATTTATTTAAAAAATTGTTAGAATTAGTTAGAAAATAATCGAAGATTTATTTATTAACACTGAATTCAAAACTATTTTGCAACAATTTGTTTATATTTTTTCAAAATTATCAATAATTAAATTATATTATTGAGAATTCTAATTTTAAGAAAAACTGTTAAAAGCTATTGTTTTATAATTCCAATTAAGCTTTAATGTAATTCAAGTTCATGTCATATGAATTCAATAAATTTTCTTATTAAATAATAGAAAGACTTAAGCGTGAAACTTTTTCTTCTAAGAAGCTAATTTAGCTTATATTATTTTGCTTATGAGAGACAAATAAACAGGATAATCTTGAAGTTCTAACAGATTTTAATTCTCATCTGAATTCATCAATTATAATAATTATAATAATTTATTCCACTTTGCAACTGAATACATATCTTGTATATAAAAGTTTTCAACAAGAAAGGAAAAATGGGTCTAAAATATGCTCAATGTATTCTACCTTATATAATATAATTCACATTTGCACAATATTTGAAAATAGTACGAATTTATAATACACATACTTCCCTGGAACACTGAAAAAGTACTTTTTTTTTGGCTCGTTACATTTCTTATGGGGATTTTGGGTCAGAACCGGCATTGCTATACTACTAAAATAACTATCCAAAATTGTTAAACTTAAGGTGCTAAAAATTTAGAATACTTCTGGATAAAAACATGTTTACTTCTAGATAAAAAACATTAACATCTTTATTAACGAGTCACTGTTTCTATATAATAATCGGAAAAATTTAAGTTAATTTTACACTTTGATAGCCGTGCTTATAAAAGCTGAAAGTCATATTAGCTGAAAAATGTTGTTTTTTAATCAAAGATACAAAATTTCCAAAAAATAATGCTTATCATGTTTTTATAATGTCAATTGAATTCGTAAGTATAATTCCTAAAACTACTTACTATTAAATATTTTAATATGGAACCTAGGATAGCTTAGTAGAAATTTGATGAGATAAAAAAACAAAATGAAAAAGAAAGTCAAATAAAGCAGTTGTTTTATCAAAATGAAGTCAGAATAATTTATTAAATTAGAGAAATGTATGCAAGCAGTCTTGTATCATAACTGATTCACGTACATTTCATCACTATCAAAAAATAAGAATATTTGAAAGTTTTAATTTATAAGAATTAAAATCCACTTTAGAAAAATGTATGCAAAGAATTTTACATCACAGTTATTGCCTTCAAACCACCCAGTTATGAAGTTTAAAAAAACTTTCACCTGTAATAATCAGTATTTAGAGTACAATGTAATATGAGATAAGTTAATAAACTCACTACCAACATGTCAAATTTAAGTAAATTCTTAACATACATCTTTCGATTTCAATGATTATTATTATAATTTTGTTGTAAAGTAAATTAAATTAAACAAAAAAAATATTTTAATATCAAAAATTTTTTTAAATTTTTTATAAGAAAAAATTATACATTTTTTATACAATAAAAAAAAATCAATATATCATCAATAAGTTACATGTACCCAGGTTCTTTGTTTTATTGTCTGAATTATAGAATCAAGAAAACTTGAATATGTTAAAAAAAAAAAATCTGTATAAAAAAATAGAATCTTAAAATTCATGATTTTTATTAGATAACTTAAAATAAAAATTTTAAAAATCATTGCCTTACATCATACCATATCCATTAATTATATAAGAGATTTAAAATGCGTTCAACATAAAACTCAACTTTAAAAGATGGGTTCAAAAAACAATATAATATAATCAAGCTTAAAAAATAAATCATAGATAAATATCGAACTAAATTAATCAGTTTTTACGCAAAATTTATACAAAAACAAAAAATATTTAATTTACTAAGCAAAAAATTTAATGCATGATCATGAAATAAAATTAACCCGTTCAACCCCTCTGCTTAAAAGACTAAGTAAAAAATTATAAAATTTAATGTTTATCATTATTTCAATCTTTTATTTTGTTTTTATTTTTATTAAAATTATTTTTAACCAATTTAACTATGAAATTATAAATAAGCAAAAATTAACAACAACAGCAACAACAATATTTACATCTAAGTAATAAGTAAAAATTGAATGACTAACTGATTTGAATGATGTCTGACGACGACTGAAAACAACTATAATAAAATGAATTGTACCTGTTATATGGTATTCAATCAAATAAATTAAAAAATAACAACAACAAATAATAATAATAATAAAAAAATATAAACAAAAATATCAAATTACTCGCTTGCCAAAAAAATTTGCTTCCTTGTTATTTCAAATCTCGTAAATTTTTCTAGGTCTAAAAATCACTAATCAAAATTGATTGCTTCTATATGTATAATCTGTGAACTGTGTATGTAATGTGCTGCAAATTATCTTCGTTAATTTGAAAATAGAAAAACAAAAAGAAACAATTTTCTGCCTTTTTGATTCTATTTTATGTATTCGTCACTATACATATTGTCGTTACTAAACAATATGTTACTATCAGCGTATCAGCGTATTCCAATCATTAGAAAATATTATTTTGCTGTATCGAGAAGTTTTATAAAATAATTAAATGAATAGTAAAAAAGTAGGTACAGTCAAAATATTATATAACGAATAAAGATATTTGCCAATTATTTGCCAATTAAAGTAAATAGCCTAAGATACAGGAGAGGTTCAATATCAAGCAAAGTACTGAAGTATAGGGAAATTAAGATAAGAAGACTGCGCAATTTATGACGTCGTGGAATCACTTAAAAGAAGCTTATCCAACTAGTGCAAAATTGTCGCAGAAGCAAAAAACCCAGAACAATGTCAGATAAAAAATATTTACGGATATCCTGTGTTCCTTACATTTTCAAAGGAAATTTAAGTAAAATTGTAATTAAAGGTATTTTTTGCCTGTGCATATAGATTAATAAGATAGAGAGAGACTACGTCTAAATATTTTTATTACGAAAAACGCCTGTAATGAGATTTCAGAAGCTTTTTAGAAAATCTGTGACGATACAAAGTACATATTGTGATCTCTGCAAGAACTAGCTTTAGGTGGTTATATGTTTGAAAACTTGGGATATATTCTTATTATATATATATCTGATATGTATTTCACATATTAAATTAAATATCTATAGAATTGTATTTAGATAAGATTTAATCCTAAAATATTTATCTGTACAGTTTTGTATAGTAGGACCATTATCATACAGGTTGACTAGGTTTAGTATCGTCATAACAAATAATATTTAGAACTGTTACTTCATTAAAATTAAATTGCGTAGCATAAGCCCAAAGTTCGTATTTGATCCAAAATTATCTTAAAATTTGTTGTTGTATTGATATATGATGTTTTTCTATGATATCTTATCTGGCAGAATAAAATGTCCATCTATTCTTCGCCTTTATAATATCTATGCTCCAGTGCGTGATTTCAGAAGTCAAATATTTTTATATCTTCAAAGTCATAGACCGAACTATGGTTTTTCCGAACCTATAGCAAACTCTCAGCGCTTATTTAATTGACTTCAACTACAGTAGATTCGTTTTTAGGAGCAAGTCAGCACATTTGTTGATACATTACAATAATTCTTCTAATTTTAATTAATTATAATTTTATTCTACAAATTTATTAAAATTATTCTCTATTATCATTTGAACGTGCTGCCTTTTTATAAGTACTATTATTGATATTACTATTAATATTTATTTATACTACTTAAGTCTAATGTTTCTTTTTTTAACTTCTTTTCTTGAATCAATGTTATTTTTAACTTGAAATTGTTAATGCATCTTATTATTAATGTTATTTTATATTTGAAATTATTTTTATATTTTAGATATTTTGTTTTCTATTTCTAATTGTATTTTATTTTTTAATATTTTATAAGCAAAATCTGTAAGGGACTACCCAGTAGATTGAAATAAATAAATATAAAAAACAAAAAAATTCGGTAAAAAATATGTCGCGTCTGAAAGCCGAGAACACGGAGAACAAAAGGCTTAACCATAAAAGAAAGCGGCCACAATTGAAAATGTTAGCCACAGATAAGAGCTATGGAAAGATTTCATTTCTAACACCCTATGACCCGCAGATGGGGTTTCATGACAATGATGGTGATGATAAAAAGATATGTGGAACATACTTTTTAATATATTCAAAACAGAATTTTAAATATAAAAAACAGTTTGCAAATCACTGATTTATGTGGTAAATGTACTACACGATAATCATTTTATAAAAATTTTATAATAGTATTTGGCCTGCCAACTATATTTTTAATACGAAACAAATTCAAATGCAGCAGCCTCATTTCAAGTAGTAGGTATACATGTACATATGAATTTGTTTTCACAAGTTTACAAACAACAAAAAATAAAAACCAAATACAAAGAAAGCAACAAAACACGGATTCAGGCGCGACTGATTACCAAATCAAATACTTTAGGTTGTTGTTATATGTAGAAAGAGAGTGCAATCTACCGGAATTCTTCTAATTTAAATTTATAAAAGTTCTATAATACTGTTATGATGATACTTTTGGTTACGTAGGTTGATTATTGGTGATTTGTTGTATTCGTTTTTGTTTTTTTTTTTTTTGTTCTTTTTGTTATTATTATTGTTATTGCAATTTTGTAAATATCTCTTGAATTTTCTATATAACCAAGAGAAAAGAGTTCATTAGCATTTTGAATCCAATTCAAGTTTAAGGTTAGTTTGATTGATATTTGGACAGAAAATGTTTTGTTTTTGTTTCTTTGTTTTTTTTTTTTTTTTTTGAATAGTGATGCGGAAAATTTAATATATGGAAATTGTTTATTTTGTTTTTATTTTAAATTATAGAACCATAAGACCCAAATCAAATCCAATCAATTTCAATCAGAGATATGTTAAAGTTGTTATTTTTGTTTTGTTTTTTTTTTTTTTTGATTTTTCGTTGTTAGTTCTATTAGTTAGAGTGCATTGTATACTAATCAGAGATTTATATAAAGAACTGATGCTTACAATAAATGCGAATTTGTTTTTGTTTTTAACTCTTGAATGCAATGCATTTGTTGATAATGTTCTTGAAATTGATATTGATGATGATGATGATGATGATGAATGAATGGACAGAATTTAATTCATGGAAACTAAAATCGATTTTGAATTATAAATGACAGGAGAAAATAATTGTAAAATGTTTCATGTAATTGGATGATTATTTTTTTTTTTTGGTATTTTTGTTAGTTTTGAATCGTTTTTAGAAATTGCAGATATAATTATAATAGAGAATGATTTTTTTGTAATGACAAATATTTTTTTAAATTTATTTTATTTTTAAGGACATTTTTTTGTTTTTTTTTCTTTTTAGATTTAAGCAATTTAAATAAGTTACTTGATTTGTAGCAGTTAATTGGCATTAAAAGAGATTTAATGAAAATCTTACCTTATAATTAATTGTTTTGAATGTACACCTGTAAAACAAAAAACAAAAAAAAAAATATTAATTAATTATATTATTAATTTAATTTAATTTAAAATTAAGTAAAAAAATTATTTATGAATGATATGGGTTTTGACTAGTCCAGAGCGTCAATAAACTAAAATAATTTTGAACCACATTAAAATGAAAGAAATGAATCAACTGAACATTTCAGCCACAGTTTTTGAATGGTTAAACAACCTAGTACTTAAAAAGTATTTAATTTTAATTAACAATAGTAGTGAAAAATGTACAAAGTATGTGTACATCAGAGGTCAGTAAAACCAAAAACGCTTATATTCAACTGAAATCAACATTTTCTAATAGATTACATGGCATACATTAGGGTATAAGATTCCAAGTGCCATAACAAAAAAAAATAACCTTCAGCGTCCTGAATGTAGTATGATGAATTGGAGTCAGGAAAATGAATTTATTTTTACAAGTCAACACATTGTAAAAATTTGAAAATATAGTTGGGCAAACAATACCAGACCTTTAGCAAAATAACCTGAAACATGGATCGGATGTTGAATATAAGCTTCGCAATATGGAGACAAGAATTATAGAATTGAGCTAAACTGATATACCTATTAAAAACAAAAATAAATATTTCAAAATAAAGTATTGATTAGCATTCTGACTTAAAGTTTGACAAGATCAAGTCTAAAAATATAATGTCATAAGACCCAAAATATCAATATTGAAAAGTTATTGAAAGTAATAATACCCCAATAATGTGGTTTTTCATAGTGTAATATCAAGACTTGTTTTAAATTGAAGTCTCGCAAATATTTTGCCTGTTGTAGATAATTTTTATATCTTTCCAAATAAAATTAATTAACGTGTAATTTTTTCATCATTAGACACAAATCAGATATTTTTAATTAATACTAACAACTTAAATATCTTATTAAATATATCTTGCTCAGTATTGGGTTCAGCTCTGATTTCTATTCAATCAAAATATATAAAGTTTGTGCTCTTTAAATCGTTATAAGTCTATGTACCAATAAGTTAAATGATTCAGCACTGAAGATAAAACAGTGATGGAAATGTAAACACAAATACCGTCTATATGCTAGCCACCGTAATATATAATTGCTCTCTAGCCGTAATTATACTTTTATGCGGTCAATATAATTTTTTAATATTCTAGGATATTTGATAGATTTAAAAAAATATTTATAACCTTTTTTATACTCGTAAATACATAAAACTGACGTTTTTGAGTTACTACAGTTTTGAAGAGGACAAGCGATATATCTTTTAATATTTATTTTTTTTTTGTAATCATAATATTTCGACTAGAACTAAATCTTTTATATAAAATAAAAATTATATTAATGAACTATGTGTATTATTAAATTAAATATAATTCCATTAATATCAATTTCCCATCTATTGGCATTTATAAATTATTTCTTTTTAAAAATTTCTTCAATTCTAAACAAAACTAACAAAACAAAGTAGTTAAAGTTAAGAATATACTCGTATATAGAATTACTAGATCCTTCATAAAAAATCATTTTTTATTATTTTTTTTTTATTTATCTAGATTTAATCATTAAAAATAATAAAAAAAAATAAATCTAAATTTCTTAAATAAAATAAATGCTATTTATGAAAAGTAAAGGTATCGTATATATACCTATACCTAAATGTAAGCCCTCAAAAATTAATAAGATAATCTTGTCTGTTTATCGATTCAACGATCACCTCCTCTTATACAAAAAAAAAAAAAAAAAAAAAAAGAAAAAAAAATTAGAAAAAAAGTTAAAACCTATTTTCTAATTCTAAAAATTCAATTCAATAAGAAATTGAAACCATAAATTGAAAAATGAGAATTTTTAGAACACCTTTTTATGGATTTTTATCTTAAAGATACAATACATAATATATCTATGTATTTCTATAATAATATGAACTTTTCAAATACGAAATTCAATAGATTCTTATTTTTATGCCCCTTTTTTTTGTTTAGTTTTATGTTTGTGTAGATGTACATATATATATAATATCAATGAATTTGAAACCACATTTATTTAAATACCTTCATTTAATTTTTTCTTATTTTTTTGTTGTTGTTGCTTTAATGGTATTTATTTAAGAAAATAGTAACTCACTGATTTCGATATTGATGACTTTAATTTCAATAGAATATTTATTGTACAAAAAAAAAAATAAAAATAAAATTTTTTAAAGATTTCAAAGTTAAAGAAAATAATAATAAAAAAAATAAAAAATAACAATAGAGTGCAACAGAGCAACAGCAGCAACAATATTTACCATAATCAATATAATTAAAAGTAAGTAAGCAAAAAGGCAACTGTAACATCAAAATAATAATAATAGAAATAAAAAATAATTTAAAATAAATATTATGTAAGATTCCAGTTCAATTATCAAGAGACCTATAACTCGGGTATTAATACTCGTATAGGTTTTTGTAATAAAATTTGAGGACAATTTTTTGATTTAATAAAATTATGTTTATTTTTTTTATTGGGCTTGATTTTAGTGATATTTTAATTAAAATCGGATTTTCTTTTACTTAGTGATAATATTTTCTTTCGTTGCATATTATTGAGACATTTCGAAAGTAACTAATTTTTAACTAATGCTTCCCAAATAAATAAATTTATTATATTACCTTATTTTTTTATGTTAATAATTATAAATTTAATAATAAGTTAATGAAGAACTGTTAAGGCCGATTGGCTTATTATTTTTTATACTATTATACTTAATAAATATCACCTTACAACGTAAGTTTAAATTAATCTAAATAAAAAGGGTATTCACAATTAAGTGTAGAGGTGTTGTAGGTGTAGCTGTACAATGATTTGTACAATAATTTCGTGAACGCACCCTTATACTTTTGATGTTGTACTCGATGTAGGATTGTGACAGCGGTTTGTTTACACATGAATTAATTTTATAGTTATGAGAATAAGCGATAAAGAACTTTATTTCTTTCACTTGTAACTACATTTATAAAATAATTCAATTAAAATTTTGTTTCAATTCAAATTTTTGATTTGAAAAATTACTGCTGCCTTTATCTTAGCCATTTTCCAAGTTAAATATGTATTTACAGCTGTTAAAATTAAAAAGTACAAAGGTAACAAATGTACAATACTGTAAGTACAATAGATTTGAGTCTTGTAAAAATCTATCAGTCTCTTAAAATAATTTGTCATATAAAGATTTTACAATGACAATACACTTCTGTACTTCTACACATCTAGTACAAGACTTTACCTTCAATCTAAAAGTAATTTCCTTGTTTTATTTATTTATTTTTTTTTATTTTAAATTGATTTGGTTAAAACTATCTCGTATTTCTATGCTATGTGTATTGCTACTCTATCTAATCTACGAGTAGTTTGCTGAATATTTCTGGTTCGCTTAGAAGTTCTCTTGTATACCTATTCAAGCAATTTTGAACTGATATTTGTTATATATATATCATTAAATTTTGTTATGCTGTTTTTATCTTTAGCTGGTCTTTATCTTATCTTTTATTGATTATAATACCTTACCTACTTCTCTTTAGTTATACTACTACTCTCTACTTATTTGTTGACTTCTATAATAACTGTAACAGATTGCTCCTATTTCCATACTATATTTTTTTTTTCAACCAAATTTTTTGTTAACCAAATTTTTCTTATTTTATCCATTTTACTGCTTTTTTAATTCTGAGTCCCAGGTGTATTCCCGATAAAACTATTTATATTGAAAATTTTTATGTTTGTTTCAAATTTCTATGAATATTTGATTAAAGAAGTGAATATAAAACAAAAATTATATTTCTTATATATACTTATTTTGTTTTTGTCTGAAGCCTTTCATAGCAATAATAATAATAATCAAAAAACAGTTCATTATGAATGATAGAATGAGAATTGAGAGAATAAATTAATTTTTTAATTTTATTATGGAAGTAGGTATAAGTAGAAGTAAAATGTTGAGAGAAAATAATGTTAATGCAATATGAGAGATGATATTTGTATACTTTAGATTGTTGTTGGTGTTTTAAGTTAATGTGGACACTTTTTTTAAACTGCACCAAATTTTACTAGATTAGCAATACTATTTTTTACTAATTTTTTTCTTTGAATCTATTGTACCGGTCCGTAGATGTTGACCTTTGTGAAGAAAAATGTTCACTTGTGATATATTGAAATGTAATGCAAGTTTTTTTATATTCATCAGTCAGCACAAGGTTATGGGAACCAATGACTTCACTGGTGACACACGTCGGGCTTAACGTATAAACTATTTTTTATGTTAACCGGTGAGCGTGGACTTAAAATATTAAATGCATCAAGATAATATTCCAATTTTGTTTCGATCCAAATTTACGATTAACATAATATGGTAATATATATATATATTTTGGCACTATAATTGCGTAGTACAAATTTAATTATGCATTTGGCTTAGGACTTTTAAATCCTTTCATTCTGATATTTTATTTATAAAAATTGAAAGAGATTTATTTGTGTAAGCAGATCTTGTTTATTTGAATATAATTAGGGTCGATTTATCAACTTACATATACTTAAGTTTAAATTAATTTGAATATCTATATAACCAATCGGCCCTAATTATTTTTAAATAAACAAGGTTCATTTTCATATTTACATAGATAAATTCATTTCAATTTTTTTTATTAATCAGTGTTATAAAGTAGGCAATGAGTTGTGGGAATAAACATATTTGATGAGAGAACTCTTGCCGATATTCAGAAGAACATGAAAATAATTTTAAAGTCTTAGGGGTAATTACATAGGTACGTAACAACCTTATGTATATTATAACCGATTTAGAAAAAATAGTGAATGAAGGTTTATTTTATTTATATACTGGCTGCTTTAATGAATTGCTATTTGAAATAATGTGTTGTTACTAGCAAAGAATGATGCAAAAAAAATATTTTTACTACCTTTTTTAATATTTAGAACTGCTTGACGTTTCATTCAAACTTCCTTCTATTATAAGAGACGAAAATATTCAAAGCATTAAACTTGTATTTCATATATAAATCAAAATGTATTCGTATTACAAACGTATCATCAATTTCATAACAATTAAAATATTAGCTCTCATAATTATTTTACTACAATATTATGAGAGTAAATAATTTAAGAAAAAATAAAAAACAAAAAAATTAGAGAGTAAAGATAATCAAAAAACAACATAGGTCTAGTATTTCATTATTTCAAAAATCTTGATATCTTTTAGTGCCATAATGTGTAGAAATCATGTTTAGTAGAATCGTTTGTTTTTTTTTTTGTTTTTTGTTTTTTTTTTTTATATACGAGTATTTACTTGATTTTTCTTCTTCCTTATATATTAGATCCTTATTTTCTTTTCGAAGCTTTTTTTTATTACTATATATTTTTTTTTATTTAATAGACATTATGTATGTATGAATATGTAGTGGATTTTAGTGTGTAATAAACCTGATATGTTAAGTTAAAAAAAAAAAAACAACTATTTTTTTATGCTATTTAAAATTTAAGAAGTGCATTGACTTTGAAATAAATACGATGTACACTCGTATTCATTATAAAAAGAATAATGTTTAAAAGGCGTCTAAAGATTTAATAAAATAATAAAAATAAAAAAATAAAAAATACAAGAAATTTATATTAGACATCGATCTATTTAAATTAGATGAAATATAATTTAATATATTTTTATTACATATATATATATATATATAATAGTTCCATACACATAGCTAAGAACATTAGAAATATTTTTACTATATTTTTGCGAATAAAATAGAAGATAATGTTGTAATAATGCAGTCCGAATAAATTTGTTTAAAAACTATTAAAATATTATTTTTGTTAGAAATTATTATTTTGGGTAAAGTAGTAGAAGTGGTGAGGGGATGTAGTAAATATTGTAAAGTTTTGATCTCTCAATTGTGTTAATGACTAAAACTTTTTATCTATAAAATTCTTTTGTAAAATATCATAAAATATATAATTTTTCGTCATAGGAGGTTTTATAGTAGATTAGTTGAAATATTTAGAGCTACAAAGAGAAAGAGTAAATAATTGAGTTAATTACACTATCTTTTATTACAACGATTTAACACAAAAATATCAATTATACATAAATTAAAACAGTTAATGATTTGATATACTTCTATATCCTAATAATCGATAGGAAGACAGACAAAACGTGATAGATGATCATGAGTGATATTTGATTAGCAGTAGATTAAATATTTCGTCGCTTGATGATTATTTTGGTTCATGCCCCAATTGGCTAGTTTTGCGAAAATCGATTTTTAAGGTTTATGAGTATATTGTTTGAAAACTGGCAGAAAAATTTTCCCTTTTTTTACATTGTTACATTTTTTAATTATATTAAAAATTTCTATGATTTTTATTAATAACTAAAGAAGTTTAGGTTTTTTGTACCTCCCTTCCATAATTTATTCCATATCATACATAAGATAACAAAAATATTTTTCTTTAGAATATGGCACCACAAATTTTGGAAAATTTTGTATGAAAAAAAAATAAAATTCCAAGAGAAATTATAAAAATTTTTTTAATTTTTGGAAATTTGATTTTTAATAATAAGGACAAAAATTTTAAATAATTTTGCTAAAAAAAATCAAATTTGTACCAAAAATTGGATAAATTTGGATATAGGCCAAAATTCGATAAATTAAAAAAAAATGTGGATATTGAACTAAATTGGTAAAAGCTAAACCATGGCAGGTAGAGCTTCCGGAGTTAGAAATTACATATAATAGGCCGATCCTTAAAACCCAAAATGTCATTATTAGATTGAAACATAAAAATTGGCGTATGGCACAAAATAATAATCAAGCGAAGATTTATGTTTACTAAAAATTGTGTTTTATTTTTTTTGAAAAATACTATTTTAAGAAATTTATTTAAACTTATTAGTTTGAAACAATAACTTTTACAACATCCAAATTTGATTTGGTACAAAAATAATTTTCTTTTTGCATTTACATTTTATATTTTACATTACTCTTTACATTTTACATGGACTACTCCAAATTCATTAATTAAAAAACAATTAATTTAACAATTCTGCCTAAGTATACGAACAAAAAAACTGAATAGATATCACTCGATTCTATAATCACTGACATAAGGGAAGTTCAATTACAGAATATTCGAATAATAAGTCAAAAAATTAAAATTTACAACAAAATTTGGATGTGGATTTGGATTTGGATTTTTAGTATAGAAAATAATTGAAAAATTAAGTCCCACCATTCTTATCGCTTTTTGTTATTTTATTAAGAACATCAAAATGCTACTACTTATATCTAAATATTTATCAATCTCTAATAAATAAAAAGAAAATCTATTTCTTATTCCTACATACAATATTATTTATGTAAGTAATGGTTAGTTTGCGAGAATGATGAATTTTTAAGTTTTATTCATATTCATTTTGTACTATGTAGATCCAAACGATCTTACATTGTTCCAGTATGACAGCTACTGTTATATTGACAGTATGACAGCTACTGATTGGTTAGATGGGTAGAATAAGATTTACTTTATCCTCGCACTTAGGCCTCGCGACCCGTTGTACCCAACTACCGTTATTTACTGTTACCATTACAGTTACCTACCGTTACTGTAGTTTTTGAAATGTTATGATAAACAATTTATTTAATATGAGCGACAGTGTTAATTTTGTTGTTCAATGAACTTTTAACAAAATAAATAAATAAATTAATACAGAATATAAAAACCTTACAAAAAATATACATTAATAAATTGAAAATTACTAATAATATTACTCAAAGAATAAATATAAATTTTAATTTATTCGACAACTACAAAAATAGTATTTTTTTTTTTAAAAAATAAAACACAATTTTTAGTAGAGATATACATTAAAAGTAATGTACAGGTAAGTGTTATGCAACATTAAAAATTGATTTAAAACGATTATGCGTAGCCATTAATTACAAATTTAAAGTACAACTTATTCTTTTATTGCATCCAGTTTATTGGAACCTAATTTCATATATGCATGTAAAAAAAATATATATAGATACAACATAATAATTTACAAAAATACATGTAAGTGCTATTCACGAGACCTTTTCATAGATAACATAATATTTTATAGCATTTCTTAAGTTCTCCAGTTTATTTTCTTTTTAACAAGATATTTCGGTTATAAAAGAATTTTTTTTTTTATTTTAATTTTTAATTAGGCACACAGCTAGCACACCTAGTATCTAAAATTTATATTATCTAAACCACAAAAAATAACAATAAAAAAAAAATAAACAGAAAAAAAAACGAAAAACTAAATTTACAACGATTCTAAAATAAATTTTAGGAAGGGTAATAAATTAAAATAAAAAAAAAAAAATCAAAACAAAAACAAAACATAGAAAAATAGAAAAGAGTTCTTAAGGTTCTTTTATACCTTATCATTTTTATTTCTTTTATTATACCTGAGTGATGATGATTACCTGAATTTTATTAGTATGTTAAAAAATCAAAAAAAAAAAAAATTATCAATACAACAAAAAATATATATAGGTACCTACTCGTATTAGTAAGATAAAAAATTTCCATTATTTTTTGTTTCATTTCTTGTTTTACTATATTATATCTTTTGGATGCATAATATATGTATATATATATACATAACAAGATTCAAGATTAGAAGATAAATTTGTAAGAATAAATTTTTTTATTATTGTAAAATTTGAATTTATGGCCCACTAACCTGAAGAAAATTTTTATATTAGAATAATATATTTTTTTTTTTGTTTTGTTCTGATTTCGTTTTTGGGTATTAATTAATTTTCAGTGGTCTTTACTTATTAAATTGGATTCAATTTAATTTTTAAAATTTAATTTTCTCTCATTTTAAGTAAGTTTTTATTGATAGTATATTAAGTATATATATATTTTTTGTAATTATTTATATGAATGCAATTTAGTAGTAGGTTATAATTTTTTTTTTTTAGAAACGTCTCTTATTGTTCATGTTCGATGGGGCTACAGGCATATTTCTATGGTAAATAATATAAGAATTTTTATCTATCACAAATGAATTTCAGTACAGTATGTTGAATACGAAAAGATGTTTTTGATATACGTAGTAAATAAAAAAAATGGTATGGATATCCAATTAATGAGAAAGTAATATTGTTGTAAAAATTATACTAAAATTAACATTAAATTCAATTTTAATTAAATTACAATTGAAAAAAGATATTAGTATACGACCAGTAATGGATTAAACTTTTTATTACTATACTATACTATATATTGAATTACTATATTTTACTGCTCAACCGACCAATATGGTTTAGTGACTATCTACCTACTAATCAGAAGGTTCCGGATTCATATCCTGTTCAAGTCCTGATTGTTGGAAAATGTATTTTCAATTATTTTTTCTTTGGCATTACAGTTGTAATACAGTTTGGATTTAACTAAAATGCTATTGCAAATACAAACTCTACAATCTCTACTTTTCATATTTTATAATTTTAATTTTTTATTATAATCTTAGTTGTAATAATTGAATAAACACAATAAAAAAATATGGTTATTGCAGTTAAAATAGTGTAACTTATTGCGCTTTGTGGTATGGTATTGTCAGACAGGTAGATCGGAAAATGATATAGCCAGTATGTATATACTTTGATCTGATTCATGCATTCCCCAAAATCGGAATACAATTACGTTTTTGGTTTTGCTGAAGTTTCTATGAAGAAAATAACATAGACAGTATTATAGAACGATTCTGTTCCAGGACATTCTATACAGCGTTATAGAGGCGACTTGAGAGATATAAGTTATTATAGTCCTTTAACTCTTATACGAAAATTGAATTCAACGGATTATGATAAAGTGTTTCTTAAAATTATTCAATGCATGCCAACGGATTTTTTAAAATTGTAATAGTGCTTCATTGAAACGAAATTACATTATTTAAATATTTTCTTATATGCCCAAAGAAGATGGAAATTTTTACAAAGCTGTTCTAAGAGTTACGGAGAGTAAATAAAATATTAAAAAAGTGTGTAAAAGACTAATGTAACAAATAAGATGTTTAGTTATTTTAATTAATATAAAAAATGGCGGTGGTGGTCTTCTTTTGTTTATTTTATTATTAATTAAAAAAAATAAAACAATTTTTTTAAACATTTTTCAAAAATTGCATTGCTTACATAAAAACAGAATTAATGTGCTTTTAGAAATTTTTAATTGGAAATTGTCCCTGATTACTATATTGGCAGGTAGATATTGATTTTTTCGATTCAAAGTTAGCTAAAAAAATATTAAAATCTAAAAAATAATCTCGAATAGCGAAAAACTGATTTTGTGTGATAGTAGAGTCTAATTCATTGGATAACACTGTGGATCTAAGGTTGTGTATCTAAGTCATTGCGTGAAAGCACTTAAGGTATTTCTGTAATAGCGTTGAAATTTGAAAAAAATATATATGTACTATATATACTGTTATATGTAGGTATATCTTCTTACAATTACATAATATGCCTACTTCTTATACAGATCGAAACCAAATATAATATAATTTTTCAACCCCGCGGGCCGAGAAAATCCTATCTCAAAACTTATTTTGATTACTTGGATAGTCAGAAGCATTATATCCTGTTTTTTTTTCTTAGGATTTGGGATAGTTCACATATTACAAGGTAGGAATTTGGAAAATATGAAATTTTAATTATTTAATAGGGTACGTACACTTTTTTTTTTCAATACTAATAATCAATAATTACAAATCAGAAATGTTAAATGAAGATATTAGAGTGATTTCAACTATGGATAGTACTTTCAGAAGTTTTAGAGAAAATAAATCATACAAAGCTAACTATTCCCTACTACTTGGTCAAAATGCTTGTAAAAAATTAGTGCGAAGGAAAATCTACTAGACTTCAAAGAACGCATTGCGAAAACATATTTTGACCGTGACTACAAAACTATCCGTTCTAGTTTAATATCGAAGAAAATATTACCCTATCTATGCTGTTCCATTTTTCTCAACTGTAAATGTTTAAAGTAAAAATAGAAATCAGAATAAATATTAAAACAAAATATACCCCACATACCCGACACAAATTTACATATTTTTGCAAATTTATAAACATTAAATTTATAAATACAAAAAATATATAGTCACTAGCTGTTTTCCATTTAAGTCTTTTACAATTGTCCACACAATTACATTATACCAAATATAATATACAAATAAGCATTTAATTTGAGTATAAAAATTTATTTTAAAAATTATTTCAATTTTGTAAGTTAATTTTGTACTCATATTATAATCATTAGTATAAGTTCTTATAATTGTGAATAAACAAAATAAATAAAAGTAAAAAAAAAAAAAATAATAGCGTGTTTATATATTCAATTTAACAATGCTTCATAATTATAGATATATAAATATTAATGATAACCAAATTTGATGAAGTGACATAATAGAGATTGAGTAATATTTTTCTAATTCTTGGACCTAACCGCGTAATAATATACGTAATAATATACGAATATGAAATGTATCTGTACCGCGTCACAAATACGCAACACAAACTACAACACGTAGTACAAAAAATACGTTGATTTAACACCTATATAGTGCAGCGATGATACTAATTTTGCGCAAGTAGTAATACACAGTTAGGTAGCTGGATATGATGTACGAACAATTTACAAAATAAAACAATTTAAATGATCGATGCAGTTCGTGCCTCTTAGAATATAAACCAGAATAATCTTTCAGTATATTTCTCAATTTTTCAAAAATATTCAAATACATTGAGACCAACAAAATAGAATATATTTTCCAAGAGTATTAAATGACTTTACACCTTCTTAACCGATTTATGTATACATTTCTAATTAATACAAAAACTTATATACTGATTAAATAAATAATTATTCAATAATTGCGCAATTTTTGGATCTATTGATATTTTAAATTAAATTTTTTTTTACAAAAATATTCACATCTAGAAAATCATTACTATATTTATATTATAATTAACATTTTTTCACCCTTAGATTCCAGATTTAATAAAAATAACAACCATGTTCTTTTTTTTAATATTTATATTTTCCTTTCAAACATTATAGCCTTGAGCCTTTTAAAATGTGCAAAATAAATTTAGTGCAAAAAAAAAAAAACACAACAAAACAAAGTAAATATTTTTTGTAATAATTTATAAATATAATTCGAAACTCGCTTAATTATATTAGAACGAACAACAACAAAAAAACCAAATTCAAACAGAAATTCAAATTAAAAATGAAAAATTACAAATAAATTAATATTATAAAGTGGGCATTTTTTTATTAAACATTGTATTGTAAATAATAGTTCTACGGTAGCTAATTCTATTGTTAATTAATGTTTATCTATAATAATGGTAAAAAATTACTAAGGAACAACAAAAATAAATATACCGTTTTTACAACATATGACAGTTTCAATATTGGACAGGTTTTGTGATTAATTAAATCTAGGTACTGAAAATATGCAATAGAACAAAAGGAATAACAATAAAAATTAGGACAGGGTGTGGCAGCACAAAATTAGATTATAAAGTATAACAAACAAAATAATGATAAAAAAATTTTTTTTTAATATTAAACAGTAGGTCCGAATATTTTAAATTCTAGCGCATGTACAAGAAGAAAAAAAAAAATTGTATACAGGTAATTTGAGTTGAATCTCAAGTACAATAACAACCTTCATTCAAATTTTTCTTCATTTAATCACCACCATTCTATTATTTACACTATAGATATAAATTTATTGAACCGAACCACAATTTTTTTATTCTGATTTTCATGTTTTTAATTTTGTTGTTGTTATCGTTGTCGTTTTTTAATCTTTTTATTTTGCGGTCCATTAATTGAAAATTTTCTAATTAATTAATTCTCAGTGTTTTTATATAAATTTACAACAAATTATAATGTTTAAGAATATATAACTGTAAAATTATATTATTTTCGTATTAATGTGTCACCATCAATACTACCCGATTTAGATAGTATGCTCGCAAAGTATATATAGAGAACGCATAAAATTAAAAGATTTTGGATACAACAGAGTTAATTATTTGTAGTCAAAATAATGACATTTACATTTTGTATTACATTAAAATAACATTTAAGAAAACCTGTCAAAATGTCTATTTAATAAAAGTAGTTGTGTTGTTTATTACGTTTTTTTTTTTGTCGGAGTTTATGCATATGAAAATAAATAGAGCGGAAATTTATTACGGTTAAAATAGGTAAATAATTTTATATATTTTGTTATTAAAAAAAATTTATTTAAAATATTAAATTTGGTTGTTAATTGGAAATAAAATAGTTATTCATCATATGTGATAATAATGGTATAGAGAAGGTAAATTATCATTTCTAACTATTAATTTTGGTGCTCCTTGTCTGTATTTTTTATTATGCTATATAAGAGATTAAGTTATGATTATCTCAAGCCCTATTATTGTTTTTTTTGTGTCTTATTAATTGCAGACGTTTGCAACTATATCCGCGGTTTTTATGTTTATATTCTTATAGGTTTTTCAACAATAATATTCTTATTTATTTGTCAGTCCTCTTAAATTTTTCGTTCAATAGCTACTTTCGCCGGGTCATTCCTTTCAGATAGCCGAACTGAAATATTCAAGTTTATATTAGATATATACGTTCCAATCTGCTTTTAGATGTTTAGATGATTTTTAATACTGTCAGATATTGATTAGAGTAAACATATCAGAAATCTATTGTAAACGAAAGCTTGCATCATGTTGTTTAGCTGTGAGATCATCAATAGTTTCACTCTAACAGTTATAAAATCCATTCAGTTTAGGCAATAAGGAATAATATGGTGGATAAGCATGATGTCAGTCACCGATCGATGTTATTGGATAGATTTCAGATCTATCAAAAATAAATTTTATGGAAATTTGTTGGGAAGATTAGTGTTGTAGAACTTTGGTTCTTGTACAGTTTAGATCGTATGTACAAAATTATATTTTCAGTTTGATTAGTATTGCATATTATTTATATATTATTAGCCAAAACTTAGCTCAGAGAAATCATCATACTTCGTCCCGTTGGCTTTCCGAAAAGAAGAAGGATTGTTAGTGAAACGAAAAATAGTAAGAAGTAGGGGAAAGGTTTGACGGTAAATGCGACCTATGGTATTGATTTTCACTTTGAATTTTTGTAAATTAAACAAATAAAAACTACCCCTTTTTTTGAACCATCTTGGTATTTCCACGGTGTAGGTAGGAATGGGCATTTGCAGCCTTTCGTGTTCGTCGACGGAATTGCTTGAGAGATGGAAGTAGTTATTTTGGTTCTTCCAATCATGTGCCTACTCCCACGAGGTATCTATAAAATAGAGTTAGTGCTCAAACGATACGATGATGACCAAGTGGAGCAAGTGTTAATGAAAAATTTACATCGTCAATGAGGAGAATGACGCAGTTTTCAAGCTTAGAGCATTGCTTGAAGTGTCCGTACATAGATTTGAATTATATTCCATCTTAAGTCGTATGTGGACTTTATAGATATTAAGCAGATCTGACGGTGAAAAATATATGCCTTACACCAATTCAAAAAAAATCCAAACATTTTGCGGCGCTTTTCGCAATATCGAAAATTACAGATAAAAAATATGGCGTTTCCAATTCGATATTTGATCTCTTTTGAAATAGATATTTTGTTGACAACTGTATACCATAGGTTGTTCTTTAGTTTTTGTCTCGGTATATGCTTAAATATTAAACAGAATGTATTAAAATTTTGAAGAAGAGTTTCAAAACATAATGAATGCAAACTTTCTAAATTTAAAATTATTTTCCTAATTATAAGTTTTGTTTATTAAAAATTCTAATAATGACTACCACAACTGTTTTGGTCATGTTTACTAAAATTTTATTTTAATCTCGTTTAAGAATTAAAATTTCTCTATATAAAAATAATAAAT
This sequence comes from Argyra leucocephala, assembly GCA_963942445.1. NCBI lineage: Eukaryota > Metazoa > Arthropoda > Insecta > Diptera > Dolichopodidae > Argyra > Argyra leucocephala. Next base: position 158,154,828 of record OZ012678.1, read on the forward strand.
AATATATTTTTATATATATATATTTTATTTCTTTGAACTAAATTTTTAGTTATTATAATAAAATATTTTTAATTAATAATTAATTAATTAGCAATTTTTTTGAATTAATTTCCGGAAATGGGCATATTCCCGTTAAATATATTCAAATTTAAATTCACGGTATTTTTGAAGCATAATTATTATTTTAATTTTCCATTTTTCTCCTTATAAATTTCTAGAAAGAACGATTAGGTCATTTACCGCATGATACATTTTTGAATATTCTTCATTAGCATTTCATTAAATATTCAGCGAATTCTCATAATAAAATTCGAATAAAAATTTTTGACCTAAATATTGACAACAACTAATATGGATAAGTGTCCCCTCAAAATGATAATCAAAAATAATATATTACAATATATATTATAATATGTATACATATATAATAATATATGTACATAATTTTTTTAAATTATATATGTAAGAATTTATGTTTATGATGATTATTTTTTTTTAACAATTAGCATACTTTTGCCAAATTTGTCAATAAGAGAAAGTGTTTTCAAAGATTTTTAGCACTTTCTTTCACCAATAACAACAGCAAAACAAAAATAATAATAAAAACAACAGAATTATTTAATTTGCTTATAGTATATTAGACAACAATATATTTGCGATGTTTTTACCTGTCATAACTACCTGTCTGGATTTCCGCACAATTACTCTAACCGTTAGTTTCATTGTTCTTTTTTTTCGTTTTTATTAAGAAGCTAGCACCATGAATCATGATAACATGTGACATTAATAATTTATCAGTAGGTGGATAACATTTTAGGTAAAATTCCGTATTTAGAAATAATGTGGATGTATAGAGAGTTGTTTACTTTTTTAAAACATCAGAAGTCAATTAAATAAAAATAAAAAAATGAAAAAATATATATTTTTTTCTTTAAATACAAGGTGTATAAAAAAATAAAATGTTATTAGAAGTAAATTACTTAAAAAAATGTTTACGCAGAGAATTATATTTTCATTATACATAAGAAAATTTTTACTTGCAACATAACGTAAGGGATTGAGCCAAGCTTGATGAGATTTTCCAGACTTTCACACTTTCATTACATTGCAAGTAACTTTGCTCTTGCACTACCTAAACAAAAATAATAGATAATACTTTCTCAAAGGATATGTTCAGAACATGTAACAGTATTTACCTTTAACGTAATTAGTAGAAGTGCATAAAAATATGTAATGTAGACATAAACTTATATTTTTAATAATTTTAAAAATATAAGTTTATAACAATAGAATATGATTTTAATTTTGGCCCAATGGCGAAAATAGAGTTTGTATATTTTTATTTTTAATTTTCTAATCGCATTAGTGCTAGGTTTTCTGTCATAAATTCGAAAGACATGTTCAATAAAAAAATTACATAAGTTCGACATTGTCAGATCTTTGACATACGAAATATGTTTGAAAAATATTACTAAAATTAAAAACGACGTAAGTTCGAAAAAAAACAAATTTTAAGTATAGGGTGTGTTTCTTAGTTTTGGCAAGTGTTAATATGTTTAGATATTATATAATATGTATTTATTAATAGTTCTTATGTTGTTTAATTCGACATATTTATGAAAAAAATGGTTCTCTGAAATAAAGCCAAATGAAATAAGACCAAATTGGTGTTATTGCCTCTTTTCAACAAGGAAAAAATGTAAAATTCTAATTTTTTCCCATTTTGATTTTTTTACTCTTGGTGGTTTTATTACCTATCAAACTGGCTTTATTTTAGGCCATCTTAAGAGCTACTAATTTTCATTTTCAAAAATTTTTATTATATATTTTATTTAATAATTCGAATATTTTTGGCAGTCACTGTATATCATATCAAATATTAATTTCTCTTATTATAAACCATTGCAATAGAAAAATTTTGACTTCAGTTTTCTTTGTCTTAAAATTAAAATTGAGTCCAGTGCTATTTAAGGAAAATTTAAATTTGACCACGTGTAAATAATGATTGATGAGACTTTTTTTGTTTTTTTTTTGTTTTTATTTTTTCTTTGTTATAATATGTTTACAATTATTAAAATTGACATTGATGACAATAATTTGTGATTCGGTATAAGTGTACAATTGCAATTAAATTTAACATTGACATAAAATTGGAAATTTTTTACACTTTGAAAAAGTAAAAAACAAACAAACAAAAAATTAAAGTTGCACTTGGTGGAAGGTAAATAACTTTTTTTTTAAAGTTATGAAATTAATCTTTCCATAAAAACTTGTGAATCATACAAAGAAGGTAGAACCACAAAAAAATATTTATTTTGATAATAAACAAATAATTTACAGAACAAAGAATTGAAAATATATTTTTGTTGTCTTTATTAATTATTATGAGTTACTTGGAATTTCAGAACTTTTGATTTCATCTTAATAAATAATTTAAATTGAGACAATATAAATTTTCAATCTTGTAATAATTAGCTAGATTTTAACGTAAACGAAAATTAATTAAAATAAGAGATATTTATTTGACTGATAGATTAGTAAAAGTATTTGAAGGAGAGAGAAAGCTAAAAAATCAAGTGAAAAAAATAGAAATGTGATTCGAAAACTACACAGTAACTGTAGAAGATGTATACTACAATAAATGTAGCTTGTTACACCCCTGTTACACATCAATTTTATTATCCATATATTGACAATTTAAATTGATGAGCTATTATACACATGAATGTTGAACTCATCAATTTTGTATCAATTTTTTGACATATTGTGTTCTGAATATAATTAATAATTTCGAAACATATACAAATTACGTTGAAAATATAATTTCTGGACAAATGTTTTTGGCCTCAATTCAAATTGAATTTTGAAAGCAAATGTTGAGTAAAAAAAACAATAAATTTTTTTTGTGCACATTTTAATATCAATCGTTTTATTACAATAATTGCTATAATTATCAAAATTAATATAAAAGTTGTTCTTTTTAGAATTATACACTTTAAATTAACATTACAACTATTATACACTAATGTATTAACAAAACAATCCTAAAAAAAGAAATAATTTTTTTTAACTCAACTGATTTTGACACTAGATTGATGAGAACATCATATTGATGGAAAATTGATGAGAATGAAACTACCATCAATTAATTTCCCATCCATTTCTCGTCAACATATTGACAATATATTGACAACTATTGATAATAACATTGATACATAATTAGGGTATTAAGCATTTGTATGGAAACGTTATGTGAAAAAAGAAACAGTCGCTTTCTTTTATTGTTTTACTAAACGGTTTTTATTTTTGATAAATCTTGATAGTATCGGTAAGTTAAAGTTTTGTTATTGTTTTGAGAAAATTAATAATGGCAACAGAAAACAACAAAATATAAAACCTATATTTACTTAAAATTACATTACACACACTGGGTCCTAGACCTTTAGCATCACAAACTAAATTTAGAGTGTTTTTCCGAAATATGATTATGAAAATAAAATGTTCTGTTTCCAAGCTTCTTGCAAATATTAAATTTTTTAATATTTGAAAAGTTGTGATTTGACTCCAACACAACCTGTTTTAAGACATGGTATTTGGAAAAGAGGGACCTGATCTATTAAAAAATAGTAATAATAGAATATAGTTGTCCAACTATAAAAATAATGTGAGTAACACATAATATTGACAATCTAATACAATCATATCTTTATTGTTTCATACTAGTCGAACATGCTTAGGCACGATCTATTGATTTAAATAAATTTTATCACAAAATTTTAATTTAACTTATCCAAACCAACTATCTTTCATAAATGAAATAATAGAATTATCATAGAGAATAAAGAGAAAATAGATCGCGTGGTAATTGGATGTGTTCATATTGAATTGCAATTACAGTCAACAGAATCTGCTACAAAAGCCAAATATCAGCCTCTAGATTATGTCATCAATTGCAATTGCATCTTTGTATTTATTTATTTATTTATTTATTTTCAACCATTTCCTAAAGAGATTTCTCTCATAAGACCTTATATAATTTTTTTTTTTTTTTTTTAATTTTTAGGCTTTATATGTGTGCGTAAATGTTATCAATCCAACTTGTTTTATCGGTTCATCATCAGTTTGAATTTGAGCCCTTAGAACGTCAAAAAAAAATATATGTAAACAAAAACAAGAACAATCGAATAAACTATAAAAAAAAACAATCAAATAAAAAATATTTTCTATTTGAACATTTTAAAAAATTTGTTTTAAAGTACAACAAAAAAAAAAATATTTATTTTCATAAACCATTGCTAAATGCATATTTAAATTTAAATCCACATTATTTAATATACCCATCAAATACTGCTACCTTTTAATTCTAAACAATAAACAGGCTTCATAATCCTATCAAATCTTCATTAATTTGTGAATTGGTTAAAAGAAAGAATATTGTAGATAAAGCATAAATATTATATGACAGCTTTTTACTAAATTATTTCTTATTGAATTTTATATTATTTTTTGATTCCTATTAATTATTCTAATAAACTATATTATAGTTTATTTTTTTTTTTTTTAATTTTGTTAATTATATTGAATTTATTATATTAGTTTATTATATTTAAGATTTTTATGTTTTGTTAATATTCAATTTTAATTTGATTTAGTTTGTAGAAAATTTGATATTTAAGGAAATAAATGAATTCTAAATCAAAAAGCTAAATAAAATCATGACCCAATTATTACATACCTAATAAAAAAATCAACTAAAGAACTATACTTGTAATCAGCAGCACTTTGGAGTTCAGGGAACATTTAAACTGTTAAAAACACTTTGTTAATACTGAAAAATGATTTGAATAATTAATATTGGATTCACATTATTTATTTTAAAATAAATTCAATATTATTTGCAAATCATTGAAATTAAATTTGCGATATTCAAAATGAATATAATGTCAATATTACAATTATTATTAAATGAACATCTCATAAAGCCACTTTAAAATACTTCACTTTCCAAATTAAGATCAATGCCCATAAGGTTTACTAATGAAGTTATTTTTACTTACAAAATTTCATATTAAATAAATTTCTAAAGAAATCCTATTAACCTGCTAGTTCTAAATATCCATACTTTGTTTCATAAAAATCAACACTTTCCATTTAAAACTTTCAATTTTTCTACAACTTCTTGAGATATACCTAAATACTTCAACAATAATAAATTTTGCACAAAAACCAAAAAAAAAAAAAAAATGAAAGTAAAATTTAAAATAAAGTAACATTCTTAACCTTAATTTGGAAAAAAAAAAAAAAATAATAAGTTGTCAACTCTTAAAATACATTTTATACACTTTGAATTGATATTTTGGTTTTTTATAATTACTAATGGATGAAATCATGATGTTGATCAGCTCAAATCAATGTACATACATATTGAAAAGAAATTTTTTTTTCTATTTTTTTCTATTTTTTTTTCCTTCCATCTACTTTAAAATCAAACATAATCATAAATCATCCATAAACACTATTAAAATATTGAAAATTATTCAACAGAAAAAAAAACGAAACAAAACAAAACAAAATTAAATAAATAAAGTATTCACTAGAAAATCTTTTAATTTTTCCAAATGATTTCAAATTTAATATGATCTGCCAAATCGATAGATACTTATAATAACTTTCACTAATAATTGCGTTGACGTGAATTGTGTTTATGGTTTTTTTTTTTTTACTTTTGGAAGGAAACAAATTTTTGAAGTACATTATTCAAGATATTAAACTTTAAAATATGCAAAGTTTAATATGAATTTACATATATGACCAGTAGAAGCCATTCTTAGGTTTATCCAGTCCTGTCCAAAACTATTTCAAGCAAAATTAATTATGTGAATATTTTAAAAATAATGTGGTTACTGTATTTAAGCAAAAAATTTGTAAATTTTCAATTATACTATTAACCACATTATTCGTTTAATAACATATAGGATCTATTGTAGTTACAGTAAATATTCACGACATTTTGAAAACACAATTATGGAGTTCCAAATTAATATTTTTGTATTTTTTGCAATATTAACCTACATTAAATTGTTAGATTATATTTGAAAAAAAAAACTCGCACCACACATCTATATAATAGACAGATAATACGGTACCTATAATGTACTATTAATTATATCAAGAGTTTCAATGATCATAAAATACAATGTTGGGCTTACCAGATTATTATAGAACCTCCGAAACCTAACCTCAATGAAAAAGCTCAGCTACATTGGCTCTACTGAATTTATTTAACCCAATGTTTATTTAATTAGTTCAATAAATCAATGTTCGTACTAATGAATTTACTCGATTCAAACATTCTATATTTTTTTAAAATTCCATTTTTATTTATATTATTACCTTTATAAAATCTAGTAGCTTTTATTATATTTGGGGCCTATTACTATATAGAATGTCCCATTGTTATATAGTAATTATTTTCCTTAATTCACTTTTATTATATCGTATTATATCAAATTATTTTGAGTCGTAAAATCTATTTCTAAAATAGTATATTTTTTTATGCACCCCTTCATACATTCATTTGTCAAGATAAACATAAAAAAAAAAGCTTATTGGACGCTTTGAAATTAACTTAAATATAAATCACTCTGTATAATACACAAATCTTCTAATTTACATATTGTATCCATGCAAAAACACACATGACGTATATTCATAAATTCATTTAAATACAAAACAGTAGCACCACTCTAGATACCATTATTTATCTTGTACAAGAAAATCTATTCATCTTGAAAATATTTTATGAATTACTACAATATATCTTCTCTGTTCACATTTGTGTGCACAATAAATTTTATTTAATTTTTTTTTTTTTATTAAGCAAAATATAAAATATTTGTAAAAATATTTTTTTATTTTTTTTATTTTGTTTTATTTTATTTGCAGTCTCAATTGCATTTTAATGTGTGGAAGTAGGTTTGACCTAAATTATTTTACTGTACTTAATAGATTTATTAGCTTGACTTAATTTCATTATCTCTTTCTAACATTAATTAGTTGATTATTTTAATAATAATACAAATATATCTTGATATATAAATATATATATATATATTTTTGTTAATATACTGACATAAAATTTATTTTTTTTTTCTTTGACTTTTCAAAGAATCAGAGTTGATGCAACACTCTGATGAAACTTAATTTAATAAAATCAGAATATTATAAAAATAAATATGTCATTATTGATTTAAAAATAATATGATGTAAATATGATGAGACTTAAACATGCCGAAGTGGTCGATTCTAAAAATAAAAATACATGAATATAAAAATGAAGTTTTCTTGCATAATTCGAAGAAAAAAAAATAACAAAAAAAATAATAATAAGAAAAATTGTAGGCTATAATAATGATAAAAATCAAATTTACAGCAGAATTCATCCCTAATTGATAATGATGATGATGATGCGGTTGGTTGGGCCGGTACTCATATAATATAATCATATTATTTATATTTACCCATATGAGATTCATAAACTTTAGAATTTTTTCCGCGTTTTTAATTGTTTTGACCCAGTTTTTATGCTTTATTTTGTTTTTTTATATATACATATATATATTGTATATATATATAATCAAAGTTAGATTAAAGTTGGTATACTAAATTAAATTTCTGATGAAATTAATGTGAATTGAAATTGTTGAAATAATTATTACAATGTATGGTAATGGTATGTACAGTGATGGAAAGTTTAATAGGAATCAATTTTTTTTAATTGCAATCTTTGTTATTCCATTGCCAATAATTAAGGAAGCCAATCTTTGGGTATGGAAGATGCGTAGGTATAATTAAAAACCAGTGAATCATCAACATCACTTGTTAATTGTGTTTCAGACAGAAAAAATCAATTTCTTCTGCCATAATAGTTTAAAGTTTTGCCAAAAATTATTAATTAGGTCTTGATTTATTTAAATGTATGTAATTGATCAATTTTGTTTGCTAATATTCAATATTTTCATTCTGACTTATAAGTTTTTTCATTTACACTCTACAACATATTGTACTAAATTTTGAATATATTTCCAAACCGCAACCTTCTGATTAGTAGTTAGATGATATAACAATTACACTATGTTGGCTATTATATTGCGGTACTGTTTATATGTTATGCCCGTATTGCTTTGGTGTCTTTAAGTATCTATTTGTACTGGGCTTTATTTCTTCTCTGAACAAGAAACATTATATTTTCTTCTATTCGTTTTTATACTCAGATATAATTTTTTATATTAAAACTAAATCTTATTTCGTGTTTTTTCACGACAGTGTAAATTCCACGTGGCAGTTTTAAACTGAAGAGTGTGCATACAGAAAAATATTTTTTATCTTAAAAATATTATTTTTAAATAAATTTTGTATTTAACATTTTAACATAATTTTCAACCACTGTCCGTAAATTGTATAAAGTGTATTGTTTAAGTAAAAAGTACAATAAACTAAAGAACGTGATTAAAGATTGAAGTCATTTCATTATACTTGAAGTACAATAAAAAAAAAAAATAAAAAAAATTAGAATACAAAGTAGGGTCACTTTTATATGAGTAAACGAACAAAAAAAGGTTATAAATAGGGTTATAAGGTTATTAATTTAATTATTTTCTTTTTCATTTTTTAAATAAAATGTGTAGAACATGTGCGTGCTGAGAAATGTTATTCAATTGTTTTAAATTTAATTAAAAAGATTTAAAAGAATATTATAAGAGGAATTTCTTTTTTTTAATTGAGCTTTTTATTATTATTTAAAAAAAAAAAAATTTATTTCTTACAATTAAAAATTCTTAGAATTTAATTTTGATGTACAATTGAAAATACGAGGAGTCGGTTGACATATTTTTGAAGATGAACGTTTTTAAAATTTTATATTAAATAAATTGAGAACTACTATAAACACTGAATTATCTGAAATATTTTTTATATATATAAATAATGTGATTTCATAAGTAATACGTACAATTAGAAGTGAAATATATTTAAAGTAAGTAATTTGTAATCCCTAGGGTTTATAAATGTTAGAAAAACTGCAAAAGAAAATGTAATCCAACGCAAAGGAAAACAAATCTCTTGAGATATAAAATTTGATTTTTCTACTTCTAGATGATAGGTAGAGTAAAGGACACAACGTACAATAGAAACAGTCAACAGTGGAAGATCTGAGTGCATCAACTCTACAAGAGGAATAAACAAACACAAAAATTTATTGAGGCAAAAAATGCTTGAAATTAAAAAGAATGATTAGTTGAAGAAAAATGAATTATTTAAAATATTTAACCCAGCCTTATTCTGTCATTATACACGTCCTAGGAAGCATTGATAATACATCTTTGTATCTTGGACTAAAAACATTTAAAAATTTCAATGTTGGAGTTGCTAGGAGGTTCCCCAGCATTTCATTTATTTATTTATTTATTAATTTGTGCATATACATAAGACGATAACAATAATAAAAAAAAAATAAGACATATTACCCAGTAACACGAAATTGCTCTGATTATGGATTTGTACACTGTTAATTTACTTTCTAAAAACAGTTTGACGAAGCTTCTAATTAAACAGTAAAGTTCATTCAACTTTATTTTTATTTCCTTATTTCTGTTGATGATTTGAGTTATCTAAGTGAAGCGTTTGTGCAAATGCATCCATGCTGCCCTATGGTGTTCCAAATCTCTCTGTTATTAAGATGAGCAAAATGGAAAACTTACGGTTGCTAGAAATAACAAGGAAATTTCCATTGCTTTTGATTTTCAGCCTTTATATTTAGTTTTGTATATCTTGTACATTATACCAAAATTTTGTGGAAACTTGGAATGAGACGCTATAATATATGTGTATAATAAAAAAACGGCTTAACGATGTTGGAAGGTCTGAATCTTGAACATAAAATTCAATTTATTTTAATACATTATTTTCATCATTGCATTTGACAGATAGAATGACAAATCGGGTCCTTGACCCTTTTTTGACAGATAGAATGACAAATAGTGGTGATAGTGGGATATGTCTCTCGCATATTTTTTTTTGCAACAAAACGATTATTACTATTTCATCCTATAAATTCTTTTGTTTTCTGTAGTTTGTAGTAATTAAGCTAACTCTTTGTACTTTAGATTTGTAAGAATTGTAAGGATTGAAATAAAGAAATTCTAAAAATCTAGTTTAAAAAAAAAATTTAGTAATATAAGATATTAAGTTAAATATTGTCTAATTGTCATGAAGTTTTACATCAATAATACTTTTATTTTTGATTGCAAATATCGATTTTTAGGAACAAACATACTTCTCTTGATTAACTGCATTTTTTTTATTATTCTGATTTTTTATATACTCATCCTTGCATTTATTTTATTTTTTCTGTTATTATTAGGCTTAGATTAATTTAAATAACATTGAGTATCTATTTCTTAACATAAGAAAGCTTAGCAATTTGAATAGAAAATTGAACAATAAAATTATGGAAAACTACTTCTGTTATTAGGAATCAGGTCTTTTTAAATAGTGTTGTTTTATTTTTACTTAATTTATTACACTCCCAACAAATTTAATAAAATTTGATTATTTAAATGCATAATGAATGGAAAAATTCAATTAAATATACATGTTGCATAAAATTGCAGTACCGTACTTAATTAAGCACGAAAAGGTGATTCTACCTAAGTTACTGTCAAGATCATTAAAAAAAAAAAATGTTCTGAGCGGGATTCGAGACCTTATGATTGATCATTAGTAGTAATTGACATAACACAATGTAAATGGATTGTCATTTCAAAATTTAATATTCATAAAACAATTTCAAGACTATACTTATCAAATTTCCGTAAGTATAGATAAGGGTTAAATATTTATATTTTTTAAAAGTTAATACCTATACCTAATCAAATCAATTAAAACCTGTTAACTATTAAATATTTTTAAAACATTTTTATTTTCTCCACTTCAAATTAAAACAGTAAAAATAACTCATCTGTTAATAACAGTGACATTCATCACATTTTCATTAGACAAATTTTAAATATCATATGATAACTACCTACTTACTACTACTATATATATATATATATATATAATATATATACAATATTAAATAGTCGTAAATTAAAAAAAAAAAAACTAAATAACAAATTAAAAATTAAAAATCTCCGACAACCAATTTTTTATTATAATTTTTTTTTTTTTTTTATAAAAATCAAAATTAATATACAGTGTATAGCAGTTCATAATCACCTGTCAGATTAATCTTAATTAAACACAAATCTAAGTAAAAGAGAAAAAAAAAAACTAAAAATAAAAAACAAATAACAATTAAAATTCAAGAATAGTTAAACTGATTAACGTTTCATTAAAAAGAAAGTAATAAAATAAAAAAAAAATAGTAAAAAGTATAAAACGAGTATAAAAGTTTTCATTACATGAAGAAAAACATTTTTTGAAAAACATTTGATACAAAAAAATATAACAAAACAAACAAAATAATGTGCTTGTATGTAGGTACAAGAAAAATATTTAAAAATTTTATGATAGAACATAATGTAAGACACAATATATATATATACATATTATATTTATAATAATATGTATGTACAATAAAAATTAAATCATTCTATATAGATATTTCAATCTACACAGATGATATTAAAAATCTACCGTATGAAAATGAATTCAAAATAATATAAATAAAAACCATAAAAAGTCACTTCTCATGAAAATTCTGATTTTCTTTTTATTTTTTAATTACATTTTCGAATTATTGTTATTACTTTATATTTTTTTTTATTATTTTTTTTTCGAATTTAAGATTATACCGCTGGTTATTTATTTTTTTAATGAGCTAAGAAAGGAAAAAAAAAAATATAATAATAAGAAAAGTAGTAATAATTTTAAGAATAATCCCGTCGTTTATTGATTGCAAGTTATTTGAAGAATTTTCGATTTATTTCTTGATTGTTTACTGATCATTTTATGATTTTAATTATTAAAACTTTCAATCGATTCGATTTTTTTTTTTAGATTTGTCTAAAGAACTGATGCCTATTTATTTCAATTAATTTTAGTCTTTTGTGAATAAAATATGGGTTATTTCAAATAGATTCAGTATACGTATACTGTACAACTTTGACACGTGACCATTATGATATAGTAGTGGTTTTCATTAACAAGCAATATTGTAAATATTGTCTATACTGACAAGTATTTTGTTCATAAACAAATTGTTGCAAATGAAGTTTGTTCATAATCATTTTTAATTTAGCAGGAAGACTGCAAAATTGTACACGGCCGCACTATATTTTCATAACACAAAACTGCAAATGTGGAAAATTCAAATTTTATTTACTCTGGAAAAAAAAATGTTTCTGCATTTTTTCAGTATGTGCTTATGAAAAGCCCTAGGATTATTAACTTAGAGTATAATTTGGTAACAACTTAAATAAACTAGAGGTATGCAATTTAGAAGGCTTAGTTTTTCACATTTAATAAATTTATATAGAAAATTTAATAAATAAATAAAATAACATCATTGCGGAACAATTACATCCGAATTTCATGATTTTGTAAATTATGTTTGTTTGTTGACCCACATCAAAGCGGATATATAAGATAAGCCAAAATCATTGTGCACAACGCAAATACCACTGTTAATAGCTGTAAATAAATATCATGTTTTCACTTTAAGCAAATACCGTACTTAATGTACAAAATGGGATTCATATACCTTAGTTACGCTTAAGAATATAAAAATGAGAACATAAAAATGTGATGTTGCCTATACGGGTCCCATTATTATTATTAGTATAAGAATATTAATACGGTAAACAGTTGATTGCACGTAATTGTAATACACAATGGAAAATGACATCAGTCAGTTGATAACGAGCTCTACTTAACGAAATATGACACATATATGTCTATCAAAGAAAAAAAAATTATTTCCGAAAATAAGAAACTATAACTCCAACTCCCACAATTTAAAAATGAAAGAACATTAGATATGACTATCTTAATAAAATATTACATGGCGCAGTCAGTAATAAACACAAAAAAAAAATTTATAATAATCAAAATTGAATTTTAATAATTTTAAATTTTAATAAATAACATCAATCCCGTAAGCGTTATAACGGCACTCCTATAGAAATATATTTCTAGATGCTTTTGGTTGTTAGTATAGTCGGTGAATAATGATTAAAACATAAGTAGTTATCTAAAAAAAAAAACTCTTACAGTCTATATGTCCTAATTCAATAAGATGCGACACTTCAAACAGGCCACTTTGTTTGAATTCATTTGTTTTTGTTTGAGAAAGTAAAATTACAATTAATTATTTTTAAAGAAGCATGAAATTCGATAAATTTTAACATTTAAAACACCTCCTTGTTAAAACCAGTCAGAATAAAAATTTTGCCATTATAATCTAGAACAGCGGAATACATTCAGTAGGTAAGCCAATATTTTCCTTTTCTGAACGAATATAGTGTAGTAGTAGACTTTTAAATAAAAGAAAACAGGATTTTAACAAAGCGAATTGGTTTGAAGGAGACGTTTTTGTATATAGACTTTAAGATTTTTTACTAGATAGTAATATCATTGTTTTTTGTTCCCTGTTACCCCTCGTGAGGCGTAGGGCATCAACTTGCCTTCTCCACTGTCCACTGTTTTGTACATCGATCTTGATTTCATTCCAAGTTTGTCCATAATCACCTAATTCAGTTGTTATAGCTCAACGCCACCAGATGTTGTTGGGTGTTCCTCTCCTTTCAATCTCATTGTAATCGACAAAAATTTTATTGTTATAAAAATAGTCAAATTATAGCTTTGACAACAAATTTTAAAATACTGATTGGAATAGAAAATTAAATGGTTTTTTCTTCATTATTCAAGCATTATCACATTTGTAGAACAATATGTTTTGCATTTCTGCAAAATCAGAAGGCTTAGAAAAGTCCTTATTATAATTAAGGAGAGTAAAAAAGTCTCATATTATATGTATTATATAATAAAAAATCTTCGAATCCAGACCCGAAGGTACAAGATGTTGGGGCAATTCGGCAGATAAAACAATATCACATTTTCAAGTGAAGAGAATCCGCCCGTGATCGGAAAATATGAAAGACGTTGATGAGTCAGTTCCAGGACCTACATGGTCTGGTAGGCCATCTAAGTAAGATTCTGCACTGCATAGATTCCAAATCAATAACTTTGGATTTTCAATTATTTCTTCCTACCTATTTTCATTTTTTTTTTTCGACAGTTACATAACTTTATATGAATCGACTACTGAATTGATACTTAATCGTCTTTAATCTTATTGGAATGAACATTCAAGTGCACCCACCACATTTTTTAATAATCAAATATAAATTTCCAATACAATTTAGTAAACTTAAGATTGCCCATAAATTTTTTATTCTTTTTTAAATCATGTACATATATATTATATATATATATATATATATTTATTTTTTCTAACTGTTCTACTTCTCAGATATCTATTCCAAATAAGGTAAAATTATCTTATATTAAAACCAATATTAACAAGATTTTCAATTCATTTGAATCTAAAGATATTTTAACTTTAACATTTTTCCTCTTTCTTAAGTTACCTTACCTACATAATATCTTGTATACATATATAATCTGGTAATGTATGTCTGTATGTTGATAGATGAGATAACGGATTTTATGTAACGATCATATTTACAAACATTAAAAAAGAAATATTTACAGAAATCATCTAAAATAAAATAGAAACAGTCATTTTTAAGATGCCTTTAGCATAACTTTTTTTTTTTTCGATTTTTATGATCTGAGAATTTTGCCGATATACACACAACAATTTAATGATTTTAAGATTTATTTTATTTATTTTGTGTTTTTGTTTTATTTTGTTGGTTTTCTTTTATATTTTTTTGTTTTTCTATATTATTGATATTGAATAAATGATGATACTATCATTGTAGTGTCTATGAAGATGAGAATCTAATCATAACAATAATTGAAGATAAAGAGAAAGAATGATAGAGGAAAATGAAGGGGAGGGGGGGGGGGTGTAAGGTTGAGACACAAAAAGAAATTGTATTATTGTTGTTGCGGCTGTTTGACCCAAATATTTTATTATGTATTGACCGCCAATAACTATCAATAAAAATGAAATAATGAAAAACCAATAATCCAATAATTTAGAAAATGTGAGACAATCTGAGGTATATATCTATATAATAATAGTATATACATATATAAGGTATATAATACGAATAGAAAAATGTGAAGGAAGAGATGAAAATGTTGAAATTGAGTATCATTGATCAAATTATATTTGAATTGAAATTTCATTTGATATTACTCTAGACGACTGATTTTCAAGATTATTATATACATATAGTATATACATATATATACATATATATATTTTTTTAAAAATAAGTTCTCAAGAATTCAATATTCATTAAATAATAATTGATTATATGCTCCAAGTTCTGAAAATCTATTGAAAATCTGTTCACAATAATTGATTAAATATAATTTTATTGAATAAACTTGAATTTGTTATACGAGTACCATCCATCATACATACTCAAAGTTTGTTCTTCACAAAAAGCCAGTGAAGAATAGTGTTGAATCATTTAAACATAAAAAAAATAATTTTAATTTTTTCACTTGTCATCAAATTTAGACAATTCTATAAGGAATCTAACTATCAATTTAATATACTTATATTAAGTATTCAATATTACAAAGCCCTAATGGAGTGAAATGAAAATAATTGAAAATTTTCATTGTCAATTTCATAACAATATTTTAAGGACTCTTGTCAATGAATTAAGTTTTGTCCAAAAGAAAATTATCAAAGAAATTTTCAAAATAAATTTCCAATGCTATTCAAAATAATTCCTTGAATTTTGATTTAGAATTTTTTTTTTTTCAAATTTATATCCTTCGATACTAAATGTCCTTTTCGTAAAACGAGAAAATTATTGAATATCACAAATCCTTGGATTATAAATAATAAAACCAAAACGTGAATACTTATAAGGTTCTTAAGTACTCGTAAAAAATATTTGACATACATTTTTTTTTCCGTTACATCCTCTGGTATATCAAGAATCCCAATGCAGCCCTGTATTCCACTTATTACAATCTACAAGCTTCATAAGGCACAACATTTTGAATTAGTATATAGTTTGGCAATTATACAGTTAAAATAGTTGATCGAAAACTTCTAGATACTTCCAGGCGTGGGTTTGGATATTTACATTTTTTTTTCAATCGGGAGTCTATGTAGATTAGATTATATAAGATTATGAATTTCGAGAGGTAATCTGTTTTCTATATTTACGCAGTCGCGAATGGGCTTATTGTGATAATACGTGTTTATTAGTTATTATGATAATCCGTATCTGAGTTATTAAGGATACCTGATTTTGTTGTAACACTCAGGATATTCTTCAATGGTATGCTGCTGAGTAGCTCCCATTATTCCTATGCAGATGCGATGTTTTTAGATCTATTGTACTTCCCTAATTGTTATCTTAAAACTGTAATGTTTTTGATGAACGTTATTATTGCTTTAATGCTAATTTCAGAATTAGGTGATGTGTATTCCTAGATATATCTTATCTATGGCGTAGCAAAAAAAAAGGATATGAGATAAGTTGAGGCTCTTAAGACTCTTTTTCTAAACAGATATGAGACCCTTTTCCTAAGCAGAATCTGCATCTCTCTCTGTAAGACTTACCTAATCTTCAAACCATTCAAACAGATGTTTGTAAAATGGACAATGACTGTGATAAATGATGTCAATGTTCTAACGTTGGACCTAGTCTCCTTGATTACCTAGTTTAATTGATGAATACGAATTTAGGCTGCGTAAGTCTTTAGCAAATATCCCATATGTTTTAGGTTCTGTAGTTTCGGACTTGGAATTAATTTGTTGTAGATTTTGATAAACATGTTTTATTTACATTTATTTTCATAATATAACAGTATTGTATAATATGTTAGCGGTAGAATGCATAGGGGAAAACTGATATTCCGGATAAAAAAAATACTAATTGCAGAACAAACTGTATTTAATGGACTCTCATAAACCACTTTCAAGTAGTTTTAATTTTTCAAATAATGTTTATTTGTTGATCCACATCAAAGCGGATATAATAAAACAAAGCCGAAATCACTGAAGAAATCACAAGGTGTACACAACGCAAGTATGATTGTTAATAAATGTAAGCAGAACCGACTTTACCAATGTCAACGTAGAACATTAATATAAGTTTTATTAATATAAGAAAATGTAATGGAATTAAGGTCATTTTGCTATCCTGGTAGTTTTATTACTGTGCACACAAGATTGAAAGTCGTTTGGTAAAAAATTAAAGATATACAGAACCTGAATTTTCAATTCTTCAAATCAAACGTTCTTTCAGTACTTTTGAAGAAATGCATAACATGGAAACAGAATGGTTTAATTTTACAAATATCTGGGTTGGATTTTAAAGATATTTGGATCCGAAAAAAATGTTCAGCAAAGAACTGAAGGAACGAACAAGAATTTGAGAAATCAGTAAAATGATTGATCGTTGACAATTCGGATTGGCAACACATTTTGCAGACATGCAGTAGACTTTACAAAAGAAGCTGTTGAATAAATATCCGAAATATCACAGAAAACGAGGTTGAATAATAAAAAAAGCAAAAGAAGCGCATCTAAAAAAAACGTGCGCTGGCACAAAATCGATTTCGATACATAAAGTTTGTTGATGCATATGACATGCAGGAAAAGTGAGACAGTCAGATAAGCAAAATAAGCCTTATTTTTGTTTCCTCTTATTAATTTTCATCGTTTATACATAGCCAAAATACTAGGTGGGGCAGACATTTTATGCCGATTGGTACGTTTGACTAGGTTGGGAAAGGAAAATTAGGAAAGAAAGAAGGTAGAAGGAATGAGGACAATTACGAACGAAGGTGTGAGAATGAATGTCTAGAATTTACGTAGGTCATAAATTTAGAAATTATCATGTTTAGGGAATTTATCATGCTCAGTGACGGAATTTGGTTCCACATTCGAGATGTAGAGGTTATAAACGCATTTCCATAACTTATCTTCTGCCATCTAAGGATTTCTGCGGTGTAGGGAGGAGTACATCCCGTTTCACGGGAGAAACACTTACGTGGAGGTAGTACAGATTTAGTTTTAATAATGTAAAGAAATTAAAAATTGTTAATTAGATATTAACTAATAATTATGAAAGAAAAACTTAGTCTTCGGAAATGTTTTAAAAACAAATTAGTGGTTATATCCAATTACTAGTGTTAGAGGTCTTTCATAGGTTAGTCTTAATGTATGATATGGTTAGTTTTAGTTCGTAAACGTCGCACAACCTTTAAGTTCTTGTAGAGTATTCCAACGTATATCACCCCCGTGATTCAAATAAACTTAATAAATTTTGAGTGGTATAAACAATACTATTAAGTACTTCAACAAAGTAGCAAGGGAAAAAATAATTAACATACGAGTTGTATACTCTTAAATTACATACATAATATAAGTTTGAATACATCCTAAATAAATTATACAAGCTCTTCCCTCATATAGGTTAATTTAAATTTTTTTTAATTGAATCAATTTCTATTTACAATCATACAACAAAACTGATATAAAATAAATGAAGTTTCGAATGATGCATGCATGCATGTAAATCTAATATAATTGAATTTTTTTTTTTAAAATCAATTTAAAATTCATTGAACTGAAATCTAATTAAATATTATCATTATTAAATGGCATAATTTTATTAAACAAAATGTTTTTTTTTTATTTTTTAATTGATTAATAAAAATCATCTTGACAAGAATTTCAATATTAAATACTAAATTAAATTATGATATCATTGAAAAATTAAATGAATCAATTTCGCTATTCACAATATTGCCAATTTAATATTTTGCAAAATAAAAAAAAAAAGTATAGCAAAAAAAAAAATGCATAAAATAACAACCAATTAAAGGATTGTACTTTTATTACTGCACATACCTACCTACAACTTATTCATATAGACATAATGGCAAAAAATCATTCTAAAGAGTCTATAACCCCTGAGAGAACATGAAGAATATTATTGAAGAAAAATTATGGAATAGGTAATTAATTAAAATAAATGTTATTTTGAAATATTGTTAACAAATTGGATTTTGTAAATTATTATTGATTAATGATTAATAATAATAGGAATTTAGTTATTGAATGAGTAAAAATAAAATGTATTTATTTTTAACGATATGACGTCTAGACACGTTTAGAGTAATATCAATAACATATTACATGTTAAAAAAATAAAATATGATAATTTGTTAATGAAATATAATAATAGGTATGTTTTTAAAGTTGTTGAAGTCTTCAATATTGTTAAAGTTTTAATTTAAATTAAAATTTATTTCACTATTATTAAATATTCAACAACTAGAGTGGTACTTAAGTGGTACCTATACTACTCGCAAAATCAACTACAGGTATTTTTTTTACATAGAAAAATTGTTTTTTTTTGTTTATGATAAAAACTATTTAAGTCGAAATTGTTACTTTGGAGATATTTGATTTTTAATATATTGAATGTTGTGGACAAATAAAGGAATAAATATGTTAACACTGAAAACAAAGAATTTTGTAAAGAAGACAATATTGCATATATGTATTGTTAATATTATGTGAAAATAAATTGGAAATATATATATATTAAAATTAATTTATTGTATCGGCACCATTTTTAATTGACATATTCAAAATGTTTATGTTTAGAAATAATTAGTGTAGGGTAGTGTCCAATTTTTAAAGCGAATTTAGAAAAACTAAAGTGATTTTGTTGAGTATATTTTGTCAAGTTGTTTTAAAAAATTGTGTTAGGGTGTTTTCGTTTATTCATTCGTAAGAAAGAATGGAAAGAATAGAATACTTGATGACGTCACGACCCACAATAGAATATTCAGAACAAATAGAATAAACGAACAGAATAGAATAAAAAGAATAAGCAGCAAAAACGGTCATTATTTGTTTTTTATTTATTTATTAATTTTTGTAAACAAAGTTTTTACTATTTTTTAATTTGTGTAAATTAGCTAATGTAGTTAATATAGTTATAAAAAATTTATAAAGGCTCATCAGGCATTTTATATCTCCCTAAGACCATCATATAGACTCATTCCTTGAAAAAAATTAAAAATAAAAACTTTTTTAAAAATTTATATGTTCTGAATAATAAATGCAACTACTAAATTTTATATAAATATCAATATTTATACAACTATTCATAACATTATATATTTTTTTTGTATACACTTTTTTTACTTAACCAATATTTTCCATTTTTTAAATTCAAATAAAATATAGGTTGTCAAATTGTTATTACTGTATAGAATGATTGAAGTGAACTGTCATTCCGTAATTTTATTCTGTTTATTCCAACTCGGAGATGGAATAGAAAGAATACGTTCGGAATATACGGATTAAATAACAAAATACAGAACAGAATATTTTAAATATTCCAAATGAATAAAAAAACGCTTTTTGACATGTTCTGAACATTCCAAATATTCGGAATGAATAAACGAAAACACCCTTAGTTTATCTTCATCATCTGTAGGACATAATACATCTTATTTTGCTACTCTCACCTTCGCGTGGTGACCTCTGTTAACCCTAGCAACCCTTACGAAAGATCGGATCCCAATTCCGTTGTAGTAGGACGGGTAGGAAACAGAAGAGAGGGAAAGCATGAGGTGTACCGGACAACGGCAGGTAGTCACCAGAGGCGGAAGATCCATAAGTGAGCCACTTTCACATTTTGAATTTAAGGGTATTTTCCGTAACCATGCCACTCCTCGTTGGAACAATTGCAAAAAGCATCTATATTCACAATGAAAGACCTCTATGTAAATAAATCTATAAGGTTTGAACTTATGTTTTATCACCCATATCTCAGAAAATGCCAAAGGCTCAACCAATTGATAACATTTCATGAAACATGACAACAAGCGGTAGTAGTTTCCCAAGAGGTAATCGCGATCAAATCAAGTTGAATTCCACAACAATATTGGTTGTAGTAAGCCGCACATTGGATTGTGGAGTGCGGTATATTTCATGTGATGGTGTCGAGCCGAACACCGAGAGAAAAGAATTGGTCTTACTTCATGCAATTCATTTAATCAAATTATTCGTCAATGCAAACTCATTTTTAACTTTAATAATTGACACCAGTTTTTTTTTTAAACTAATTAACTTTTTTGCCAGTAGGTACTCAACTCATTTTAATTTTTAAATTAATAAAATTTTTGTTTTATGATCTTTTGTTTTGAGTGGATATACTTTTAAAATTGTGGTATTTTTACGGTGGCCATTTTTGAAAATGGAAAATATAGGACAAGATATCCACACTGATATATACTTTATTTTCTATTCTTTTATTTTTTCAATTTTTGCAAAATTTGACAAATTCATCGAATAAATCTTAACTATTTATTTTTATATTTTTTCCCAAATTCATTTAGATAAGAAAAATTTTTTTTTTTTCAATATAATCCCAAAATGGAACCGTTCTTTTTTTTTTCTTTTTTTTTCTTACTGCTCTTGGAGCATAGGTCTTGACATTTCCATTGTAGTCGATTGCTAGCTGCTCTTTTGTTCCCACATTATGATTGTTTTCTTCTAGTTTTTGTTTTATGGTCCTTCTCCAGGTGTTCTTTGGACTACGATCAGAATCGATATTTATCTGTAATTCGTGAATAATATTTTTAATGGTGGAATGCTGAAAATAATTCTGTTTTGCGTTCAACAAATTTTCATTTCAAAATCTCTTAACATAATTGAAGGCTCACGCATTAAAATAATGGATGGGTAAATATTCCATTGCAGTTTGTATACAGTTGTTCAAAACATTTGCTAATAACTCATATCATTTTTTTGCCAATTAATTCAACCCAATTCTCTAACTCTGAAAATTTATTTTTCCAATTTAAATAGTTTTGCGTCATAATAATTTTACATGAGTAGGGTTACAATTACGCCTATGCCCACGGAAGGTATTGAAGGACATTAATGATGAGTAGGGTTACGAATAGTGTTACATTTTTATATTTTTGTATTCATTAAATTTTTGTTTTATATTCTAAATCAAGATGTAAAAAGAGTACATTCATACAAAAAATTAGAAAACGAATAACATTTTTCTGTCCTGTATTTGGAAAATAATTTTAATTTTGTAAAATACAGTACGAATGGTCAGCGTATAGGTATGTTGCACATTATCTTAACATTATAATATTAGTTTTATGTTTTTACAAATATTAGGTTTTAAGTTAATTAGATAATATTTTAGCTATTTGATTATATATTTAGGTTAGTTATTCTTTGGTACAATTTTATTCGGTACAATCATTTATTGGTATAAGGCCAAGTTTTTCCTGTACATTTCAATTACATTAAATAAATAAATAAATCCAATTATTTAATTTATTTGATTTATAAATAAATAAATAAATCCAATTAATTAAATTATTTGAATTATAGTATTTATTATAAGAAATAATTACATAAAATATTTAAAAAAAACGGTACAATTTATGTACTAGTAACAGATTAATTTTTTCAAATTAATATTTTAAATTACAATAGGTCTTAATTATTCACTTTACTGTGCTGAATTACGGTCATAGCTTAAAAACATTACTGAAAGACTTTGAATATTTTAAGTAAGCTTAAACATAGTGTTGCAAAATATGCTTAGAGGTTAAAAATAACATATTATAAATATATCACTACAGTATTTTGGCATTTTTCGTCTAACGTCTATGTAAATTATCAGTCTATAAATTTTCATTAGAACATCATTTTTTAATTTAATCAAGGGAAAAGATCAGTTTTTTTTTTTTTTAATACAATTAACAAAATTATTTTCTAAATTGAAATTTAATGTTTTAGAATTTTTCTATTAATAAAAACAAAGATCTGACATCAACCAAATATAATTCAAATTTTATTGAAAAAGTTCTTCAATTTATGGTCATCAAATTTTCAAATTTAAATAGTCATTCATTTTTTTTTTTGTTTTGTTAAACTATTTAGAATAAAAAAATTTAATTATTAAAATTTCACGAATTTGTAAATTGAATTATTCATGGTATTTAAAATTATTATTACGTTACATATTTTAAGATGTTCAAAGTGGCAAATTTTATTCAAAATTTATTTGCCTCAGGTCATATGATTTTAAGTTTTAAAATTTAAAACGAAATGCTTTAAATACAGTAAAATCTCGACATATCAAAAATGTAAATATTAATAGGCAGTTGAAGCACCCGAACTTCACTAATTAAAAACTGATATGGCTGAATTGTATAAGCGCTCAAACGTAAGCTGACATAAATTAACTTCCTGTATAGCTACCAACCAATAGAAAAACATAGACGTCGTAAAATAGTAACAATTCTAAACATATTCTACACAGGTCCCATTGTAATGTACTCTTTTATATTATAATTTTGCAAAGAAAGACTAAATACGTCGGCACAAAGTTAATTGCTAAAAATTACAGGCATTGTGTGCCCGCTCGCTTTATCCAACTTGCTGAGCAAACAGTTTCGCCCTATATTTATTGTATGAGTAGCAATATAGATCGTTACTTCGAAGTTTTATAATGCAGCTTATTTATCTGAAATGGAAGCAATACGTATGTGACGAAGACCGGGGAAACGTAGCAAAAGTAGGAGTTTTATTCAATTCCCATTGTCCCGCAGCTTCAAAGGTGTAGACGAGACAGAAGTTATTGAACAATTCTTTCGCAGGCTAGCTAACCTTAACAAGAACCAAACTCCCAACTGTTTGTAGAACCCATTAAAACAACATAAGTTTTATTGCCGAAAGAAAATTTAAGTGAACAAATGAACTCCCTCAGTCGCACAGGTTGGCTTTGTTAATGACTTTGGGAGAGTAGATGATGAGCTAACTTAAATACACAATTAAATAATTTTGTAGAAGCAACTGGAACAGTATTTTCTTCCTTCCAACTTAGTCAACGAAAATACTTTTGTACAGAGTAGAATTTAGCCAATTTTTTTTTTATTTTGAATCAACATTTTTATAATTACGGTACTGTTTTACACTCATATTAATCGAACACTCTGACAGCATGAAATTTGTTATTCACACAATCATTTTAATTTATTATCTTCATCTGTTGTTTCTACAGATCGGGTAAGATTTTTTTTTTAATTCTTGACAATAACTTAGGTAGAACCACCTTTTCGTGCTTAATTAAGTACGATACTGTAAGTTTATACTACAATATGTACAATGTTTTTGGAGCATTTATTTATCAAATAACTGGCTTATCAACTCATTAAATGTGGAAAACTGATGCTATTGTCAGGTATTAAACCTTTATGGAATAGCTAGCTTAACAGAATCCATTTTATTTAAGTTGTTTCCAGATTATACCCTCAATTAATTTTTTTGCCATTTTCTTTATCCCTAGAAAGGGTACTGGAACAGGTAAAAAAACCGGGAATCGATCCTAGGATCTTTCACTCTAACCACCCAAAGTTTTATCTTGTTTACAACATTTCCCCATTCTACTCTATCTTGGGCAACTGTGTAATCGTTTTCATTAAAATTGTAAAAATAGACCCACAAACAAGGAACACAAAAAATAAAGTGATTTTGGTTTAGAAAAAATATTATATGTCCAAATAGGGATAGCAAGTGTTTCAATGCCTAAATCAACGTAACGATTAAAAAAGTTTTATTTATATTCTATCAGATTTTATTAATTATTTTAATAATATATTAATGTATATATATATATATATATATCAAATGTAATTTTTTCAATTGATCTTTTTCTATAATTAAATAGACCACGTGCTTGAATTTTATTTAAGCTAATATCGAAAAAAAACAACAAAAAAAATGAACATAAATTTTTTTCTTTTTAAATGTTTGTTAGAGGTTATGGCGGCACAGCGATGTTGTGTCATATTATTAGCCAAGTCATTCTATTAAATATTGGAAACTCCTTTTTCCATCATAATCTTAAATTCGAAAATGCAAAAAAAAAACATGTATATAACAATAAAAAGAGACAGCAATATGAAAAAAAAAATTGTGATATTTTGACAAGTGTAACGAATTCAAATAAATGAATTTTTCAATAACATCTTCATGGTACCACTCCAAAAAATAATAATGATTAATTCATGTATATTACGAGTATATATTTTATTAATAATATTAAATATATTTTGGAGTTTTGGTTGTAACAAAAAAAAAAAAAAAAGAAAATGTTTGATTTTATTTCCCACATTTTCGTTGTTCTATTCTTCCACCCATAATACAAGTAAATACATGTAGAATTCATATGTACAGAAACAACAAAAATAATAATGATAATAGTTATTTGATTTTTTCGTTTTTTTGTTTTTTTTTTTAGGAGTAATATCTATTGTACATCATCAATCTTTCACCCAAATTAAATGACTTTAACCTCTATTCTATATACAACATATTCATAAATATTTTCATCTTTCTAACTATCTTTTTTTTTTTATATTTTTTTTACCTGTATGTTGGTCTGTACTAATTCTCATTTATATGTTCTGAATGTTAATAATCTCTTGCAGATAGATGGCATGGTTAGTAGTTCACCTAAAAAGCTTATTTTAAATTGGTTTTTTTTTTTTTTGCTTTTAACTTGATGAAGATTTATTGGTGGATTACCGCTGTCTCAAAACATATATAGAAAACATATTTTAAAGATATTTTATTTTATTCTAATCTTTACATTTATTTGTATGATGGTTTGTTTGTTAGTTTATGTTTTAGAATTAAAAATGCGTGGCGTCGTGCTTTTATTAGCTTTCATTTTAATTTTGTTTTTTTTTGTTTTTGGTTTTTACCTATTGACCAAATTAAGTAACATTTAACATAACCTAATCAACATGATATTATCTTAAATTGAAGTTTGATTAACTATTATATTACAGTTATTTTTTTAACTATATATACAAATAATATTTGTATGTACGTACTGTAAGTAAATCCATAGATAGTTTTTAGAAATTTGTAAAGGTTTTTAAATATTTTTTTAAAAATTGTTATTTGAGAAGTTTAAATTTCTAATTTATTTGTGTAATTTATTCACATTTTATTATCATAGGTTAGGTAATGTTAGTTTGAAATGCTTGCAAAGGTAGGACGAAATTACTTTAATTGTTATAATATTTATTTATATAATTTAATTTTCTCTATAATTATCAATGTTCTGTTATAAAGCCTATTTATAAATCATTGATCTAAATCAATTTCAGCAATATTCTTCCGATCAAACCATTCTATTGTCCTCTAAATGTGACTAGTCTCTTTGCTAATGTTCTTTATATAATATAAGCTATAACATATAAGCTTCAGTTAAGACTGTTAATTTCCAATTTTTACTAGGTCTTCTGACATGGCGTGTACAACCAGGATTCTAAATTTTTAGAATTGTGTAGTTAAAGAATTGTAGTAATTTAAATAACTGATGGTAACCGTTAAATCACTAAAGTATTCGTATGTTACTAAATTTGTCTAATTCCATTGTATAATGCCCTTTGAGTTAACTTATAATTTTTTCAGCTGAGTTTTTTCTTCAAAAGATAATTTTTGACCGGTTTAAATCAAACATGTCAAATTCAAATCCTAACACGGACCAAATAAAGAATTTAAAAGTTTATTTGGGTAACAAAAAAATTACAAAGGGTGAAATGTTTATTTTAGTAAACTAGATTTATTTTGAAAAATATA
The DNA here is from genome assembly GCA_963942445.1 of Argyra leucocephala. Lineage (NCBI taxonomy): Eukaryota > Metazoa > Arthropoda > Insecta > Diptera > Dolichopodidae > Argyra > Argyra leucocephala. The sequence goes on from OZ012678.1 coordinate 158,181,703, forward strand.
AAAAAAAGGTAAGATTCAAAAATTTTCCCAGATATGTGGCACATTTTCTCTGTAACCATCTTTCCTACTTTGGGGGCAATCTTGCTTGCAGTGATTAATTTGAAAACTTACCCGAGATGAATGTTACTAATTCTTAATCTAATTGGAGTTAACTAGAAAGAACTGTTCAAACTGATAAGTACTTCCAAATATGGACATAATTTCATATGCGAATCTTCATGTGTTTTTCAAATCTGGCTGGAAAATATTTGTAAAACTCAGACACTCCAAATTCAATGAATTTAGCTTTTAAATTAGAATCACACAGGATATCGATAACCTCCATAATATTTGCATATAGTTAGACACTGATTTTACACTTATTTAGAAAATTTAAGAAAATTTATCTTCTAACGATTTGAAATCAGCTTATCATGTTAAGCATAAATTTGCAAATTTTTCATATGATGCAGTTTGACCTAAAGTGAATTTATACATTTTGTATCGCGCTACAAGTTTGACATGCTTGGTTTAAATGAATACCTGAATTCTCATTGGGCAATAATATGAGATTGTATTTTCTAAAGTCGTAGGACTAAATGACTATTTCTCAAGGATATCTGATGTTTTCATCTTTTTCAAATAAAAATATCTTTAATGGCGCATCTTATACTTTAAGAACGAAAAGAACATTTGAAAGCATTCTTGTTGTTTAATGTTTTTGTATATAAACCGTTATACAAAAAATAAAAAAATGCGATTTTTTTTTAATTGTCTTTCATACGAAAAGAAATGTCAATTCGAAGCAAATTTTTAAAAAAATAAAAAATAAATAGTAAAAATAATCTAAAAAGACTCGAGATGCTTTCATAGATAATGCTGCGCATAAAATATTCGAAACATTGACTTATAGTGATATCTGGAGATCAATACAAAATGGTACAGAAACAAAACTGTATAAAAAGTTTTGTTTTCAAGCTATGAAATTCAGACTTTAAATTTAACCTAATGTAGCCAAAATTGGGTTCAATAAAGTAAATACAAATTACATGTTTTTCAATAAACGAACTATTGTTACACGAATATCGTTTCTTTCATATTAAGTTTTGTTCTCATGTTATATAATTTTTATTATTAAAATTTAGTTCATATTAAATTTTTTAAAATTTTATCATGTTCTATTAAAAAATGTTCTGGTTTGCAAAAGTTTTATACCTTTTGACTTACGACTGACAACTGACGACTTCATATAGGTGTAAAACCAAAGAACATATAATAATAAGTCGCAGCTGATTATTTTTCAATATTTTTCAACTTAGATACGTACGGGCGGGTAAGAAAATAAACGGAGCTAAAAATTTAGAAGAAGAAAGAACAGCAATTATAATTTTGTTAAAATACAAAAAATAATATATACAACAATATTCATTTAGTTGATCCTTGTAGATTAGATATACTTTAATATTTTTTGCAAATCAAAGGTTCAAAATAAAAACTATAGAAAAATTTAAGCACCTGCGATGTCTAATAAATGTATGCATACATATTATTTCTTTGTATGAATAGATTTTTATTTGTATTGAAAATTATACTTAAATGTAGGTATATTTTTAAATTTCCAACAAAGAAATTTTTTAATTTTGTTAATTTTGTCTGTTTTTATTTATCAGTCATTTATAAATATGTATTTATATATTATGTATGTTTGTATGTACATATGTATATGTATTCTTTATGGATGCATATAAATGGATTGATGCCTGTTCAAAAAATAAAAATACCAAAATTGCATTAGAAATATGATTTTCAACCAAATTCTGATCTGATAAAAAAGAAAAGAGTATTCACTAAACAATTCACGATTTGTAATGCATAACTAATAAGTTCCATTCTGTTATTACTATTATTTTTATAATTTTTTCTAGAATCTGTCATTCTATCATTAAGTCTATCTTATTGTATGCTTAACTACTTACTTATTTCAATCAATACAATAGTAGGTACCTATATTAATATTCTAATATTTTATAATTAATTAGAAATGTAGCTATTCACATTATATTCGTTAGCACATAATTCGTATAAGATTTGAAAAGCAAAATTATTGTTTTAAAGAGAAAATTGTTTTGCAAGTTGTTAAAGTGAGAGAGCGGGCTCTTATGCTGCATGCCGTTATATAAAAATAATATTATAAAAAATTGTATGGGATGAGACTTCTTCCTATTATGTGTTCTTTGGTTAAATATACTCCAATCATAGGATAAACGTATATTATAATTTGACTTATTTTACTGGAAATAGCACAAAAGTGACATTTTTACATCCTGAAAAGAAAAGGACTTTTTTTTTTTATTACGAAATAATACAGATCTTCTTCACTTTGGATCATCGAAGCTTACAACAACAATGTTTTCATAATCGAAATCAATTTTTTCTAATTCAATACCAAAATCAAAAAGCTTGAATATCTGCGTTGACTATCGATATTAATTTTTCCTATTCAAAATATAGATCACATTTCTTCACAAGTCTTAATTTATTAAAAATTTTTGGCCCCTAAATTCCAACAACTAAAACCAACAACTAAAATATCAACAAATTTTTATACTTTATTCGATTAAAGTAAAGTGCTTCTACATAATAAGATGTTATTAAATTTTATGATAAAATTATATTTTTAAAATTAAAAATGCTTTTAGTAGACAAAGTTTAATATTTATATAAGCTTAAAACGAAAATTAATAATCTAAATATGTACATATATATATATTTAATTCTAAAATTAAAATAAAACATAATATCTAAAACAAAATTTAGCCTTTCAATATTTTTATATTCAAAAAATTCTTCAACATTTTTTTTTTTTATTTCAATTATAAAAACATACTCAGATATATTTAAATAAGCTTTTAGTCTTTAAAATTCCAATGTCAATTCATTACATTAAAAACTAAAAAAAATAATTCTGGGTAATTTAAAATTTCATTAAAATTCCATTAAAGATTCACAAAAGAATCAAAAAGGACCTTGAGCTATGCAATTTGAATCATATTCACATAATTTTATGACTAAACCTCCTATATTCTATATATAAATAATATATTGTACTGTATATTACGATAGAGATTTTATACGATAGAGAATTTTAATGTCATCGTAGTGATGACAAATTAATTAAAAATTTATTTCATGATTTTTTAACCATTAAAATATTTCAGGTAGATGTGATACACCTGGAAAAAAAATTAACATATTTTAAACAAGGTAAAAATCAGAATTTTGATAGACATTTCTGATTTGTAAAATGATTCGCAACCGTTTAAAAAAAAAAGTAATACTAAATATGCCACACCAAATATTTGGAAACATATTATTTGCTTTGAAATGATTTCTATTTTATTTTATTATTTTTTATTTTTTTCTTTTTGTTTTGCTGTATCTACACTCGTAAATTATAAAACAATTGTTTTTATATTAAAAACAATGTTAATAGAATTTCAAAAATGTTCTGTATTTGGTGATAGAATAATTAAAAGAATAAATTATGAATTAACAACTTGGGTGGTTCATTGGTTTGTTGGTTGGTAGGTATATTACCATAGAAGATTCTTTTTGTTTTTTGTGAAGGAGAAGATTCAGTGTCACAAAATAAAAATATAAAATGTACGCAATTTTAATTTTTAATGACGCATAGAATTATTTCATATAATATTTTTAATATTTGTGATAGTAGCCATGTGGTTAGAATAAATACAGTATCCAAAATAATGAAAATTTTTTCGTAGGTTAAAATAGGTCAATGATAAACTAACAATCTACATTCTGTGTGCCGATTTCTAGATATAGGTAAAATTTTTGACTCATTCTAAAAGAATTTTTAAAACAAATTTCACAAATTGTGAATCATTAACAAAAAATATTTCAATAATGCACATTCAATAATGAAAGTAAAACATATATAATATTTATATTATAAGCAAATTCATAATAATATCCTCACATCAGTGTTTATAAATTGTAAATACAAGTAAAATATTAATTGGTCCTCTTTTTGCATTACCGTACTAAATCTATGGAAGTTAATTCTACCTAAATTACAGAAAATACAATAAAAAATAAAAGAAGAAATTGAATAGTTGAGTAAAAGTTTTAAATTGACTGAGAGTTCATGCATTTAATCGACCTTCATGGGAAAATTAATATTAAAAATACAGCTTAAAACACTGATTAAATGCAATGCCATATAGATAACAATGGTGATAAACGTAAAGCAAATGAGATTCAATTCATCTGTTAAATTTGTGAGGGCATTAGTTTTATTATTATGGATGGTGGCACGGACATTAATATTTCATACTAAGCATGCTATATCCGGGTTATTTTTTAAAAATCTAACATTCTTTCAGTTATTTTATATGAATGTGAAAGATGGAAAATAATAGAAAAAATTACAAATAGGGCAGGCTGATATTATCAACAGATATAATATTGTGGACCAAAAACAATTTCCGACACCGAACTATTATTCGAATAGGTTATCGATAGAGAATAAAATTTTATGCCACACACACACACACACACACACAATTTGAACACCTCCCGGTGTCCAAAGCCGACTCTTGAATGAAATTTGCATGGAAAAACCTGAAAAAAAATATGGAAAACAAACAATTACATGGTATCAAACATACAAAGCAAGCTCGTGTGGAACAACTTGACGTAAAATTAATGTTCTGGCGCAAAAAAAGTTCGATGAAAGAAACTTATTGACGCTCTGTAAAACCATAATGAGCAATGGGAATAGATGATAGCGATGCTAATATTAATTGTATTATAAAAATTTGAATGAAAAAACTATGCGGGTCTATAGTTGAACTTTCATGCACAAATGTGACATAACATCACTTTAAGAAAACATAATTTTCAGGTATAGCTTATAATACTTGTAATAATTATCAGTCCCTCACAAACAACTAATCTAAATATCTGAATTCAAAACTACCTTCTGTTTGCAACTAAGTTTGGAGCAGCAAATTCGCATCGCAAATTCGCAGCAAAAATTAGCATAGGATGTACCGCGTACTACTATTAGCATAGGATGTACTGTTTTGTCTACTAAAAATGTCAAAAGTTGATCAATTAAAACCCGAAAATCAAACTTTGCCATTTTACCAGTGCATTAAGCATTTAAATATTCATTTTTAACAATTTTTCTGTTATAAATTTTTAAATAAATTTAATTTATAAGTTTTCTGTTCCGTCATAAAAATTTATAAATATTATTAAATGTCCGAAAATAGTGAAACTCAATTGCCATATGAGTTGAAAAATGTCGCCCTGAAAAACTAAGTGATCTGCAAAATCATTAACAGATTTATTGCAGTAAACCAACTACCTCATTTATTGTTTTATGAACCTCCTGGTACGGCTAAAACTAGTACAATATTGCAAATATGCAAAAAAACTATATTCGCCAGCTCAATATAACTCAATGGTTCTTGAATTGAATTCATCTGATGGTAGAGGAGAAACATTAAATTTTGAATCCACTAGAATTATTTTTGGTGGGACATTCAAGCTTATTATCTTATGAATAAAGCCGATACAATATATGACTGCATGATGCATACTGATGCATAAAATGCACTGTAATATATTTAATCTATGTAATATATGTAACTACTTAAGTAAAATTATTCCAGCAATACAATCTCGTTGTACAAGGTTTCGATTCGCTCCTTTTGTCACCAGAACAAAATTTAACTTAATAGATTGAATTTAATAATTGATAAAGAATCGCTCAAAGTTACTGAAGACGGGTAAAATTTTATTAATTGCTTTATCGAAAGTTGACATGCGTAATGTTCTTAATGCATTACAAAATACTTCTATGGCATTCGATATAGTTGACGAAGAAAATGTATATACACCTGTGTTGGGTATCTGATGCGACAAGGCATTGAACGAATATTATAAACGTTAATGTCCACAAGAGATTTTCAGCATTGTTATAATGGAATTTTGAAAATAAAATCAAGTAAGGGTCTCGCTCTTCAAGATGTATTAACCGAAATACATCTTTATAATATGCGAATCGAATTAGCAATGAGTGTATTAAATAAATTAGAAATTAAAATGGCTGATATTGAAGAAAGACTTTCAAGGGATGCACAGAAGGTTCACAGATGACTGTGTTAATATCTGCTTTTTGTATATGGTTACTGTTGAGTCATGAATTGATGTACTTGATGTATTCTAAAAAATAAAAAATATAATGCTGAACTATATATAAATGAAAGCTTTACAATGGGATGAAATGTAATCAAAAAAACGTAAACTGAGACTCCGGCACTGACCTGATTTGGTGAAGGGTAGAGCATTGCTCAAAGCTTTTGAGTGTCTTATGTTTATTATAAAATCTTACAATCTTTATTATCAACTTTTTCCTTCATACAAAAACATTCAATACAAAAATAGTGTTCTAAATTATGTAATTTTATTTAGAATTTCCAATGATTCATACCTTGTACGTATATATGCCACTTGTATCAACTTAATATTCAGAATGAATCCGATCTAAAAACAATTCAAATAATGTAGAATAATAACAATTATTTCGTAATAATTATTGAAAGTATATTTTGAAGCACATCGTATTCACATAAATAACCTAAATACAAATTATGTCATCAAGGTTTCAATTCAATACATTTCAATTAAAAAAGATAATCTGATAATAAATCAACTTGAAATTCTATTTTTTTTTCCTTCTCGTTTTTAATCCACATAAGAAATTAGTATTAAGAGAGCAATAAAAAAAAAACAAAAAACAAAATGATTACATGCGCCCTCATTTCTAATTCTATATAATAATCTAAAAACAAAAATTATACTAGTTTTTCAAGGTAATTTCATACAAAATTACTCTCTAGCTCTACATTATTTCACTCACATTATATTCAATTGATTTACTTATCTAAAATATCGTTGATAAACAAAAAAAAAATTATATTTAAAAAAAGACAAATTAATAAATTGCGTCTTTAAGGAAACCATTTGTTTTTATTTTTATTTTTTTGCAATTCGAGTCTACTACTGTATTTTTACTATACATGCAAACATTTTGCTACTATACTTACTTATATTTAATTAACACAATTTTGTTTTTGTATTTGTTTACAACAAACCTACATAAATCGAACCAAACAAAAAACAAAAACATAACATCATGTCTTTTCCTGTTGTAATGAAAATATCTGAGAACTTTTTCATCTGCACATACGTACACACCAACAACACATGCATAAACTTTTTTTTCACACATGCAATGAAAATTAAGTAAAATAAATTTGTAAACAGCATAATTTTCTGTACTCAAGCTAAGAAGTCAGATCATAGCCAAGAATAGTAAATGAAATAACGAAAAAAATGCATAAACAAACTATCAAGTATATGTACAGTAAGTATCGAAATTGAATTAACAGTAATTCATCAGTAGGTATTTATAGTGTTAGACTACCTATACAACTCCTGATTTTTATTTTTATTGATTTTATAAATTATTATAAGATGATTAGTACATCTGCGAGTTTTAAAAATCGACCAAAATTTCACGGTAAAATGTATTTTAACTATAAAATAAATTGATGTAATTATAAAATTAATTAGAAATTATTGTTTATTATAAAATCTTACTATAACTAACTGTTTCAGAGATTTATGATGGGTGAGATCGAAAATGCAATATTTGAGTTTTAACTATATACACGATCTCACATATATAAAATGTAAATAATTAAAAAATGCTTGTATATCGATTTGACTACGAAAATCAAAACAGAATATAAACATTTTAGAATTAATAAAGCACGTTATAGAACATATTACATTGTAGTTAAAACTGTAATAATTCATTTTCGATGTTACGGATACACCAATACCAATAACAGTTTAGTAGCTCCGTGACATCGTAAATGTAACGACAACGTCGCCAACATATTGACGTATAATCTTAAAAGTAAACAAAAATTGTTTACATTGTCTCACGATCGGTAATAGATTTCACAGTGTTTTTGCGACTCATTTTCACGATACGGGTTGTTAAATTTTGTATCAGAAAATTTACAGTATAGTTTACAGTATAGTATAGAATACACAGTATTATTTGGTACAGTTATGTAGAGTTTTTTTTTATCAAGCATTAAGTTTAAAAATTAAAGAAAAATAAGTATAAATTTTACTTCGTGTTTCAAAAATAAATTGAAAAATGTTTTTTTGTTATTTTAATTTACTTTAATTTTAATAGGAAATGGGTTCACAAAAGAAAGGTGCTTTTATTAACTATAAGGCTAAAGCACAAAGAAGATTTTTCTTCAAAAAAACAAAAACATTTTTTTTTATCAAATTGTCCATATTAAATTTCCATATACATATAAACTTTCACAAATATATTCAATTCAAATATTTTGAAAATGTATCCACAAAATAAGTATCCACAGAGTATAATATTTTGACATTTGATTTGACGTTTATTTCAGAGACAATGTGTTTAGAGTGATCGAAATTGTAAGCAAAGTACATTGTGTCGCCAATACAATGTTGTCAGTTTAGAAAATTTGACATATTGTATTTATGTATGTACATTGTATCACAGCTGAAATTTTTTGGATGTAATTTCCGATGTCATTTTCGATGACATTTCCGATGACATTTCCGATGTCACCGTTTCACATCAATTTCTGATATCTAACAACTGAATCTGACAGATTTTTATATGTCATGACAATAATTAATTAATTAAAACTTAAATTTGTCCAACTATATATGTAAAAACTCAAATGAAAAATTAAAGTTGCTTGATTCTTATTTTAATATTAGAAAAAGGACTCTATAATCGTTACATAAAAGCTAAACTTCGACAGCATTGCCAAAAATGCATTTAAAATGGAGAAACGACTAAAATGTTAAATAAATTTAAAACCTTTAAAATGTGTCGCAATTGGGATTTGGTGAAATTTTTTAACATAGACAAATAACAAACATTTTGATTCTCAGAATGATCAAAAGTAATAGAGAATTTTTCTCAAAGAATCAAATCAGATTATAGTCAACCTATTTGGATCAAATAATCAAAAGTTAAAAAATAATAACTTAGACAATCACACAATAATCCTGTAAAGAAAAATTTATTAAAATGTGTACCCCTGACTTTACGGTGATGCTCTAAAGAGACAATTGTATAGGTAAATGAACTAGCATAATAGATTTTATTATCTCCTGATATATCAAAGGTGTTTTATATATTTATATAGTTTTTTAATGAACATAATTTTTTTGTTTTGATATAAAATAAAATATTGTATAATGTCGATTATTTTTTACACTAACTGTAGTTATAATATATTAAAAATCTAGGTTAGATTTCAATTACAAATTCTGTACAGGTGTTTATGTTATATTCATCCATATGATGATGATAACTATACTAAATTACGCCATTGAACTGAATATTTTGTTATGCTTTTGTTAATAAATTTATTATGCCAGATCAATTAGACTAAATAAACACGGTTAAATATTTTCTTATCGTTATCTTTCCATAATTTATCTATATTACTATTAGATTTTTATATATATTTATGAAATTTATTTACAATTGACATTTCTCTTTATATTTTAATTTATTTTTTTTTTTTATTTTCTTTATATTTATTTATTTTTTTGTTTTTATTTACATTTTATTTATTTATAAATTATGACTCATTAATTTAATTAAATAGAAGAAAGTTTTCTATTCTATGAATAATGAAGAACAAAACTAGAAATTGGAAATGAAATTCACTTAGAAAATCATGTGAATTTTGTTTTACAAATGTGTGGTATATATTTTGAAGTATGTACGAAGTATGTATAAGAAAATTGTTGCAAAAACTGTCAATTATTCTAGAAATAATATAATTTTTTCGAAAATTGTCTTTACTATAAATAATATTAGTTAAGTAGTAGTCAGAAGTTTTAAAGATTAAATATTGTTATGTTAATTCGGTCTATAGTCTATACCGTAATTTGTTGTCAAATAATCGGTATATATATACTATATACTATGTACGCAAATCTTAGAGAACTGAAAACTGCAAACAAACTTAGCAAAACATCAGAAAAATAAAACAGTAAATAGAAAGTGCATAGTCTTTGGTAAAGGCTAATTACGAAAATTTCGTCTTTCGTATTAAAAATAAATAAACTTTCAATCAACATAACATTGGTCAAAATTATCGGTAAAGAAATTAATATTTTAATATTATATATCGAAACTGTGATGTATAGTAAAAGAAAAATGATTTAATAATTTCGTGTTTGTGATGCGTTGAATGGAATTATTATGCGCCCACACTTAAAGTAATGTCCTGCGGGCGAGGTATTGGTGCACTCTTTTAAACTATACTAAACTAACACTATCTTTCATATTACCATTCATTGTACGAACATCCATCTTAATAAAATATAATAAAATTGATTTGTATCAATGCGAAATTTGGTTATTGGACATCCTGAGAAAGAGTAGAAATTTGATATCAGTTGGTACAAAAGTAGTAGTTGCAGTTCAGTCAATAAAGAGTGTGGTGAATAAAAATTAGGAATTATTATTCTATAAATATAGATATATATTTGATTTATAATCAATAATGTGTATATATACTTTTTTCCAATCAAATTAAACATTTTTTCAAACAAATTAAACAATTTTTCATTGAAATTCAACATTTTGTAGAACATTTTATTTGAAGAAATCTTGAATTTGATTAAAAAAATTTTGAATTATTTGAAAAAATGTTAAATTTGAATGAGAAAAAGTATAAAAAGTGTAGATTAAGCTTCAATTATTGATAGATCTTAGATCTTTAAATGTTAGCGTGATGCGTTGATCTTACGTAGATTTTTCATTTACTAAATCTAATATATTAAAATTGTAATTAACCAATCATGTATTGGTAATTGTTGACTTGTATGAATATTCAGAAAGGACATTACCATTCACTTCCTGTTTAAAAATATATTGGATTAACAATAGAAAATATAGTATTAATAATAATAGATTGGAAAATACAATTTTATTAGCCTGGGGAAGCGTTTTATAAAATTTTAATAAACGTTAATACTCTAGTATGTCAATTTATATTTTTTTAGCATAAACAGAGAGTCATGTAAAAGACACTCGCATTTCATACCATTAGGCATTTTAAATATATTACATTACTTACAGCCCTAGAAGGTCCCTAACTTAACGCAATGCATTTTCTGCATTTCTCTTTCAATTTCAAAAGTAGAAAAATTCTCTCTAAAGTTAGAAATAACCGAAGCTTCAATAGAATATAAACTTAATATTGAAATTATGAAATATAACTGTTTTAGCATTGAATTGATTTTCATGCTAATTGAATATTACATCATTTCAATTATTGACCTATTTACACTCAATTGTTTTTTATTTTATTTTCTTCTTATTATTATTATTTTTTTTTCTCTTTAATTTTTCTATTGTCTGACATTTATCACCTCTTACCCTAATTTTATTATTATTGTTCATTTGTTCTATTTATTTTGACTCCTTGTTTTTTCACTTCGATTATTTATTTAATTCTTTAATTTTTATTTATTCGTTTTTCTTTTTGCTTTTTACTGTTTTGTCGTCATATTGATGGTGAAAATTGTTTGGAAATTTCAGCACTTTGAAATCAAAATGTTGTAAAAATAAAAACAACAAGATATTTTTTTTGTACGTTAAACACGAAATCAGAATTTTCCCATATTTTTCATATTTGTTATTTTTTTTTTTATAGTTTTTTTTCCTAAAGACAATAACAATAATTTTCCATAAAATAAAATTATTTTCCCATTTAAATAATTCAAAAGAAAAACGAAATAATATTAAAAAAAAAAGTGATGAAAATAAACAAATTAGAATAAACGCACTCTTCCCTCACCTGTTGAAATTTAAGGTGTGTGTGAGTGTGTGTTTTTGTTTTTTGAAAATTAATACGAAAGTAAAAGGGAAATTTTGTTTGTTTTCTATGTTTTTTTTTTCTTACCCTATCTAAATAATAATTGTCGTTTTTTTTGTGGTCTTATTTTTATTTCTTATTTTGTTCTTTTATTCATCAAATTAATCAAAATTTAGCTTTTACTGTTGATTCGTTTCTGACTGTTGAATAATTTTCCTAAAATTTCTATATGATTTCCGGTAAGTGTTGTCATATGATATTATAATTTTTTTTTAAAGTATTCAATTCCAAAAAGAAAATTGTAGCAAATATGGAGTAAATTAGAGAATATTGGGATATTTAATGGGTTTTCGTCAAGAGCAAGAGTTTGATCAAAATAAGGTTAATTAGAAGTAATCAAGGACAATAATTGTTGAAAAATTGAAATTAAGACAGAATATTATAATGGAGAAATATTGTAAGCTAGGTCAAGACTATCAATTGGAAGAGCACAAGAAATGCTGGTTAGAAGTGAAATTTTTACTATAATACCTTTTATCTGGACCTAATGCAAAAATAATAATAAAAAATGAAAACTTTAATTTAACAAAATTTATTTGTCTATCTATTCAGTGGGTCTTAATCCAACTTTAAGTCCTTTTTCCCTTTGGAATGTAGGTATAAATATTATGTCTTTCCTATATCCGTAAACATTTCATATTTCTTACAAAGTTTAGCGACAGTTTTTTTTTGTTTCTCTTTCACGGAGATGGCCTTTCTTTAGGACCGGCATGTCGGCTTTTACCCCTTTATGTCCTTCACCATCCTCAACTTATTCGACCCTTTTGATAAAGGCCAATAGGTTTGAGGGTTCTATCCTGCGGAGGCTTTCTGAAGTTTTGTAGTGTGTTTCCAACAACCTGAGTCTTAGCCTTCAAAGAGTTAGGCACTCTCCTACAACATATGTGGAGATTTCTTTCTCTTCAAGACAGTGTCTACAGGTTGGACCATCACTTAGTGTTAGTCTACACATGTGCTTATTCATGTGGTTATGACCAGTAAGTATGCCGACCATCTTACTACAGTCTACTCTATTGAGAGTTAGCAGGAAGTTGGTTATTTTGGTGTTTGTTCTTGTTACATAAATTTTTGTAGACTCTGTTGCCTTCAATACGCTCCCAAAGAATGTTTGTTTCCCTCTTCATGGTGTTTTCTATCGATAGTTTAATATTACCAATAAATATACCAACTGCTGGTTCCGGGCTATTAATTTAGCGACAGTTTTACTTCTTTTTTGTCGTTTTACTTGCCAGAGGATAGCATAAATATTGTTTTTTATTTGATTATGGGCACTTGTTTTACCTTAAACAGCATGGATTACAATTGAATAACATTATTACATGCAGTAATACTACTACTAATACCATATTTTAATTTATTGATATACTATAGCAAATTTCATTCTTTCGTATGCAAGTTAATGCCGAATTATGTCGTTTTTCTTAATTTTAAATCAAAAATCTTAGGATTTCATCAAGAACAACACAAACGGATATTTGCAAATTTCTTACCGTTTAACTTTTATATTAAATAAAATTAAAACATGAAAATTAATTTATTGCAAAGTCCCAGCTCTATTCAAATTTCTTTATACAATTTCTTTTAATATTTTTTGTTTTATGTTTTACTTTTTTAATAAATTGTAATTTAATTTTTTTTTTTTTTCTTAAAATGTCACTTTTCTTCAATTTGTCTTTTTATTTATACACTTTTTAAAATCTACACATTTTTGTTATGATTTATTACTTCTATTTGTTAAAGTAAAAAAAAAAAAAAAACAAAAACAAATATGTATGGCAGAAAAAAATAAATTTGGGTGCCCTTTTACACACTATTCAATCGTTTAAATGTTGAGATTCATTTCCGTGCATTGTTTTCCTACCGAAGTAACAGTATTTATTCCCCCTTGTGATGATAGAATGACTGACTAAATTAGATAGGCTGAATAAATTAAAAAAAAAAAAAAAATTTGATGTAACAAATGAAATATGAAACGCACCTTCTTCTTTTTTTGGTAAATTATTTTCTTAATATTTTTATGATAATTTTGAAACAGTGGTTACAAACTTATAAGTGGTGCTAAATATTTTACGATATAGCATAAACCTATCGTTTTGTAATTAAAACTGCCATTTTTGTAATAATTTAATTTTTGATAATAATAAAATTATTATTGTTTATAGAAAATGAAATTACAAAAGTTAAATAAAAGATAGAAATATATAAAATATATAAATTTGTAGCGATATATTTTGAAATGGGGATATGAACCATTCCAAAATATATCTCTACAAATTTGAATCCTTGAAATATCCCAAATCTATACTTGAATACATTATATATAAAATCCAAGCCATACGTTTTTGGCAAAGATTATTTACAAAAGTAAATATAAAAAAAAGTCTAAAAATAGAAGCCTGAAATAATTATGATTAGTAGAACATAAGAATTTTTGATTGAGATTTTGTAGAACTTTAAATTTGATCACAACTGGAAATCCAAGAAAATTTTAGAATTTACTTCTTATCCTATAAAATGGTACAACTAGTAGAATCACATCAGTAGAAATAAAAAATTATAAATAACAAATTGACAAATGTAATAAACTATATAATATGGAGAAGAGTAAAGACCGTAGAAGACTTTAATCTGAATTGCCAACATTGTTTATGAAAAGCACGAATATCTATGAAAAATGTATATAATGCATGCATTAGATAGTTTTATATTCATTTTTCATAGATATTATAGACATATTACATAAAACAGACTTCATATGATCACTACCTACTTCAAATTTAGTACATCGCTAAATTATTATTCTGTATTGTACAATTTCATTCACCTTCAAAGAGGGTGATTTGCATAATTTACTTTGATTGATTAAATTCTTCAACTTTTCTAAAAAATATATAAAAGGTTTTCTACCACTGTTCCTACACGATTATTCATTCATTTTTCTAGTAATTTTACGCAGTTTTAAAGCATTTAATTTTCCATTAATTTTTAATTTTTGAAAAATATGTTTTCATTTTTAGATAATTTTTTTTTTTTTTATGTTTTATATATTTTTGACATTTTTTGATTTTATTTGACATGCTTTTTTGTTTTATGATTTTTTTATTTGTTTTGTTTTTGGAAATGTCCAATTATTTAAATTAGTTTTAGGAAAATTTAAAATAACATTTTTTTTTTTGGGTATGCAACTAACTTTCACTTCGCAATAATTTTGATATTTTTTTTTTTTAATTTGAATTTATAAATTAGTAGGTCTTCTAATTCATTGTTAATTTATGTAGGAAATAAACCTTATCAATAAATTAAATTGAGAAATTTGTATCTTGATGGTTATTAGATTTCTTAATTCATTGTGAATTCTAACCATGTGACAAATAGATGTCCTTACTAAATCTAATGTATTATAATACCTTTAATAAGATTTTCAAGTTCTTAGGCCATACAGTAGGAGCTATTTTTATATATCTATATTTTTTGATTTTTATATTTTATAATTTTTTTTAAAAATTTGATACATTCTACAATTATTAAAGATAGAATTACCTGCTAAAAACAAATTTTTATATGTAGCTTTTGATTACTGGTTATACATAAAAAACATAAATTATGGGTGGTATATGCCTGTACTAAGCTTAATGGATGTACTAAGCTTAAAACTAATGTGTGGCCATGTACAGACCACAATTATTTTGTGGCCATTTATTTTAAACTTAATTTATGTAATATTACAGTTATGTTTCGATTCAGAGGGAGACTATAAAATGTCATTTGTAATGAATTTAGATCAGATAATAAAAATACCTACCAAATATTCAATTTTCTCAGGCTATGTGAAACAAAATCTAATGAAAGTTAAGTCGTTTGCATACCATTTTATATAAATAAGGTAAGTTTATAAATTATGAAAATAAATAAACGCTACGATTGGTTATAATTTCGATTTTCGCTATACAAAGCAAATGCACGATATTTTTTATTATTCATGTAAAATCATCAATGAATATAATTAAAAACAAAAAAATTATAATTTCTGGTTGTTGGTAATTTGCTTATCGTAAACCTTTAACAACTTTTAGGCAAATTAAAATCCATTTAATCCATTTAAATTTTCAGCTTCAATTTTCAACCAAAGAAAGAGCTCTTTCATCTGAAATTCTGTCAAATCTAGTCAAGTATTCTATACGTAAATTTGTGAAAGCCCCTAACTGTATTTTTTGCTTTATTACAATTATGGAATCGTTATAATTATGCTAATTTTATTTTGTTTTATCGATTTGCACCCTATGTCGTGTGATTGTACGTACATCCCATGTGCTATAATTTTCTCAAAAACAAAAAAATTAAAAGCCATTATTTTCAAATTATGAAAGAAATATTTTACTTGAAAAATTATAATTATTGATTATGGTCTTTCATCAGGCATGGCAGAATTGACTATCAACAACAAAATATTTCATAAAATCAGGTGATTTTATTTTCCGCTGGAATACGAACATTACTTTAAGAATGTCATCTATATTAAAATAAAAAATAAAGGTGGATTTTCATTGAGCAATATTTAAAATCTTAAAAATTTTCTTGGCTCTAAAAAGGGAGATAGCTCATTGAATTCTTATGTAAGAAAAAAATAGACCAATAAAATTTTTAAGATTTTATATATTGCTCAATGAAAATTCAGCTTAAGAATAATTATTTTTCGAAGAATTAAAATAAAGTTAATTTTTGTTTCTATTCAATATTCGAGATCGGATTAATTTTTTCATTCACACTACACAATGTTTGTTCTAGAATTTTGATTAAAACACACCAAGCTTAAACATATCCGTCGAAGAACAAGAGAGGCATCAAATGTCCACTCCTACTCAGTGCAAATTCCTAGGTGGGTCAAAACAGGTTATGATAATTCGCTTGTACTTCCAACAAACGGGTTTCCCTAATGAAAAAGTATACCTATCTACAGAAATTTACCAGTAATACTAACAAATTTATTCAAAATGTCCACCTACTGATCATAGGGACATTTTTCTTTCCCCAATCTTTAATTAGTGCAAGCTGTGCATTCGTGTATAGAGGTATCGTTTATAACACCGCAACAATCAATCACGACATTATAAATAGGCAAATTAGTGTTTACAAAAATGTTTTTCCAGATGCCAGATCTCGTGTAGCCACTTTCATGTATCTTGCGTGGTGAAATGCACTTCCCTTTTATTGTTTTAAGACACTTTGAAGTTAAAATTTTTTTTAATAAAATCTGTTTACCTACCTCCGAATTTAAGAACTTTGATTAATGTAATAATTTCTTTTTTAACAATAATAAATCCATACGGGTTGAAAATTACCTGAAACAAAAAAAAAATATATAAAATTTAATAATTTCAATTTAATCTGAATAATCAATATTTTTTTGTATTAAAATAATAACTGTTTTATAATGAAATTTATTTGATTCAGATTTAATTCTAAATACTTTATAAATAATAATAAAAATAATTAATAACAATAATCGTTTATTTCCCCAATCTTAAAACTATGAAAAGTTTGAATAATAATACAACTTGATCTACCTTCATATATTTTATTATTTATTTTTATCGTTACTCATTGCAATTCCATGATTTCACTCAAAAGACACTATAAAAATCTGAGTGCTTACGAATTAGACTTTCGCAATGTATAAATTATGTTATTTCACATATCACTAAACTTAAAATTAGACTTAAAATGTCATCATTAGTTCAATAGTGTTTGATCGACATTATCAATTATCTTCTGATATTTAAGGTCTATATTATCCAATACAGCCGGGTAAATTCTGTATTCAATCTACTGCTAGTTAAACGTATATATACTGATTAAAATTATCGTTTGTTATTTACAATATTATGAAAAAGCAAAAATAGAAAATACATCTTCGCATCTAAATACCACATTGCTAATATTGGTAGCGCCACATTTTAAGTGTAGGTGCAAGATGAAAATAATTTTTTGCAAGTAATTTATTTTATGTATACTGAATAATATTTTGCATCATATTCCATATTGTATACAAAAAAATTTTTACAATCTAGTCTATTCCATAGTCAAACCATGTAGTTCCTGGGCCTGACTCAAGTCTTTCATAACTATGTTTTTTGTGGGTTAGGCAGTTAATCTAACGCCAACCTTCAATGTGAGAGGCTTTTTTTTTGTGCATTTACAAATTTGGGGTATAAGCGGGGTCTGTTTCAAAGACTGGCCAGATGTTACCCTGTCAATCCCGGGCCAGGCGATTGATAACGTAAACAGAATTGAGTAAAAACGCCCAAAATTCAAAGCTTGTTTACCTTATAAAGTTTGAAAATTGTAAATTATGCTCTCTGTAAATTTTCGACTACACTATCATACAGGTAATCCTTCCCCCTCTTAGCACACGTTGAAATGATGTTGAAGCTCTGTGACTCTCTTTATGTTACTCTTTTATAGAGATATCTTGTAGAAAATGAAACATTTCTTCTTATGAAAAAAATCAATAATACCTACCTTTAAACAATTCCAGCATAACACTAGCAGGCTTCAAATGCTCATTTATATATAGTAAAAATAAACCGGTAGTACAAAAGTGGTTTCCGAAATTAATTTATTTTAAGAACTGCAAAATTGGGGAACATGCTTTCATCTCATGTATTCCCCTCCGATAGAAACGATCTATATTCTGCTGCAGAGCACGTATCAAAAAAATGTTCTATGCTTTTTATAATCTTTTGGTATACATCAGTATGACAAGTTTTTTTTTTCTTTGAACTTTTATTTTCTTTTTGGTTATATTTCCAATATTTTTGACATTTTTCAGTAAATTCCGGTATTTTTTTGCTAAACTTTGGTATAAAAAGAGAAAATGACAGCAAAATAAGGGTTAAAAGTATTAAATTGTGTTCCATAATGACGTTAAAATATTATAGCCAATTTTTTACTATGTAGAAAGTAAGTTTAAAAAATTAAATTTAAAAACCTTTTAAAGGCGGTTCAAGAAATGTTTTTTTTACAATATGTCAATATGGAAGTCACGGTATCAGCTGTATATAATTCCAGGTTTGTATTTATCTAATCAACTTATTGTATACAACTAAAATCAATTTCAATATTTCTTGAATCCATTTCTGATTGTAATGAACAATTTAACATTTATCTACCTCATATTTAGACATAAGTTGACTGTTCAACTGACCTAAATTGGTTGAGTCGAAAATTGATTTACTTATAAGAGTTTTTATTTAATATTTCCAACCAACATTTTGGCTATAAGCAAAAAAAAAGCGAAAATAAAATCAACAAAACCAACATTCATAACATATTTTTCCATTCATTACATTCTAATATTTGACGCTCTCCTTCGACATTTTCTAAAGAGATCACTTTTTTTCGCAATTATATTAACAAAACAATGAATTCATTTGAATAACAAAGAAACAAACCCGATCTACAATCATTCTAAAAACTCACATGTTTCCCTAAGGAGAACAACACTGTTGACAACAAATTAGAGTACATATTTTCTTTTTAAATTACGATCGTATCGGCTTCAATAAATTTTTTAATAAAAAAAAAATAAAATAAACTGAAATATATTTTTATCCCAATGGATTTAGTAATAAAGAGTTGATAATAGTATATTGTCAAAATTCAGATTAATAATTTAATTAAAAAATTGAAATTATTTAAATTTTTCATTTTATTATTTTTTTTTGTTGTTCTTTAACTGATTTTAATTGAAAAAATTATTTTTTTTTTTTTTTATTATTCTGATGACAATAGAAACGAGAATTTTCAGAATTTCAGTATAATTGTTTTTTTGTGTGTGTGTTTTTTTTTGTAAACTTGAATCAAAAGTCAAGATTTTTTGTTTTTTTTTCTTCTTCTTTAGAAATTCCACTTTATCAAATTACTTGTCTACGATATTATTTATGTTGTACGTACTTACATAAGTTGTATATTATAGTGATGTCCATGTAGTAGCTAAGATATTTTAATGTATATCAATGTCGGCATAACCTTGATGGTAATATGAGATATTCGTCAGTTACGCGAATCTGAGTAGAAGGAACGACGAGGGTGATGATAATAAATAAAATGAAAAATTGCATATTTAAATATTCAAGTAGCACTTGTCATTTATTGCATTGAAATTATTTTTTTTTTATAAACTTAGATTTTTTTTTTTAATTTTTCATATTTTGTTGATTTCTTCATATTTTTCATATATTGTGATTTTCTAAAAATTATGAAATAATTTTTCTTATTGACTTTGACAGTAGTTCTCTGTACATTGAATTTAACACAACACTAACATTAATTTTCTTCTAGACTCATCATTAATTTCTTTTGTGTAGTTTTACATTTCACTTTATGTTATCTTTTATTGGAAAATTCAATTTGGGGCAATCTAGAACTTCATTTACGGTTAATTAGTTTAAGTTTTATTATTGTTATTTTATTTTAAGGTTTTGTAAAAATTTTTCTTTGAAACTCAACACTACTAAGTTTAATGTAAATTGTTAAATTAAA
The DNA here is from genome assembly GCA_963942445.1 of Argyra leucocephala. Lineage (NCBI taxonomy): Eukaryota > Metazoa > Arthropoda > Insecta > Diptera > Dolichopodidae > Argyra > Argyra leucocephala. The sequence continues at coordinate 158,202,285 of OZ012678.1, forward strand.
TTCAATCCAATGCACAGCTACATCTATCGCTTTATCAACCAAAAGAGACATGATGTCAGTTCTCACAGCCATGATTTGGTCGCTATGGTAATTGAGGCTTAAAAAACAGAGTCGAAAACAAGACTTCAATAACTCAGAGGTGTACAATCTTCAGAAAAATTTCCATTTTTAATCCGGCTCTTTTGTATTAAGAAGATAAGCTTCAACGGTTTCAACGCTTAAGTATATATTAGGTATGCACTTAAAATGTGTGCTCCAGAGCATGCGTATCAGCTTTTTAAGAGAGAAGGAGCCGTTATTTTAATTAAAATTTTATTAACTAAATCGAGGGCTGTTCTAACGATTGTTGATGTTTTCAACTTCCGAGAAGGACCGGAAAAGCGTTTTTTAAGACCAAAATTCGCCGAAATTGGCCGAAATGGATATTTTCAAATGGGAAGAAGTACTTTTTTATGTAAATTCGGATTCTACGTCAAAAAATAAGAAACAGGGTAACAGAAAAACATTTCGACTTCTTGAAAATCTATAAAACTTTTATACAATCCAAAATGAAGTACAATTCTCGCATATCGGCTGACCCTTCTAGAAATGCGTTAAATAAGTGACGAAATCTCATTTTTGAAAATCTTATTTCTGAAAATCTTATTTTTTAAAAATCTTATTTTTTGAAAATCTTATTTCTGAAAATTTTATTTTTTGAAAATCTTATTTTTTTCTAAAAACCTTTTTTTTTTCTCCGAAAATCTTATTTTTTCCTGTTTTTTTCTCGTCCATATTAATCTGTTTTTGTTGTGAAATTTAATTTATACACAAAATGGATAACAGCCCTTAAATGTGTTAACAGAAAATATACAACAGCCCTTAAATGTGATGAAGACAATAGGTCCGGAGTCCCAGGAATTGGGGTAGAAACTTAATATCACATGCTTTGATTCGTTTCGTATGCGTTTACTTGCCGACGGCGCAAACAGGGTTCTAATAAATGAGCAACGGAGGTTTAGGGGCAGCAGCCCTCGACTTAAAAAATAAAATAATTTTTTTAAACACATTTTTTTACTAAGACTGTGCCGTATGCGTTATTATGTGCTCCTATATAGAAAAAAAAAACAAAAAATACAAAATAAGATTTTGATCAAGATTTTAAAAAATAAGATTTCCAGAAATAAGATTTTCAAAAATAAGATTTTCAAAAATAAGATTTCGACCCCAACCCGCATTAGTTTTATAATTGCTACTGCAAGGAAGGAAAATCAAATTTTTTATCTTCAATTTTTGCTGTATAGTTCGGGGTTGATGACTGAAATGGAATCAAAAAATTAGAATCTTGTTTTTTTCAGTACTGAAGATTAGGAGAAATTCATATATTGTTTTTTTTTCTTTAAATAAATTTTGACTATACAGTAGTACGCAGCTTCAGCAATTTGTTTTATTAAAATGTTTTTAATGTCGTTATTCGTCGTCCACTAAATTTTTTCAAATAGCTATTTTCAAACTTTAAATTTCCAAAAAAGTTTTGCGAAAATCAGTCTTTAATTAATTTTCATAAATGGCAATTAAAAATGCAAATATTTGCAAAATGTCATCCTGTATATAGGAGTTGGCAGTTGCAATTGCAACCTCTATTATTCCTTCTGAGAATTATTTACAGAAGTAAAAATAGTTTATTTGATTACAATCTTAACTTTATGCTACATCTTTCTTTCTCTTTCTCTTTCTGTCTAATTCTCATTCTCTTTTCTATTATTTTTAACGCCCTTCATTACAATTAGTTTCTAATTAAATGCCAAATTTAAATAAATTAATTCATCTATGTACATAACAAATTTGACAAAATTAATTTTGAATTATTTTTTAAATTAATTTTAATTAAATTTAAATACACAGAACGATATAAATGATCATCTATTCTATATACTATAATGTAAAATTTAATCCGAAGAAAATTAAATGTAGGTCATAATTCCTTGAACAATCTCTTATAGTCTAATATACACTGTGAATTTAATACAAAATTCAATTTTAAGCAAAATAAACAAAAATCTATCTAATTCTAAACAAATTATGAATGAAAAACCTTCACCTGTTATATTAAAAGAGAGAAAAAAAAATAAATAAATACAAATCAACAAACATTTAACAATTTCAATTAAAATTGAAACACCAACCACTTTGTTTTTTTTTTTGCTTTTTGTTTTTTTTTTTTAGCTTTAGTTTTCTACTGTATACCACCTTGTACCATCCAATGTTTAAATTAACCAAAAATTGTTCATTCTCTATTCATCTGGAAATCTAATCAAAAAAGCAAACATTTACAATCTTCAAGTAACAACAACAACAACAACAACAACAACATAATATCTATAAAATCAGTAACGACAAAATTTTACAATAAGAGACCATCATTGAAACCCAGTTAAAAATCAACCGATTTAAAATTAGAAAAAAAAAAAAAAAATAAAACCAAAATTTAAAAAAAAAAATAAACGCATAGGTGTGAAAAATTCAATTCAAAGTCAAACAAATCAATTTAACAGTATGAAAAAGAAATACAGTAAGGAAAACAGAATAGAAACGGTAATGTTTGCATATTTTTACCGATGATCTGAACACGCGGATACGTTTATTGTTTTAAAAACAATTTTTTTTTGTACCTTATCGCCTAAACAAAGTTTCAATTTAATGCCGAATTGTAAAAGAAACCTACCTACATGGTACGTACACATAGTACAAAATAATAGAATAACGTAAAAAGTTGTATACACACACGCATTCTTGTACTACAGTATACACGTATATTTAGTAAATTTATGCATGATTGCACGCTAAATAACCGTTAGATAAACAATATTTTAGCTATATAACGTTATTTTTGTTCTATGTTGTTTTTGATTATTTTTTTTCTCTCAAATTTTCAACCAACACTCAATTATTGATCACCTGTCGACAAGTTTTTATCTTAATTTACAGCGAAATGTTTTTAAAATTTTCTGTTTCTGAAATTAACACATTTTTTGTTTTTTGCTATTTTTTTTTTTTTTAATGTTTTTAAAAAATATTCGTTTGTCTGTTGTAATTGCATAAATGGAAATTTATTGCCGAATTGGATTTGACATAATATAGTTTCAGAGGACAAACATAACTTTTTCTATTTTATTGTTATTTTTAAAACAATTGAGTTACGAAATTGTTACCTTTTTTCCAAGAAATTCAAATATCCGAACTCAGAGTTTTGTAATTCGAATTTTGTCAATTCAGAATTATGCTAAATCAAAAATTTGTTACATAGGATTTTTGTACAGAATTTTGTTTTGCCCAACTTACATCAAACAATTTAATCAAATTCAAGATCGATAGTGCAGGTGGTATGTTAAACACCTCTATGACAAAGATAATAGAAGATAGAATAAACAAACCCAATCATTAAAAAATATACGAAGTTAAAAATACATTCATTATTGAGGCAAATAATAATTTGTAAAACATGTATGAAAATATTTTTGAAGCCTACTGTAGTAACATAAACAGTGGCGGTGTCTCGACCGATCAGTTATTCAGTCAGTTTTCACTGTCAGTTAAAACTGATAAGCTACACGTTCAAATTACAGATTGCGAAAACTGAGAATTGTCTTTTATGTCACAAGTGGAAGTGAAACTTAAATAATAAAAAAAAAGTAATTTTTAGAAATTGCAGCATTTTTTATTTGTTTGGTTCGTTTGAAGAAAGAATAGGTATATTTATATTATTAAATGCCCTAAATTCAAATGTTGCTTCTCTAATACGTTTTTTTCTGTGTTTATAGTTATGCTGTATATTTTTAAATTAAAAGTTGACTATGACACTCGGAACGATTTAATCGGAACGAAAAGCATTTTAACTTTTTTTTTATTCGTTTCAAACACCTATAAATACGCATGGATTTCAGTGAAAACTGACAGTGTTCACTGACCGTCTAGACACCGCCATTCTCTTATTCCGTTACAATGTCTAATATTTTGTAAATTAATTTTTCTACACATAATTTGATTGCGTTAATAATATTTTGACATTTGCATGCGCTAATTATGCACCAAGCAGATCATATCCCAATAATTTTTGCTTTTACTCATTCACCCCAATTTATGGTATGAATTTGGCTAAAATGGTTGGAATAATGGTTGGTGCCATTTTTAGACACTTAACCTGACATAACTGTTTTTTGGTATAATTCTTGAGAATAGGCGAATACTTTCCTTGTAGTTTTACTAAATATGCTTATCATACAGACTATATTTGCTTCGTACTTGAATATACTTACTTATAAGTGTTTTGTAACTGTATAGTAAAAATCCAAAAATTTGTTTGAAAATAAAAATTGTTAATACTTAGGGCCCTATTACACATCAATCAATGGTCAATCATTGGTCAATATATTGTTAAACATTGACCGTTGATTGATCGTTGATTGATGAGAAATGATTGATGGTGGTTCTATTCTCATCAATCATGAAGGCAAAATTCCCATCAATCATGCTGTCAAAATCAGCGGAATTAAAAAAATGGCTCTTTGGGGAATGTTTAGAAATATTAATTTATAATGTAATTCTAAAAAGAATAATTTTTATATTAATTTTAATAATTATAGCAATTATTGTAAAAAAACAATTGATATATTATTCAAATTTGTTCTGAACACGTTTTCATATTTAAAATATTTTTTTATATGATTTTACAATCAATTTACTCGTTTATTTCGATTTTTGCAAATTATTATTTTTTATTTCCACCGCGTGTCAATCAAATTTTCAAACTAAAACTAGTTATATTATTACATCTTTATATGATAATGCACACATGTGATAGCATGACGTCATCAATGTTATCTCGAAAATTAGTTCAATTATTATTGTCAATAAATTTTATTTTTAATTTTGGTAATAATGCGTTTAGATGAGTCGATAGATATTAAAGAAGGCTTGAAGGTAAATTATTTTTCTGCATCAAATAATAACAGAATGAATTATAAAAATAATCTTAATATAGTATATGTAAATATTCAAAGTCTACGTAATAAATTAAATGATTTAGAAATTTTAATTAAATCATATAGCTGTGAAGTTCATGTTATCGCTCTCACCGAAATTTGGTTAAAAGAAGATGAAAATCGGTTTTTCAATATACCCGGATATGAAGCATATTTTTCAAATCTGGAAGTTCCTTATGGCGGATCAGCCATATATGTTAGCAAAAAAATTAGCAGTACTCTTGTTGATAAAGAAGAATTTAATTCCTCAACTTTTCTAACAGTCAAATTAACGAAGCTAGGTTTTAATATCATGTCAATATATCGACATCACAGAACACGAGTTGAAGATTTCATTCAGAAACTTGATGAATTTACTCAAAAATACCGCCACTCTATTATTTTAGGTGACTTCAACATTAATCTACTAAAAACTAATTGTAGAGAAGTAGAAAGTTATACTAATACCTTACTTAGTAATGGCTATATAATTTTTAATAAACTATCAACGGAGTATGCTACAAGAGTGATTTCTCACACTATCATTGATCATCTCATATCTGATATTATTCAATATAAGTACAATTTTCATATCTCAGATACTTGTCTCTCTGACCACCAACTGTTCTATGTAAGTGTAGACGTTAAGCCAAGTTTAGAAAAATTAAATCTCCGAAAAGTAGTTTTAATGTATGAAAATTTAGAAAATCCCGATATTTGGACTAACCTTGAAACGGTGAACAATTTTGACGATTTCGTAGGGAAACTAACGGAAATAATTGAAAGAAACACCAAAACTATAGTAGTAAAAAATAATAAGAAGCATGATTGGATGACAGATGATATTTTAAAAAAAATGAAAATTCGTGATTCTTATTTCAAATATAAAAGAAAATATTCAGATGATCCACATGTGCGAAAACTATATGAAGACTCTAAAGAGGAAGTTAAAAATTTAGTTTATATAGCGAAAAAAAAATTCTACTCAGAAAAACTTTCAAAGGGTCTAAATAATAGTAAAACCATATGGAATATTTATAAACAAATTATGTTTAACAAAGACACTAACATAGAAACTCACGGTAGCATAAAATCCCTAGAAGTTGATAACCGATGCGTATCCGATGAGAAAGATATAGCTGAGTTTATTAATGAATTTTTTATAAATGTTACAAAGAAAATAGATATTTCAATAGATCCCATTGATAATATATATATGAACAATTTTATACCTACTATTTATTCCAATTTTTTCTTAAGTCATACTAATATTGAAGAAATCAAAAAGGTTATACTTTCTCTAAATTCAAGTGCAGCGACAGGATATGACAAGATTTCAACCAAATTTATCAAAAGGTTTTGCGAACCTTTAAGTCGGATTTTGGTCAAATTTATAAATATTTCTTTTGAAACATCATGTTTTCCAAACTCTTTAAAAAAAGCTATAGTAACCCCAATTTTCAAAAACGGAAGCAGAAATATTTGTTCCAATTATAGACCTATATCAGTTCTCACAGCCTTCTCAAAAATTTTCGAGATCATAATAAAAGACCGCCTTACAAACTTTCTAAGAAATAACAATATAATTCATGAAGAGCAATATGGATTTGAACTTAACTCAAATACAACGGCGGCCTGTCTAAGTCTGACGAATTTCATTTCAAAAAACTCGGATGAGGGAAAATATGTTGCATGTATTTTCTTAGATTTGCAAAAGGCTTTCGATTGTGTAGATCATGAAATCTTACTTAAAAAATTTCAATTGATGAATTTTACCGACAGACAATTGCTATTCCTACATTCATATCTATCCAATCGCCAGCAAGAAGTTCGTATCGGTAATGTATATAGTTCATCAAAAATCGTACAAAAAGGAATTCCTCAAGGATCTATTTTAGGGCCAGAATTTTTTAAAATTTATATTAACGATATGACAAAGTTAAACTTAATAGGTTCCTTACAACTATATGCCGATGACGCAGTTTTGAGATATGCCGAATTTGATGAAAGGGAATTAAAAGCTGCAATTGAGGAAGATCTAAAAACAATTAACGAATGGCTTATTAAACATCGTCTTTGTCTAAACGTAAAAAAGACAAAAATTATGATTTTTGAAAATAAAAAAATTAATAACACTTCTTTTCTTCTTAATGGAAATTCTATTGACATGGTAAAGACTTTCAACTATTTGGGTTTAGTAATTGATACAAAACAAAAATGGAAAGATCATGTTGACCATGTTATCAAAAAAATTTCTCCATACGTATTTGTATTAAAGAGACTTAGAAATTATTTCTCCGTCAGCATGTTATATTCCATATTTTGCTCCTATATATTATCAAACATAGTGTACCTTAATCCAATATGGAGCAGAGCACCCCAAATTACTTTGAGTCGCTTGAATATTCTACACAAAAAAGCCATTAAAATTATTAATAGGTACCCTGTCCTGTTTCCTAGTGACCAACTGTATAATGATCAATACTTGAGTCTTGATAGCATATGCAAAAAAGAGTTATTTATGATCGGATTCAAAATAATTAATAATCATATTAAACATAATTTCATCTTAAATAGAAGAGTAGACATTCATAATTACAATACTAGAAATAAGTCAAATTTTTATTTAAGTCTTTTTAAAACAAATAATCAGAAGAATAATTGCCTCTATAACTGCCTAAAAGTATTTAATGATTTACCATCAGAAATAAAAAATATAAATAACGTGTGCATTTAAATGCAAGGAAATAAAGAGGTATATTTTGAATTAAATTAATAAACTTAAAAATTTTTTCATGTAAACTTGATCCATAAGTAAAAGATATTTTTGTTTTCTTTTGCTTTATAAATTATTTTATTTTTTGTTATTTTTTTTTTTTCTTTTTTGTTTTTGTCTTCTTTCTTCATTTATTATTGAGGGAAGACTTTTAGTTTTATGTAAATTAGAATTTCTAGATGTAAGTTTTTGGTTTAATATTTTATTTTATTTCATTTTATTTTTTTTTCTTTTTTTTTGTTTTTACTTTTTGTTGTTCGTATTCTTAACTTTCAACTTATATAATTTTAGTACTAGTAAAGAAACGTATTTTTAATTTTTCAATTTTTATATTTGTAATTTTCATTCATATTTTGAAGATCACACAGCTTAGGCTAAGATCATACTGAATGTATTTATTTTTTTTTTATGCAATATTTTTTTCAAATTATTTGTAATATTTTATTCGTATTTTGAATTAATAAAGAAAAAAAAAAAAAAAAAAAAAAAAAAAAAAAAATTTGCAAAAAAATAATTTGTTGTTTTTTATACCCAACATTTACTTTAAAAATTCAATTTAAACCGAAGTCAAAAACATTCCTCCAGAAATTATATTTTCAATATTCATATATGTTTCGAAATTATCAATATATTCAGAACACTTCCACAGTATGTCCTTGCAAAATATCAAAATTTGGATAAAAAGATTGATGAGTGCATGATTGATGTGTCATCGGTCATCATTCTTTTCATCAATGTATTGTCAATATATGGACGAAAAAATTGATGAAAAGAATTATGTGTAATAGGCACCTCAGGCTCGACGAATAGTTAAATTACACCGTCCAGTAAAGTAAAGTCAGTAATCTAAGAAAACACTTTTTGCTTAAACTTTTTCACTAACTTGTATTAACATGTCATGGCAATTATATTCTGCTGATATCTACCGAATCAGTTAATTACATTACAGCAAAACCAAAAAAGACAATTTCAATTACGAAGCCATTTTTATGTTTTATTTTTAACACATTTTTTTACTTTTATTTTTCTCTCTATCTTTGCGTTTCGAACCACTGCTAATGATCATTAGGACTATTGATTTTTATTTGTATATTTTGATTTTGTACGTTTGTATTTTTTGATTTTGTTGCGGTTCATTAAATAATTTTGCGCTTTAAAAAAACAAAAATCTCCGATGTCATATTTAATGAGTAAAAAATCAAAACAAAAAGGATTGAATTGAAAGGTCAAAAGATAAGAAAAATAAAAATAAATATCAAAAATATCGTAGACAAATCAATCGGATGCTCATGGCCTTCAATTGTTTGTTTGCTAATTTAGGTCGTCGTTTCATAAACAAAATAAAAAAAATAACAAAGCAAAATAGAAATGGTTTGCAATTTTTACTTCGTTACTAGTTTATTTGATTTTTGTCAATTCTATAACTGTTTAATTATTTTTGTTTAATTCAATTTATAAGATAAATATTTACACAGGTAACTGTAGTTTTTAATTACTTTGAATTGCTTACATAAATACGATGTCTTTATAGACATTAAAAGGTAAATAATTAAAATTAATTGAATATTATTGCAAAATTATATAAATCGTAAAAATATTATGAAATAATTTAATTTAATTTTATTTTGTTTTTACTATACTTATACTTGGGATTAAAGATTTTAGCATGTTTCGTCTAAGTGTTGGCCATATATAATTTTCAGCATTTATCCGATACTTAAATTATAATACTGAATAAAATGAATCGGCAGATATTAGGTCTAAGCTGGAATATTTTAATTAACAACAAAAAATAAAATAATTAAACGATACTGTGCCTGAGGAAATAAAAATACATTATAGTTTGTCTAGACCATAAACGTTTTGTAAAATTACAAATATTAAATGAAAAAATATGAAGGAAAAACATCGGTCTGATAACTTCAGTTTCAATAGAAAACCTAGGTGGTGTAGGTGTAGGTGTATACATTTTTTTTATTGTTATTACTTAAATTTTCACAAGTCATATGATTACCGTTATATTCTGCTCAATATCATTTTACAACTCCAATAATCTAGTAGACGAGACAAATTTGATCTGGCATGGAATTTGAACTTTTAGCTTGAATCATTGAATTGTATTTTTTTTGTGCACTTCTATCGATTAGAAAATCTATTAAAAAATTTGTGATTCATCCACACATTTGAAGACTTAGTTTCTCTTAGAATGATATAACTCTGATATATTTTTGTAGAACTAAGGTGAAACACATATTAATAACCATACGCCAATTTTTATGGTTTCAAACTAATTACGATGTTTTTTGTTTTGGGGACCATGCATGCGCTTACTCCTAAGTACCATGGTTTAGCTCTTGGCTAACATCAATTTTGTTCCACATTCACTTTTTTGTTTTTAATTTATCAAATTTTGGGATCAAGCGACTATAAACTTACGTGAAATACATAATCATAAACGATTTGAAGTGTTCTAAACATACATTCATTTAGCCACCCATATTAAATTCCAACACTCACCTATAAAGGTGGACAAAGTTAAAAAAAAATATATATATATAGTTGGTTATGTTCTCTTTCTTCAACATAATATTTTTTTTTATTTTATTCGGAACTATTCGAAAGTTAACAAATTATTCACACTTTTATTTTGAGTAATTTAAACTTTAAAATTAAAATTACTAAAATAATTCCACAAAAACAGGCAGGCAAAAAAAAAAACAAATCAAAAAAATTCATTCCTCGATGAAATAAAAATACATTCCTGGTTTTTTGAAGATTAGTCAACGAATTTTATTCATTTTTGTTAATTCAAAATATTTAAATCTAATAAAAAAAAAATTAATCTGCTTCTTAAATGTGACAAACAAAATAAAAACAATAAAATTTAAATAAAAAAATTAAAATTAAATTTTGCTGTTTAAAAACGTTGTCTAATTGGGGTAAATAATGACCAAAAAAACTAAAACGATTACAATGAAAAACAAAAAAAAAATAACATTAAGCTTTGGCCACTGGTCTACTGTTTTTTTTTTTATAATTTTACTTCCGATCTTATTTTTACATATTTAGTAACAGTTGGTCATACCTTAAATAAAAAACAGATAAAAAAGTTAATCTGTTTTTATTAAATTTTATAGGGTAAAATAAAATTTGAAAATAATGTATTATATATACATACATAATTATGTAATGTGTCTCGATATATATATATGGATTTAGTGTAAAACATAAATCATTGAATTGATCAACAGATTTGCACCTTTACGTATTAGCTGTTTGATTGTGACTACTTTAACAGCTATAAGTGGTGTAAACTATAATTAATCGCAGTTGCGCAATTTTGTAAGGTTATGTTACTCTTCAGGTAATTTGTACATACATAATTTGGCGTAATATATAATATTTTTTTGCATACAATCAAAATAATTCAATAATTTAAAGATGAGATTACTTAGTGTAATTTAACTTTGAAAATTTTGTTATATTGACGTTTCCGGATCTGGAGTAGATAAATAAAGTAAATAAATGTTTAATACTTCCTTGGTGCAGTTCTAGTATGCAGTTCTATTACAGTTCTGCTGATGCATCTTATATAGTATATATTCAACATATGTTTGAATACTAGGAACAATTTTTTTCTGTTTTGGGCAACATCCTAAAAATCTCTAAGTTCGATTAGGTTAAAATGAGTGATAGGAAATGATTGAGAGCTACTCCAAGTCATCAAAAGCAGAAATACAATCTATTTCGGTCCCATAAAGCGGAATGACAAGAACCAACTGTTCCAATTAGTTAACGAAGAAAGAATTGAATGCATATAAAAGCAACAAAGAAACCAGATTCAAGAAGAAACTAAACTGGACTAAGAATAATTGGAGAATTGGTTAACCCCAAACAGACTACAAGAGCAATATTAGAATAGAATAGAAGCTAATTTATGACTAATAAAAAAAATTGTTGAGAAGTGGAAGAATTTCTGAAGTGGATATAGTAGTGAAAGAAAATAATTACCAGCTCTTGCTAATGTATTTGCAACTGATGTAATAGATTAAAGTTCTAAGGCATAATTTTTTTTAAATTTTTGTTTCACTACAAACAATAAAACGACTTAAAAAGTGCATTTTGACCCTTTCTTGTATACATTAAAACTATATTAATCATTATAGATTATTTCTTCTTCCACAATATCCACTCAATAAAAATCTTTATTTTATATAAATTAGTCGATTTTTTGTCATGAATTGTAAATTTGTAAATCATGAAACAGTTAGTAATTAAATATATATATATATATATTAAATATATTTAAAAAATGTGAAATTATTATATTGTGTAAAATTATTTTAATAAATATACGATATATGAGAATACAAGTGAACTAACAAAAACCTCATATCGATAAGCTGATCAAATAGATGAAGGGTAATGTCTACCCAATTCTTATAATTGATATTATCAAGGATTGAAGTAATCACAGATATCCGAGATCGATCACAGTAAAAAAAATTTTAAAAATAACAATCCTTTTAAACACTGCCATTTTTTATATTCAAAAATGCCTGCATTGATTTTGAGCTTTTAAATATATGTTGTCTTAAAAATCATTAAAAAAGGTATAAAAATACCATCGGGTCGAAAAAATCATCGAAAAGAGCTATACATATTCGATTTGTTAATCATAAATATATGAAAGAGATCAGAGTCTATAAGGGTCCCGACAAATAATGAATAGTCTACCTTTATTCTTCTTAGTAAATGCTATGACAAGTAACACTTCAAAATTTAATTATGTTATGATACAAATCGAAGTGAAATTATGATCCTGGTCATCTTATAATATAAAATCAAATATATGGTGTAATTATTAGTGCAATTTAAAATAAAAATAAAAAAAAAAACCGAAACTCTCGATTTATTATGTTTAGATAGCCATACTAAATTGGAATTATTTAAAAACAAAAAAATTATTTTAAACCACATTTTACTCTCTAATTATTTGGTTTTGCATTTCATTAAAATACAAACAAAAACAGAACAAAAGTTCACGGTTTTTTTTTCTCTCCATACCTATAGGTAAATGTAGGTTTTATGCTCAAAAAAATAACTTTTTTTTTTTACTTTAGACAAATAAATGAAAGTGCTTTTTATACGCAATCTATATGTGTAACTTTTCTATTTTAGTGAAAGTTCTTTTTAAGCGGTTAGAAAATATAATAAGTTTTTTTGTTTTGATTGTTTGTTTTATTTTTTATTTTTAGTTTTTTTTTTGTTTTTTGTAACTAATATATCCATATTAATGAATAGCTGATAGGTAAGTTTTGAATACCTATTTAGTTAATAGGTTAAAAAATAAATAAATAATATTTTGTTAAATATTTAATTTCATTTTCTATTGCCATTTTTGGGCGAAAAAAAAAACATATTGTTGGTAGGTATTTGAAAATTTAAACAAGATAATGTACAGTTACAAATAACGTACAGTTAGTAGTTATATATCAAAAATAGTATTTTTATGCAACTATGACCACATAGAAAGAAAAACCTGTTAAATAATTTTTTATTAAATTTAAATGTTATAAAATTTCATAATAGTTGGAATTAATACTATTTCCTTACTTCCTAAAATTAATCTATTTTAATAAAATTGCAATTTAAAGATTGAGAAAAATCATTTTGCACACCATAACGAGGTTTAAAATGTGAAAATAATTTTATCCAAAAATAACTTTTCTTTGTTGCAATAATATAATTGGTTTTGTTTTCATATAGCGAGTGGGCTTGCATTAGCATAGTTGTCAAATGGTCAGTATACTCAGTGTTATAAATGTACCAACCAAGAAAGCAAAGGTTTTATTCTTTCTTTAGAAAAATTACTAAGTTATGGTGTATTACTAAAAAAATAATAAACCACACGCAATCAATAATATGAAAAGTAGTGTTTGTATAATTAATAATTTTTTATTTAACAAATAAATAAACATACCACCAGAAATATAAACAATTTTTTTCTGATAGTTTTAAGTTATTGTCATATTCAGACTATATACAAAGTTAAAATAAGAATTTAATAACGAAAATTAAAGCTGATAAATTATTCGAAGTATATATACTTTAAAAAGACCTATACTTCACAGGATCATTTCTGTTGTAAGTCTTCACTACTTAATTTAATACACATACTACAAAGCTAACTATTAAATATTTTTTTTTAAATATATTGATTCAAATAATTGTTCTAATTTTGATTAAACCAATAAATGAGGTTTGCTATGTATTATTATCCTTCGGAAGCTCTTTGCGTCATTGTAATTACTCTACAATAATAACATAGTCTTGTCAATTTGTAAACTACAAACGATTTATTTTTTACACCACTAATCATTTCACTAATCATTTTCACCACTAAAAATCAAGTAAAAAAAAATAAGCAAGAAATAAATTGGAAGCAGAACTATTAGATTAGATTATGTAATTTTAGAAGTGGATTGTGGACCTATACAATTTTTAATATTGAACTTTTAATTGGTTTTTGTTTTTATATAATTGACAGATAGTTTTTAATATCTCAGTTATATAGATAGTGCAATATTCAAATACCTAGTGACAAGCTCGAATATTTTTATATAGACGAAATACGTCTCTAATAATATTTATAGAAAAACTTCAAAATATAAAAAAAAAAAATATGTTTCAAACTTTAGTTATTCTAAAAATTAATTATTTAACAAGAGTTCAAAAAATTAAGCCTTGTAAAATTAAATCCAACCTTTGTAGAAACCTAGATAACTAAATGTACTAGCAATTTACTGAAGAGCAAAGGTATATTATAATATTTTATATACATATTGTGCCCAGGTCCATCGTAATATCAAGAACAACATGGACTAGAGTTAGATAGAGCGATTTTACAACATACCATCACGAACATGAGGAACTTGAAACTTTAGGGCCTATATAAAATCTAATAAAATCTAATCTACAACACTTAACTGATTTTAATATATTATCTAATTACAATATAAGAAATATCATTTTCTCTTTAACAAACCCAGTAAAGATTTTTGTATATATCATTGTCAAATCAAGCTAAACATTATTATTGCAATTTAAAAATGGTTAATGCTTTATATTTTTACCAAATCAAAAAAAAAAAAAAACATTTATTTTTGCATAACAAATCATTAAAAATTTAATACTGATATTGAACAACTGCTAGATATGCTTCTAAAGATATTTTTAATTTCATAAAACTATCATTTAATTCAATATTCATTTATTTTTATAAAATAAATCTAAAATAAAAAACAAAAAAATTATGTTTTTATTTTCAAAGCCATAAATTTAATTTTAAAAAACAATTATTCAATTCTTGATATTCTAAATAAAAATTTGTATATATATTTTTAAAAGTACATATATACATAAATAGTAAAATTCTTATAATAAAACATTTTTTTAAATTAATTTTAAATATTCATAAATTTTTGTTTTTTTTTGTAGAAAAATATCATTAGATATCTATAAGTATTAAAAATAAATTTTATTACTATTCATAAACTATCTTTAATTACCACATTAAATCCAAAATTCGATTAATAGAAATACTTACATAGCCCAACGTAAATTAACATCAGCTCCTAGACATTAAATTTATTATAGTTTTCAAATATTAAATCGAATTTTTTTTTTTATTATTTTTTTTTTTTTTCTAAATATCATTCAATATTTATGCATATCATACTAGTTTATAAATTTTCAATTAATTTTTATAACTCCTTCGTTATTAAATTTATTTAACTATAGTTATCTTAATTTAATATCTCTTCTAATATTTATTATAGTCGTCAATATATTTTTATATATGTATATATATATATATATATTTAAGAATCGCTGAGACTTGATACTGCACACTGCTTACTATCATTTACACTCAAACAAACAACTAAACTATGTTTTTTTTTAATTAAATCTAAACTTGTTTTAGAGAAAAAAACAAGGAAGAAAAAAACAAGAAGAGTTTTCCACTTTTACCTGTATTACGAATCAACTTGTCAAATGGAAAATTCTTTGATAGAAGAGAAAATTAATATACTAAAAATGAATTCAAAATTGAACAAAAATGTCATGATAGTAATTTTTTATTTTATATGCGAAAAGTTATTAATATAAAAAGATCAATATAGTTAAAATCACAACAAAAAAAAAAAAACAACAACAATTAAGAGAGTACCGTTGAATAAAGCTACTCTGATATTTTATTAATGATTCTGGAAATTATTAAAAATGTAATGGCAGTAAAATGTTTTATAGTAAATTTTTGTCTAGTTACCCTTATTATAATTTATATAACCCTGTATTTATATTTATATATGTTATAAGAAATTCGATAAATTTGGCAAATATTTTAATGAAATTCTTCTATGATTATGCATAATTTTCATTTGATCCCTGTTGGCAAATTTAGATTTTTGTGCTCTTTTAACAATTATAATCTTGTCTCGTGTTCCACACGAGTGTTTTGACACAGACAAAATTAATTAAGTTTAAAATTATGCACAACGCAAATCTATAATTATAATTGACAAGCATTTAAGGACCTGCGCAGTAGACACCATTTCATTTTATCTCTCTTCTCCATAATGATTTCTTAATATATAATAAGTAAGTTGTAAATAAAACAATAATGCGCACACAGTTGAAATTTTTTTAATCATATGGTTTTATTATTCACCAAATACACTAAGAAATAGATAGAAACGAAACAGAAAATGAGAAGTAAGGTATTTATGTTTTTTAACGAAAACATACTAATTTCAAAGCTTTTCATTAAACATGAGTGTTTTCTGCTTTGTAATGAGAAGTCTATATCAGTCCATGCAAATCTCTGTTCTTTTAAAAACTTTAAATTTGGTCTTAACTTGAATTATAATTACTCAACAGGGGCCCCTAGTATATTATATTTCAAATTAAATCAAATCGATAATAAGAATTCCAGAATCAATTTTGGATCTCTTATATATATATAGATAACAGTAAAATATACTTAACAGTAGCAAATCAATATATATAAATACACCCTTTTCAACACATCAAAATGTAATCAGATTAATGATGCTGTTTCATGGATTATATATGATACAGCACATAACTTAATTTACCTCTTTTACCGAGCTTGGCTTCAAGTAATATGTCTTACTTCTTCTTTAGATCTTATATGGTGCTTTTATATTCTATATTCATTCAATTTCAAATGAGACCAATATATTATATAGAACGATTTTTTAATCTTCGAATTTTCATTTTTAGTGATAATTTAAGGAGTTTCAATAAAGGAGGTACATAAAATATGAAAATTAGACACATAAGAAAGTTTAGTAATTTCGAACAGGTAGAATTTAACAAACTGAACAATGATTTAGAAAATGGATATTCACATTATATCTATTCAATGATATAACTACACTAATTTGCTAATGTACAGTTAAAATATGTAGGTAACTGTTAGAAATTAGGAAAAATGATCGGGAAAAAAGAATTAAGAAAATTAGTTAGTCACAAGCTATTGCTTCCGAAATATCTATATTGGCTGTCAAAAATTAAAAATTATTAGTGAACGGAAACCAAACAACAATTAAATTATTTGATACAAAAATTGATAACAAAAATTTTAAAATAAAAAATTTATTTCTCATAATTATTTCAGAAATTCATAGTTACAAGTTAAGAATTTCCTCACGTAAAAAAAATTTTCAAAAGAATTCTACCATTATTAAATTTTTGATAATATAAAACCAAAATTATTAAATAAAAAAATACCCCCCCATCTACGGTATCAAAACCGTATAGACTAACTAAACTGAACTTTACACAATCGTTTTAAAAATACTTTACTTAACAAACAATTTAATTTTTTATTAATCAAATCACGTACAAATATCTCTCTACATACATTATGTACATATATGCACATTTATAGACTAAATTACCGTTATTTTTATTTTTTGCAATAAATTAATTTCGCGCAATTGAAGAAAATTATTTAATTTTACAATTGACATTCGCAACATAAAAATGAAAAAAAACAAAAAAACAAAAATCTAAAACAGACAATTTTAGTCTAATCGTTACAACGACTTTATTGGGTACTTTGACTACGTGTATACATGTACTAACTAACTTGTTTTTCATTGTTGTTTATTATTTGTTTATCTATGAGACCAACCAGTACCACAGAGTATTATGTTGTTTTTAGAATTTGTGGCTGGTGGAATTATTTTTATGTTATTAGGAAAAATGTGTTTTTGTTTTTTTTTGCTTTTTGTTACTTTCCTAAAAAATGAAATTAGGTGTGAAGTGCAATCCAAGGTAAAATTTAATAAAAATTGTATATATAGTCCAGTCGAGACAGAAATGAATATACACATTATATTGGTTTGGTGTACGTTTTACAGTCACAATTAAAAGTATTTGTATATATTTTCGTTTTGGTTTTTCGTTTGAATGGTGGGTAGGTAGGTAGGTAGTTCAATATTATTTTTCAAAAGTGCTTTATTGATAAAAATATTTATCTCAAATATAGTGACATTCATAGCTATACAATTCTCTTATTTTCATCTAAATTTATATATAAAAATTGTTCTAAATTTGTACTATTTTAAAAAATTTTTGATTGTAAATATGAGAATAAAGAATTTTAAAACTAAAAACGAAAACTATCAGTAATGTCTTTTGCAACAAAATTAGTTCGTTAGTTATAATACAGCTCAATTCGTATCTGTGCCGAATCTATAAATATTTTAAATATCTATAAATATTTGCAAGTATCTTAAAAATATTATATTCTAAATTCATGAAATATATCTTCACCATCACTGAACTTAATATTCGTTAAGCCCGATATGGAATATCCATTCTCGCAGTCACATTATAATATTTTTATTGTATTCATGTATTTCATCCGATGTATGTGATGTATAGGCAATAGAGATCGGATGAATGTTTTGTATGT
Source organism: Argyra leucocephala (assembly GCA_963942445.1). Classification (NCBI taxonomy): domain Eukaryota; kingdom Metazoa; phylum Arthropoda; class Insecta; order Diptera; family Dolichopodidae; genus Argyra; species Argyra leucocephala. The sequence goes on from OZ012678.1 coordinate 158,221,072, forward strand.
GAAATATATTTATTGATAAGTAGCTTTGCATGATACAAGCAGTGTATGTATACTTTCTACAAAAATGATTAAAAACAAAATATTGCAAGTGTGTACTTGTCTTTTACTTGCAAAATTCGATAAACAGTTCTCATGTTTCAAATTATTTTTAATTGTCTAGACCTTGCATTGTAGGGTCAAATGGGTCTTGGTTATTATCCAAGAAAGAAATATATTTAATTTTATTTTAATACTATAATTATTAAATAATTATACTTAAGTTGAATTATTTTAATTGATTTGCTTATTAATCAAAAATGTGGTACAATACTAATAATTTGTTTAGTAAAATGATGTTATAATATTTTTATCTGACACTGTTGCAGATATGTAGATTTACAGGACTATCTACTTTAAATACTACTACTCAATGCAGGTGTTTTTTGTTATTACTCGCTGTTGTTGTTGTTTTTTTTTTTTTTTTAAAATCTTAATTGATTTATTTAAGGCGGAGAGAGAAAGAGAGCAATTGCCACTAAAAAAGAAAAAATAAGAATGAAAATAAAAAGAATAATATATTTCATAGCGACGATGTTAATTCTATTCGCATTTCAAAAAAACAAAATTAAATTTTTTATTTACTATTTTTATTTGTTTTTTATTTTATTTTATTTTTTTCAATTTTTTGAAATTTCAATTAACGAGTTATATTTTATTTTTAACATATACGAAAAATATTTGTTAAATTTGAAAAATCAGTAAAAATGCCGGAACTTATGAACATTTTGATTTTATTGAATTATAATCCGCCAAGTCAATTTACTGCTTTAGATATGTAGGTATATATATATGTATCATGTTGGTACATATATTTTTTGAGGAATGTTTAAATGTACTTACATTTGAAAAGTAAAAAATTTTACAACTTGTTTTATTTTTGATGCTTGTTGTTTTGAAAGTGTTTTTTTTTGTTTTTTTCTTGCATTAGAAATTATGCAATAAAAGAATAATCACTTTAAATTGAATTATTAAAATTGATGTTTCTAAAAATAAATTAAATTGATTTATGAAATTAAATTGAAAAGTAATGATTTGATAATGGAATAACTGGAGTTTTAATAAAACTATATAGGTTTAATTTTTAAAGGATTAATTTTTAACTTTAAATTTCTGTCGCATACTTACTATGACACTATAGGGCTTATCAATAATGGTATCTATCGAATCTACGAGTGGTATTGATACTTTAGGAATACATTAGACATATTCCATGCGACTGTTCAGATTTGGTTAGGTTCAAATTGTTGGAGGAGCATATTTTTGACAACTTGGAAGTCTGCTCGGAGAATAAGTTACTGTCGAGAATTTGTGATGTGATATCGCTATGGACCCACACGTGACCTAGTTTTGTATCGGTGGTGAATTGCTGTTGATGTCACTTTATTTTGGACTAATTTATTAACTTTGATCAAAGCAGACCTGTAAAGTGACTGTTGCTGCCACCTACTTTTCAGCTAATTAATTAACTTTAATAAAAATAGACCTGTAAAGCATTGAGTACAGTAATATTATGTACTCAAATATATGGTACTTCAATACAGTGGTGTAAGTACTGTTATTTGATAAATTATCTTGCTAAGTAGCAGTAAAAATGTATGTTAAAAGATTTTTCGAAGTACGTATAAAAGAGGATTAAGTATTTTACTTGAAGCTCTTACAAAGTAATTAGATTTCGATTTCGATTACTTTTTTGTAATTTTTTTTGGGAATTTTGTTTATTTGTTATGTCTTTTATACTTAGTTTTAATTTATAACTTATATATATCGTTAACCGATATATTACTTAGCACCAGGGCTTTATGTATTTTTAGTAGTAATTACTTGCTTTAAACCAAAAAATTAGTACCAAAAAAATACGGATAATCAAAAATTGCAAGTATTTTTGACAATTTGCTATGGTGATAAAGTTGATTTACTTTGATGCATTGGACTCATTCACATTAATATTGTTTTACTAAACTTTACTTTTTTGTTTAATTAATTATATAATTTATGACTTCAGAATTGTAGGTACTCGATTTTTTATGTCTAATTCAAAAAAAAATAATTGCTGTAATTCTTGTTACTTATTAGTTTTCGGTACTGAGATATACTTCAACTGAATGTAGTACCAAAAATAATTACAAAAGTAATTGAAATCAAATTCTAATTACTTTGTATTATATTAAAAATGGCGAATTCTATGTACCTACTGGTATTTAAATTTTTCAAAAGCACTGACATTTTAGCAAGTAGAGTTATTACCAAGTAATTAATTGTGTATATACTGGTAATGGTAATATAATGTAATACTTGAAATTTGGAGGTCTAATTTTAATTACAATAAAATGACAATAAATAATAAAATGATAATTTTTAATTATTTAGGTTTGATTTAAGGAATTATTATCAAATTAAATTATTATTTAATTAAATATTATAAAAATATTTTTTTTTATTTCAATTTACCGCCTTTTTACGCCATAGTCTAATATGTTTTCATTACATTTCAACTATCTAAATAATATGTTTGAAACTACAATATTCAGTGGTAAACTGAATGTGAATCATTATAACTGTATCTATATTATGCAATAAATATTTTGATTACGACGGCACCTTTGTAGTATTTAAATTATAGCCCACAATAAAATTACTCAATATTAAAAAAATATACGAAATTACTTAATTGATAACTCATAAATATATTATATTAGTTTATTTATGTATGTTTATTATCAATTAGTATTCAATATTCACTAAAATACCGAATTTATTTCAATAAAATACTTATCTTATCTTCCATTTAAAATTTTCAATTCCTAACAAAAGAGAAGTACAGATATACAATAATTTTTCGAAAAAAAAAATTATATCAAAGAAATTGAAATCGATAATCCTAAATATAAATTTTTAAAACTAAAATATCCTATAAATAAAAAATATATGTACATATACATCCATTTGTACATATAATTTATTTTATAACTAATATTTTTTAAGTAATTGTGAATAAAAAAGAAATTTGTTTGCTTTTTTTTTTTTTGTTTTTCTTACAAAATAAATAAAAATTAAATAAAAACTTCAGGATTCATTCGACAAAATCACATTCATTTCATATTTGAAATCCTTGATAAGAACACGAAAACATTATGCTTTAAACATAGTAAATAGATAAAAAAAAAAAGAATAATAGCAAAAAGAAAAACTTGGGTAAATCTTCTGAAAGAATAGAAATATGAAAAAAGAACAGAACATTCGAATTTAAAATTTGCAATACAAATTTTATCATTTGAAATTTTTAAAAATTCCATATGTTTCCTCCATCCCTTTTACCATCCTCCTTCCCAAATTTTCCTTTCCCTCCCTAGCCAAACGTACCAATCGGTATAAAAGGTTCCCACCTAGTGTTTTGGCTATGCATAAAAAAAAAAAAAAAAAAATGTTCCAAATTTTAAATTTTCCAAATACTTATAATTATTTTAAATCAATTTAAAAGCCTCACAGTTTACGGGGGTTGTATATTTTGTGTATAATTTTCTCGTTCTCTGCTATTTTGTAAAATCTACTACTATGTAGAATAGGATGTAGAGCATCAAGAATTTTCTTTATTTTCCCACTATTCTGGAAGTTTTACAACTTGTGATATACCAGTACTTACAGAGTGCGTGTATTTGTGTCAAATTTACATTATTAAGATTAAATTTTCATCAAAATTTTAATTGAAAAATCATCTTTTTATTCAATTAACATACACATTGCTATTATAAATATGTTATTGCGGTTAGTTCCCACTTATGCTAACAACGAGGTATTCTTTTTAGTCATCACTTCTCTTTATACAAGATATATATCATCGATTTGATTAAGTGTCTCTAATAGTTAGTTGTTCTGTAAATGGTTTTAGACTGTAACGCTTGTTAATTTAACATTCACGCTCTTATAAATTTCGCGATATTTATATCGATTATGAATGAAAAGATTTAAATATTTCAAGTTTTAAATACCAAATCTAATTTTTTCATATAAAGTTTAACTCCTAGACATTTTTTGTAAAAGTTGGTTTCACACTCCTAAATTGTTAATGGATCAGTTATGTCAATTGTAAAATGGCTATATAGATATATAGTATTTGTTGTACCCGATCGTTGAATCAATCCGGCGAGACTATAAATTAGATAATATTTCTTACTAGTTTTGTAACCCGCCATAAATGACGGAAGCAAAATAAATTCTATTATTTCTTCCTTCAGTAGAGTTTTCATTTCAAGTTTAAGAAAAATATGTATTTGCTTACTAATTTATCAATATCATACCTTTATTAGAATTATTAGAATGCTTTTAATTACCATATAAACAGAATATTTGTAGTAAGGTGCAAAATTTACATATTATACAGCTACTATGTTTATGACAATTACATGATGTCACAATTTGTATATATATTGTAATTTATATATGTGTTAGAGTATTCCGTCGAACTTACAAACATCCAGATAAATGCAGAAAATTATATATATAATAATAATTGAATAAATCTATCGTCAATATTAAATATTGTTTTGTCTGACACTGTATGACTTTCATATAATCTGTCAGTATCTAATACAGACATAACTATGATCTGTTACATTATTTATTCAATTTCAAAACACAGTCTATATTCATTGGTGTGATATATGTTTCTAGTATGTTCGAATGTTTATTCATTTGGGATTGGGCAGTGCGCAAACTTATAATGTGATACATTTATTTGCTGTGTTTGTTTGAGTGTGCAAATTGAAATTTCTTAGCTGCTGTACATATCTTTTTTGCTTGTTAATCTATTTATTCAGTCAAACCAGTTTTAAACCACATTTTAGATATAAAAAATTGATAATGAAGCTCTGATGAGCTTGAAAGAACTATATCTTACAATAGACCTACTGACTATGTGACAAGCCACGCTTGAACCCTCAAACGCATACTGTAGCAGATCAGCATCGTATTTGTTAGCTTCAGAAGCCTACCAAAGGTCCATTTTGATTTTTTAAAACATGTTTTAGGTTTCAGCGAGTCGAAATCTAATTAAAAAATATTTTTTTTAAATGGAAAAGGAAAAATCATGCAATTTAAGAGTTAAAGCATTATTACATTACGAAAAAGATCAATTATCGAAAATAAAGTAAAGTAAATATAAAAAATCAGTTGAACGCTCTAATCGACATCGACCACTTCTTATTTAAATAATCAATATAGAATTTTTCCCATTAAAAATTATTTTCAATAATTAAAGATTACCCACTTGAAATATTACCTTAATAGAAGAAAAAATAAATTTTTAAATTTGCATTTTATCTATAAAACCAGGTGCATAATTTACCTGTTTCTAAATTGAATATTTTATTTTGTTTTTTTTTGTTTTTGTTTTTATTAGATACCTACGTACGTGTCTACTAAATTTCGTGCTTCTTTAAGCAGTGACGGAATTAAACAAAAAAAAAGTCTAAATTCAAATCGAAAGAAAATCTGATTTTTTTGTATTATTGTTTTTTTTTTGTTAACTAAAGGAAAACTGAAAAATATACCACAAACAACAAAAAAAGAAAAGAAAATATGATATGGCACAGTACAGCTGTTAAATTGTTGTATAAATCTAAATAAGATATCATCACTAAACAATAATATACAATAATCATAGATTCATTTCAATTTTTGTATTAAAATTTTGTAAATAAAGAAAAAAACAAAAAAAAAAAAAAACTAATTTTATCTAGAGCCAATATTTATGGCCCAATACAAACGACCTTGTTGCCAATAACCTCAATTTTTTTTTTATTTTTTATTTTAAAACTCCGTATTCTTATCGATTTTTTTATTTAATAATTTGTTATTATTATTGTTTTCTTTATGTAATTTACTTTTTGGTTGATTTTGTAAGAGTATAATTTTTGTATAGGGAGAATTATTATTAATAAAAAAAACAAATGAAGAAAATTAAGATAAAAAAAAAAATAAATAAAAAAAACCGATACTTAAACCCCAAAATAAAAAAAAAAATAAAAAATTGCATAAGAAAAAGATTTAAATTTTTGTTGTATTTTTTTTAATTTTTTTTTACGTAATTATTTAGCGCGATTTAATTTTGAAAATTTTGTTTTTGTTAGCAGTCATTTATAGTAGTAACAAAATAGTAACTTTGTGTACCTAGTTGCAATTAATTTGTTGTTATAACGTTATAAGCAATCAATGCAAATTCATCATGCCCATCAACATCATCATCATCATGATTATCTATACCAAAAAAAAAAAAAACAAGGAAAAAGTTGTAACAGTAGTATCTAAACTGAACGCAAAAATTAATAAAGCCACAATTTTTTTATTTTTTTTTTATTTCAAATTCACACTGGGTGGTATATATCTAAAGATAGGGTTAAATACCGCAATATTATACTATATAACTATAACTTTTAATGTTAAACTGTTCAAGATAATCATCACATTTATATTCATACACACATTCATATACATATATACAAATTACAAATTTTTAAAACTGATAGAAATGAGCAAGTGGGCCAATTTACTTACTTACAAAATTCTCTAGACTAATTGAAATTGATATCGAATTAATGATACCCTCTAAGGCATTTGAATTGATGATCTTGATAATAATAATTATGATTAGAGAACACCTGATGAGAGTTGTTCACGATTTATTGTAATTTAAATGTTTTTTTTTCATTATTTTGTTTTTGTTGTTTTTTTTTTTAACTATAATATTTTAAATTTCAATATTCTGGGTAATTCTTGTTTTGATTTTTTATTATTTTGAAGGTTGCACACAATTCATATGTTAAATTAATTATGATTTGATTACAGCTTATAGTACAGGGTGAATAAAAAAAATTGTGTTTTTGACTTGAAATTAAAATTTGAAAAATTATTTGTTTTATTGCTTTGGATTCCGGATCGAAGATAACCTGTACATTTTGAAAATTTGTCTATTGTAATCGTTAAAGTTGGTAAAATCCCAACTTATGGTCAATTACTTGAGAGCGACATCAAAATGTAAATTTAAAAAAATCAATTAAACATCCATGTCGTGAACCTGAAATCTTTCGATTACTAATAGTTAAAAATGATATATATATACAACATCATGTAGCCGTTCTATTTCGTTTTGCAATTCTAATCTTCATTGTATGGGCAGAAAATAATCAAGTAATTTCTCTTTACCATCCTGATTCCATCTAATTGACCACATTTGAGTGGTCACGTTTTTCTGTTTTTAGAATTAATTTTTTACAGACGTGGCAAGAGGGAAAGCTCTCAACAGTACTGGTTTGGTTATTGTACAGTCGTTGTATCGGTCTACATATACGTTAGTTGTATTTAGAGTTGAAGGTGCTCTAACACGAGAAGACTTTGTATTAGAATTTTTGTTATATCCGGTTTCAGACCAAGTGGAATTTCCAACTCAAAATAAAATTTTTCATTAGTTTTTTTATCTTTTGTAACACTTCCATTTTCAATGTTAATTTTTTTATATGTTTGTTAATCGAAACAAATTGTTAGTTTAATAAACCTTCTGGATATCTTATTCAAACTGATTTGCTCGGTCGCGCAAGCGATTTTAAAAGACCCAAGCCTGCATAAATATTGCTCTATACATCATTTCTAGATTCGAGCGGATTCTCTCCATTTAGAAATCTCAAACTTTTTGTTCATATTGCAGCAGCTGAATATTATAATTATACACACATTAATAACATAAAACTGTTAATTTATTGCAACACCCTTTTGATACTTGAAAAACGTGAAATTGATTATTGTTGTTTTTTTTTTTGTACTGAATCTTATCACACATATCTATCTATCTATCTAACGATGATAAGTACATATTAGAAAATATTTATTAAAAATAAAGTACTTTAAAAGAAAATAATGGTTTACGAATTATTATACAATATGCGATAACAACAAACAAACATATCAAAAATACAAAAGTACTTAACGTGAATAACTATTTTGTATATACTGTCATTAGTTTTATATAGATATAAAAAAAAAACAATAATATCAAAAAAACGAAAAAAAAGAGGTTTAATTAGAAATTTTATTGATTGTGCAAATACGTAATAGAGATTATTAAAATGTTATGGCGACCTTATGGTATAAAAACGTGTTATTAAAAAAAAAATGCTGCTGTCAATGTCAATGAATTTGCACAAAAATAGAAAGAAATTTAAATGAAAAAAAAATCTAAACAAAAAAATATTAATTTAATAAACTAATAAATATTATTTGATAAAGTTGACGATAACACCAGCATTATAAATGTCAAGTTAGAAAAAGAAAATTTTATTAAAATGATTAAATATAGATAAATTAATCAACAAGGTTTGAATAGTAAGATAATTTGTTAAATATAATTACTTTTTTAGGACAAAGAATTTTTATTGTATAGCTACTTAGCATAAAATAATTTAATTAAATTATGATGAGTCTCCTATTTTCTGATATTGTCAAATTTAATAAAAATTTGAAAATATTTAACCCTCCAGTTATAATTTATTATTTTTGTAAATGGGTAAATAAATCTCTTTTAACCTGTTCGTAAATTTTTGTACCAACTTTTCTATTCTATTTTATTCTATTCTATTCTATTCTAATTATTTTATCTTCTTTTCTAATTCTGTTTATTATTCTTTACTATCCTTCTTTTGTCTTTCGTCCACCTTTAAATGGCTTAAATTCTACGAAGGTAGCTATAGGGTGCTTATCCCATTATTTTGCCTAATATTAAAAAAATATAATATGAGCCTTGGGTCAAAATAACCCGTTTCATACGTTTAATAAATAGATTGGCGAATTTTTATACGATGGACGAATAATTAATTGACATAAGAAAAATATCTAACATTTAAGACAAACAATTTTGTTTTTAAATTTTAATATGATAATTTTGGTAATAAAGTAATTCAAAGCATTAAATAAACATAGATATAACAAAATAAAACATAAAATCATGTAAACGGAGTTTTATTGAATGTTTATACATGGCAAAAATGACCAAAGATTTTTTGCAAATTAAAAATGTATGTTTTCTTCAGGCGGTCACATTGATTTTGTTTTATAAACATTTTTAATTGTTAAAATAAAATAAATATAACAAAATCAAAAAAATTCAATTGGATTACATACACTTGCGGCATTTTTTCAATAGAAGATACGCTTAGATTAATTAGACCCTAGGGTTGTGAATGGTAGGTTAAATTATATTAATATAATTTGAATTTGGTCGTATATTTAGTTTCGCAGAGAAACACGAAATAGGCAAGGTAGTTGTTGAAGAAATAATTGTGTAAAATTGAAGATGAGGAAGGAGCAAGATGTTGCAATTAAAAGATCTACGTCAGTATTTTAAGTACAAAACCATTTTTTTACCTACAACCGATAAAGTGAAAAGATCGATGGAAATCACACGCAAACGATTATAATTAATATTTTATTTGAATTATGGAATATACATGTGCAAAAAATTGAAAATGGGCGAAATTTTACCCGAGGATAATATTAGGGTTAATTTGATTGTTTATAAATTTGAATGCAGTTGGTAGAAGTTCAAAGTTAATAATGTTTGATAAACTGACATATTTTTCAATATACAAACTGGTAGGAGGATGTAATATAGAAAGACCATAAGATATTTTTTTTTATTTGCAAAAGCCAGATTGTTAAGGTAAATTAGTGAAGCCCTATCCAAATTGGTTTAAGGTAGCAAATATGGGTGATGAATATATATTAAAAATAGCGTTATCAGTTAAGAACTAACGTAATTTTCTAAGTATAAATACGTATGGAGTAATACTTCTTATTATTCGGTCTTGATGGTAGCTCCAGTTAGACTTAATGTCTATAACTAGACCAAGGTAATTAAAATTTTTAACAATTTCTCAGTACATATTCATTTTTGAACCAATTGTAGGTAATTGTTGTGTCAAATAGTTTATTTTCAAAAGTAAAAATTTTCCAATTATGGATATGACATCTAAATCCAGTTAATTTATGAGTAAGAGCCATTTTCAATATAACAATATGCAATCTTAAATTTAATAAACCTGAAAAAAATATTTATTTTTTTGATGAACTTCAGAAAATTTAGTTCCACATTTTATCTTAATAAAAATCTTTCATTTAAAAACATTTTATCAATTAATTCGAATAAAAGCAATCAAACAAATCGAATTCTAACAAATTATTTGAAAACTTTTTATATTAGTAACGTTTAATCAAATGTGAAGGTGTTAAGTGAAGATACAAGCGAAACAAGGTAAAACAAATTTGTGAAAAATTATTTATAAAATTTTTTTTATTAATTTTTAAAGACCTAGAAATTCTTTTGAAAATTATTATTAATTAACTAATAATTATTTAAAATTTTGAATTTCTAGGTCTTAAATAAGGTTATGTATTCCATAGAAAAATAATATTATTTATTTTTTTTTTTTATAATTTTATTAGCAGTTTAGTTATAGTATACCTACTAACAGAAATAAAGTATATTCTTGAACCAAAAAGAATACGCTATCTCATTTTTAAAAATGACTGAATTTCTGACATCCATGTTAACTGTAACTCATGTAACGCATTCATATTATGTTTGCTATTATTATATTGTTATTACAGAAATCATTAATGCTAAAAGCCACCGCAAGTGTTATGTACATTTATTTATAGAACCAATCATTTTGAAGTATGTCAATTATCAAAATAACACTAGTATATAACTTAACATATTTCATATTGTGGTATACACTATATATTACTATATATACTTCATATTGTGGTACACATATTTATAATAAAGATAAGTGTCAGACAAGGTGATGCTCTGTCAACAACAATATTAATAACCTTCTGTTCTTAACCATGCCATTAAATATTTAGACAAATGAGGACACAATATATTCATAAGGTCATAAACGATAATAAAGAATAACACATAACAACAACTAGACTTGTGCCAATAATAAAATTCAAATAGCTAAAATTCTTAATATAAAATAGAAGACAAACGAAAATTAACTCAATAAATTCAAAACCTTATTTACAAACAACAATCAAATTCTATATACGATATTATATAAAATCTGAGATAAAAATTTAACAAAAAGATCCTTCAAGAAGTTAGCCTATCACATAAATATTTGTTCATATACCAATAAATATTTATAGAATTGCAATCTACTTTATACAATAGTAATAATTTATTTTATAATAATAATACATTTCACGTTCAAATTCAATAAATTCAATGAACCCAATCAAAATCTAATTTCTAGATCATAAAATTTGAATTTAAGTAATTTTTTAAGAGCCTCGCGTTTCTTCTGTTATTTTTTTATTTTTATTATTTTTATTTTTCTTGTTATATATACACTATAATTCACCAAACAAATTAATTGTATGACCAAAGAATAAAATTTTCATTACTACTACAACAACAACATGAAAATGGAAGACAAAAAAAAATTACGACAAATTAGAGCACAACTATAAAAACAACATATTCAACTTAAGAAAAGCTTTCATATATTTCATAAAATTACCTGAGCACGTACTACAAGATAAAAAAAAAACAACTAAGAAATATAAATTTTTTTTTTTTTAGAATCTAAGTTTTCTATCTTGTAGTATTTGTGTATCTTATAATAAAAATCTTTTGCAAATATTTACCCTCGAAAAGCACCTACGTACCATAAATTCAACAAAAAATGTATAAAAATTTGCTAACTTGACCTGTACATAGTTTTGTTGGGTGATGTTATTGTTGTTGTTATTGTTAAAAATTAAATGTTGCACAAAAAAAAAACTTTAGATTTTTAATTTTTTTTTTTTTGTTTTTTTTTATACTGAAATAATCGCATCAACAATTTTAACTTTATAATCAATTAAATTGAATTAAAAAGAAAAAAAAAACAAACTTTTTTGTTGAATTGTTCTCTACCTACATTCATAGCAAATAGAAACCATAAAGAATTTAATCTTGTTGTTTTTTTTTTTGTTTTTGTTTTTAAGAAACTTTAAAGTTAACCAATCATTACCAGAGGTAATAAAAAAAATATTGTGAAAAAACTGAAATTCGAATTTGTGTTTTGCGTAACGAAGGTACAGTTTTTTACAACAGAGCATTTAAATAAAAATGTTCTTAAATGTAAGTCTATAGTATTGGATTAGCACTGCACACTCTGAAATTAAGATTTTTGATATTCAATGTATTCTAGAAGATTGCAAGCTAGCTATTTTAATACATTAAAATTGTACTATCGTCTTCAAAGTGTGTTTAACCACATTGGTAAAAGACTTGCCTTTGAAAGCAATTTTCAAAACAAAAAGTGTACTACAGTTTTATTATATACAGAGATCTGAAAAAGAAGCAGATTTGAGTTTTTACTCTTCCATCATTACTTTCATTTATAATAGTCTCTAAATATCATAGATCTGTACTGGTATCTGTAAGGCTTGTATTAAATTAAAATAAAGCAAAAAATTGTATTCACCTGTTTCAAAAAATGATATTATTAGATTTTTTTGAAAGCCCTCTCTGTTTTTTTAAGATCTTTTAATATTAGTTCTTCTTTAAACCTTAAAACTTATGCTTTTTGATCAAAAACAGTCCGCAAGATCTACATTTTCCTAAAATATTGATATTGGCTGGAAATAATTGTTTTGAGCTTAAATATGATTTGCTTAAATTTATAGTAAGTGAAAAATTCGGGATATGTACAGTACCAAATTTGAACTGTGACGAATACCAAAAATGCAACAAAAAATATTTTGTTGTCCTAAACTTTTCTGATGTTCTTAAAAATAATCTTAGACAGAGAGAAAAGTTTTAGAGAAGTTTCTATACACATTTTTAGAGCTAAACTACATCATTTACTGGATTCCAGACTATTCTGTCTGTTAACGGTCACGGATATTAGTATTTATTAATAATGTTATATGACATAATTGGTGTTACGTTGGCCTACGTAAAACGAATTTGATGAGTACAAATAAATTCAAAGCCGATAGCCCTGGCAGCTAATGCTTGTAAGTGAAAATACAGTGAAAATAAAAAATAAAATAAAGTGAAAATAACGAGCATAAATAAGCTCGAAGCATTTGAGATGTGGATGTACCGTAGAATACTGAAGATATCATGGGTAGATCGAAAAAACAAATAGTTAGGTTCTAAGTAGAAAAGGTGCTTGTACCTTGAGCTTTTATTAACAATCAAACGCAGAAAAACAATTAATCTATGTCACATGATGCAAAATGTCAAATATCATATTTTACAACTGATTCTGGAAGGTGTAAAATTGAAGGCAAAAGACGCGTTAGCTGAAAACAAATGTCATGACTAAGAAATATCAGGCAATGATGAACGGACCTCCAAACAGTGAGAGAACTAATGCACGCAGCGCAGAATAAGCGCAGAATAAGCGCAGAAAGCTTCAGAAATTTGTTCCAGTAATGGATATGCAGCTGAAGAAAAAGAGAAGAAGTCAATCTCTAGTATTGTTTGTATTGACTGAGTCTACCTTCAATTTTACCCAGAATATATTTTAGCAACAAATATGACTAAAGTCCGTTATTTTCTATTTTTTATCGTGTTGTAAACAATCTGTTGGACAATTTTGAAGATCTTTATTGTTTGTGAATAATTGTTGTCCATTTACTTTTAAGTAAACCGATAAGTCAAAATTTTTAAGGCTTATATAGCCTATTCATTTCTACTGCCTTTAAATTCCTAGGCTTCAATATGTACATATTTTATTGAGTAAGATTTACCTTAGTTAGTTCTAAAGTAGTATTCACTCAACCAACTTAAAAAAATTCAACTTTTCAAATACCTAGTAAGTTATGCGAGGACATGCTCTACGTAGATATAAATTTTCAAGCCCTACATTCAATCTGGTAATACAAAATCATATTATGTATATACACAATGCTCTCTTAACTAATCTTAAATCAGCTTTTATGAATGTGTGTGTGAATATAGTTTTAGATTTAATTTCTTATCTAGTATTAAGTAGTATATTAACTTTTCGATATAATTTATCACTTCACTACTAAAATATAAAAGAAAAATACACTTAAAATTACTTAATAAGAGACTAAACTTCAATTTGAACAACAACAACTCCGCAAAAAAAAAAAAACAAAATTAAAAAATTTTAACCAATTTTTGAAAAAAAAAAAAATGATCCGTAAATTTTTATTACCATTTGTTCACCCACAATATTAAACAATTCACGGATTTATTCTTCCAATACAAAACAATAACATAAGTTAACAGAACAGTAACAACAACAATAACAACAACAAAATAATAATTTTGTATTGTTACAGCAGCAGCGCAAACAAAATTTTTAATAAACGATGCAACAGCTACCGATCGTATCCGATCATTTAGTATATTTTATTATTGTTGTTATTTTTTCATTTTTCAGTAACTCGTAATCGAATACGCGACTAAAATTAGCTTAAATTCCAAGACCAATCTATATACCACATCTTAGTAAAATAATATAATAACAAAATAATAATAATATAAAATTAATAAGCGAGCCAAAACTTACTTACTTAAATGTAGCTTGCAGCTAATTTTTGTTATTTTTTTTTTTTTATTATTATTTTTTATTTTCATTATTGTTACCGTAGATCAGTAGTAGTTTAGTTGTTATAATATAACAACTTTTGTTAGAAATTATTGTAACCAAGTAAGCTTTTAATTTGAATAGCCTTAAAATACATATTATTTATAATGTATGTATATATATATTATTGGTGGATTGCAGTGGTACAGCACCACCATCCACTATTTTTTTTTTTTAAATAAAATATATATTTTTTTTAATTTTATCATTTTATACCATATATAAGATTGATCATAAGTACTGATGTTGTCATTTATATAGTGTACTAAGCTATTCAGCCAGCAGCGAACGAACAGCCATTACTATCGTCACTATCACCTCCGCAATGTACATATATATATTTTGTTTTAATGTACGGTAGTTAATATCATGAATTGTTATTGTTGTTGTGGTATTAATACTTTTTTTTTTTTTGTATTTTGAATCATTTTGTCAGAAGGCACGTGTTACTTGTTATTTATAAAGCTTACGAACTTTATTTCGCGAACTTTAATAATTTTGTTGTTGTTGTTGTTTTTTTTTATTTGCAAAATTCCATCATATTATACCAACTAGTAGTGGAAAAATAATATTATGGTGTAATTGTTTTTTTCTTATTGCAAGACATATTGATTGAATTTATATTCAATTGGTTACACATGCATGTATTAATATTATTATTGTATATACAGTCAGGTGTCGATAAATAGAATAAATATTTAAAGAATTTTATGACTTTATATATTGAGAGAAGTTGTATATGAGATACTTAAGCAGATTTAAGTCAACATTTTTATTGTAGGTAAATAGAGAAGAGACTTATAGGTAAAAGAGTGTCATGTCATGTATATTGTGTCATGTAATCATGTACACTCTCAACTAGGTCTATTGCTCACAAATGCTTTTAGATAAATTTAACTGAATATGCTATGGATTCTAGGCGAAATATTTTTTGTAATCAATAAAAAAGTATTAAATTTATATCATTAATTTAATTTAATATAGTTATATAAAAAAGTCTTCTGAAGGTGGTGATGATAACCAATCGAACCTAGATGATTTTAATGAAAACAACTTTAAAACAGAGGTGTGAAAGGTATTCAATAACAATTAACGGAACATGAAGAAGAACAGTAAACATAATAGAAAAATATTTTGTTCTATTTTGCTTGACAATCCATTGAAGGTTGAAAGTCACCATTAAAATCCAAGTGGAATAACTGTAAATCAAATTAATGTGTGCATTAATATAATATTAAATAGTTTGTGGTGATTACTTTAAATTTGAAATCAATGCATGTATGTACTGTATAGAGCATGCACATGAAAACTGATAGTATATTGTGTTGATTGAGGCTTGTACATGCTCACTACATGATTTTTAAGAAAATAGATTTTTTTTTGTTTGTCATGCATGCGTAGTATGTATATGTTTAAATTTCACATTTCAACAAACGTTTTTGTAGCGTTAACAACAATTAAATAAAAAAGATAATAATGAGCGTTGGTAAAAAATTGTGGAAATAATTTTCGGAGCTTTATGCAAGTGTTTGTGGAAAGTTAAAAGTTAGCAATATCCAAATAGAATATTAAAAAATAGGGCATATGGGCTTTTTTTTCTTTATTGCTAGAGCTGCACAGGCTAGTTTAGACATTTTTGTACTGAAATTGAAAAAATATATTAGGCATTACCAATAATGCATGAATACTATATGGTAAGAATAATGGCAGTTTAAAATGAGCATGTATGCATGTGTAGTATATGGGTGCCTTAACCAACAAAATAAATCATCAGAAATCGTTATATTCAGAAAACTCAAATGAAACAAAATGTGTCAAAATATAAAAAAAATATCAACTAGAAATAATAACAAATTCATATTGAAACCAAATTAATCAATTTAATTTCATTACATAAACATAGCGAGCATTACCTGTATTCGCTGCATTTATTTTTGAATATTCAAAAAAGAATTATTCATAATAGAGTTAGTTAGTTATGATTAATGTACCAGTTACTATTACATATACCTATATACATTTATATGCGTTGACTGAATTGCCCTATGCTACCACGCGGAGTAATAGGAGAAAAAAAAAAAAAAAAAAAAAAAAAAAAAAAAAAAAAAAAAAATATACATTTATATAGATTGAATAAAGGGTACATAAAATTTATGTAGAATTATTAAATAAATGATTTTTTATAAAATATAAAAAAAACACACCTTAATCCCGTATACTATACCCTAATCGACTCTACTGGACTGAACTATTAAAAATAAAAAAAATGTAAATAGAAAAAAAAAAAATAAAATAAAATAAAATAAAAAAAGCGAATGTGAATTTGAAAAATCGTTGTGTAGGAATCATTCCAATTTATTTTTATCTAAGTAAGTATAAAAAAAAAAACAAATAATAATAAAAATAATAAATATTAATAATATAAAAAAAAAAATTAAGAATAATAAAATAGAAAATAGCAGTAAAATAACTTGTAAGTACAAATTTTCTTTTGAACATTTACTTTTGTAGTTATACTAAAATTAATAATAAGATGCGGTTTGGGTTATGATGAACAAAGTAGGATATAATCGAGGGCTGTCCTTATCATTCGAAAAATAATTTAATTTTAGTATTTTGCCTTTAAGACAGTTTCAGTTTTAATCAATTGGCATATTTCCGGAATACATGTCGTTGACTGAATCTGGCAAAGAAGCAATTTATATGAAAATCCTCTTAGATGAAATCAGATATAGATCGAAAATCCCAATTACAATAAATTTACAACGATAACATCAGTGTCCAACATAACGCAAACAATGCAGTTATAAATAATATAAGTAAGCGCATATATGTTAAACACCAATGCTCCATGATTATGACCGAAAGGTCGAAACACGTGTCGGAATCAAATAAATTTTTGAAATTAACAAGAGTCATTTATTTTTTAAAAATGTTTATAAAATTTCACCAAGAGTGTACAACTGAAAGCAAAAAAGCAGAAATATATGAAATCTTAACTAATTCCAGCGGATATTTTCACGCAATCTCAACCGATGATTAAATTTGAAGAATTTACGAAACAACTTGGTTTAAGTTAAAATTTCCGTTGCGTGTGTTGTTCTGGCAACTCTAATTTTGAAGTTTATTAATTTTCAATATTTGTAGTTGTGGCAATGTAGCTATACCTTGTCTAGCTATTAATTATTAGTTTATGTACCGAATAAACGCTTGTTATTGTAACGACAACTTCTTGTGTTCTACCAACAATCCAAATACGTGGTCAGTCTTTCAGTATCGTAACCAACCAAGATACATACATTGAGAACAGTTGTTTTCTCTACTTCAATTTTTTTTTTCAATTTCTGATTTCTTATAGCCTTCCTTGTAAAACAATTTTTTTCTTAGCAGTTTTTACCACTACTTTTCATTATTGGATCCAATTTAACCATGTCTTATTAAACATATACTATATAGTTACTTAGGTGGCCAACAAGCCTGACTCATCAACGTCCTCCATTTTTGCCGGTCACCGACGGATTCTCTCCAGTTGAAGATGCAAAATTGTTTTACATCCGCCGATACTTCGTCTCTCCAACGAAGGTTTGGTCTGCCGCTATGTCTTATACCCTCAGGTCTGGATTCGAAGATTCTCTTGGCTGGAGCATTTTCGTTCATCCGCTCTAGATGTCCGAGCTACTGTAGTCTCTTGACTGTAATTTTCGTGACTACGTCCACCTCTTTGTACAGCTGCTCATAGAGTTCGGCATTTTATCTTCTGCTCCAGACCCCATCGTCGTTTTCAGGACCATATATCCGAAAAAACATATATGAAATGAAAATATATATGGAACGAAAATATATGAAATGGTATAAGAGCTTGGGTTAAGCTCATTTTTTTTTGCATAAACGTACTTAGTGGAAGTGTTAAATGATAAATATTTAACACAAACTGGCAAAATTATTAATTACTCCGATTACTTAAAGAATAGATAATCGAAGGGAAGTGTACTATTGGTATATGCTGATTTCATTAATTAGAACTTGATGAAGTGAAAACTAATAGGAGAATTGATTAACAAAGTCAGAGATGGCGAAATATTTTCCAGTATGTTGAGAAGTCCATGATAGCATGTCAAGGACACTGCAAAACTAATCGCTTAATATTAGTAGATAGTAGCGCACTAGAAGAAGAAGATAAAGTGTCACTGCAAGTTCACAAAATCTCTACAAAACTTTACCCGCTTTACTCTAGTATAAATTATTCGCTGCAAGTAAATTGTTACTATACACTAACTACAAGTCAAGTAATTGTCATTCTTCTTATAAGAAGTAACTGATAATTGTCAGCAAACTCGGAGAAGGAGGCACCATATGTCCAACTAGTTATATATAAATATCACATACCATCATTTAAGAGAATGAATAAAATAACAACAAAATAAAGAGAATTAAATAAACAAGCGAGTGAACTTCCAACTAATATATCATCGCATTAAAACTACTGAAAGCAATAAAAAAAAAATACGATAAGAATAACAAAAATAAAAAAAAATTTTTTTTTACATTTTTAATTTAAATTTTTCTTTTTACAATAGTTTTAATGGTAACAATAATCATAATATATTAAAAAAAAAAAAAACAGCAAAAAAAAGTCAGTTAAGAAATGCATTTTACGAGTATTATTTAAAAATCTATTCAATGCAATGTTTGGTTGTTAATGACACAATAGTGCAACAAAAAAAAACAGCAAACGTAAAACTAAAATAAAAAAGAAAGCAAAAAGAAAGAAGTTAAAAAGAGAAAAAAATAAATAAATAAAAATATTTGTAATAATCATAATTGCGAACCAACGAACGAAAGAAAAAGGGAATTTCAAGACCTTTGAAAAAACAAAAAAAGAATAATCCCACTAAAGTTTGTACAGTTGCTGATTATGTTTGCAATTTCTGTTATACTATTGTTCCTGTTTTTCAACCATTATTTTTCTGGGTCCTTTTATTTATTTTGATTTTTTGTTTTTTTTTTTCTTTATTTTTCCTTTTGTTAAACATAACCTACAAATGTAATAGTCTAGAAAAATTCAGTTTGTTTTTCATATTTTATTTCATTTTATTTTGATTCAGGATAAAGGATGTGTTCGTTTTTTTTACAATTATTGTGAAATTTTTTTTTGTAATTTTTATTTAGTTTTCTACAAAAACTAAAAAGGGAAGTTTTGTGTTTTTTAAATTGTAAATATAATAGAATTGAAAATTAATTGGTGTCATATTTTAATATTTATAATATTCAAAAGCATATACGAGTGCCACAATTATTTGAAACCACTATGATCCAAATATACATAGTATGTATAATAGTTGTAATACGTTATCGAGGACAATTAAATCTACATATTTATATTTACATTATGAGGACAATTTGTTGCATTGCATACCTGCAACGTATTTTAATTGAAGGAGGTGGCAAAATTTTTATTGATTTTTTGAATATAACTCTTATTTTATTATTTACTTCACTCATACTACCGGAGAGATACAATGTTAGTAGGTCATCATAAGAATGCTGATGGATGATGTAGATCAAAAATGTAATACCAGGACTAACATATTGATGTGTAAATCAAATAATGAATGTTTGCTGTGATGTAAAAGATTTTAAAAAACATGTTCAATAAACATTTGGAAAATCATATTACAATAAAAATGTTAATGCTTTGAACCACCAGATTTGAATCTTTGTTTCGTCCATTGTTTGATAGTACGAATTTGATAATTTAAAAAAAATTAAAATGTAACTAAATGGAAATATTATGAAAGACGTTTTAAGTAATTACCAAAAATAGTTAAGTTTCACTTTAAATAAGAAAATTAATAAAACTATAATTAGTATACAAAATAACTGTTTAATAAATAATTACGTTATATGAAAGTTCATGGAAAATTTCACAAAAAATTTCAACAAAATAATTAAAAAATTAAATTACAATAGATTATAAAGCAATTGTCAATGAGGTGAAAAAAACTACTCAAAAGAGACAAAATAACATATAGCTCAAGAATTTAAGAAACAATCAGACATGAGTACTGTGAAATAACTTTAAATATGGGTTAACAGTCTCACTAACACGCAGGATCACGCAGTAGGTAGAATGGCTGCCTTTCAAAGATCCCAGGTACAATTCCCGATTAAGCAAAATAAAAAAAAATGCGTTATCGCTTTTGCGATCTAGTCCAACACCTTTTGTCATTGGCATAAAATAAATGACAAAAAAAATAATAATTGAGAGTATAATCTGGTAACAAACTTAAATAAAATGAAACTACGCAATTTAAAAAGGCTTAGTTCTTGACAATAGTAGTAGTTTTCCACATTTAATGAGTTGAAATTTGATAAATAAATACTTGAAAAGACATTGTCCTAAATTATGTAGTAAAACTTGCAGTACTGTACCTAATTAAGCATGGTATTACCTAATTTACTGCCAAGAACATAAAAAAAACAATTACCGAAATTAGTTTACGCAGAATATATATGAAATAGAAGACTAATCCATTGAATATCTACTTTTTAAATGCAATAATCCCAGTGGAAGTAGACTTCGTTACCTGAGAACAACATTATCCAAGTAATAATAGTTATAAAAAATTATAATTAAGCCTAAGCCTAATCAATAAACTAAAGTATTTAAATGCGTAATTGTAATGCTTCGGATATGCAGAATAAATTCATTAGTGGCTATTATCAAACACTTAAAAAAATTGAATATCTTTTTTAATAAAATTAAACTATACTATTATGAAGCCGAGGATTTTGCTTCCTAACATCTATTACAGATTTAGTTTTTAAAATTTAAATTAGTTTTATTAAATTATACTAAACAAAATAAAACTTATTTTGTGTACTTCTTACGTCAAGACTCTGTAATAAAACAGTTGAAGTGTTCAATCCATAGTCTTTACATTTTTAAAAATGTTTGCAGTATTAGGAGCATCATAAGATAAGAGGGAAGTCATATTTAACAATTTATTTGAGCCCCTGTCCAAAGCATTAACATTATTTATAGGACCTTAAATTAAAATTCCCAAAACTCTACAAAACAAAATACCACTTAAGCCCTATTTAGTATTAGATCAGCGATTAGAAATGTGACACAAAAATTATTCAAAACGCATACTTTTTTTGTCTCACTATTTTGTATAAATCTATTTTTTTTTTTTTACATTTTCCAATAAAATTTTCCATTCAATGAAATTTTCATCATTTTATCATAATATTAACTATAAACCTACCACAATCCATTTTCAGGAAATAAATTCCATACTGAAAAATTTTCAAAAAAAAAAAAAAAAACGTCTTTTACAAAAATTAGTTGTGGTTAATTTCTTTGGTAATTAATCAATTTCATTTAGTTTAAGTTGCATAAATTAAATTTCATAAAAAATATTGTATATTAGACATTGGTAAAATAATTAAATAATATTTAGTGAATGTTGTTGTTGGTTGAATGTTGTATAATTAAAAAACAAAATCAATACACCACTATTACCACTATTTGTTGGATAAAAAATAAAAACCTGCGATTACATTTTGTTCTCTTTGTAAAATCAGTAAATTACCACACAATACCATGTACATAAAATAATAAAATTATTTTTGAAAAGGATTAAATTTCATATTGATTGAAATTAGGCATAAACCCTTTAGCTAAAGTTCAGTTGTTTTTTTTTTATTTATGGTGTGATGTAAAATGTAGGAAGTGAATTTAAATTTGATTATATTAGGTGATGTGTAAATCATTATAGGTATAGTAAAAAATAATAGTTATAAAATTTTTAATTATATTGGTCAATAAATATTTTTGTTATATTTTTAAACCGATTTCTTCTTCCTGATAGACTTAATAGAGAAAATTATGTAACTGTTTCTGTTATATAACAGTTATGAGTTATTTTATATTTGAAATTTAAATATTTTCCTTAAAAAATTCTGATTTTTATTGAAGTTCAGTGTATACTAAAGTTATGCGAAGTTTTTAAACACTTAATTTTAAGGCAATTAAAATTATTTGAAAAATATTTTTTTTAAATATTCAAGATAAAATAATTTCAGTTTTCATAATTTAAATTCGACATTAACTGGTAGGTACTACATTTCGATCTCTAGTACATCAATTATTTTGTTGTATATTTAAAACTATTTTATATATTTGTGCATTTACTATATTATTGAATACTTGAAGCAGCTTATACAAATTCACAGATAATTCAATAAACTGTTTTAAAAAAGGTGTATCTTACATTTATATAGTTAATAATAAGCGACTTACATTTTATTGAAAATTGAAAAGCTATTTCGACTTAATTCAAAATATTTTCTAAGTAATTAATTCAAAATAGTTTCTAAGCAAGTAGTATCAAAAATAATAGTATACTGTATAACACTATATCATCACTGAATAGAATAGCTCAAACATTGTCATTCTTAGGCTTCAGTTTCAATTTTCACAAAGAAAAGTCAAGTATTATAACTCTTATTTTATTATTCACTTCTTTCATACTACCTGAGATAGAATGTTAGTAAGTCATAATAATACTAGTAGATAATATAAATCAGTAAATAATACCAGGACTAAAATATTTTACTTACGACAATCTAGGGGGTAGTATGTCTAGTAGAAGAGACATTTTTATCTCACTAGAAATTTCAATGCGTGATTGCTACATTGTTAGATTGCAATTTTCTGCTATCGTACCGTTTAATCTATACCAAAATATAGTTCTTAGTTGTATCTAGAATATCTGACTGTAATATGGAAAACTTATTTCCATTAGCTGATCGTTTTATATACCGAACTGTCTTTTATCATACTTAACTTATCATACATATTTTTTTAGCTGATCCTTTTATATACCGAACTGTCTTTTATCATACTTAATTTATCATACATATTTTTTTACAGTCGTTATCGCACTTTATTTTGATACAAAAATTGTGCATAAATGTAGTATACTTTGAATTAAGATATTTTACAGTAAATAAATATGCTTTTCAACAATATTCACTTGAATACAATAAATTTTAAATGTAAAATCTACGATTTATGTGACGTCATGGATTAACCTTTAAAAAATTTTGTAATTTAGAATTTTTAAAACAAATGATATTAAGCTTAACTGAACGTAATTCAAACTTATAACCACTTTAAATGAAAACTACTACAATTCTTAAACTATACTCTAATATTGCAAATTATATACAGGACTTGTTTTCTAAATAAAATCCATTTAATTATTTATCTTTACACTGTCCTCTGGTTTTTATTTTTATTTAAAATTTTTTTTTATTTATTATTATTTTTTGTTTTTTTTTTTTGCTTCATCATTCAATTTGAATGCTCGACTTTTAACGCGTTGGTTTGATTATATGGTTGTTGTAACACAACAAAAATATAAAAAATACAAAATATCAAAATATCAAAAAAAAAAAACAAAAACAAAAAAAAATAAACAAAAATTGATCTGAATATTTATATACTAACATAAGATTATAATCTTGTACATTACTATAACATTTACACAAACCTACATATTATATGCAATTTTGATTGCAACTCCAACAGTTATCATACATATTAAAAATTAAGAAAAAACAAAATATAAAACAAAAACAGCTAAAAAAAAAAAAAACAAATCCAGTTCTTGTGAGCCCCATTTTTAATTTGCATTCATTTGTTTAGACATAACAATGCGAGCAAAATTATAATTTGATGAATGCAACAAACGAATATAGATAGTATGTATGTGCATAGTAGACGTAATGTGCAATAGTTAAATATATTTTCTACATTATAATATTATTATAGATAGATGGGTATCTATGATATACATTCTACATCATTAAAATTATCTTAAATAAAAAATTAGCGGGCAATCATATAAACTAATGTTTGTCTTTTTTTCAATAATTTTATAAAAAAAATAAATTAACATGGGAAAATTATTGGTGTTCAAATCAACAGAAGTGAAGTAATCCGATGTCCTGATTTATTGACCATATTATTATGATTTATGAGTAATAATAGAATACTGTCTATTTGATTTATATAAAATATATGTAAGTACTATAGTATGTAATTGATAGAAAATTTCATACAGCACACTGAAGTAAGCTATTGTTTAGTAATCATTTCTGTGAAAGTATATATATGAGTTACTTTATGAAAGTCAGTTATATAATAACAGTGTATTTTTTGATGTAAAAGCCAGATCATATCCATTGATTCTTACATTCTGGTTTAAAGGATTAGTAGTTAAAACTCTATTGTAGTAGTCTAACAGTATATAAGCCAGTTTAAATTTATTAAAACAGTATCGGAATCATTTTCGAAACAACTTAAAATATTCAATTAGAGGATGTTGGTATTGGACTTTAAAATAATTTAGTTTGAATCATTCGCGCCAGATAACAAAACAGTGTTCTCTTCCTTTTTTGTTTTCATTAGTCTATACAACTGGGATATTGGTTAACAAAAACAGAATTTAAAATATTATAAAAATCTCTTAAATTAAAATTTACGTTGATTTCTGAACAACTAAGTAAATAATCTCTTTACAAAATCCAGTGATTTGTAGTCATGCTTAAGTCAAGGTATTTTAGATTCTACACGTTTTCGATAAATTGAAGCGCATATATGTATATTTTAATGTCACTGAAGCTTATTGTATATATTTTTCTGCTTTCTTCTTTATTTAGAAAAAAAAAAATTAAATCTAATATCATTCTGTCATTACACATGTACTAAGAATCAGTCCCGAAACAAAATCAGCTTCAGCATACCGAATCGATGAGGAAGCCACAAAAGAGAAAATAGACGTTAAAAATATGAAAAAAATTGAATAACCTAGCTTTGTAAAAATAATAATTTAAAAATCGAATTTTTGTAATTTGAATTTAAATTAGAATAAATTTTCTGAAACATAATACATACAATAATTTTAAAAGTTCGACCTCTGGTGGTAAAATATAATAACTTTTTTGTGTTAAATTCAGTTTGTTTTATGTTTTGTTTTTTTTTTTTGTGTTTTTAACAACCTTATGCGCTTATCTTAACATACAAATCTCATATTTTATTATATTAAATTATATATTTATATATACATATACATGTATTTATATGTATATATTAACAAATAGTGGAAGACATGCGTCATCATGTATGTATCTTTCGAATAAGGCAAGCCAGGCTTTGTTTTATTTCTGTTTATTTTTTTTTTTTTATTATTGTTTTGTTATTATGTTAACAATATAGAACTGACATTTTTAACGGTTGGTATTTTTTGATTCAATTTAATTCGATTCGCGATTTTTTTTTTTTTTTTTTAAGAAATCCGAAAACAAAAAACACCAATTCCAAGCAGGCAAGAAGCAATGAAGTAAACAATTTTTCTTGCGGTTATTCTATTTTATAATAATTTTTTTTTTGTATTAGTTTATAATAAAAATAATAATGATAATAATAATAAAAATAATAATAAGAGAAAAATATTTAAGTGGGTGGCATATTACTGTCGTCAATTTTTAACCAATTTAACGTTGTTTTGTTTTAAATTTTTATATTCTTTGTTCATTTAAAATTCGTTTAAGGAGAATTTAACAGTTTTTTCATCGTGTTTTTTTTTTTTTTTTGCTTTTCGGTTGAATACGAAAGAAAGAGTGAAATTTTGTTTATTTTTTTCTTTGTAAAGAATTAATAAAAAATAACAGCAACATTCAACATTTTAACAAACCTAGTATGTAATAAAAAACCAAAACAAACTTATGAAGAAATTTTAATGAATTTAACCTTAAAAATAATAATAAAAAAAAAAAATTACTGTAATAATTTTCATATCGAAAAATTAGCATATTTTATAAACCATTCGAAGATTAAAAAAAAAAAAAAAAAAAAAAATTGAGTTTCTTTAAATATTTCGTTTTTTAATTCAATTTTTGAATATTTCAGAATATTTAAAGACTTTTTTTTTCAAATTTATTACGTTAAGACGATTGGAGGAGAGAAAGTGATGATGATTTTTTTATTGATTGGAACCACCGACTCATAAAATTTTAATTAAATTAGAAAATTTGTTGTTCTGGTGATGATGACACACTTTTAAATTGTTTTGTTTTGCGTTTATAGTGTTGTTTTTTATTTTAATTAATTTAAAGATCCATAAAATGAAAAATCTAATTAAAAGATTAGAATTTATAATTTAAAAAAAAAAATTACAATTTTTAATTAATAAAATTCTTTTAAAAACTAATTAATCGTTATATATAAATTTTTTTAACCTAATTTTATTTCCTGTATTATTATAGAATGTTTTATAACTATTTGAATTCATTTTATATACAATCATACAGAAGTCATTTTTCCACAATCATTTCAGACAACTACAAACTGTTTGAATTTGAGTGTTAAAATATTCATATATGTGTGATGAAAAATCAAACAGTTTCGTTGACGAACAAAATAGCCATCCATGTTCAGTGGATTTTTCTATGTAATTCAAAATTGACTATAGAAGTTTGTTTATTTATTCTATATTTATTTATCTATTGGGAAATTAAACCTTACAGATATTACTTAAAAACTAATCAACTTCTCTTTAAATGTGGAGTCATATTACATATGTTGTGTTCATAAAAAATGCAGCTATCCTTGACTTTCGAAACGTCTAAAAAAAGTTGAAACACAATGTCTTGTGCTTACATTCGTCAAATCAAAATTGTAACACAATGTGTTGAGTTTATAAAGGCCTAAATTATGTATTCGGGACGCCTCGAATGTGCAGAGAAGGTATCGAGAATTTCTGAAAGACATTTGTTTGACGTTGATAAAAATTTGGAAAATTTAAATGTGGAGGTATAAATAATCAATTTAGTGAGCCTTTTTATTTGTTTTAATAAATAAAAATAATAATAAAAAAAATTTTTTTGTTTTCGTAACTGACATTTTTTAATAGGGAAAAGAAAATAAACACAAGAAAGAAATTTCGCTAAATTCATTCTTAAATTTTCTTTTTTAATTGCAAAACAATATAATATTAATTAATATTTTTGGTATATTATTATTAATTTTTTTATCTAATGACATTCAAAAAACAAATGATCGTAAAATTGCAAGAAGTGTTTATTAACGTCAAATAATACATTGTATAGACATTACAAATCAAACACATGATTTTGATATTGTGCTAATAAAAGTTTAACAACCCGTCTCACAATCGTATTTTTTGATGTTTCGATAGTCACGGTATATAGCTTACAAAAATTTCAAGAAGAACATTAAAAAATTACCATTTGTTTGTCTTACTAATCGTTTTCTATTCCAACCTCTTTCATGAGATGACCCACATATTACCCAGAAAGGGGTCCTACATTTTGGCTGTATATTTATGTGCAGTTTAAATAATAAAATTAAATTAAATTAAATCTTCAAGTCAACTACATATATTTAAATGAAATAAATAAATAAATAATAATACAAAATGTATAATAATGTTTACAAAAATAAAATAAAAGCTATGTCCGAGGCAATTAACTAAATAATGCAATTGAAAAATATATTTTAGTCAATAATTAATAAAATGTTAGAAATGAAAATATTTAGTGGCCACGGTAGGCGAGTGGTAAATCACTGTGTGAGAACCGAAAAATTTTTCATATGGTGAAAATTACTGTAAATGTAATTTTCTATACAACTACATCGGTTCAAATATAATTTAAAAATTAATAAATATAATATATAATATAACTAATAAAAAAATAATATAAATATATAATATACAAAAATATATACCAAATAATTTATATAATTTAATAAAAAGGCCCATATTTCGAAAGGGAAAAGGACCTATAATGTTGGCCTAAAGATTTATCTATAAATGAAAATATTTATGATTTTTATATAATGTAACTAAAAATTAATTCTTTTCAAATATTTTAAAGATAGTTTTGTCAAAATATTATAGCTAATAATATTTAGAAATTGATTTGCTACTTGGTAAATATTTATGTATATTATTTTCAGTGGGAATAAATAAATAACGTTCTTATTAGCTGAGTTAGTTTTTGATGGAAGTAAACTTGTCAGTTTGTTGCAACCATTAAACGATAGTCTTAAAAAATTAAAAGTCATCAATTAAAATTTTATAATTTAATCAACTTACAATATTTTAATTTTTTAACATTAATAAAATAATTATACAATTTAAAAATAAAAATAATTAAATACAAAGTAAAACTCATTTATATAAAAAATAAAATAATGTACACAAACATAGTAGTAATGTGTTAAAAAAAAATAATTTAATTTAATTTAAAAACCTGAATTTTTCACTGCCTTCCCATAAGCTTAATACACAATTACATACCTAGAAATAAAAAAGAAAAAAAAAACAAATTAATAAAAATATTAAAATGTAAAATGCATTCATATAAAATATAATACATAAACTTATTAAAAAATATTGTTTTAAAATCAAACCAAAAACAAATTTAATCACCTCCGAATCTAAACTTTCAGGATTTGTAAAAATATTTATCTTCGAACAAAATTTCAGAACTATATATTTGAAATATGAAACAAATTGATTATAATCATTCGATTTTTACTTATTAGTAGCTAATAATATATACTTCGTCAAACAATTCTATCTATAGCTACAAAAGAAGTTGCAAGTTTACCTCACTATGGATTTGTTAAGGTGTAACTAGTTTGAAAACTTGTTTGTTTTGAAATATGTTTCGAATGTGAAACAATATTTCGGCAAATCTGTTTCGGAAAATAAAATTATTAACCCAAATTGCGTTCAAGAAATACATCAGCGATTTCGTTTAAAATATCCATACTAAAATTATACTTTCTGTCTTAACAAATTTTGCTTTTTTTTTGTTATTAAGCTTACCAGTTTAACATTTTTAAGTTGTTAAGTTTTTAAATTACTAATCAGTTGTGCAATTACTAACAAAACAATGCTTTAATATAATTATTTAAAATTTCTATTTTTCTATCAACAGCATTTTCCTAGTTTCACTTTGTAATATTAATCATTACTTGTGTTTTACTTATCCCCACTAAATGATGATGATTGCTTATAAAACATACAACAACGATTCGTCTATTGATAGACGTCTGATGGTACCACGTACATGGTCTTAGCATATATCTGATAGTATTAATCCTTTCCTAGCCTTAACTACACATTTATATATAAATGATCCCAAACTCATTTTTGTCCTCATCATTATTCACACTCATCATTGTAAAATTTTGATATGAAAAAATATTTTACAAGACTTGTAGGTTTAAATCTATTATGGGTCTTCATGTTTTGTGACTTTTTTCCAACGTTGTAAAATAAAATATCACTTGAACGACTAAATTGAAAATAAAAAAATGTAATCTAGGAAAATAATTAAAGTCATTATGAGCTATAATTTGTATATTGTTTTTTGTTATATATTTTATAGTATTTGTTGTGTATTTTGTAAATTATTATAAATAATTTTCAAAATTTTTTCGGATAGGTCTGCGGTTCAGAAGTCGGGACCGAAGACCTTGAACAAAAAAATTGTTCAAAAATGTCAATAATGTTCATTACGTATCAAGGTACGTAAAAACAATTTTTTTTTGTTAAACTTTTTGTCCGACTTTCGGACTAATCCGAATCTACACCTACTTCACTTCTACACTTAAACATGAGTACCATTAGTATTAAGTTCAAATAAAGTTCTATAAATAAAGACAGTTTTAGTATTACCCCAACGGAAAAAAAAGAAGGCCTTCTTTGGAAGTTTTGTAGAATCAATGTAGAAGCAATGAAAAAAATTAATCATACCTTCTCAGGAAGCGCTTTTGCAGCAAACAACTTCGCGTAACTTCGTTAAAATTGTTAAAACTTGATGAAAGATGACGCAATGTTATTAGTCGATTTTAAAATATCAATTGAGTGAGTAAAAGGGTATTGTGCGTTAAAAATATAATAAAATAAAATAAATAAGTAATCATTTTTATTTTATGTAATAAGTTTTATTTATTTTATGCAAAATGTTACATTAGTTTGTAAAATTCATGTCCAATAATGTTTTATTTTTTTGAAGAATATATTATTTTCAAATTATTTATTACCGTGTTTCATTATCAATAAAAAATTAACATAAAAATTTACATGTCTTCTCAATTATGCTTTCTACATTCCTTGTCAATCATGCCTTCTGCATGCCTTCTACATGTCTTTTACATGACTTCGTAATTATGCCTTCTACATGCCTTCCCAGTCATGCCTTCTGCATGCCTTCTTAATCATTGCTTCTACATGCCGTCCCAGTCATGCATAACGAAGCGATTCAAAGGAATTGTACGAAGTAAAACCCGATTTGTATTGCTTCTTTTTGCAGACATCAATATGAAAAAAGAAGCAATAAAAGAATGGAGCGAGAAGGTAATAATGCTTCCATCATGCACGATAAAAGTATTCCTTTCACCGCTGGGATATAACAAGTGTTGCACTATACTTTAAAATCTTGCATATTTGTATTGTAGACCAATACATACTTATCGTTTGATTTTAGCTATTATAGCGTTGTAACTGAATCAGCAAAATTTTTATCATTATGTCATATGTTTTTGTAATTTCAAAATGAGTTCTAATTTGAGTCAGAGTTTGTAATTTGTTAACTTGCCTCAAATAATAAATTCTTTATTTTTGTTTTTATTTTATTTAATATTATTAATAATTTTGTGGTGTGTTCATAAATCGACTTTATTGGGCTCTGTTTCAACTAAATTTCGAATTTTTCAAAATTTCATTTGCATTGCTTCTATTTTTTATTTTTACTAGTAAAACAGAAAATTATTGATATTAATCTATACCTGTTGTAAATAAAATGAAAATAAAATCAATGTGTTAAAATCAATGTCCCTCACCTAACCACAAATGCTATAATACATATTAATCGAAAAATAAAATATTATGACGGTTTATATTCTGACGATTAGTATATTAGAAGTGTTCTTTAATTATGTTATATTAAAAATAAAAATTCACTACTCTTATCTACCCGACTGTCAGTTAGGCACCAAAAAAAAAATTTTTTTTTTTTGTTTGATATTAGTTTTATTGAGTTGACACCAAAACAATACTTTAATAATTATTTCATATTTTTTTAATTAAAATATTACTTAAATGATATCGCAATTCTCAACACAAAACAAAAAACAAATAAATCTAGATTATTATGTCAACAAGAATAAAATTCAAATTAATAAAATTTGGATTTTGAAAAAAAGCCTACGCATAAAATGGCGCCTGTATTGTAACAATTTAAAAAAAAAAAATTTTATTTGATAAGTTCGAAGCGTTTTCTTTTAAAGCGATAATAATTCAAAAAAAAAAATAAAATAAAAATTGAATCGAAATAAATCAACAGGTATGCAAATAAATTTTTACGTAATTTATAATTATTTAAAGTAGAGTAATATAGAATACTAATAGTAGTTTTAAGTATTTCAAGGTATTCTAATCAGAATTTGGTTTTTTTTTTTTTATTTTTATTAAAACTTTTATAGTAAAAGTAAAAATAATTAGAACAAATAAATAAAGTTATATGGAAAAAATTGTATAGTAAAATTTCAATTATTAATTCATATGACATTTTTTTTAACTTTTATCAAATACAAAATAAGAAAAATTTTTAAAATTATTGTGAAGAATTTCTATACAAAAATATTCTTATAATAAATTTCATGACCACACCTTGACACTATACGCCCCTGCTTTGCTTTTCAATTAAATATGAAACAAAACATTAAATATATTTCCTGAATCTGATCAATCATAGTTTTGTTGTAAAATTAAAAAATAATTTATAAAAATTTTTTATAAAATAGCTAGTTTGCTAGTTTTTTAGAAGAGTCCAACACAAAATGATTAAAAAATAACATAAATTTATAATAATATTTGTGCAATAGCTTCCTCTATTTGAAAAAGTCCATATAAATAAATAAAATTGACAAAGAGTTTTCAATTATGACCAAATCGAAAAATTATGTTTTTTTTGTATGCTAATCTTTTAATATTAAAAAAAAATAAAGAAAAAAAGATAATACTTAACTATAAGTATTCTTTCTATTAAAAATAGTTCTGATGTAACCTTGCCTTAGGTAATAAATTCGTTATTTTAGTTTTTGTTTTATTTAATATTAATAATAATTTTGTGGTGTGGTTATAAATTGACTTAACTACAATAAATTTAATCAGTTTTAGTAATAAATAATTTTAGTTTTTTTTCCAGAAAAACAGTGGTAAGCATCGATGAATGATAATTCAATTATAATTTAATGCAAAAATTATCTACTTAAATCTGAAATATTGTATTGACATTAGAAAGTGTTGATGTAGATTTGGATATAATACAACAAATTTAGTAATATTAATATTAATATTCTCAAATAGTATTACTAAGACTGTAAATTTGTGTAACAAAACATAGAAATAGGTTAACTATAATCTAAGAATATATAAATAGTAAGATGTTTTATCTCCTATAAACTTTTGATTTTTGAAAAAAATTTTTTAAACTGTGGGTTCGCATATTAGACCCACATATAAAGGAATAGAAAAAAGGGGGAAGAGAACAACGAAAACAAAATTATCATTTTTATTTATTTCTATCTTTTTATCTTTTTATGAAATAATTATATTTTTACAGTATATACTGATATGAATCTACATACCTAATGTGTATTGACATAAGTATGCAGTTAGGATTTCACATAATATTGAAATATATCTACATGGATGGTTAATCGTTTGTTCAGTAAAATTTTTACGTTCTTCAATTTTTATTTTCGTTTCATTTTCTTACCAGCCCCCCCTTCGCATTTAAGTCGAAAAAATTTTAAAAAATATTCAGGTGAGACTTCTTATTGTTATATGTTCTTTGATATAATAAAACAATAATGATTTTATTTAATTTAGATGTTTCGATTTTTCGATTATTTAATTTAAATTATGTTTTCGATTAATAATTTTATTTTATTTTAGGTACAATGAGATGTATGAAGTTATCGTTAGCCTAAGCTTTGTGTAATATCTATTTAATTCCATCAAAATTTGAATTGTAGCTAAACAGAAAACTTGATTCAAAATATTAAAGCTAATTTAGAAATTAAGAAAATGCAAGTAGAATAAATACAAATGGATAAACAATGCAATTCAAAACACGTAAAAAGATATGCAGTTTTCGTTAATCAGATTAGATTAATGTCAGTATCACCAACTAAGATCAAATATCGGGCGAAAATTATATTTTAAAACTGAACCTATGGAGTGTCTGACACTTAATATTATATGAAAGAAATTAATATATGTACTTTATCTTATCACTGTCCTTGTTATAGAAAAATTACGCTAATCTGACTAAAACAATAAATAGTACTAACGGGACCTAAATTAGGTGTATGTTACACGCGATTTATTTTTTTAATCTTAATATTGAATTAGTTTTAGGACAGGTAGGTAAATTAAACTAACTTTAATGCTTCATATTTTATTTTACTCGACAGAATTGAGTAAAAATACGTATAAATTTTATTATATAACTGTCAGATTTTTGTTTATAGATGTCAAATCAAATGTTTGTTGTTGTCGAAAGTTAGATATATGTATCATCTATTTTATATCAGTATCCAGTTTTGTTAGTAATACAACGACACCGTTAATAATCAATATCAATAAACTATACTGCTCGTATGATCTTAGCACATCAAATAAGTAAAAATAAGTCAAATAGGGTAGCTAAACTAACTATAACAATTATTTGTTTCAGTCCTAAATTGGTCTGTATGTTAACTAGCAGATTTATATAAATTTGCGCAAATTAATCCAACTTGCTTTAACTAGGCTTACTTTTTTAATTGGAAAAATTTTTGAGAAATTTAAAAGCTCTCTCTTAAATAAATTTTTGCAAATGAAATTTCTATTTATAAGAATTTGTAAAAATTGACTGTCATATTTTTTGTATTGTCGTAAATGTCAAGCAAATATTTTACATTTATATAAAAAGTAGCTAATCTACCTAACCTGAAAACTTATTTAGATTTTACTGACAAAAAGAAAAAATATTTGATTTAATTTTGTTCAACAAAACCATTCGATAATTCTACAAAAAATCTCATAACCTAAAAATCAATTGATTTTTGATATAAAAATGATTGTAAAAATGTATATCAATTTTGCGTATGCTTATTTTTTTGCAAATGAGATTATTTTCAGTGTTCATGCAGAATTTTATTGCAAGTTTTTCCAAATAAAAATAAACATACAGATCTCATTTTGTACAGTATTACCAAACTAAAATTTGACAGTTAAAAAAGCTATGTGACAGTCAGAAAACACTGAATATAACTGAATAGAAAAAAATTAATGTATACATATTCTGGAGCCAAATTTATCAGGCAACTGTTTATTGCCTTAATAAGTTAGGAACAAATATATTAATAAGCCGACTCACGCAGTTTAACATAGTACCATGAACCTACTTTGATCAAGATGATTAACGAAAAATCAAAATGAACTCAAGTTACATGTTTTCTATATACACTGAAAATTTTTTCATATTACTGGAGTTCTCAATTCAGTTCGAACTATTCTTATTAAATTTTATGTCTGTCAAAAGTGATACAGTACTAATCATCTCTATGATTATGAATACAATTAGCTAAAAAACATAAAAAAAAAATAAAAACAAAAAAATAATAAATAAAACCACAAAACTATAAAAAATTAACAAAACAAAATTTATCTATTACTTTTCCTGGACAACAACCATTTTCGTATTATTATATAGAATAGACAAATCAAATCAATTATTCTTACTTACTTACTGCCGAAAGAATGCTAAAAACTTATTCAGGCAGAATAAAATACATAAAAAAAAAAAACAAAAACAAAAAAACATAAAATAAAATGAAGAAAATAAAAAAAAAATGAAAATACCGTAAATTTCAATCAATTATCACACTTTAAAATACAAATTACTCACACAAATCAAAATGGAATGTGTTTATGCATACGAAAGAGATAGATAATAATTTATATATATATATTTTAATAAAAGTTGATTGTATGTCAATGGCCATTTTAGTAAATAAGAAAAATTTCAAAAATGACATAACTCAACCTTGATGGAGGTCATCTTTTTTATTTTTTGTTTTATTGTTTTTTTTTTATATTTTACTAATAAAAAATGCACATAGTTTCCATTTAAATAAAGATGACGGGATTCTTATTTTTGTCTTATAGAGTATAGGTACCTACTCACAAATTACAAATTAGAAATTTATTAACTAAGATTTGATTTAACTATACTTTAAAGCGATATTACACTATAATTTTATGGTTATTATGGTATTAAATTCAAATTTAAAGATATTCAAAGATATATCCATTTATTTTTGTTGTTTTTAATTATCAATAGATTGCGTGTCAAAGTAACGGAAATTCAAATTCTCTGCGAAATACAAATGGGTACGTGAAAAAAATTGTTGGTTGTAATAATCACGGAGAGAAAAAGTCAACACAAATTATGATGTTTTAAATACATTTTTATTGTATCCTGCGCACGAATATTTTTTAAATGATGATTATTAATGTAAAAAGTACAGTCAGTGTCGAAAAATTTTAAGTTTAAATTTTTTGATTGTTATTTGAGATTTCATATTATACTTTGGCATGGATTTGATTCAATAATTTTTCAGTGTTTGGATCTGGAATAGTACATGAACATTTTATATAACTTTGATGGTGATGGCGATTGGTGGTGGATGTAATTAATTAAATGATGGTGAATATCTCGAATTGAAATTCGATATTTCATCCACAATCTGCAGTTGTCCGTTTTATTTATTGTGGAATAATTTAGATAACAAAAATTAATTTGTACTTACTTTTTTTATTCAAAGACATTTGAAGTTAAAATTGAAAAATGGTTTATTAAGGTATTTTAAGCAATTCTAGTTATTTAGGCTTCACATTTGAAGATCCAATAGATAGAACATTCAAATAGTTTTTGAAACAAGGTATTGCAAAGGGACAAAATATTTTGTAATGTATTGATATTGCTTACTCTGTATATTAAATATAAACGTCCATTTTTAGTTTTACTAACAAATTTTATATAATGTCTTTATGTTTTATAAATTTATTATTTTAATTTTTTTTAGTTTTTTTTTATTTCTAAACGGTGTTATTATTCTTGACTTTATAAAAATTAATTTTAGAATATAGTATTTTTTGTCAAATATATCTACAGGTAGTGAATATATTATAAATACAATATTTCGTTAATTTTCAATTTGTAAATTTTACTTTTAAAAATTCAACTTCCTACTGGTGAAAATTCACCTATTAAAAGACAGTTATTACTCTAAGGTAGAATTTAATAAATCCAAAAATCTATACTTATCAAAACTACCTTACAATGCATATTTCGTGCAATATTCTGTCTGTGACTATACGTTTGACTAAATAAATTATATAAAAATAGTTCTGTAAACGAAAATGTTGGCAATTTGAAAAAGAAGGACTGCTAAACACAACAAAGTTAGGTTCTACAAATCAACAATAAAAAACATTACGAAATTTATTAAAACCTGATGAGCCTGATGAACCTAAAAAATGATGATGATAAGATGATGAGAAACAAGCGTGAATAAGGATATATGATCACAAAGTTTGGAAAAAATATACTAGGTGCAGTTACATATCTACAATACGAAATCAAGAATTCGATCTACGATCAAGATGGTGAAACGAAGTTGAGAACAACCCGACATTAAATTTAAAGGTATTCAGATAGATGATAGTTATCCACCAAGACAGATCAGAATAGAAAAGTATTATAAATTAGGCCCAGACATACCCCGATGTAGCAGCACAAAATGACCAGAAAACTCTATCAAAACACAAAGTTTACGTTACAAAATTCCATTACCATATTTTAACACTGTTATAAACAAAAAAAAAAGCAAATAGATACATTAAATTGATTTTATTATATTGATTTGACTTTGATGGCAATGATTATATTATGGAGTTGGTTTTAATAGCATGATAAATTTATTTTTTTTTCACTCTTTAAAATTACTCAGTCTCATCTTTTTAATTTTTATTTATATTTTGTTTTAGTCACAGTTTTTTTCTTTCTTCTTCTTCTTCTAAAAATTGATAAAATTATGACATAACAATAATTTTGGAATTCGTTTTTTTTTTATTCCTAAGATACTTAAATTTGATATATGTATAACAGTTTTTTTACAACCGCTATTAATTTGACAAAATACAATAATAAAAATAAACTAAAATAGTTATATTTTCCCCTTGAACTTCAACAAACTATATTTAAATATATATATATATATATATATATATATATATATATATATATATACATATTATAATATAGACATAGTTAAATTCAAATTACTAACTAGATATCTAGTTAAATCAAAACAAAAAAAAAAGATAAAAATAAAAAAAAAACTTGTTTTTAAAAATATAATAAAAAATAATTATGACGTAGATACACCATTATTATCTTAATAGATAATTTCAATGTTTATAATTATTATTATGACATTTGAGATTATGTTAGTATGTTAGTTGGAAGAAAAAGGAAATTGAAGAGTATTTATATATAATTTAATATAAGGAAGTTAACAATTATCATTAAACAAAAAAAAAAAAATAGATAAGATGAAGTAAAATATAATACACGAGTAGATAATTTGCAATTAATATAGGCAATAATATGACAATGAAATTAATAATTTACAATGTAGGTAACTTCAACTTGTAATGAATACACAACATAGTATCTAAATGTATTGTAAAAGAAAGTTTGTTTTTTAAATTAAAATGTAAATGAAATAAACAAATAACACAAATTTCTATTGTAATCGGCCATCTACCAATGTTACAAAAATAATTTCAGTTAAAAAAGTTTAACAAGTCATCATAGAATATAATTATTTGTCAATAATTATTCGATAAGCGCAATTTGAGTTTATTTTAAGTTTGAAATTATTTTAAGCATTTTTCAAGATAGTACAAATATTGTAATACAATATTACAATACGAAAACATATACATTATACATACATGCACAATCTACATATTTATTTGCTTTTGCACGGCCAATATAATCCACTTTTGGATGTGAGTATATCTATTTCACAAATTTCTATAAACTTTTTTCTATATATTAATTTCAACCCT
Organism: Argyra leucocephala; assembly: GCA_963942445.1. Taxonomy (NCBI): domain Eukaryota; kingdom Metazoa; phylum Arthropoda; class Insecta; order Diptera; family Dolichopodidae; genus Argyra; species Argyra leucocephala. The sequence goes on from OZ012678.1 coordinate 158,260,082, forward strand.
TCACCAGTCATACAAGCTGATGACCAATGGATTTGTATAAACCATATATAAATATATACATCGTTTATATTTACTGAATATTGCTGATATTGCTAATCTAGTTATTTACAACTTAAGGTAGGTATTATTCGCCTATATTACATTCATATTGGCATCAGATAATAAGTCATAAGCTGTATTCTAAATTACTTTAAGCTGAATTGAATTAAATTCATCGATAAAAAGGATAGAAAAAAATGAATTAAACAAAATCTTATTGTGTGATATTTACTATACCCGTCGAGAAATTTACCAATTAATAATTTAAATTCTACAATTGTGCCCCGAATTTGCTAAAACAGAAATTCAGTTATATCTTAAGATCTATCTATTTTACAGTGCATGTTATATATTTGCCTTGTTTTTATTTATAGTTTTTTTTTTATCTCACTAACATTCCAATTATTTCTTGTTTATTTTCATAGTTAAAAACTATTTTTTAAATTATAAATTCTGTACGAGCTACCTAGCTCAAAATAAATATATTGTAGTACTCGTATGTATAATAGTTTTAAGTAATTAGCTCTTGTATTTTATAGAATATGATGTAGACTCTAAGTGAAACATTATTAAAATTAAATAAAGATTAAAACTCTAGGTATAGTTATGTTTTACAATTTTTAAATCTTAATCGATTTCGGGTATTACACTATCATCAATTTGTGTAATTTTTTATCTAGAGTTTTAATCTTTATTTAATTAGGTCCTATATTCTACAACTCTCAACATTAATTTAGTTGTCATACAATTGTATTAAATATTTAGAAGACAATAAACAGTTCTAGTCTACTATTTGGCTTAACGAGTCGTCATTAACTAATATATTACAGTGTATATCTATATGCTCAAGTTCTGAACGGGCCAAAGACATAAGGGTAGTCAAAATTTGATTGAATACTCTAAAAAAACTTTTTAATTAATTAAATTGTAATTTTAATACTCTATAAGGCCGGACGGCTAAAAGCCAAGGCATATAAATTCACTACTTATGAATAATTTATAATTATAAATGTATTACTTTTGTAAATATTTTAGATATACATAAGTTAAGATATAAGTAAGAACTGAAATAAATAAAGAAAAAAAGATTAATATTGAATCAATTGCTATTTTATATGTTACATTGTATGTTATTTATGCTTACAACTCTGCATAATATTTTAATTTTATATTTCACTTTTAAAATCATCAATCTATTCAAATTAATTAAATTATCTAATAACTCTGAACAAAATCATAAAAATTTTCCTATATAATATAACTTCCTGCAAATTCAAGTAACAGTTATTAATAGGAACAAAAACAAGTAACTAAAAACACCCATAAAAACCAACTCATAAGTTAAGGTGTTAAAAATGTAACCAATAACTAATTCTTCTAATCTTAGTATATAAATTTTTGCAAAAAAAAACAACAACAAAATTAACATACACTACACAACTTCAATAACAGGAATTTAAATTTAAAATTGCCATAAATATCCTTTTATTACGCAAAAATAAATATCTTTAGATATTTCATAACTAGTTATGTGTTTTTTTTTTTTGTTGTATTTATACTAAAAATACTTAACAATTTTTTATACTAAAAACTATTTTTATACAATTCAAAAATACACATACATAATATCTATACACACAAACAACAAAATATAATAATAAAAAAATTTAAAAATAAAATGTGGACATAATCTAATCTACTACCGGTTATTGAATTTTGTTTTTATTTGTTCTTTTATTTTTGTATTAGGAGAGGTAATGCCGGTTACCACCATCATTTCATCCATCGTCACTGAAATTGGACCGAATCATTGAAATATTTGTCTTGTATCGTAATTTTCATATGATTTAAACTTATTTTGTTTTGGTTTTTTTTTTTGTTTTGTTTATTTCTAAATCGGGATTAAACCGTTAGTAATTTACAAACTATAATTTTACTTGATTTTACTATGATTTCTTGATTTTGGGAAAAATGAAAATTGTTTTTGTTGTTTTTGTTTTTTCTGGAGAAGCCTTTAATGGAGTTTTCAATATTTAAAGTTTTTTTTTTTTTTGTTTTATTTGTTGTTGTTTATTTATATTTTTTAATCACTCGGACATTTTTTTTTTTTTTGATTCAGACTGGTATGTTATTAAGTGGCTTTCACTTTAGGCGAATTTTGTTTTATTGAATACAAAAAAAAAAAACAAATAGAAAAAAATATGTTGAAGGCGGTTGCGGCAAGTTTTTAGTTTTTGATTTTTCTATTTGTTATTTTTTTGGACGTACCCGTACCATACCTGTATTGAATTATGTCAGTTAGTATAACATCAAAATATATTAAATGTACTCTAGATTTTTTTTTTTTTTGCAATTTTTGAAAGAATTTTCTTTTTATGGTGGAAAATTTGGAATTTAACTAAAGGCGACTATAAAATATTTAAATTTGTTACCATTTTGTAAATTTAGTTATAAAAACGTGAATGGGAAATTTATTATTATTCAGATTAAAAATTATGAAAATATTATTGTAGAAATTTTTGGTTGAATGATTTAATGAATTGTTTTTTTTTTTTTTTTTTTAAAGTAAATGAAAATCTTTATTTCGTAGTCAGTGTCTTGGCAAATTGTTTGAAATTAATTTGAGTAAGGAAGGTAATTTTAATTTAATTTTTTTACTATCTGAGATTAAGATACATCATTCATTTTGAATTTAGAATTTTAATTTTAATAAATTCATTAATTTTTTTTCCTTTATACTCTTGTGAAATACCAGCAAAAAACAAAACCAGTGGAAAAGTAGTTTTGTTGCAAGTGGAAATATTGCCGTAAAAGTAGTTCTACCGTTGTTATAAGCCGAGAATTGCTACCGTGAAAACTGCTTGACATTATTGTGAGATGTGAGTTTTGTATTAAGAATAAAATTCATTCTACACTAATTCAACTGTTAAATACTAGACTTCTATACCTCTATGTCACATATATGGACAATTTTATTATATACTCGAATCCGTAATTTTCAAAAATGAATGCCAGCATTCTTCATCTTGCGATAGATTTACTTTATTAAAGTGGTATTTCAATTAACGATATTATATGAGGGATAACTCAAACACTGGTCATAGAAATAATGTTTAAGAACGATTATAATGTTTATTAAATTGTTTGAAATTAAGTAAGACATCAATTCACTACATCAATTCACGAAATTGCTTATTTTCTTTGTCATTACTATATTAGGGAAAATTTGATATTTTCGAAGATCTACAATTATAGGCTATATTTAAAATATTTTAATGTTTATGGACTTTTTAGCGCTACATATTCTGCGACAAATAAACTGTAAAATATGTTATGAAAAACTAAAATATCGACGAAGCGTATATGCTTACTGAGGTTGTGGAGCAAAAATTAGTTCAGCAAATGTACAATACTGTATACAAAAATAAAAACAAGGCTTGCGATATATCGAAGAATATGGCGGAGCAGTAGGTATTGTTTTGCTAATTTAACTGACTATTCGATGTATTTTTTATGTTATATGTTTCTCTGAAGCCAAATTAATTGTTGGATATACTTCGGTTTATTGTGAGTGCTTGTTGTAATTGTTTTATTAATAATTTTTCAAATAGCTTAGAGAGAGTTGGTATGAAGCTACCTTCTTTCGGTATCATCATGATATGGGCTGCTTCCAACGGGTGGAGTAATAACGCGGTATGTAGGCTAGCATTGAATATGTGCTTAAGATGCGTAACAATCTATTAATGATAGATGTTTTATAATTATTATTGTAATTCCTGTTATCCTGCCCTGCTGTTTTTACAATCATTTAGCTAATTTCTAATTGTATCGATAATATCTATCATTTTTAATTTAAGCGGTTGTTCTATCTATATTGTAGTAGTAGTAGATATTATCGTAGCAGTGGAAGGTTGGAAATTGATTGTTGCTTCGTTTGATAGTTTTTTGAAGAAAGATAAACAAATTGTTAAATTTTTTCTTAAGTGACCGATGAATATTTCATCTTTTTCTCTGTACCTTTCTCGCCCAGTTTCCATTTGGAATCCTAATAAGCTTCAGCTAGTACGGGTCTCTTTAGGAAGGAATAGTCCGATGTGTCTGTGGGTGCCAAGTTTTCTAGGTATGGCTGGAATTCGTTTACTTCGTTTTTTTAATTATTGTTCCCAATTTTCTAGTGAAAGTGGCTAATATTTTTTTGTAGTTTGGTGATCTATACTCCTGCCATTGTCTCTTTAATTTTCTTGTATTATTATATCAATTGCATTAGAACTTCGTTCGATATGTTTTACATTTTCGGAGTTCCATGTTGCAATTTTTGCTCCTACTGTCCAAGTTGTTTACAGCCGAATTCACTTCCCGGTTATTTTTTAATGATATTTTATGATGTGATATATGAGTAATTATAATTTTTTTATAATTGAACCAGTTCGTGTTTTTAATATTTTGCTTTTTGGTGAAGGCAAGGTTGCGGGGAGAAAAACATTTAATTGTTATTATTTAAATGACTATACATCACTAGTGTGAACTCACTACTGTATATTTTATTTGTATATATTATTGTTGGTTTAGCAGTTAGCATCAGCAGTTAATTGGTTTCTCTTTAAACCTTTTATTATTCTGAAGTCTATTAAACCTGGAGTTTTATTGAGATCAACTTGCCAGTATGTTGGCACTATTTATCGGCTGTCGATAGTTTGACTGGCTGACCTTTCATTATTGTTAGTCTAGAACCTCAGTAGGTATGTATTGTTGTCTCCTGCTGCCAAAAATTTAGGACCTAGTGTAGTCAGTGTAATAATCTGTATATTACTATCCGTAATTATATCTGGGTGGACAATAGGTTTTTCACATATTTTTCAATTTTGATTGAAGGTTGTATTTACAAAGTCCTTTCAAAACATAATGTTTAATTCGTTTTTTCATTAATATTACAGAGCCTCCACGTGTCTTTTCTTCTTGGTATCGTAGAATATGTAATTATGTATATTTTGAAGCACATTTTATTTGTAAAATGTGACAAAAATATATGAAAATATTAGCTTTGCAAAACCACAATTCTTTTACTAACTGCAAGCTTTAAATAAATCCAAGATTTAAGTAAATCTACCTCACATATATTACCCTAAATGTTTTCGCTAATAAAAACTATCCTATACTTTTAAAACCAAACTAACCAACATCAATTTGTTATTTTAAAAATTTGTATTAAAAGTGGTACTAAAATGATCATGTACTAATTACACTTCGTGAAAGTACATTTTTGTGAACACGTCACAAAAAATCAATACCCAAAAAAAAACTTGGCAAACTTAAAATCTACATACCAATTATTTCGCCCTATTTCTTTTCACACTACATTTCTGTATACAATAAATTTATAAACAAAATTAAATTCACCATATGCGACATATTATGTCAATAAAATGCAGCATCTGTCATTGTTTCACACGCAAATTTAGATTTTGATCAATAACAATAACAACAACAAAATAAAACTAAAATAAAAAAAAAATTTTAAATATTTTTTCTCATTACAAATTCTTACCATAAGTTACCACAATTTTTAAAAATAATTTTCATTTTCAAAATTCACCCTACCCTTTGTTAACTTAAACTTACAAAAAAAAAAAAAAAAACAAGTGCTCATGCTATGATGCAAAATCAAAGGATTTCAAGACAACTCAAATTTCAACCCATGTTTGTAAATAAAAACTTGTAATGGTTTTTCAATTTTATTTATTTATTTTTTTTTATTATTTTAAATTCTTGAAAATTTCTTGTTGCATGTTCATCCATCAAACCATCTATATAATATAACTGATCCATTCAATCTATATCTATTGAACCATACAAACTAAACCATAAAAAATCCTTACCATATTTTATAAGAAAAAAATAAAAACAATAATAAAAACCACAGAGGTTATAAAGAAATTTAAAGACTACTAAGAACCCCGAGTGTACTGCACCAAGAATGGTAGAATTACATTGAAATAATTTTTTTTTTACTTTTTTTTTTGTTATTGTTGTTTTTAGATTTTAATTCCATATATATAAAGTAAAAATTGTTTTTATCCTTATAAAGTTAGTTTTCTTTGTACCCCAAAGTAACATGAAATTTAGCGAGATATTATGTTTCGTCATGCGATATGTTGTTTTGTATAAAACTACAAAAGAAAAATAAAAAGTAAAAAAAAAAAAAAAACAACTTTTCCTTCCTTGGCCAACCAACTCTCTAAAGGGAATTCTGATTCTTTGTAAAGAAATACAAAAAAAAAAAAAGAAAAAACTTAATTATCATAAATTGGTTACCATATGGTTAAAACTTGTATTTAACTGCATGTATCAAGATCACCATCATCATCATCATCATCATCATCATCATTATCATCATCAAGAATCCTCATATAGGACATAATATTATAATATAAGCATAAAAGCGTAATCCGTAAGAAAAAAAAAGACACAAAAACAATAACAATTTACCAGTTAATAACTTAGAACAGTTCGAACGCAACAATGTAAATATGTTAAAAAAAAAAAAATTATTTTTCTTCAAGGCCGAATTTGTCATAAAAAGCCACAATCAATATGTTATCATCGTATTTTTGTATGGTAAAGTATTGTATGGCATGGTTATTGTATGTTATTGTGGTATTTAAAATATTAAAAGGTGAAAATATGGTATCATCAAGTGGTATTTTTTCTTATTAAAATAGAAACAAGTAGAAAAAAAACAAAAACAAAAAAATAAAAAGGAATTCAAAACAACAACCATTTTAAGGTTTTTTTTAGTTTTATAGAAAAAAAACAAATCAATTCAAGAATTGAATTTTAAATTGTTATTTTCTAATATTATGTTTTTTTATTCATCGAAATACAGGGTGATATTTTTAACAAAGTGCAATTTCATTATTTAAAATTCAACTCAATAAAGTTGTAGTCTTCAATGGTTATTAGTATGGTTGTATTTTTTGTCCCTATTGAACGCGAGTATAATTTAGAGGATAATTAATCGAACAGTTAGTCGTAATCATCTCTTCAACCAATATTTCTATAAAAAAATATTTTTTGAAGATCATACAGCTTAGGTTAAGATCAAAATTAATTTATTTTTTATGTTAAATTACTGTTATGTAATGTTTTTTCTATTATACAATCTTGTTCGTTCTTTTTGAATTAATAAAGGAAAAAAATAAGATGAAATATAGAACAAACAGTAGACAACCGCCAATTTGAATTGGACATTCTGGGAGTACCCTGAGATAAAATAACATTTAGCTTATAAAATTCTGGATATTGTTTCTGAAATTCTGTGTCTAAAGCTGTCCATAGACGATCTAAGGTGGTCGTACAAATATAGTTGTACAAAATTTTTAAATTGCATTTGTGTATAGTGTGTATCGGCAGTTGTACAACGTGTGTATCGGCAATTTTGATGGTTGGATATAGTTAGAAGAAAATGAAAAATCAAAAAATATTGATTTTTGTTGGTTGAATCTTTGGTTGTCGGTTGGTAACTGTACTGTGTATAGGGTAGTTGTACAACCAAAATGACTTTTTTGAAATTTTTATTTTATTTTTTGTGGCATTTTATTTTATTTTTATTTATTTTGTAGGTGTTTTAGTAGGTGTTTAGACATTGAAAAGTGTATGCGCCGTTTATATTTGTTTCCCATCATTAGCATCCTATGAATTGGCTCAAACATCCCGTAGTTCGTTCTATGAAAAGAAAGGGAAAAAAAATTGGTAGATCGAAAACGGGGATTATCAATAATAACGATTTCATTTGAAATTAAAGACGATGTTATATTTCCTTTTACTACTACAGTAATAAAAATAACATCTCCAATTTCGCCTCTTAGTTGCAATGAACACATTTGAAGAAGTTTAAGTCATGTTCATAAGGGGGTAATAATAATGGGTCAGACCATGGAAGAAAACGTAAGGCAAACCTTAAGAAATTTCTTTGAATAGATTCAATTCTAAGTTTGTGTACCTCATAAAAAGGAGACCAAACTTGACTAGCGTATTCTAAATTTGGTCGTACGAGACAAGTATTTATACGGATATACGGATCAGTAAATTCTTTCGACCATCGTTTAACAAAGCCTAACATTGAGTTGGCTTGGCTTTTTATTGAAAAACATCAATAGGTAAGTCATTATAGATGTATTTTGATAGGTATATGTATAATAGGTAGGCGTTCTAATATTATAGCTAAATTATATGATTTCAGTATCACTATTGCCACTCATATTATTTTTTTTTTATAAAGTCACCTTAACAATAATTAAGTTTAAATAAATAAATCCTATAAATTAAAAAATGCTAAATTTTTGTTCAGTAACAAAAAAAATATAATTTTAAAGATCGCAATTGACTGAATGAACCTAAATGAGAAATTTTGTGGTTGTACAACTGGTTGTAGAAATGGTAGTAACATGTGTGTATGGTGTAGTCTGACAACAAGTTGTACGACTAAGTTGGATCGTCTACGGGCAGCTTAAAATTGATTTAACGTAGATTATTGGATATATGGAATATGTTGGAAAGATTATAACAACATAAAGTTTGGCTTAGTTCTTTGAATAGATTTCATGTGCGGTTATTTTTAATTAGTAATTGAAAAGTATAGTTTTTTTTATAAATCGAACAGAACATTTGATTCATTCAAATTACCTTACAATCAGTCTAATTAATAAGCACAAATCATTTTAGTATTTTTTTTTTTAAATTTTATGAAAATTTAAAATCTACAAACCGAAATTAAATATTTATATTTTACTTAAAGCATTTAAAATGATGAAACCTCGCTGGGGTTTTGATTGGCAATATTTCGATACACTCCCGTTGATAAGCCAGTAATTTGTTAAAATAAATTACTCGAAAATAAACATTGTACTAAAAATATGTAGTAAAAATTGCAGTACCATAAACAGGTAACTTGCAGAACCGTACTTAGTTAAGGACGAAAAGGTGATTCTACCTACGTTACTGTCACGAAGATTAAAAAAAAAACTAAGTGAAATGAATAAAAGCAAAAACAAGGATCGTTTTTTGTGACACTTTTTTGAGGTTTTTTTTTTGTGGCAAAATTTATTACGGATTTGGGGGCCTAAACCTATAATTTCATAATTCAGATAATCAACGAAAAATTGTCTTCGAAGTGAAAGAAAGCATTGTTGCTATTCCAGAGATGTTCAGATTAGCATTTTTTTTTATTCCAGGTGTTTTTCAAGGCAAAATATACACAGGAGACTACAACCGAAATTTAACCATCAATTCAACATCCTGTCAACGTAACGATTTGTCCCTTCCAAGAAAAAAGCCATGTGAAGGAAATTTTTAACTTTGACAATCGTCTTAACAATTGGTGTTCCCAGGATAAATAACTTTGACAAAAATATTGCATCCAACTGATGGGGAAAACTAGGTCAGAGAAAGCTGAAAAGCTTGCTAAGGCTTTTCTGATATTTCAAATCAAAATTTTAGTATAGAATAGTGTTCTTATTTATGTGTGATAATTACACCCATTTAAACTTAAATCAAAATAAAGTCCGGAATTGAAAATCCTTATAGCCAAATAAATAAAACAAAACAATTTTGAAAGCAAAGTTGATTGACTTTTTTCGGGATTTGAATCACTACTTACACAAGTCTTATGATGCTTTTAGACGATTTTTCGTTCTGAGTCACACACCCGTAAGCGGGTTATGTTCCTGTAATATTCTATAGTTTACTAAAGTTAAAATTTACTAAACTCAATTTTATTTCGTGTTCTTTTAAAGAAGAATGGGTGCAAATTTAGAAAGACATAAAATATGAAAGTTGAAACAACTTAAACCGTTAAAGCTTTACCACTACACATATGAACGAAAATCGATTAATTGTTTAACGACAAATAATTTAAATAAACAAATGTTATTTTTATGCAACATTGACGTTTATGTAGCAATTCTATTCTATAAAGGTATAGCTGGAGAGGTGATAATTTTCAGAAATTAAAAAAAAGTAAGAAAATATTTTTCAACTCAACTTTTCTATACCATAAAAATTTGTACGAATTGAAGTGAAAATTAAATATTATTGCTTGGATGACATAAACAATATCCATCCCATGTTGTCTTCTAATATTTTGTGTACACAAGAAATTACAAATGGATATGGAAACGTGTAAGTAACTTAACCCTCAACAATACTAACTCTAATATACAGGGAGGGTTTTTATTTGTAAACTTCCCAACCGTGTAAATAAATGCTTAAAGCAAAACAAAATTTCCAATCGAATTTATTTAAAAATAATTCAATGACTCTGATTAAATAAATAAAGTTATTACAATATTTATTTTTATTGATTGTATTATTGAACATCTGTAATTTATTGTTATTATTATTATTAATATATTATTACAGTAAAGGCTAACTACATGAACTTTCCTCCTTTTAAATTCCCATACGTGACCTATTATATGTTTATTTAACGATTATCCTGAAAAAAGTCTCTACAATTTAATTTAGAATCATTTTTTTTTTTTTACATTTTAAATTTTAAATTTTAAATTATCCCCATAATTGTTATTGGTTTCAACCTGAATATAAACGACCTATCAATATCTCGTGAGATTTGAGACTATATATGTTTTTGTTTTTTTTTTTGTTTTTCTTTTTTTTTTGTAGTAATTTTCTTATCCATCTTCCTGTTGCAGTATTATGACCATAAAAATGGTCAATTAATTTGAAGATGAAAACGATGGCGACGATGTCTTCGTCGCCGGGATGTTTTAATTTTTTTTTTTTTTTTTATTTTGTTTATCTTTCTTCAATTGCAGGCATATTGAGAATCATGAAATTTGTTGCAAATGAAATTCCAATCAAAATGAAAATTACATAATCAATCTTTAAAAAACAAAAAAAAAAAACAATAAAAAATAATAAGAAAATTTTATGAAGTACCAATACTGATGTAATCTAAAAACACGATTTTTGCATGCAAAATTTTGTTTTTTTTTTTTTTTTGATTAAAAAAAATGTTTTCTGTTTTTTTTTTCAAATGCACTTTTATCTTCCTTGAAAAGAAAAAATTAACGTAAAAAAAAACAAGAGCCAAATCACCGTAATATAAGTTGCCAATTATTTACTTTCAAAAATTAATTAATTGCTGTCGTCTGAAATGAATTAATCAAATTTAAGAAATGTGTTTATTTATTTTTATAAATTGAAATTGGAAAATTGTTGTAGAAAAAAAATGGTGATGGGAACATACGAACAATATTTTTTGAACAACACACCACTTCTCTAATTCTTTTTTCCTAATATCAAATTTAATTGGTAGATTTTGTTTAGCCTATAGCAACTCTTTGAATTATTGGATTAATAAGCCTAGTCTGATTAATAACACTACAGTCATTACGGGCCATTGTCTTATTGTTAAACATGCTACAATGCTTGGATTCCCCTCAAATGGCTTTTCCAGAACGTTTTCTGAACCTACTCTGTACCTGCCCTGATTTTTATCATGAAAATAAAACCTATACAAGAGACTGGGTGACCTTGAATACATTAAAAAGACCTTCACCGCTTTTTAAAAAGCTTGAAATGGTTCAACGCGTATAGTCTTATGCGAAGAAATTCCAGTGGTATCACAATGGACCTTACTGACCTAACTATACCTACCTATCTATCTAACCGTAGTCTCTTAAGAATAATAGCAAACAAACTATAGAGAAGATGCAAATTGTGTTTAATTATATAAATAGGAAGTATTATGAGACCGTTTTACCAACTTTTTCCCAGAAAATATTAAGCGTTTGAACTTAATTGATAAATAAGTCAATAAATGAATAATTAAAAAAAAAATGTCCTCACCTAGTAACCTACTTTATATTAGGAAATGCTACTATAACTTAGATCAACAAATGGACCATAATTATACTGTAAAACTTTGCCAACTATAGTAGACCGCATATTAGTTGTAAAAGTACAACCAATTTCATAACCAGATAAACAAACTGGGCTTCCACTCTACGTAGTTTGAAGGATCAAAGTATAAATAAGTAAAAATTTGTTTATAAAAACAATGATTGACAAATATGGTTTAAAAAATCAACACGGTTCAGTTAAATGAATTCAAATCAGTTAAATTATAACATAAAAATATAATTGATGAATTTAATACACGAACCAACAAACAAATCAATATGAAATGTTTTCATAATTTTTTAAATTTGACTAAACTGTAACTGACATTATTTATATATAAAAATATCTTCTTGTACTTGTTCTGAAGCAGCGATTATTCAAATTTAATTTCAGCTGTCTGTACATTACCAATTCGGTGTTTCCACTACCAGAATGGTTATCTCCAGTGATGCTATCTGTAATCTGAATAGCTTATCTGAATAGTTTTTGCAAATGGACCAAACCAATTAAAGTTTTCACTATTATAAACACTTCATGTTTATCATATAAATTGTACAAGTCATTGTTATATCGAATTTTTCATCTAGCTATCACCTTCTTGCATAGAAACAAGATATTTTTTATTTTTTTATGTTCTTAACTTGTACTGAAAATGACTAGGCTAGACTAGGACTGTAAGTTTATACTTACCATATTTTATCACAATATTACGAGTATTTATTTATTAAATTTCTGGCATATAAATTAATTAAATGTGGAAAACTATACTACTATTGCCATCTACTTTGTTCCAATGAAAAAGGGTGTTGGGCCAGGGTACTGAGCACCCATATAGCATTATTTTTGCTTCATCAGGAATTGAACCTCGAACCTATGGGTTGCATGTATCAACCCAGCTTGTATCAATTTTTGCATAATCAACAATTACTTGTTTTTATTAAGACAGTTCAGCCTTTGTATCCCATAACAAAGCACTGTTCTTATTACAGATTTTTTTTTAGTCTTGTTTTTTTAATTTGCAATTATTATTTGGAGGACTAAAAAATATATTTTATTTGATAACATTACAGCCAAGTACAGCCATACAGTCAATAAATTGAATTCAGATTGAAATATAATTTAACGAAATACACAAGAAAACTCTTTGAAACTATAATATTTCTAAAATCAACTTTATTCAGATAACTATTCATTTTCCATCCATCCATCCATCCATTCTATACATTTATAAACATAAGAAAAACATCAGAAAAATGAAAACACCAAAAAATTTTCATTTCATGAAAAAAAAAATCTTTCGATTTTTAACCTTTTACTTTTTAATTTTTAATTTTTTTTTTTTTTATTCTTTTCTGAAAAATAATATTCTTAAGTCTATAAAGAATTTTCTGCGTACATTTCAAAATATTTGAATAAGAAAGGAAAAATTGTTAAGGAAAAAGAAAAAAAAATTACGAAAAACAAGCGCAATAACTGAAAGTCAATTTAACTGATGTCGGTCCCAAAAAAAGGCAAAATTATTCTCTTATTTGTGTAACATGAAAACGTTATTAGTTTTCTCAAAAATGAAAAATGATGAAGAAATAGAATCGATCTTTCTCTTCAGGTGTAATTTATAAATTGAATGTAGATTTGGTAAAAAAAAAACAAAAAAAAAAAAAAAAAAATTATAGACATGTACACATAAAAAACAAAATTGAAATCTGATTTGCATCTATTAAATTTAAAAAACGTGAAATTTTCACCAAATCAAATATTTTTTTTTTTTTTTCGATATTAGAAAATCAAGAGGAAACTAAAATTAAAGATTCATACTGAGATATCGCTTTGAATGATGTCCCAACTTATATATATATATATGTATGTATATTATGTAAGTGTATGTTTTAATAAGAATAATATTGATGGGTTCTTACAATATTACTTAAACTTTCTGCTTTTCAAAATGACTTTCCTTTTGGCTGAATTTTTTGATTTTTATCTACCACGGATTACAAGAAAAAAGAAAAAGAAATAAAAAAGAAAAGAAATAAAAAAGAAAAGAAATAAAAAAGAAAAACCTTGTTATAAGGATGAATCTTTAAGATCAATTTTTCATTTTATTCTTTGCATTTTCTCTTTCTCAAATATAATTTCGTTATTCGTGCTTATCGACCTGAATACAATTACGTATTAAACGAAAAAAAAAATGAAAAAAATGTTTTTTAATATATTTATTGAAGATTTTTGAAAATATGTACAATAAAAATACAAAATATTGAATTAAGCTTACCAGATGAATTAAGATATTTAAAATATTATTTAACCGATGCGTTATTTCAAAATTTACTAAATATTGTAATCTAAGCTAATTCCATATTGGGTTTTATTAAATGTTGGTCAAAACAATTTTCAGATTCCTATGTTCTTAAGTCGTTGTATACCTGTCTTGTAAGACTAAATTTTGAATATGCAAAACAAATTCGGTTACTATTTTATATGGTACATATTGATAGGATTGAGGAAACACAAAAAACACGTTCTTAACGCTTTAAGCCACTTGTCATTGTCTAATCCATTCTATCACCATCTCTAATCATTTAACCAGCATATAAGCAAAGATCAAATTGATTGATTTATGTACATTGAACTTTAGACATGAGGATTTTCATTGCGGAGGTCTGCGCAGGTCCTAAAGTAGGCGTATCTTTCTGTCTAATGCAATTTTCTATTTAACAATTATCAGTCAAAAATGAACATTTGACATTAGGTAAAACACATGTGGTTTTATTTTGTACAATTTCAAGAAACATTTAAGTAGAACAGATTCATTTGAAAATTCATTACATATAAAATATATTATAGAAATTTTTAGAATAAAGGTTAATATTCAGCTGGTAAGGTACACCTGTACCTTTTGAATTTTACATTTTGAATATTTTCAATGCAAATTGGCTTAGGGACTTGCATCTTTGTGAGAATTCACTTTTCATCAAAACTTATATTTCAAAACTATTTTGAAGTAAAAAAAAATAATTTAAAAATTGTCTATTGTCTATGGGTCTTATTGTGGTAAACGTAAACGTAATCAAAACGCGACAGGCGGTGGTAATTGATATTTTAGTAAACTTAAATATGAAGTGAAAAATGTATAACATCATATTCGAAATTAAACGTGAATATATTTTTGGTATTGTTCAAAACGTACAGCGACAGTTTTGTTGAACCGTGTTAACGATTAGTTCGCTAGTAGTAAAAAAATAACGATTACAATGGCTAGCGATACAATTAGTAGTTAAAAAATTTAGAACAACAAAATATAAGTAGTGGCCTCGCTAGCCGAGTGGTAAAATACTCGAGTGTAGTAATGTAACGACCGAAGGATCACGGGTTCAAGCCCCATGAGAACTGAAAATTTTTTCAAATGGTGAAAATTACTGAAAATGTTCAATACAACCAAATGTTCAAGATTTATCTGTAGGATCAACTGTTAAAATAAATAAATAAAATATAAATAAAATATATATATATATCTATTTTTTATTTTCATGTTTATTTGATTTAAAAAGTGTCATTCATAAAAAATTGTATCCATTTTGAACATAATGTTGACTCTATAGTATATCAGTTATGATAAAAATATTTGTGAGAAGGTCGGTTGAGCTATGTTGATATGATTATCTTTTGATACAGACTACTGATAACTTACCTTGAGTAAAAAATCTTAAACAAGCAATAAGTTTTAATTTAGGTGTTAAAAATAACGATTGAAGTTGTTGTTGCAAATTTTCCTCAATTTGTTTTACAACATATTTAAAAGCAGATTTATTCAGATAAAAGTTTTTCAAAAAACTAAAAATACATATGAAATATTTAAAATGTTCCAAAATTTTTACCTCCTATCATTCATTTCAAAAATATCATTGCAAATATCATTACAAATCTTCTATTATTAATTTGCTCATCCTCAACAAAATAACATACCGCTACACTATCCATTTTTAATATTTTTTTGATAAATTTAAAAACATTAATTTTTTTGTAATCAATGAACAGATTTGAAATTGTTAAGCTTTAATGTCTTTATTCGATACAGTATACTTAGAAACTAACTAACAATACATAAGAATATTAACATGTTCTTTTAATATAGAAAGTAAAATACAATAAAGCAATATTCCAGTAAGAGACAAATATATATATTAAATAAGATAAGAGACAAATATATAATGCCTACAACATACAAATATTTAATGTCATTAACTATGACATAAAGTGCATTGGTTATTCCCAAATAGCAAATAGAGCATATTTTCCCAACACTCCTACTATCAAGGCACTTTATAAATTCATCATATTGATATAAATTTCATGTTTAAATCTATTGAGTCTTTTCGTTAAAACATTAGCCATCATCTCACCTGTTCAGGTATATACAGAATTTGAATGTGTTTTGCAATAAATGTATTTAATATCTATGTGTTTGACCTGTTATGACGATTATGATTTTTTGATAAGTTAATGGCACTGTGATTGTCACAAAATATTTTTGTTTTATCTTTTACAAATGGAAGCTTCAGATCTGTCAACAATTTTCTATGATACATGATTTCTTTTGTAGGTTCAGTCAATATATAAGCTTCCATCGTTGATAGTGCGACTATGACATAAAGTGCATTGATTTTTCCAAAGTAGTAAATAGAGCAGTAGTAAATAGAGCATATTTTTCCAACAGCAATAATGAAAATTTTGATTTTCACATAACAAAATATTTTCAAAATAAATATATTTGACATTTTGTTATTCAACGTTTCTCAAATAGAATATTCAAGCGTTTTGTACAATACCAATTCAAAGTGAACTGAATAAAAAGATTCACATGTCGCGTTCATTTGCCGAACGTTTACTATAATAAGGTAGATAATATATGTTTTTCTGTATATATAAATATGTACACATTATGTTATTAATGTATTTGCATAAAAACAATGGAATTGGGAAAATCGTATGTATAATAAAATAATGAAAATTATTTAGGTTTTAAGCAATATCTTTATACAGGAATGCACAGGTTGGACTAATTGAGGAATCTTTGTTTGTTTATTTATTTAATTATCAAATACTTGCAATCCATTTACTGTTTTGTTTTTGCATTTTTGGGAAATAAGTGAAAAAAGATGTTTTTACATTTACGATTCGTATTAAAACACCTCTTTACACAACTAGAATATTGTTTATTGAGCATAATGTATTTTAATTCACTATTTTATATTTTATAATATTACTCTATTTTATCTTTACAATATTTAATCAATAGAATCAATAATTTTTTTTTTAATTTTTTTACGTTTTTAAATTTTTTTATACTGCATTACACTTCAAGTCAATTTATATTACCTACTATTTTTCAATTAAATATAATGTAAGAACTTGTATGATCATTTAACAATTGAATAAATAAAATAAATTAAGAAATAAAATTTGTTTCATTACTTTAACAATTTTCACTTGATTTAGTTCTGCTTGCAATGTTTGATCAAACTAAAATATACATTTTAGGTTTTGTCTATTATTTCACTATTTTTATTTGTTTCTACTCACAAAAATAATTTTTTTATCTTCAAAAAAACAATATACATTTTTCACTTGTATTAAAATTTAAATGGTCCGAAATTTCCTTTTGTTGGAAATAATTGGCCGGGAGAATCTAAAATTTTGCAAACTCAGCTGTTCAAATAAAATTGGCTGAAAATTTTTTCATTGTTGTCTATCTATAGTATATTAAATCTATGGTTAAATCATAACTCTAACCAAATTTACTCAAATATAGAAAAAATTTTAATTTTTCATTTTGTCCTTTTGCCTTCGTAATATAACTTAGTTATTCAAACTAGTTGGTATTTTGTTTCTCAATATCTAAAAAATTACTTAAGTAAGTTTATCGAAGAGAATACGTCGACTACGTATAATATATAGAAACAATGAATGTTTTAGTTCGATTATCATAAACTTTCGAACTTAAAAATTACCAATATATTGTATTTAATTTGTGAAGATAGGTGATTCCATGTCCTTGCATATTTTTCTTTAAAAAATCCATAAATAGTTTTAAAATTAATCTAATCTATCTAACTAATAAACTAAAATATATAATAATTGTACATTAATGGCTCTGACGAATTGTATTCATTGCATTAAAAGGTTTGACTTTGGGTCATATTTGGGGAAAACTTATTAATACTGTTATTTAAACTGTATGGAATTTGGACATTTACATAAATTTAGACGAGTATGTCTAATAGCCTAATTAATTGCTAGATTATTTAGGTTTAATATACTTGAGTTTAAAATTCGTTCAACACCAACTAATCAACACTAAGCAAATTTGGTAACAAATTTAAACTTGTCTCAAGACGATTTTACTATATTATAGTCAGACAGAAAATAATTTATATAATATTTCACCCTAACATTATCCAAATCTGGTCACTCTAAAATAAAAATCTCGCACAATATAATAATAATATGTTGCAAAATTTTCACAAAAACAACAAAAACAAAACAAAAAAAATCATCTTCAATAAAAAAAACACTCTCCCCATCAACTAACCGACAGATTTGAACACAAATTAAGAATTCAGAATTATATACATTGACTTCGTTCACTCTTACTGCGGTCGGTGTCGTCTTGAAAGAAGTATTTGAAAGCTTTAAGGTCAGACAAAGTACACGTCGTTTTTTTTTTTGTTTTTTTGTGAATTTTCTTTAATACTTTTTTACAACAAATAAAAAAAAAAAAAATTTTCTTTTTCGCAGAAAGGGCATTGGTCTCTCATTATTATCGAGATTATATAAGTCTATGAGGTGAAATGTTTTTTTTTTGTAGTTATTTTTTTTTTTTAAATTGAACCTGAATAAAAAAAATTGAACGTTTTTGGTTCTATTGAATTTTAAGAAAAAAAAATGTTTTTTTTTGTTTTTGAGTAAATACGATAATCATGCAAATTAAAATCAAGATAAAAAAAAATATACATTGCTCTCTTTTTTTGTTTGTTTATTTTGTTTGTGGATCTTCTGGTTTTTCTTCTTTCTTTTAATTTTTTATTGAGAATTTTACAGAAAATGAGTTTTTTGTTCATAGTCGTTTTTTTTCTCTGTCCTGCTATAAGATTTTTATTGATTGAAGTTTTGGATTTAAGAATTTATTGGATCTTATTGATTGGTTAGTATATATTTGATTTTTTGATTTTATTTTTAATGGTTAAGGACATATTTGGCATTACTAATAAATGGAAAATGATCTATTGGAAATCGTGGTTAAAATCTGATTGAAATTCAAAATGATCATATAGAATCTTGAGCTGTACATTGATTTCATAATATTTTTTATTTTTTTATTAAGTACCTAAATGAGAATTTAAATTTTTATTGTAATTTTATTTTTCATCAATTTGTAATTGAATTAGAATTTAAATTATTAGAATAATATGTTTGAAATTAGAAGAAAATGTAAATTAAAATATTCAGAAGTTTCTCACTTAAGTCTTTTGTTTTATTATAAAAATTTAGTCCTAAATCTTGATGTATCCATTTATAATTAATTTAAAATTTAAATATATTATAATAATATTTAAATGTAAGGTTTAAACGTCAACATAGAAATGAACAGTTGTAAAACTTTTTTATTGATTGGTACATTATTTCTTACTAATAATTGTAAATATAAATTGGTATTTTGTGGTTAATAATTTAATTACTGATTTACTTCTATAATATTGCTTACTACATATACATGTAAATAGAATGTGAAAAAGTCCACTGGCAAATTTAATAATGAATGGCCAAATCAATAACAAACATCTACCAGGATGACCTCTGAAAATATAGTATGAATGTTGGACATCGTCATCATAAATTTGAAAATAACATATATTTGATAACAGTCGTAAATGTCTTATTGTAGAAGAAGAATAAGATTTACAAGTCAGTGCAATTATTCAGTGGTGAAAAATTTCCTAAGAGATACGAAACGGTATAGTATAGTAAAATTTTTTGTTACCTTAAATAATATAATGTTTTCAAATAATTTTTAAGAATAATAGCCCTTTATCACGAAGTTTCCACTAGTTTTTTTTCTCGATCTTATGTGTGAGTCTCTGGTATTTTCTGATCGTATGAAAAAATCAACCTAAAAATGTCAACTCATTTGGAAGAGTAACTCTCACATTATATCACAAAACAAAGCCAAAAAAAAAAAAAGGTGAAACACAAAATTTGAATTGAATTAAAAATTGTATATAAACACGCGTCAAAAACTATAAAAATTATAACACTGACAATTTTAATTTAAAAAAAAATTTAAATAAAAACTTTAATTAACATCTAATAGCATCTCATTGTCATATTAAGTTCTTAACCCATTTGCTACAATTGCATAATACGAGTATAACAAAAACAACAATTTATATAGCAAAAAACGAGTAAAACTCTTGACACAATTCAAATTTTGCGCAATATATTTATATATATACAAATGACTTTTATAACTGTAAATGATTTTTTTTTCTAATTAAATCTAACAAAAAAAAAAAAATAACACCCAGATTTGTTTCTATTATTGTACATTTTAAAATCTCATAATCAAATTAAACTTAAGTTCATTCTGTAAATCGTATATGTTGCAGGTATGTTAAGCATATTATTTTTTAATTTACATACAATTATATTCATATATACATATACTCTTATTTATGTATGAGTATGTCAATACATATTTAGTTACTTTGAAATTAACTAGTAACATGCAATAAATTACAATTAACAGTTAATTTCTATTTAATAACCATGCAAAATTTTTAGATTCAAATTTACGAGTACAAAAATTAGTTCCATCGCAAGCATATTGTAAATTTTTTTTTTGTTTTTGTTATTTTTGTTTGCATGATTGCTTAAACTTTTTGAAACCCTTTTCATTTTTATATTATTTTGTTTTTTTTTTTGTTATTAAATCAAAAACAATAAAAACAACAACAATGAACAAAAAAAAAAATCTTAAATTGTAATTTCAAGCCAAGTTTATAAATAAATTGAGTCGAAAATATTTATCGTAAAGAGTGGAAAACGATTAAGTCGATTTTAATATAATAAAATATTTTCTATATTCTTTGGTAAGAAAAAGTGAAGAATACAAAATATAACGACTTCTACTTCTATACAATTGATTCCGAAAAAAATATTTCGAGACTGATATTATTCTCTTCAGTGCATTTTATAGACTCATTCAGGTACACTAAAATAAAGAATAAAATCCCACGTAACATTTTATTGTAATAAAACAAAATTAAGGCTAAGAGACTCCTATATGACTACTGATAAGCACTAAAGATGTTATAATTATTGTTTTTATGGGAATAATGTGATTAATATTGCTACAAGAATGTTCTTGTAGCAATTACGGGAATTGGATTCTCACCAAATGCTACAGCAATGTTGTTATAAGTGCGTAATCCTATATTAAGAGTTAAAGTGTTGTTATAAGAATAGAATTGATTGCTAGAACAGCAGTAGGTAGTGTAATTATTTTACTGATGTATTCCTATAATGTTACTAATAAACTTACTGAATAAATATTTAGAATAAATATATTTTGACTACAAACATGTTAAAAATAATTTTTTTAAAAATTGTTTATGAATTTTATTTCAAAATAAAAACATATAATACTAATGAAATGTATACTAATCCAATAGAAATATTTTTTGGAACCGGAGCAATTGTCTCCGATGCCTATTCTGCCTAATGTTTCGCAAAAATAGCGGAACACCCAAATTAACACTAATACTGATATGAGAGTGTTTATAATAGTGTTATATTATGAGAGTGCACAAGAGTCTTATAGCAATAAAATTATTACGTGAAAAGACTTCAAACATACACTCTACACACATACATGCCAATAGTGGTTTCACTGTAATTTTTTCTGACAAAACGTGTTTTTTTCAGTTTGGCAGCCGTAAAGTTTTACTTCAATAATATTATTAAACCTTTAAATACACTGTTCAAGTACAATATACTCACTTTTTAATTTTAAATTATTGTTTGGGTTGTTTTGACATGCTATTTGTAACAATTAGAGAGAAATTATTTCAATATAGATATTTATGTTTAATAATAAAAATGTCAAAACTATTTGTTAAAAAAAAAGTTCTATTATATACAAAGCAATAAATATTGAACTCTTAGCAAAATTCCAGGCTCCATAAACATTATTATAATCGATTACCCAGATGTACCATTTTATGGGAGTAATAACATCATAAGGACGGATCTGAATATTTCCACCGCAAACGAAAGAATATCAGTAAAAAGAACAAATACATAATTCGACATAAATTGTTTATAGAAACTGTAAACTATTGCAAATAAAAATTAGATATATACAATCAAACTAAACTTAACCGTTAGCTCAATGCTCAATGGAAAATGTTTTAGAAGGAATTGAACTAATGCAAAAATCTTACAACCATGACAACACAAAATCATAGACATATGAATTTCTAAATATTTTTCAACATATCATAATATATACAACTAACATAATGATTAATGAACAAAAAACTATAAAAAACAAATTTTTGATTTAGACTATTTTTCCTTCTAACCATATAGATTATATTAAGATGACTGTGAAATGATGGTGGTAATAAAAATTATATAAAAAATGCACAAAAAAAAAAAAAAAACAAAAAATGTATATAAACTAAAATTGAAGTGAATTCTCTGTGTGATGAAATCTCAAGGTCGCTGACTTCAAAAGATTTACCTAAAAGTGAGCGGCGTAACGTAAATACAAAATTTTGACACATATATATAAACAATTTTAATTAAATTAATTTTAATGTAATGAAATCTAAATGCTTGCACATGTCATTATGTCAAAATATAAATTTACACTTACTAAAGTACTAAAAAAATATATTCGTATATATACGGACCCAAATAATTAATTATAAAAATGATGAACAAAAATTTATGTTAAATTCGATATGCTTATACCGAATAAAATAAATTTAAACTTTATCTTTAATGTTGTACATTATGTATATAGTTTATAAAGTACACTAATTTCAAATTAACTAATACCTAATATTAAATTTCTTATAAAATTCCCATTATATAAAAATCTGTTATTACAAAGGTATACGTGTCATGTCGTAAGATATCATATTTAGATCTAGATATTTTTGATTTTTGTGTTCGTAATTGTAATTTGTTATGTATAAAATATTAGAAAATAGAATAAATGGTTCCAGGAAGACTGAGGAGAAATTTGTAAAATAGTGTACACAGGAATTGTGGTATTTATTTTAGTATAATCAAAATTTAGGTTTTAACTTTTGATATTTAACGGTTAAAAATTTATTTTCAATGTATGTTGGTTTAATTTTAAAATGTATAAAATGTTTAAATTTCAAAAACCTTCTAATGAAACAGTATTAACATTAGTACCAACAAAGTGTAACAATTTGATAACAAAATATTTCTGCATGCTTTGCCAAAGACGATAAGAACTGTGTCAATTTGTATTCTGGTAGATTTCATTAATTCTAACTTATATACTACGATTTTACCCCATTATGGATTATTTAAATACCATAATTATACTTCATTCATTTTAGATCTCTCATCGTCTTCTATAATATGAGAGCGCTGAAACAAAGAAAATAAACGTAGCCAATAAAAATATATGAAAATAAGCAATTGAAAAAACGTGAATGAAAATCGCATCTAAATAAAAGTAAGTCGTATATGGATGAATATAATATGGGAGACTTATACATTTTAAAAGATCACATCACGAAACCAAATATGGCTTAGAATAGTTAAATTAAAGATAATTCAGTGTTTTTTGTTATATCCAACCAAATCGACTACATGGTCTTAATAGATAATTTTCCAACTGCGACATGTCTAATTTATTTAGTTAGAGTTCAAGATACTGCAATTGATCAATCTGTATTATAAACAGTAAAAGATTACTGAATTTAAAAAATATGCAATTAAGACACTTTGTATTGAGCTTTAAATAGTCTGTTAAATTATACTTGTTCTAATACTACATAAGTCCCTATAAAAGATGAAAAAAAAAACAAAACTCACAAGCTTTAAACAATTCTTTATGTAATCTAAAACGCAAGCTTATAGTCAAATATTTTAATTCTTCCACGAGAAGTAATGGTTCAGACATACAAATGTATTAAGGCCGGTTTTCATGATGAATTTTTAGCTGATAAATTGGAGTTTAGAAAGAGAAGATATATTATTTTTATAGTAACTTTTATAGATGATTTGAAATCTAAAATCTATATACATAACCTTAAAATATTCAAAATGTAAGCAAAATAAAGGTTATTTAATTTAAGCAATCTTCCTTAGAATTGTTTAAAATTTCGCGAAAGTATATAAACAAAGTAAATAAAGTGAAGAAAAGTGAAATATGATATGATTTTCCTCTGTGGAATTTTTATTTGGTTTTTTTAAATTTTAAATTCACATGTATTTATTATGTTTTTCATTTTTACATAAGTATTAATTAGAATTAAAATATTATTTTTTTATATTATACTACATAATGAATTAAGAAAAAAAATGTATACATACATACATTCTAAAATTCATTCAACAAAATTTAAAATATTCATTCAGATAAAAAAAATTAAAGTTACAATTGTAATTAAAAGTAAATTTTTTAAATGTGTTAAATAGTTAGTTTATGTATAAGATAAATAGAATATGTGTAATTTTAGTATAAATATATTATACCTAAAAGCTAAAATATTATTTTTTATTTACATATGCATTCAAATATTCAATACAAAAAATTAATTTTTGTTATTGTTTTTACTCAAATTCAAAAATTTAAATGTCGTTCCGTATCCATAAAATGTGTTGGTAGTGTGCGATTTTTTTTTGTGTAATTACACATTACTTTATGTTAGTGTTAAAAATATCGGCGATAATTATAGGAAACATATCTTTGCGAAGATATGTTTTTTTAAATATTCTCCGATATTTATGGCGATTCTCCGATATTTATGGCGACTCTCTCGATATTTCTCCCGATATTATTGTCATTCTCCCGATATTTTTTCATTGTTTCTCTATCGCACTTATGAAATTTTTGTATCTTCTGCCTATGCTCTAACAATTCGCCGATATATCGGCTACATGAAAACCGGGCATTACTGGTAATGATCCGCAAATTACAAAACTGGTACACCCAGAACTAATTCGTGTACGCCAGAAGGATGATACGCTTTCGATAGCATTATCTGACTACTGCTTGCCAAGAGATAATTTTGAAATCCTTTGAATATAATCATGCCAAGAATCATTAGAAAAGAAAATGCTCCAAGAAAATGAATGGAGTGGGATCGGAAGTATAAGAAAAAAGCAAACACAGTTTTCCAAGCTGAAGTACATGCTAACTGTGTGTGCCAGAGAATTTATGAAGAAATTCTCTATCTCCATTTGTGAATATACCATCATATCACAGCTACTGTGGAATTGCTTAGAAATATTTAAAATCCTGAAAAAAAAACAAAATAAAGTCACAATTATGTGGATACCAGGTCATTCTAGCATAACATGAAACGTAGCTGCAAATTATCTAGCAAGACAGGCATTGGATACGTCTTTTATAGGGCCAAGTCCGTTCTGTGGGATTCCCCTGAGCACAGCTAAGATGTAATTAAAAGTTTGGGTAGAGCAAAAAGCTGATGATTTCTAGCCAAAATTCCTGGAAATCGTCTAGCAAAAATGTTCATGCCTAAATTTATTAAACATCTGCTTTGTGAAGGTCCGCCACTTGGGAACAGCGTTTCTCGAACAATGGGAGCTATCCTACAGTATACTTTATACCATTGAAGAATATTCTGAGTGGGATCACCAAATCAGATATCCTTAAGGACTCAGAGACTAACTAACAAACACAGTTTACCACAATAAGCCCATTTGCGGTTGCGGTGATATAAGGGACAGATTCTCTCCCTAAAATTCACAATCTAATCTAATCTATTCCTTACACAACAATTATATCTTAAAAGCCTGTAAGCAGAATGAAAAGGCAATGAAAAATTGATATAAATTTGCTGCTGCAGATTGGATTGGAAGAAAACGACTGAGGAAGCCAAAAACTAATTAATGTTATAATTTTTCCGATCTAAAAGTCTTTAAAATTTTTAAACGCGATTTTCTTAACCCGTAAAGTAATTTTTGTTTTTAAGGTAGATTTCTACTAACATATACCACAAAAATATATACAAACTGATCAAACAAAATAAAATTAGGTATAAAACAAAATTTGTATACCTATTCAATTTTACGTCATAAAATCAGATAATAAAAAAAAAAACAATTTCTTTCAGAATATTTTGAATTTGAAATAGAAAACTAACTATTCTGAACATATTCTGAATAACTATTCTGAATGAGTTTGATTTTGTTTTAGAACAGATATTATGAATACCCTTGTGATTGATTTAATATATATATATATATATATATATCTTTTAAGTGTTCTACAGTTATAACTATGATAGGAACCATAATCATCGGCCTCATTCTTTCTGAGACACTGTAATTATGTAATCTAAAGATTTTTTAAGGCTGAAAACGATGTAATAAAACCGATGTTGTTACATTGAAACACGATTAAGTAAGAATGGCTCAGTTTATTTCAGAATAAGCAAAACAGTATTTTTCAACAATTATGAAAAAATCTGAGTTTAGTTATATTAATTGAGATACTTGAGCTTATTTAGTTAATTATAATTAAAAAAATAATAATAAACTCATCATACAAACAGAGATGCAATTATATTTGTTTTATTTTAATTGGTGACGAAAAATAGGCATAAAGTTAATAATTTTAACTTTTAATTAAGCAATTGAGTAATGAAATGTACAAAATAAAAAAATGAAAACACCTAAGAATTGTTAAAAAAAAAAATCTCAAATTAAAAAACAATTTTTTTTTTTTAATAACAAAACAACAATAACAAAATTTTGTTATTTTACTCTCATTTGGTTGACTAAGTCAAGGTTTTCCTTTGATATTATTTTTTTTTTTCATTCAATAGTTTCAAAATTCGCTTAATTATTTTGATTTAATAATTCTAAAAGAAAAAAAAATCTTCATTATATAAAAAAGGGGCCGCAATTTTATAAAATTAAAAATTCTTAAAAATAACAAAAAAAAAAAAAATTCTTACAAAACATCTCAACATTTAAAACAATACCAAAATATTATAATAGGTAGATATACTGATGAGAATTGTATATGATATGGATTCCCCCTTCTATAACTAATATTTACAATTAATACACATATGTGTGTGAATTTAATTTATTCGTATGTAAGCTCCTCGCTCCTCTTAATCAAAAAAAAAAAAAAACACTAGATATACTCTTTTTTTTATGGTCATGTACAAACTGTTGTGTATGGGTGGTTATAGTGGTTAAAAAATTATATTTCATTCCACTATATTAATTCATTCATTCATTCATAATATTCACAATATGGTATGGTCTGGTATACCGATAAAATAATAACAAATAATTTATCCATTCATCTAGTCATCAGTTCCAGAAGAGTGGTATAAAATGACGGTTTCTTGAACATGTTATATATACCTTCTATTCGTATATCAATTGTGATGTTATTCAAAGTTGTAGAAGAGGGTTCTAATGTGAAATAAGTCTGTCGTACTAGTAAATAGTTGTTTTTTTTTTTTTCGTTATAGTAATTAAGTTTTTTTTTTGTTGTTTTTATTTTTATTGTTTTTTTTTTGTCTTAATATACCATCATTGAAGCTTCTAAATTATCTGACGTGAATTTTATTTCCATTGTTCCATATTAAGATATCATTTACAGGTATTCTATTGGGAATTGTGTTTTTTTTCGAACCCTTTACTGTAAGAATTTAATAAACAGGAAAATTCTATTCAATTGTTCTGAATAATAAAAAATAAAAAAAATAGAATTTGAATGTAAAAAATGAAAATTACTTTAAGAATCGATCCCATTATGTAAAAAATTGAGGTATATTAGTTATACAGTGAGTATCAAAAATGAATAAACATGTATTTTTTTATTTTTATTTTTTATTCGTTTGTATAAAAAATTGTGAATATTTTATGGTCCATATACTTAAAAGGACTGTGATGGAACTATAATTCAATCTTCATCACTGCCGCTATGAAAAATAAATTTAGTTGGTAGTTAATAAATAATTAAATTTTTCACAAGTCATCCAGAAATACATATTTATTTAGACGTGACACGGAGTCAATTTTTTATCGTGTCAGAGATGAGTCTTCAAGAATATGGGTGAATAATTTCTTCAATTACAATGAATTTTATTAAATCTTTGAATCCGTGCTATTTTTAATAAATAGCAAATACAAAGGATGGAATTGTATTAATTCCACGAATACCAATCATTCCATCAGATACGGCATTCCAATTTAAACGTATTAAATTTCCAGTTCCTTTAGCATTTGCAATGGCAATAAATAAATCGTAAGGTCGATCGCTATAATGTGGGTTAAATCTCATAAATGACTGTTTCTCACAAAGGGAATTTTACGTAGGATATTCACGTGTTCATGTGGTAAACCTTCGAAAGAAAAACGAAAAATTTTTAGTCGCAAGCACTGATGAAGAAAGAAAGTTGCTTCCGAAATATCGATATTAGCAAAATAAATATAAATGATTAGTGAACTGAAACTGGACTTTTATTCCATAATTTAAATATGTCACTAAAAACAAATCTAATTATCAAAAATAAAAAATATTGTTTCCCAAAGAGCATTGCAATAGAATAGTAACATATTTTAAGATTTCATCCTTTTTAATCATTTAAAATTCAAAATTTAAAGTTATTATTGTATGTGTTTTAGTGTAAAGAACATTAGAACTAATTTGTACTATTTTTGATTGAACAAACAAAATTTACTTTAATCCACTTCCTACATGAAGGTATCACTGTTTTGCGTGTAGTACGAACATTTTTATCAACTGGATGTAGCAAAAGCTCACCGGGTCTGCTAGTTTGCAATAAATAATATAATTATTGCATTGGAATGAGTATGATAGCAACCTGTTCCGATATATTGGAATCAGTGAATTTCATCTTGAATCGTTAGTTTTTCCGTAGTATTATAAATTTAATATATTGGCTTGGTCGCATCAACTAGATTTCACCGAACTTTTTGATTTTTAACTCTTTGCAGTATTTAAATTTTTCAATTATTTGTTATTTTACTTAGTTGTTGTTACCATAATTGTCAGTAAATCAGATAGAGAACTACCTCTTCGTATATCAAAAATGGTACTGTAATTTATTACATTAAATGGAACGAACGCGTTTTATCCGTTTTTCTGATTTGAACTACATTAAATGCAGAAAACTATTACCATTACCAGAAACTGGGTCTTCTTAAATAACATATCTAATTTCATTAAGCTATCACCAAATTGTACTTGTAACAAATTTAATAAAAATCAATATTTTATACACTGTGAAATACAAATCAATTAAACATCCATGTCCCAGCGGGATTCGGTCATGTGACTTTCTTATCAAGGGACATAACCTCTACCACATCATATTGATCGACAAAATCTAGAACAGAACAGAAAACACAAATCTATATATTCTCAAAATCCGAAGGTGCTTAGAATACATTTTCTTATATAAATCTCTACCACTATAAAAAAAAATAACAAAAAACTGCGCAGAACATTTGTCATTTAAATGTGTCAGCCGATTATGATCCCTTACCAATTTTAGTGTACGTAACTCTCTTGCATATAAAAAATACTATATAACTCTATCTTAGCACATAATGTTAAATTAAAAACACCACTAAAAACAAATTCAATTGTCATTTTGAACAATAATCGTAAATGTCATTTTCATTTTCGGAAGGAAATGTAGAAATATGATTACTGGTAAAACCGATTATAGCCGAAATATTTTCTAGATGGTGCGGTTTACATAGTTCTGCCTCCAACAATTTCCAAAATATAGCAATCAACATAAATAGATGTATATTTTTAAGAGATGTTGCATCTGTGCGCATGAATGAGAATTTTAAGTGTTTAACAACAAATTTCCCGTTTTGGGAAATTATATATGAAAAATTCTTATTAAAAGAAAATCATGGGGGAATTTTTCATTCTTTAATAAATTATTGTTAATTTTTTTCTATAAGTAAACTTTTTTTTTATTATTATTTTTTATATTTGGTTTCTGTTGTTCAGTTAAATGAAGGTGGTAAGTATTTTTTTTAAATTTATTTTAATATTTTTCCACACATATGGGTACCATTTTTTGTTTTTATGCTTTTGTTACCAAAACCATTATCATCATCATCATCTTTGAAGAAGAATACATTGTCGTCATGGTAGAATCTATATGATATCATAATAATGTTGAAAATATTTTTTTGAAATTCTAAAATAATTAAATAATAAAAGGGATTTATTTTTAAATACATAGATCTACAATAATATAATTTTTTTTTTTTTTTTAAGCAAAATTAAAACAAAAACAAAGGAGAACTAGTTCTAATCGGAAACCGAAATGACAGGTACAAAAATATGAAATGGGGTTTTTATTTTTGAATATTTAAGTATTTTTTTTTTTTTTTATTTTTTTCTAATTAAAATAAATTTTAATTTTTTTTTTCTCTTTAATAAATTAAAAAATTTTGCGTTAAATTGTAAAATTATACGCACAATAGATATATATTTTTTAAATGAAATTTGTTAATAATTGGTGAAGTGGAAAAATATTTTTTTTTATTTTAATTTTGATATAAAAATAATTTAAAAGTAATTTAATAATAATGCTATAACGTTAAAAAAATATTTTAATTATAGTTTTAGTTATAATGATTAAAAATAAATAAGCTAATTCGAAAAACATAATTGCAAGCTGTATATTTATATTTAATTATTAAATTACAATATTTGTTGGGAAATAGTTCCGAAAAGCTATCCACGTTTTGAATTTTTGCAGAAAGAAACTGATGAACCTTAAAATGATTTCACAAATGATGGCATTAAGAGGTACTCTTTATGTAAATTTTATAGATACGAGAACTAAATATAAAAATTTATATATATATATATGTATGTATACCTATATAATTTTTAATATTTGATTTGAATTCCTCCTTCAATTGGCTTACCTGTAAAAAATAAAAAATAAAAAATTAAATTTTCTGAACTAAAATTTATACTTGTAATTTGATATTTAATATACAATTGAATTTTTATTTTATTTATTTATTTATCTACATATTTCATTTTATTTATTTATATATACAAATTGTACATAAGACGATAAGTTCCAATATTCAATTCATTTTAATATGGTTTACCTATTTTACTTAAATAAATTTATTAAATTCTTACGTGAAACCAATTTTTCCAAAGATCAATTTAAAGAACGATCGCTTCGGCAGAAATAGGTCTTTTTGAAACTATATTATCTAGATTCGGATAAAAATTACTTTAGGTCTTCAGACATTTAATATAACCAAACAACATTTTTTTTTTAATTTGATTTGTGGTTAAGTTTAATTGCATAGCTAACTAAGAAATATTATAATTTATTTTAATGTACAAGCTGTACTCTTTTCATCCGGTTCAAGGTCTACGTCAATAACCATTTAATATCGAAATAAAATAATAACTCAAAACACAGATATTTATTTGGTTGTTATACAGACCTCAAATATGTAGTAATGATATTTGTCACGAGTGGTGTTTACATAGTTTTGTAATATAATTTTTTGATGATTCAATTAACAAGATTGTCAAATTAAAATTTTTTCCAGATTATTAACTTGCATTGTTCTTTTGAATCATTAGAAAAAACACACCCGAACAGCCAATGTCAGAAAAAGGTGACCATATATTGAAAATTTTTTGGTGAATTTTAAACAAACTTTTTGTGACAATTTATGTTGAAAAAATTTCTGCAAGGTTGACCTCATTTTTCATAGTATAGATGACAATTTTGTGACCAAATTTATCATTAGTGTGTGAGTAATACTGACAACCGTTTGGAAGCAATTTGTCATTAATTGATGGGTAATTTTGACAACAATTTGTGAACAATTATTTGCTATCAATCTGTAGGTTATTTTGTAATCGATTTATTGGTAGTATTTATTTTATAAGGATTTTAACAATTAGATAAATATCAGTAAATAAACATATGCTGAGGAGTTAATATAAAAGTATTTAATAAATGTAAAGAAAAAAAGGTAAATAAATTGGAGCTGTTACGTTGTGAGCACATAAAACTACTCTTATAAAATTAAAAAATTGTAGCTATAAAAACCTTACATATTATGTAGCTAAGATCTCGGAGTAATTCTTGACAGCAAATTAACATTTAATCCTCATATAGATTTCATAACAGCAAAAGCTTTCTCTATGCTAGGTTTTATTAAACGAAATTCCATAAATTTTACTGATCCTTATACGTTTAAATCATTGTATACTTCTCTTGTTCGTCCTCACCTTGAATATGCCTCTACTATTTGGATGCCGTTTTACGCTAGGCATATAAAAAGAATTGAATCGGTTCAAAAGAATATGATCAAATTTTGTCTTCGTAAGTTAAATTGGCAACCCTATTAAACGAGTTATCTAGCTAAATGCCAACTCATAGATATTTCAACACTTGAAGCTCGGCGAAATGTTGCCACTGTAATGTTCTCGTATGACATTTTGTCAGCTAAAATAAACTGTCCTTTTATTTTAAATTTATATAATATCTATGTACCATTTTATACTATTCGTGATAGAAATTTTCTTTATTTAGATTCTCATAGGACGAACTATGGATTTTCGGAACCCATCGTTAATTAATTAAATCCCATCGTTAATTATATAATAAATGCCATTCTATAATGGATTTTCATTATAGCAGACAAAATTTTAAAAGGAAAAAAAATCACCATATTTTTTTCATCATAAAATGTCAAAATTTGAATTGTATTTTACTATATTAATAATAATAAGTATCAGTTTTAAACTGTAGTTTGTAAACAAAATCTGTAAGGTTATTCCTGTAGATTGAAGTGAAATAAATAAATAATCAATTTTTTTAATGATAAATTTAATTTTTAATTTGAAAAATTCGAACTACAAAAAAGTATGGAAAAGTAAGACAACTTATTGAACAAATTAACAGCAAAATAACGACATTATTCCAAATTAAAAAAAAAAAATATGATTCTACAAATTATAATTTATTTTTTTTATTGTAATTAATTTCTAAAATTAGAATAATACAAACATCAATAATAAAAAAACTTGATAATATTTTGATATACGTGTATTATAAATATATCTGCATCAGCATGTTTTATAAATATAATATCTATACAAACTATACAAATACATTTTTTTTTTTAATTAAAAAGGATAATAAATAAAATTTTAATTTAATTACAAGACTAAAATTGCAAAGTTCATTAAAAATGTTATCATAATGCAGAATATCAATAAAATACTATAAAATCTCATTAATATTCATAGGAAAATTTTAATTTTGATTAAAATCTGATTTCAAAAAACTATAGATACCTAACTATGAAAAATTCAATGAATTTAAAATTTTAATATTCTTCATACACTCATAAAAGCATAAAATTAAACAATAGAATTTATAAAGAAAAACAAAAAGCACTACAAAATTAGTTTTAAAGTGTCAATCATGACCATATATTCTCCTATATAAATATTATACTTGTGTATAGCAGCAGCAGCGGCAAATTCTTAAAAAATTAATTTACAACACCAACCATAATAACAACAACAACAACAACAACAACGACAACCAGCCATCAAAATAACAAGTGCTTAACAATTAAAATTGAAAGATACCGCCATATTATATTTTTTATCGGTATCGGTAGCCTTTTTTGTGCAAATTTTTATATCCCTATAAAATTTAATTGAATTTTTTTTTTTCTTGTTTTTCTCTTTTTTTGAAAATTGTGCTTCTTTTTTACAATTTTCAATCGTAAAAATAACAATATGGCGACCGGCCAGAGCATATAGAATTATTTCTCCACACAGAATGATGCTTTGCAAATCCGAAAAAATATTTTCTTTTTTTTTTGGTTTTTAATTAGTTTCTAATCAAATTTTATTTAATGATCATAGATTTAGTCTAAAATATTTTAACTCTTTAGATCAAAGATAAATTCTATTACAACACCCAAATTAAATTAATGGTTAGATAGTTTTTATATGTAATAAATTTTTCCGCCCTATGTCCTACGGATGGGGTTACAGGACAATGATGAATATAGATGTATAAAAATGGTGAGAAATTTAATAGTATTTTAAATACCGACCTTGTATAAGTGGCATATATTTTCGTTTCTTCTGACTAAAAATTGATCAGTTTCGAATAAGGCCCACCTCGATTTTGAAAAACTATCGAATTGAATCAAATATTGTAATAAAATTAAGAATTTGAAATCAATAAGTTTTAAATTATTATATACGAGTAGTAAGAATAATGTGTCAATTCCCATGATTCAAGTATATATAATATATAGGCAGAGAAGAACGATTCGCCAATTTTAAATGTTTATGGTTTAGAATCATTGTGACTTAAATCTAATAAAACAGCAGATATTCTGGTAGTTTAATCTGTATTAGAATATATGGATGGCTTAAAACACATTTATACTAACAGACTTACACTGATTATGCCAAATATGATATTTTTTTTAAAGCGCCTGCTTTCATCATCATGTAAATAGCAAAGACATTCAATATGTAGTTTCCGAGATATAGAGTGTTAAAATAGGTTAAGTGGAAATGTTAGTGATTAATTTTAGTATAAATACACTTACTCTGAATATTAGACCTAAAAAAAGGTGTTTACTTATCCAACACAAATATGTTAAATGCTCACTTTGAATATTAACCATATAAAAAACTACACATACTAGTCTAACATAATATACCAAATTCTTAGATAGAATATGAATAATTATGCTAAGTGCCAAATTTTCAAGTCAATAATATGCAAAACCTGATGCAGAAAATACAAAATTAAAAAAAAAAATCATTTACTCGTAAAAAATATTTTTAGTTATTATTTGATAAAAGGTTAGAGTACAAAAAAACAACGTAGTTGTTCAAGTTTTCTAACTTAAATAGTATAATTTTGTATTTTCTGATAAAATTGTAACTGATTGTAACAACGGGCATGTTTTTGGCAAGCTATCAAACTTTCAATTTTAAGCCATCGATATGTTCGTCAGCCCAACTTGTTTTAGTCCTTTTTTGGCTTCCATATAGTGAGAATGGGGCTTCGGTATAATTTCCAGAATCCATTACAACTTTACAGCTACAATCAGTATTTTTAAATCAATTTTCAAACACTAATTGATCAGTTTACTGTTTTTATTCTACTGATTGTTATTCGTACTACCTATTGTCGTCTTCTACAGAATTTTGAACTCTTGTTTGCCACACATCATTAGATTATCTTTTTTTCCAATTGATTAAACTAATATATCTATAGAGATATCAGTCTAACCTTTAAACTATTCAAATTTCCTTCACTGTATAAACATTTATTTTTGTTTTGATTTTTATTTTAGCTTACCTTGATTTTTGTTATTGTTTTTTTTTGTTTTTATTTTCTTTTAAGTGAAATTTAAGATTTTCATTAACATTAGCATGACGTGACTTTACTTTTTACAAAAACAAAAATAAACCTGTAATTATATTTTCTAGACAATATTCACACAAACACTCATTTCTATTAAGCTTTGAAGATTTATGATCATATAAAATGTACACATGTACAATACGATTATGCGTATATTTTTATTTAATACATCCATACAAACCTCCATAATTTATAAAAGCATATATTATAATATTAATTATAACAAGAGAATTGTTTTTTGTTTTGTTTTTTTTTTTTTTCAAAGTGGATAAAGGAAAGCATCTTTAAGCAACCAAGAACAAATAAACTAGTAATGCAACCCTTCTATAGCGGTAGTATATAAAATATATAAAACCTTGTTGGTAGTTGGATCAAAAACAGACAATAAAAATTCAGAGTCAGCTGCTGTATTGTTTTTCTTTTTATTTTTTTTTTTTTTGTGTTTTTGTTATTTTTTTTTTTAACATAACTTGAACGCATTCAAAGCAATAATATACATATATTAATTTTTTTTTAGTTTTTGTTACTAAAAAAAGTCTTGTAATATAAAGTACATCACAGCAGAATCAATAAAATCAAATAGGTATGATGAAAAAATTTTTTGTGTTATTTATAGAAAAAATCCTTCGTTTGTAATGTTTTTCAAAATTCTTCATTCAATTAGGTTTTAATAGTTTAGAAATCAAAATTATATTGTCTTAAAGTTATATAATTTAAGTAATTTGTCATCATTAAAATAAAAGATTTAAACCGATATGAAGTTTAGAAAAATTTCATCAAAATTTTCAGTGAAAATGTGCTGTGTACCTAGATACATTCACATAAAAAGATAAATAGTTCCATATTAGATTTTACCGATCATCTGATGCTGTTAAATGTACTTCAAAAACTGTACCTATCCATTTTTGAATAGATTAGGTGTCCTGTTAACATTTATTTAGTTGCTGTTTATGAATCCGGTATTTGATTTCTATACTGTCTGCACTACTATTTCTACAATAACTTACTTACATTTACTAACGTTTTGTTGAATATTAATATTTAAACTATAAATTTTACTAAATTTGTTTATTTTATCTAACTGTAAATTACTATCTAGTAAATTATTTGCTATTAGTATGATATCTAATATATTGTGTATTGTATATGATATCGTTAGCATAACTGTAATGTCAGAATTTTTATTTGGTACATCATTGACTTTGATATAAACTTTCTATGTAGTTTAATACTTGATTAAAGAAATTATAATGATTATATTTATTAAATAAGAGTGATGACAATACCCCAGTAACCAAAAATTGTCACGACAAGTTTTTGTCAACATATTGTCAGAAAATTGTAGGCACATTTTGTCGTCAAAATTGTGATGGCATTTTGTCGACAAAATTTGTTACAAAATTGTGGTTGTAAACCCATTCACATTTTTTCGACAATTTGTTGACAAATATTTGTCATGACAATTTTTGGTCAACAATATGTGACAAATGACAGGTTGGCAGGTAAAGGTTGACAGGGTTTTGTAACTTTTTTATTTATATTTATATGTAATAGTAATCTATTCATCAGTCTATTCAACACTTTTGAGAATCGGTATTGTTTTGACATTTGTATTTTGAAAAACACAACAAAGTTTATTTAAAAATATGAATTTATAAAATATGTAATATATAAAAAATGAATTGTTTTTATTATTAAAAATCCTCCCCTAAATTACTGAAACAACTGTCCTGTCTGTAAAAAAAAAAAAAAAAAAAAAAAAAAAAATTGTTGTGAAAGTGATGAATGAATGATGACAAATTATTCACAAATTGTCGACAAAATAATCCAAAAAATGATAATAGATTATCAATAAAATGATGAAAAAATTGTCGTCTAAACTGTGACAAATGGGGTATCTACCAACCTTTTTTCAACAAAAATTGTCACAAAATTTTGTCGATAATTCACCAAATATTTGTCAACATATTGTCACCTTTTTGTGATATTTGGCTGCTCGGGTATGCATCTGTTATATATATCTTTAATCATGTTCTTTATTGTTATAACCGGTCGTACTTAAAACCTACTTTCACATATAATAATATCTTAAACTACGTTTATATGTAGTAATCCAGTTAAACTACGTTTACATGTAGTAATCCAGTTAAACTACGTTTACATATGTAACTACATCCATTGAATTACGATGTTGTTAAATAAGACATATTTTACATTCACATATTATGCCAGTTCAATACTCATATTATGACAAATACCATAAATTAAAAATATTATACTAAAAAAACAGTCTATGCCGAGCTTCAGTTTTGTATTTTTGGTTTCGAGAAATGTTGTCGGGATACCGAGAAGCCATTATTATTATTTTCAGCTTACATATATTTTATCTCCACAATATTTTTCTGATTTTTTACAATTGTCAAAAAGATGGATATAAAAATCTTAATAGTTTAGATAAAATTTCGGCATCATCGTCATCAGTGTCCTGTAATCCCATCTGTGGAGCATGCCGAAATTTTAAACAGAAATTACTTCTTCTTCATCATCTTTGCCCTGTATAAATTCAGTGGGGAATAGGATGGAAAGAAATCATTTTAAGTTCAATGAATGTATATATATTTATTCATAAATATATATTTTTATATAAATACTTGAAATAAATTTATTTACACTGGATTCAAAAAATCTTTACAAATTCTATTAATGTGTCATTTTCAATTAATTCAGATTATAATTGTAATATCATACATGAAATATTATATTATTGTCTTTAATTCCATTAAATCCTAATGTTCCGTAATATAGCGAATAAATGACCACCTGACATACATATATTCTAAAATTATTCCACATACAACTAAAATAACAAATTAAAGATAAATTAATGAACTCCTGTTTTACCCTTCTCTAAACATTTTTATTTGATTCTAAATTTTTTAAAGTGCACAACATAACCAATATTTTGCTAAAAAAAGAACCCTAGAATTAGTCTGAAATAATATTAAATTTTTTTTTTATTTTTTCATATTTGTAAAAGCAGCTGAGCAACTGACATCACCTGTCATTTATAAGTCTACATGATGCAGTATCTCTAGTATATTATATTATATTATATCTACCTTGGATATTGTGTGTTTATGAATACGAATTGTTAATGATAATTATGGCCCTGTTCTATGCTGCGTTTTTCATAAATTTTCTGTTTTTTTTTTGTAATTTTTATTTTTGTTTTGCTTATAAGTTACCAACTGTCATCATCAGAATGCAAGAAATGTAATGGTGATCCATTGTATATGAATGGTGGTATTTTAAGAAAAAAAAAACAAAAAAAAAACTGAATATTGAAGAGAACAAAGAAAATTGCATTATTTTATTGTGTTCTTATTATTTATGTTGTTCTTTTTTCAAACTTCTTACATTCAAAAAATGAATATTTCAAGAGTTTATTAAAGATCTCTTAAATGTTTTTGACAAGTTGAAAAGAAAAGCTATATTTAAACAAAACTACAAGATACCTATATAGGTATAACTATATATTTACCTTACTGAAAACCTATCTAAAAATGGATGCATCTATCTTAGGTATGAATAAATGTTTTTTTTTCTTTTAACTATTAATAGAATTTGTTTGCATCCAGATCTATTCCGATGATAATGAAAAAAAAAAAAAAAAATTAAAAATAATGAATTTTTATATTTTATGTGATTTTTTGTTTTTTTTTTTTTTTTGTTAATTTTTCTTGTAAACTTACTTTTGTTAAATTCAGTTTTGATTGTTTTTTTTTTTTTGTTTTGGTGTTTTTCATGAGATGACCATAAATAATTTTATATGAAAGGGGAGAATCATTTTTTTGTTTTTTTTTTAATTTCTTTCAAGATCATAAAAATGTCTTTGACAGCAAAATATTTAAACATTTTTATGCTGTATTTATAAAATAGTTAATATTAATAATGAAAAATTTTCCTTTCAAATTCATGATATAATAATTGAAAATTAAGAGGGGAGATGAATATTTCATTGATATTGAATTTTTTGAAGACTCGCGAAAATTGAAAAAAAAGGTTTGAAGTAAACTTTTGTTTTTGTGTAAATGTATATAGGAATTCAGTAGACAATAAATAAATCCATTAAAAGTTTTATCATGACTGATTTTTATTATTGATCTCTGGCTTGGGTTTTCTTCATATTTTTTTTTTGTTTTTTTTTAGTATTTAAGTGTAGCTTCTGAATAAATTTATGATTCGAAAGTATTAATAGTGATATAAAATTTATAATTTTATTTACAAGCCGATAGCCCTGGCAGGTAGGCTCACATTTATTGTAATTTTAATTATGGTAATAATAATAATAATAATTTTATTTATGCAAAATGGATTGCCAACCGTAGGAAAACTTTAATAATTTATTTTCATATTTAACAGAAGACATCTTTGAAATTCATGTTCGCGAAAACAACTCGAAATCTATATCTATATTATAATTTACAAGAGCACGATTTTGAAAGCACACTTTTCGTTGTTTTTCGTGTGCTTCGTTTTTTTTCATTCAATCAATCGGCAATGATGCAGGCCGTGGCGATCAAAATCAATTTTTATTTTAATTGCATATTTTGGGTACCCAATTTTTATAAGATATTAGCTGAGTTGGTTAAAGCATCATTTAATATCAGAAATTTTTGTCGATTCTCTTTTGAGTCAAATTCTTTTTATTTATTTTTTTATTTATCGCATTTGGTTTTTTGCACTTTTAGTAGCAAAAAAAATTAATTAGTAGGATAATATTATTAATATAGGTTTTAATATAACAAATTTTAGTGAGTTCGATTCTCTATTAATTCAATTTTTTTTTTTATATAAAAAAATATTTTTTTATCTTATATATACTACACAAGGAAGGCCATAAGATATTCGCTTATATTATAATACACAAGATGAACGACGAGGTGAGTAAAAAAGCAACAATAATTGAATAGTAAATTATTTACACCACAAAAATATTAAAATTATAGCAAGTTCTTGGTGCTGAATACTTAAAACATTTTAAATATTTACACCAAATAGTGACGTTTATTTCCAAGTTGAGCGCTATCTATACTCTAAAAGAAATTTCAATTACGGGAAATTTTTAAAAATGCTTCATAAACATTCTGTCATTTTAAACAAACACATAAACTTATAGAAATATACAAACAAAAATTGAAAACAAAACAGAAAAACAAAAATGAGATCAGATCATACTCTTCAAAAATTATATAATAAATGTTAGTTCATTTGCTTCTGCAATCATTAAAAAAAAATATATGCAGTAAGACACGGTTATAGTCATTCGCTAAATTTCAGTAATAATTCTGACTATAACCGTTTTGTGAATATAGGCGTAGTAAAAAAAAATTGCATCTTTATAAACAAAATCAAATTCAATAAAATATCTTTCGTATAACAATTTTAAAATTTATTTTATTCATAAATAGCAATTCTGTTATGTAATCACAAAATATACATATTTGTAATATAAAACAGAAAAAACTATATATATATAAATCATTGTTTTAATAAAATAATTCACTGTTGACCTATTGCTATAACAGAATTGTGATTACAAACGTTTTTGACTATAAACGAATTAAAATATATCGATCTACTACTTTGAGAGTAATGAGATTTTAAGTTATATTGAAATTAGTGTTAATTTCGTCATAAAGTATTATGTATTATACTTCAATTTCATTATATATATATATATATATTCAATAATCAAGCGATTCAGAAAACAACTACAATCATACCAAAACAAACATTTCTTTTTACATAAAATTGTGTTTGAAAGAACTACTTCTGTGCAATTGCACAGGGAATCCACTAGTTTATTTTATATTAACGTAAATTTTTATATACAATATTTAGGCTCAATTAGCTCTTAATTTTTTTAATCATAATATAATTTACAATTCAAAATAATTAATTAACATAATGTGTACATACAAAAAAATCAAATGTATGCTTAACAATGACAAATAGAAAAATAGTATGGTACAATGGAATGGTGCAATATTTCATCGCATGCCAATTATTTTATCCCATACGCCATTTAATATATTTTGAGTAAATCGATTTTGAATGTTTAGGTTTAAAATATTAAAAGACCAATATTCAATTTTTTTACATTGTTAAATTAAATCGATTAATTTTGACTTAAATTTAAATTTTAAAAGATAATTTGTACATTTTAAAAAAAATTATAGTCTTTTTGATTATTGAAAGCAAATTATTAACTTTCTACCACCTCATACTGTTCATAATGTATATATACAAAGTTTTTTGGATATGTGATAATATAAAATTTAAGAAGTAATTTTTTTTTTAAATAATGGTTACGATAAGTGATATGGAATAAAATAATTTTATATGGATTTTTAATATAGCTTTTTTTGATAATGAATAAGTCGAGAAGTATATTCAAAAAAATATAATGAATAATCAAAATGGTAGTTCTATAATATAAAAATAGAAATAATAGAAGTTTTTCTTCAAGAGGTAAAATATAATTTTTCAATAAGAGCCAACCTCAGTGTAAATATCAAGATAATATAATCAAATTAATTTTAAAAAGATTTGTTTTTAATGATTTTTATAAGCTGGTTCAAGTTGACGTAATTTTTTATTAATGTTTGATTTAAAAATATTAACAAAAATTAATTAAATTATAATAAATGATTCTAATTAGAAATATAAAATATAATACTTATAAATTAATTTATAAATTTTTGAATATCGAATATTGTGTTATCTATGATAATATGTACGAAATATATAATATATTATTGTATACCTATATATCAAGATTTTTTTTGACGTTTTCGAACCACTACCTAGTGATGTATTTAAATTGGACAGTCCAATTATTGTTATATTTAATTTAACTAATTTATTTTTAAATGCAATTTGAAGAACTGGTACATAACTAGTTGGCAAGCTTTATCATGTCTTATGCTCACAATTTTCAATTGTTTCTATCGTAACATCATGTTTCTATCAACAACATTCGAACAAGTCATCGAAACATCCCCTCTAAATTATTAAAATTACTAGAACTATCGCATATTTTTCTCACTCTAAAGCCCTTCAAAAATTATGACAATTTGACAATGTCAATGTTCAATTGTTAGAATAATACCAACTGCTAATAAAGAACTTTTAAATTTGCAAAACAAATTTCTATTGTACAGAAAATAACAAAAAATATTTTTTTTATACAAATACAACCTTTATTGAATTTGATTCAAAAATTTTTTTTTTTTTTTGTTTAATTTTGTAAACATAAAAATATTTCACATTATATTTACTAATTTTTTTGATTCTATTTCAATTAAAATCAATTAACAAAACTAACAACAACAACGACCACACCAACAACACAAAAATATTTTATTATTTGCAACAATAGAATTATTTTGGGAGGTAATTTTCAATTGAATTATTTTTAATTCCGGTTTTCCATGCATTTCTATTCTCATTATCGAAAACATTTTTTTTTTTTTTTTTTGTATTTAAATAAATAGCTGTGACAGTAAAATTTTACAATTGAATAAAATTAAATAATTATTTACAATAATTTACAATTATCTACTTTCAAAGTTTCTGCAAACACAATTATTTCATATACACCTACAATAAAAAAAAAACAATCACATTGTCCTCCAGTAGAATTCAAAAATTCGATCAAATTTTTTTTTCTTATTTTTGTTGTTTTTTTTTTTTTTGAAAGGTCAACAACTAGACCAATCCTAACCAAATTAAATAATAATATATAATATTATTGTATTTCACCTGAAATTTATAAATACAGTTATTTTTATTATTCATCAGTAGATAGATAGTTAGATAGTTAGATAGGTAGGTAGGTAGGTTGGTAGGTAACGTACATAACAAGTGATAATAACAGTAATCATAATAATAATCAAAATAATTATACATAACCTCTAAAATGGACAAATCTTGAACTAATTTTCACCTTTATAAACTACATATATATATAAGAGACAAGTATATATATAAATTGTACAGAGAAATTAAAAAGTAAAAGAGAAGTAGAAGGAAATAGTATTAAAATGATCTACCACTATATTAAAAGTAAAAAAAAAAAATGAAATAATAAAAAAATTTGAAAAAATGCTAGTCTACAAATTTTTTAAATATTTTTTGTTTATTTTTTTAGTTTTCATAAATTTGTTGAAAATATATGTTTACAAAGAGTTATGGGCGATCTATATTTAGTTAACATATTAACTGCTTAGTGAATTTTTACAAAATGTTCATACAAACGAAGCAAAAAACTGCATTGCCACTCATTTATGAATGTTCATTTAATATAATTGAAAAAAAAATTCGTTAAAACTTGCAAAAACTGAATTTTTGTTACGAACAACATTAGTAAGCGATCTGTGATTAGTTGGAAACAATTAACAAAAACAAAAATTCAAAGTCGGACCTTTCGGTGCTTGTAGCAGAATTATTAAACTTTGTGGCAGAATTATTAAA
Source organism: Argyra leucocephala (assembly GCA_963942445.1). NCBI lineage: Eukaryota > Metazoa > Arthropoda > Insecta > Diptera > Dolichopodidae > Argyra > Argyra leucocephala. The sequence continues at coordinate 158,304,343 of OZ012678.1, forward strand.
CATTGACTAATTAATAAATGTAATGACAAGTAAATGTAATGAATGATGTAATGACTAAAAAAGTAATGACACTAATTCACAAACAGAATGGAAACTCCACTCTAAAGCCATTACGAAGAAAATGTAGTGGATGTCTTACAAAACTAAAAAAGATGAAGGGCTAGAACATGTCAGGAAACATGCTAAAATGTGGCCAACTTTTTGTGAGCAGTGTCAATTCAAATTCAAATGTGCTTGAATTGTTTCGACATGAAGCAAAAAATGTTCAACAGAATATATCATTAAAATCATTAAAGAACATAAAAAACAAACAAATTTTCCAAGCTTTTTCTTTCTAATTTCCATATATTTCCAATATGTCCAAAAAACATTATTATTTATGTGTTCCCAGTGTGTCACACATCAATAATTTTTCTATTGAAATTCCTATATAAAGTCATACATATTCGAATGACAGTGTTTTTTGGATTACCGTCACACACATTTAAATAACATGGCCTGTTTTGGGAAAGATTACTGGCATTTGAATAAGTGTGACATGACAATCAATGTGTTAATTTAACAACTAAAACTTAATAAATTTTTTTTATTCAGCATCGATAATGCTCCCCTATATCAAGAATATAGATGGATTGTGTAGTTCAACACTCTCGATACATTTCTGTTTTTATAATATCGAATTTCAAAACACAGATTGCAAAACTTGATATAAAAGGTATATAAGATAAATCTATATAATCACTTTTTATCCAATGTAGATTTGTCAGAAAATTCAATATGAATTAATGTAAGTGTCGTAGATTGAAAATGATATAAATCAATTATATTAAGGCTATTATGATGTAAAACACTAAACGTAGTAGCTATGCATTCATTCTAAAATGTTCAGCCTACTGAGGGTAATATTTTATATAAAGAAAATTTAGAAGATTATATGTCTAGAAATTTTCCAACATGATTTAATCTGTTGCAATTACCTCAGACCGCAATTGTGTTCTTTTTCTCCCACAGTTTTAATACTTTTTTCATAAATCATTTTGAAAATCAGGAGTATTTAAGCTATAAACAAAACAAAAACAAAATTCATTACAAATAAAAGACTGTAATGGTGTACCATATGATAGGTGTTTCACTTGCTAAAAAAAAGTTTAAGCTTGTCATCACAATAAATGGTAGTAATAATGTTGTTAGGTAATTAATTACTATTTAAGTACTTATACAAAAGAACAAATTTTATATCGCATCTACTTAAAAATTTATGTGCAAAATGATTAAATTAAATGATTAAATTAAAAATACCAACGGATTAAAATACAAACAAGATATGGTCCAACTTTTTTGTAATAGAGTAGTAGCTTAGATTATTATAATTACAGTGATGAATTATTGTGCGAACTGCAATACGATATACTAAAAATTAAAGATTACCTTACACACGAAACTAAAGTACATGCTGATGGAAACCCCCTTGGATCCAACATGCTTAAACCCAATGTTATTCAACAGAGTGTAGTAATAGAAAGAAACAATCTGAATTCAGTAACCCACATAATATTCTCTTATACTTTGAATCTCACAGTTTATAAAATTATTTAATTGGATTACCCCAAAAACAAGAAATAAATTAATTCCAATTGAAAAAAAAAAAAACATTTATTTCTTTTTTTTTTATTTAATAATTTTCAAAAATCATAATAATTGTGTAATCAAAGCATAGCCATCATTAGCCATGACCTTGAAAATTATATTTTTCATTAATGTATTCTTAGACACCTTCTTATTTGATTAAATAACAACAACTTCTGGACATTTTTATTTAGTTTAATTTTTAAAACTATCAAAAAAAAAAAGTATACAAAAACAAAAAAAACAACAACAAACACAAATTAAATCGCTTATATTAAACTAAGTGTAACTATGTCCATACAAGTAAATAACAATTTTTTATAAAAAATAACGTAAAATAACATAAAAAATCTCTCACGAAATTCAAGTTTCGTGATTACTTTAATTTGTTAAACAAAAATGACGCCATTGTAATTGTTGATAGCATCACATAAAAATATAACAAAAACAAAAGAAAATAACTATATTTAAAAAAAAAAAATTAAAATTAGTTAAGTAAAAAAATTGTATTTTTATGTGTTAGTTTTAATGTTCTTAAAACAAGTATAATGAGATTAAATTACCGCAAATCAAATTAAGTAAATGAAAAATTCAAAAACATAAAAAAAAACAAAAACTATACTAATTTTCCCACAGTTGAAATTCTGTCAATTATCTTATCTTTAAGATATAAATACTTATGTATAGATGCAATCGAAAAGAAAAACTCTAATTATTATCATGGATATAATATTACAATATTTAATTTTAATTTAAATATACAAACATATTTAGTCAAATGTATGTATATATTCATAAATGTATTACTACTAAAACACCTATAATTACCTGTGTAATAGAAACATTAATAATGTATGTATTTAATGATAACGGTAAATTGAACAATAACTTTATTTTCTTTATCAATGGGTATTCCTTTACATTATTATTAATGAGATAAAATTGTCATTATAGTATCATCATTTTTTTAAATAATTAAATATTTTTATTTGATTTGCACATGAACATACTTTTGTTATGAAGTAGCTATGATGAAATATTTTTAATTCAAAAATAAGGTGAAGAGAGGTATAGTAGGGTTTTCCAATAAGAGTGATATGATTTCTTTTAAAAAAAAAAAACAATTTATTTGTTAAGGAAATTCAATTGTTTTTAATGTGAAGTACAATCGATATAATTAAGTTCTGAATAAAACGTCATTCAAATGGCCTCCATGACTTCTTCTGCAGGAACGAATTCGATGAACCCAATTTCCAAGCACTTTTTATTCTAAATCCAGTCGTATGTGATTAATAGCACGTTCAATATTGACTTGTAAAGCTTGAAGAGAGTTTGGTTTATTGCTAAAGACCAATAACTTCAAATAATCCCACAAGAAATAGTCTAATGGTGTTAAATCACAACTTCTTGGAGGACATTCAATATCACAATTTCTTGAAATAATCGAATCTTCAAACTTCTTTCGCAATAATTCAACTGTTGCACTTGCTGTGTGGCACGTAGTGCCGTCTTGTTGAAACCAAATGTTGTCAATATCAACTTCTTCCAATTTCCACCATAAAAATTTGGTTATCATTGATCTATACCACTCTCTATTGACAGTAACGGTGTTACCAGGTTCATTTCGAAAGAAGTACGGTTCGATGATTCCACCAGACCAAAAACCACACCAAAGTGTCAATATAGCTTTTCAGGAATAATTCGTGGATTTTCTTCGCACCAGAATCGACAGTTTTGTTTATTTACCGCACCATCTCAGATGACAGTGAACCTCATCGGAGAAGATGATTTTCTTAAAAAAATCGTGATAGTTTTTAAGTTGTTCCAAGTCAAAATCAGCAAATTCACGACGTTTACGGTATTACAAATGGCCGAAACGACACTTCAAAATCATATCATCCGTATTGGAAAGCCTTTTATATTCAATTCGAAATATTTCAGTTTTTTAACTTTCGACACAATTCATATTATTTTCTGTAGTAGTAAAAAACTAATTTGAATTGTGTAGAATCTTCGAACACTGAAATATTTCGATTTGAGTACATATTATACCTCACCTAGTACTTCAGCATGTTTCAAACCCATTGTTATTCGATATCAGGTTGGATTTCAGTTACTCGAAATTATTAATTTTTCCAAACGTGATTAATTACTCTGCATATTAATCTCATTTCACAATCGTTTAAAGCACACTCATCTATAATTAAAAAAAAAGCAGAGATACGAACTATCTTATCATGAACGTGATATCATAATATACCCACACACTTGACCTGATATTTTTGATAATATATATTCACATTATGATATCATAGACCTTCTAAAAATTTTAAAGTGGCCTATTAACTTACAATGAATTTTTAGATTGCGGTTGAGCTGCCGAATTTCTAGAAGTTGAAATATTATATAACTACTTATGTATTATATATTGCACTAACTAAATATAACTCTAGATATTTATTTTAATGAATTAATCAAGGCACTTAAAAATATAAGTATTTTATGGCTCCACTCTTATTTTCTTTGGTTTTTTTATTTATAGTTGTTTTAGAGGGTTTTCGGTGTGCTGAATCGAATACTGTTAAATTTTTTAATCATTTTTCATGGTCATGGATAAATTGAGTGAACAATAGTGAGGTTTTAAGTAGAATAGTAAGGTATACCGATCGTGAGTTGTTATTAACAATCAAACGCAGAAAAACAAATTATCTGGATCATGTGATACGAAATGGAAAATATTGTATTCTACAACTGATTTTGCAAGGTAAAATTGAACACGTGTTGGCAGGAAGCATATGTCATGACTAAGCAACATCAGGCAATGGATGGACATCCAAACGGTGGGAGAACAAATGCACATAGCGCAGGATGGAGAAAGAGATCGAGAATGTGGTCGCGACCATTCAGTAGGTGATATCCAGATAAAGAAGAAGAATTAGATGTTTATGTTAGATTCTGCTCTCCGGAAAATATTCAAAAACACTTTAAAAATGCATAAAATGGTTTCACGTACTTAAGACAATTTAAGATTTAGCACCGACATGTAATAGTTATGTTTTAATTATAACAGTAATTCATTTCTTGTTTAGATCAAACGGATTACAATTAATTAATTCTTAAACTACAAATAAAAGAAAAGTAATTAATATTTTAATAAAATTATTCTAAACTAAAGTATTCTACAATTTACACAAAAAAAAGGAAAAAAAGGGAAAGCTAGAACTACGTATTAACAAAGGATTATAAAAAAGTATATTACCAAATATCTTTTTTATTAAAGCTCGAACTCAAATTTTCAATTAAAAGAGAGTTTTAGCAATAATGCCTTTTTAATTTGATTTCCACTTAGTGAAAGATCAATGTAACTTTTATATTTATTGGACATATTTTCCGTAATTTGTAATTTGTCCCGTAGTTGATGAGGAAGATATAGGAGTGAGCATTTTAAATACGAAGGGTATTCCTCATCGGATTGCTTAAAGCTACAAAAATGGCTGTTTGCTTTCAAGAGCGAATTCTATTATAGACCTCGGGTTAACTCTTGACCCTAAGCTGAGCTTTAAGCTACATTATGATAAAATGGGGAGCAAATCAAATTCTTCATTAAACGTTGGTCTAAAGAATTTTCTGAACCCTACCTCACGAAATATCTTTATGTTACATATTGAAGGCCTACCCTTGAATATGCCAGTCAAATGTGGTCTACACATTACTTGTACGATAGCCCCTTAAATTTCAAATTATTTGGTTGAAAGATCCAATCGGAATAATCTCAAAACCGTTAAGTTATTCCACATTCCATTTCACCCTACTGAATGTGGTAGGATTCGAGCCAATCACTAGAATGCTCCTTGAAGTAAATTCTAACTCCAGTTCTTTGGATCGTCAGTGTTTTAACTATTAAAAAACGATTACGTTTTAATGTACGTTCAACTGAGACTAACTAACAACTGATATTCTCTTTTAGCTTTGATACTTTCGGCCTAACTTTTGTAAGTGATTTTAATAAATGTATAGCTATTAACATAGGTATTAACGTATGATTTTTACCGTTCTACTAACAGCATGTATCTGGTTTAGTTTATTTTTAGATTTTTCTAATCAAAGGTGGTGGTGATTTACTAACCCTACTGGATAATGAGTTATTGCACAATTAAATGAAGCAAGCCTTAATCTCGTAATAGACGTCTGATGTGCTTGCCCTAAGCATAAATCTGACAGTATAAAAGATCTGACAGTATAAAAGATCTGACAGTATAACTTGTAGTATATGAAGAAAATATCTGAAATTTCTCTCCTAGATTCCAAAGACATTAAGTTAAGTATAACTTTGGCGATTTTTATATAGAAGCAGAATGAGAGCGTTAGTCCATGGCAGTCCATTACGTAATGCATACCTAAAGATTTTTTTCTGAATTGATTCAATTCTATCAATATGAATATTATAGAGTGGTGACTTAGCTGGTGACTAGCATACTCATAGTGACCTATACAATGATCTGGTAACATCGAATGGATCATCGAATTCCCTACCTTATCTCTTAATGAAACCAAACATAGAATTAGCCGTAAATTTCTGAATATAATACGCCCCTCAATAAAGTACCGCGGATAAACTAATCGAAACATTTTTCCATTTACAGAGCCCCGGGTATAATAATTATATTTTATATTTTTCGAAAATTAATTTCGAACTATTTCGATATTGGATGTTATCTAATACTAAAATCATTTTCATGTATGTATATGTATAGGTAACGATTATATCTATATGTTGCTTTCCGAATAAAGTGTACCCGGATGTAAAAATCCAATTAGAGTACCTGAATGTACCAATTGGATTTATTATTTTTTCAGAATATTGGAAAAGAGTACCTGTGTATTATATTCATAACTTAACGGTATTAATAGTTATTGCATTGAGGTGCTCATTGAAGACCAGTTTCTCGCCAAACAACAGATATAGGTTCACAATTATTTTATAAGATTATAAGGTACTTAAAATTACATAAAAAAGAAACTTATTAAAATTATTTTTATTTATTTTATTAAATGTAAAAACTTTTCGTAATGCCACCTACATAAATACAAAACTGTATTCAATTTGTAGATAAATTAGAAATAAATTTTGCTATCAATAGTGTCAAAAATCATCCCCAACCATAATAAAAACAAAACAAAATAATAAAAAAAATATTAGTACTTGTACTTCCGCAAAGCATTTCTTATGATTAATGACTTGAATTATTTTATATTTGCTTGACAGTCATCTGTTAAATATACAGTTAGAATTAAATAGATTTATTAAAAAAAAAATTAAATATAGATGCATCCATTAAAGGAAACTTTTTTTAATCGATAAAACTGTTACTTTTTTTCTACTAAATAAATTTTTCATAAAAATTTATCAAAAATTTTTAAATTTTATTGATTTATTATAAAAAATTAAAATAATTTTCAAATACATTCACTCATAATGTTTTCATAATAAAAAAAAAAACAAATTTTCAAATTTTCCATGTAAAATTTAATCAATAGCAAAAAAAAAAAAAATATTAAAAGTAAAAGTAAAATGATAATATGAGTAAGTACGCATTCAATTTACCATCCCGGAAAATAATTGATTAAATTCATATAATTTAAAAGCCATAACGTGAATATTTTATTAAAAAAAAAAATAGAAATAAAAACAATTAAAAAAAAGAAAAACACACCACACCTCATCACAAAAACCAATTCACAAAATTTTATAAAATTTTCAAATTCTCATATTAAAATTCACCTTTCATACTTTCAAAAACAATCAGTATTTATAAAATTTTTTTTTTTAACTATCATTATTTTTTCTTTCTCTTTTTTTTGCTCCCACTTTCCCTCTCTCTCATTGGAATAAATTTTTATTTAATTTTTTTTTTGTTTCAGAATTTTTATTACCATAACAAAATTTTTTTTAAAACAATAATTCGAAACAAAGCGATAAATTATAATAAATCAGAGAATAAAAATATAATGAATAAGAATACGGGCCTTTAAAGATATATCTATTAGTGCCTAAAATCAGATTTGATTTGCACGCTTGTCTAACTCCTAATAATATTTCTGATTTTATAGATTCCTTAATTTTACTACTTTGTTGTATGCAATTTGCTTTTTTTTCGCTTTTATGAAATTAATAACATTCGATAACTATGTAATATAGTTGTACATACAGTGTAAGTAGTTTTAAATATTATACAATCTAGGTGTATCTATTTGTATTCGATAGTCCCGAAACTGCATATATCATATTTATAAAATCTCATTACAAAAATGGGCTAAAATGATTAAATTAGCCAATATGTTTTTATTTATGTTCGTGACTTATGTATTAAATACACGTTTTCGTACTTAATTAACTTCGGTACTGAAAGTTTATAAAACAACATCTACATTATTTCGAGCATTTATTTATCAAATTACTGACTTATTTCAACTAATTAAATGTGGAAAACTACAACCGTTGTCAGGAACTTAGCCTTCTTAAATAGCATAGTTCCATTTTATTTATGCTACCAGATTATACTATCAATAATTATTTTATATTTTTAGGAATTGTTTCATTCATCATAACACTATTAGAACTCATCAGTAGATGTTTATAGTTTATAGGGTATTGGACCAGGACAAAAAAACTATAAAGCATTTTTTGTTTACTTCATCGGGAATTGAACCTGGAACCATTTGGTTGATGTGTTCTACCGACTGCAAAATGTATGAGTATGAATATGAGGTATAATTTCCCTATTTAAAGGCAAGTTGCAGTTACATTTGAATATTTCACTTGCAAACAATTTGTTTTACCCGGTTGCGTTAGAAAATACTAAACTTATGTAGCTTAAGAGAAATGTGTTTAATACAACCTAAGTTTAGTTAATAATTCAGGAAGTGAACTATTAAAGGTTATAACTGATAATTCACTTCCTTAAAATATTAAATCTCAATTGGGTAAAATACACCTAATTATGAGAGAAAAGCTTGGTAACCCTTCCACTATCTAAGTTATTTTCCTAAATTTATTTGGATATACAATTACGAAATTTGATCTCAACCGATATAGTATATAACACTATAGGCCGCTCCTGGTGTTATAGTCCTTTCAAGGTAACGAAGTTCGAATGAAAATTCCAGATCTAATGGTTTTGTTTCTCTGAGCTAAAAATTTAATGCTATTATAAAGAAGTGAATGTGAATCAGAAAAAGTTTCAAATAGTATTAATATGTTTAGCCTATTATTATTATATGTTACTCAAATACCTACCACATTCTGTGATACTGAAAACAAAACATACACCAACTTATTTTTATGGCAAAAATTTCTTTAAAAATTTGTTTGAACTGTTGTTGATTGACTTAATATTCAAACTGTAACTATTTACATTTTTTACATTGAAAGACCCATTGAAAATCCTTTTCAACAACAATAGTGTTACCCACTCCTGCTATTCAAATAACAAATACAAATTTTTTCTCTCATAACAACTATAAATCATCAGATTTACTATAAAACTTCAATTACACAATAATTACCAATCGAATCAAATCAAAATTAAATAATTCAAAATAAAAAAAAAAACAAATAGAAAAAAAATAAAAAAATTGTATAGTCAACCCTAACCTCTATAATAGTTTATTTAAAGTTTGGTTATTTTTTATTTGACTTCTTTGGTTTGGTTTGGTACATCAATTCAACATTAATCTTGTAATTGCCTCCACCAAAATACAAAACATATGTCTATAACAATTGATGTAGTTAATGTAGTTAAATTTTTAAAAAAATTAAATTTTTACATCCTTAGCAACAAACAAAACAAAAAATTAATAATAAGTAAAAGATACATCTATTCACCTACCTTAAAAAAAACATAATTTTTTTTTTTAATTTTTATTTTTCAGTTACGTACAAATCTCACCTTTAATTCTTTAATCAATTGGTAAAAGATTTAACAAAAAAAAAAAAAAAAAAAAAAAACAAAAAATAACCACGGCAACACTACATTTATAAATTTATTTTTGTTTTTCTTTTTTTTTCTGCATAATTCACGCGCTCATAGTTGCACAAAATCGTTAGCGCAAATGAACAATTACAAAAAAAAAAAAAACAAAAACAAAATACAAAAAAAAATGTAATCCCCAAATAATTTAAACTCTTCCCATAGTCTAGTCTAGTGAGACTACATATTGACAGACAATATAATAATTTTACTACTTTGTCTACAATTATATGTGTGTATGTATTTGTAGATATCATCGTAAACCAAATTGAGAGCTATAAGAAGAATTATGCAACCTGTCGTGTTGTTGAAAACTTTAAGATGTTCCTCTGATGGTAAAAAAAAAAAAAAAAAAAATTTTTTAAATTCGAAAAATCTGAGAAAAATCTTTTTAATTTTTTTTTTTTTTTTTTTGGGTAACAGTCAAATTTGCTGAATTCTCAAGCTGTGTATCTTAACTTTTTTTTGTGTGATGATAAATGAAAAATAGGGTGCCGCACTTCACATTTTAATATGTATTATGTTTTTGCACAGAAAATTTCGAAAAATTATTGTAAGGGGCTGTATTTGGGAAATAGAGATGTGGCTATAATTTATAAAACAGTTGTAAATTGTTATGTGAAAAAATAAATTAGAAGCTTAAATTAATATAATTTTTTTAAGCTTTGAAAATTCATAAAAATTTTGGATTAGATAAATTTTTACATGTAGAATGCAATACTAACTATATGTCTTGGCTAAGATTTTTTGCTTTTGTTTGACTTACGCGGTTTTATCTTATTGTGGCATTATTATATGACATTTAATATATCTCAAATTGGTTAGTGCTTAATTACTGCTTTTTTTTATTTGTTATGTTTTATTTTTTTATTTGTTTTTTTTTTTATTTGTATTTATATTGGTTAGTGCTTAATTACTGCTTAAATACTGCTTAATTACTGCTTTAATTACTTAGTGCTTATTGCATAATGATTATTTACCTAAAACATTGTTGATTAAAAAAAAATCAATGACTCGTCAAATATTTAATGACGAGACAATTGGATTGCAAACCAAAAGAGAATTGACTTGTTGACTTGAAACAACGTAATGCGCACTGTATTAGCTATGATAGTTAACCAAATTTTGTTTACTCTATTAAATCAATCAATCAACGTGTAGTTCAGTACAGCATTGTAAATTGTTTTTTGTCTTTCAAGTTACAATTACAACTTACCATAGGTATCTAAAGCGTATATGCAAGTATTTTTTTCTTATGAAATCGAAACAGTAATATAATACAGTTCTTGGATATAAGCTTAATTTATTATGTATATTTTTGATATCTATATTTAATATTAGAAAATTCAAAACATCATTATTAACTATTCTAACGCACTGAGGAAAGAGCTGAATTGAAAAAATGAGAAAAATTGTGCTAAAAATTTTGCTCCAAATTTCTAACTGTAACATACACATTTTCTAATGATTTACCAGTGAGCTTTCCATTTCTGACTTTTTCGTATTTCATATTTTGAACTTTAAAGCTGTAGTATTGATAAACATTTTACCTACTTTTGAGCATTTTTATGGGATAGGAAAGCCACACATGAAAGCAGGAAGAATATCTTATCAACTCAAGTCAACTCAAATGTATATTTGATTATATTGAATAATGTAATAAGAAATTATTAACGATTTACTATTTACTAGTTTGGAATAAGATTTACTATTAGATAATCGATATAAATACTGCGTTAAATTCAAAGTATTAACACGTCTTGCTCAAAAATTATCCATAATTAGATATACTTGTACTAAAGATGAGTATATTTACATACTTTACTATCTTTATACTTAATTTGGGAATACCATTCGAAATAATATTTGGCAATGTTGATACTCAGTCCATATCGCTGATCGCTCTTTTCAGATTTTAACACCTAAAGCCTTTCTGTTCATTTATACTAATAAGTTTGACTATATTACGTTTTAAATCCAACCCTGATTTAATTTTAATTTAAAAATAAAAAAAAAGCTATACAAAATTTCAATAAAACAATCAAAAATGTTTTGCTGCTGTTTTATACTGCTGCTGTTGCTGGTGCAATTTGAAATCATCATTAAACCATATTTTTAAAAAAATACTTTAACCCATACAATTATTTATAAATATTTTGCAGTGCAGTTAAACACCAACTAACTACAGTGTTGTACTCAATTTCTAATTTAAATAAAATTAAAAAAAAAAAAATAATAATTTAACTCTAAATAATGTAGAATAAAAATAGAAGCGACATCAACAATAATCAGAAAATATCACAAAATTAAAAAAAAATAAGAAAATAAAAAGAAAATTTTTTTACATCAACAATGGCAACACATTTTTAACATCTTAAGTTTGAATCTTATTTTTTTTTGTTTTTGTTTTTATTCTTTTCTTCGAATTTAATTTCCATTTCGTCTGCACGTTTCTACCATATCTCAACTTGTCTCACCTACCTAAGATTAACAATTTTCATTTATTTTATTATTATTATTTTTTTTTTGTTTTGATTTTTCTTAAATCCCAGGTGAAAAGCGCACCACCACATTATGAATTATCTTATAGATAGTTAGAGCTGTACTATTTATTTCAAAAGTTTTTGTAATGTTTGAAGTGTGTGCAAAATTGTTGTTAAAAATATTGTTTTGGAACTCCCAGGTCTTGACTTTTGTAGGCCCATTGAATATAAAAAAAAAAATGTATATTATTTATATAAAAAATAAAATTAAGTTGAAAATTCAAGAAAGAGTCATGTAATTTAGACATTTAACTAAAGTTAAAAAAAAAAAAATAAGTAAATAAAAATAAAAAATAAATTAAAAATTTTAATTTATTTTGTAGAAATGTTTTCTTTTTCAGAAAATGTGAGCTTAAATGTGAGCTTAAATCAAAAAAAATGTCAATTGTAATTAAGAGTAAGTATATAGAGCTTTTCCAGTTCCATTTTGAATGAAAGAACATCTTTTTGTATGAAAATTACACATTTTTATTATTCGATTTTAATCAATATCAATAGTACATGTTGGTAACTCCAAATATTTACTTACTTTAACAACTAATAGGGGGAATAGAATTTGTTAATTTTAGAGAGAGTCTAACAAAACCTGATACTATTCGACAATGAACGCCCGACTTCAGTAAACGAGTAAGTTAGATTACAAAGATTGGAAAATCCTATAAAGATAATCTTTTGATCGCAGCTCTATCAAGCTAAGTAAATTAACTATAAATAATTTTATGGAGTATGCGGCTATATTTCAATTCTGTTATACTATAGACTGTTATATATAAACTCTTAGTATAGTTGAGTTGTATGCTCTGAGGTGTAAACTCTTAGTATAGTTGTACTCTTAGTATAGTTGAGTTGTCAGGCTAAAAATTCACCTGTTAGGTATTCAAATTAAACCCTAATATACCCAGTATGTATCACAGGCTGTGTACAAAAGAGAGCTACATTGCAATTCAATAGATAGTCTGTTGTATTTAAATATAGAAATACTTAACATTATCTACCGAGACCTTTTTTGCAAAATCTCAATAAACTCTTGCTATAAATATAAAAAAAATACTAAATGAATATTATTTAAAATACTATATGATTATTATTTTATAAATTTATGCACTTTAATCTGCATTCTTATCTGCATCATTATCATGCACACTTAATCTGCACTATGATCTGCATCTGCATTTTGTAAGTTGTTATAAAAATATTTTAAAATGTAATAAAAACATATGAATAAATTCATAAATTCAAATCATTTCATTGAGCGAACCTTGAGCTTCAAAAGAAGATTGCTTAAATGTCTTTTCAAATGTCTTCCAAGACTTAATTTATGATGAATGTTTTATCTTCAAACTACAAAAATATTTGTCTTGTAAAGTTTTCAAAATAGAGAATGGATAGTATGAGTTAAATACGGAAACAAATACTCTCAAATCGAAGAAATCTCTGGAAACGCAGGTATTTGATTCTATTACGTTAACAGAAGTTAAAACTAAAAGGTGAAATCATCAGCTACATTCATTAACGATACAGTCGGTCGTGGCAGTTGAAAATTTTTATTTAAAATTAAAAATAGCTTTAAATAAAAAATGTTGATTTATGAAACATCCCTCCGCCCACAAAACTGGAAAATCATTTAAAATTGGACTACAAAAAAAAACAATTTTGAATGGGAATAATATTTATTTTGTAAACTACGATTTTTATCTTAGCGGTTTTTATAGTTTGACCGTTATAAGATATACAACTGACTGTAGTTTCGATACCTCTTAAAATTCACAACAGACATTATAAATAGTTCAAAACATTGTAACATTATACACAAGTAACATTGTTCAAGAGTAAGACTCTGCAAAATTACAAAACAGGGCTCATAAGACTCTCATAACACATTTGAAACTCTCATAACTTTAACTGTTGTTACAAGAATGAAATTAGTTCTCATATAATTCTTAATATGAAATATTTACACTCATAGGGTATTATTCTCAAAGTAAGATTCTCGTAATACACTTACTATGAGAGTTCAACTTTCATAGAGTTAAACACTTGTTAGAAGAACATTGTGATAGTTAAAGTATAAAAATAGTTTATAAAAATACACTTGCTATGAGAGTTGAACTCTCATAATGCTCTCATAGAGTTGAACACTTGTAGGAAGAACGCTATGAGAGTTTAAGAATAAAAATACTTATAAAAATTCTGTTATGAGAAGTAAAACGATAGAGGTGTGAAAAATATATTCATATAAAAAGCAAGTGATTGGACCAAATGGAGAAATTTGATTGGAGAAAGGAAACAACAACAGACACTATAGATAGTTCATATAGTATCTGTCACATCATGTCATTGTTTATCTATTCATTCTAGTATAATTTTAAGTTTGAGTTTATTTATTTCAAGACATTGCATTTACATTTCGTTTGATTTCATTGATTCTAGTATGAGTTAGAAAACTACTACAAGCTTCACATATTGTATCTATATAAAATTAGAAATATTACCCAAATCTTAAATTATTCAATTAAATTTTGATTATACAAAACTTCACAACCTCACTTAATTACAATTAATTCCCCTATAATTGTCATGTTCAACTTAAAATTAAATTATTTAAAAAAAAAAAAAACAATATAAAAGTAACTAAAACGTAGCAAAAACTTGTAAAACAGTAGTAGGTACCAACTTAAAATGCTTTTTTATTGTTGATTTTTTTGATTTTATTAAAAGATGTTAAGAGTTATTACAGTGTGTTACATGGAAGTAAGTAATCTTATATTACTCTCTATGATGTTATTACTACATATACAACAGCATTATAATGCAATTTTAATAAAAAGTATAAGCAATGATGTTATTTAGATGTACCATTCTATACTCTCGAAATGAATAATAAAACTACAACAGTACATAAGTAAGTTGAATACATAAGTGAATATATTATATTGTATTGTATGGTATATCCAGTGCGGCAATATAGCAGTAATAACAGCACTCTAATCTAATTTAGTGGCACGTTCAAAATGATAAGTTAAAAAATAATGCTGATGACTCCTGACTCCCTGTATCTACAATTTATGTTATTTTTTTATTATTATAACATAAATACAAAACAAAAAAAAAATGAATATTTGAAGATTTGAAGTGAATAATTTTTGTTTTTTTGTTTTATTATTTTTTTTAAAACATGAAAGTAAATGAATTTTATTTAAAATAATTTAGAAGAAGTAACATTAAAAAGAGTAGTCATTATGTACACATGCACATATGAATTTTAAATTTTATTAAACGAAATCGAAATTTTTATCTTTTTTTTTTTGATTTTTTTAAATAACACTTTACAAATTATTTTACTATTACTATTAATTTCTATTAATTTTATGATGATTTAATGAAAAATACATTTTTTTTTTTCATTATTTTAATTTAATAAAGAAAAATGGATCGCAATAATGTAAGTACATAATATTACTAGAAGAATTAAAACTTTCATTTATTGAGTAATCCATTTTAATGCTTATAAACAACAACAACAAAAAATCTATAAAAATTTAATTGAAAGTAAAATTATTTTAATATTGTAAATAGATGGATGATGTAATAATAAATTGTAATAAAAAAAAAATATTTTAAATAAAAATTAAATAAAATTTTATTTAAAATTAAATATTTTATAATTGGAAAATATTAATATTACAGAAAATTCGATTCATAGAGTTGCCACATATTATTGAAGAATTGTAGTGTTAAGTACAGTTTAAAACATTAAATCCTGAATACAATGAAAATGACAAAACATTGTACGTCGACAAAATATGTCAAATTATGTTTTGAAATAATTTGTTTAAATTCGCATCATAGCAAATAGTACGAAACGACAAAGTCGGCGACAAAAATTTGATAAAAATTCAAAATTAGTCGTTGTTGCACTACCTACGTCATTTCATTTTGACCGTTCTAAATCTTTAAATTAAACATGGTTTTTTGGTTGTATTTGAAATATTGTTTGAAAATGAAAACGAAAATTGCTATACGATATTCTATGTCGACAATATAGGATATTCTAGGACAACAATGGCATTTCATTTTCATTGGACTTCTGATTTACAAAAATAATTTTTATTTATTTTAAAACTCTAAAATATTATTATTAGGTTAAAATCAAAATTTGATATTCTTGTTACTGTTTATTTTAGAATAGAAAAATATAATAAATTGTAGTTATATACGTATACATAAATATATATTCAAACTGACAGATAAAAATAGTAAGTAAAGCTAGCAATGATATCTACATTTAAAATTGATGCATTTGTTGCTTCGTGTTTATTAATGTGAATTTTATTTTATTTTATTTATTGCCTTAATGTATTTGAACAATATGTTATTTTCATATATTTTAATTCTATATTTCAAGAGCTTATATTACTAGAATATTTACACCTTTGATTTGTAATTATTTAGACTAACCTGACTCAAATATTTAGAATAAATTTAATTTGCAAAGGACAAAAGTAAAAACCTTTAATTAATTATTTTATACTAATATAAAACGTAATGTAAACCTAACCTTAATCTGAACTAACGTCTATTATTAATGTGAATGTTGCATTCAATTCGCGTCTTTCAGATTTTTATTCAACAATTATTATTAATAATTAAAATAATTGCAAAATATTTCGTGCCTCAATGGGATTTGATTAAAAATAATTAAATTTATAGAAATTATATTTTCTTATTTTTTATATTTGACAAATGTCATTGAACGGATCAAAACATGATTTAAAAAGTGTACAGAATAAAAAATATCTAACTTGGTACTAACTTTCTAAATATCAAAA
The DNA here is from genome assembly GCA_963942445.1 of Argyra leucocephala. Lineage (NCBI taxonomy): Eukaryota > Metazoa > Arthropoda > Insecta > Diptera > Dolichopodidae > Argyra > Argyra leucocephala. The sequence goes on from OZ012678.1 coordinate 158,321,371, forward strand.
GGCATACTAAGTCAAAAATGTTAAACTTAATAATGGTCATTTCAATTTTTATGAATCTACCACTATCTATAGTACCACCCACAAACTAACTGTTAATAATCGTCAATGAAATAAGTAAGTTACGCATGAAACTAAAAAATGGAAGAAATCGCACAACTCATTTGATATTACAACCATTTTTATAATTTGACAATTAAATGAAACAAGTAAATACACTTGCTTGAATGAAAGGCATAGGATTAAAAACTAGATTTGCCATAAATTCGTCTCTGTCAAAAATACTTTAAATCGAGCTTATAATTGGAATATACTTAATATGGGCAAATGAATATTTTTCACTTATATTTGCTTAGATTTGTAGAAATTGTTTAATACATTTTTTGACATTGATACATACTAACAAATAATAAACAATTTGAAGTAGATAGAATTTCTTATAATTCTTGACTTCGAAGTAAATAGAATTTTATTTCATCAATACGAATTTCTATGAATTGAAAAATTTGAAGCATTGTTTTTTATTAATAATGATGGTGTTAATTTAACACCAAATTTCAGATGTGAATATACGCACTTGCTCTTGAAAAACTGACTTAGATTATAATGTGATCACAATGTGAAAATTTTGATAATTAAAGTTAAATAAAATTAAACAAATCAAATATTCGCTATTAACCTTTGGTGAATGTCCATATATTCAACAAAAACACTGACAGAATTAATTGAAATAAGTTAAATATCCAACGGAACAAATGTTCAACTATACAATGAATTGATTAAGTAACTGATGGGGTGAAACAGTTTAACTAAAAGTAAAGAAGTAATGTACCATTTTCATTTAAATAAGTAGATATTAATTATGGCAAAAACTTTGTTTGTTAAATCATTCTATAGAATTATTTGTTTGTTATTAATCACATGAAATTTGAAATACGAAAATATATTGAGTTGCAAAACACATATAAAATTGAAAAAGTTCAATCGGTAAGCCTGTGTAATAAACATTTTTCTGTAAAAATAAAAGTGTTCTTTTATAATCAACACTTTAGTTTAACGATTGAAATGCTCTAAGGATTATATCTGTGACAATAATTTATAACCGCTAAAGTCGAAATTTAAAATTTTAACGTATGAGCATTTTAAAACTATTAGCATTTTCGAATTATTCTGTAAAGAAATTGGATTAAAAGCACAGGGTATGTTCGTTATAAATCACAAAATAAATTTTGATACAATCGGTTAAGTCAATTTTAAAAAAATGTAACAGAAGAAAAAAATTTAATATTACCGCTAAACTTAATATAATTTTTCTGTAGAATATTTGGCATTTATTTATAAACAATAATTAATTATACTAAAATTACTTATAAGTTGGTTATTATATCATGTGCTTATATCAATGTGCTTATATCAATGTTATTATATCAATTAAAGCTTAATGCGATTTTTTCAACTCTGAAAATTCATAAAAGCCTAAGGATTATTTTGGAAAATAGATTTTTACACTTGAATGTGATGGTAACAATATCTCATTTATCTTATGTCGACTTAACCGATTATATATTGTTGCCACAGATATTTTCAACACATTTTTAAGCTCATTGTTTAGCTCATTACTAAGGATATAAAGTATAAACATCAAATTTTTGAGGAGATCGAATCCCAACTATATATTTATAACGTTTCAATTGATTCTAAATCTTTGAACAGAACAATAAAATATATACTATAATCTGGATATACTTATTTATAAGTCCCGCAATCTCAAAAAATGTTGTTTTATGTTTTTATTTTAATTTTTATGTAATTATGCACATGCACCTGTATACCCTATTCAATACTTTCATCTACAAGTAACTATCATTGACATTTGTCGTTAAATTTTTATAAGGCTTATACATAAAACTTTAAATAATATTATTAAATTAAATTCTTTGTGCAAAAAAAAAAAATAATTATTTTCCATTGCAATTTTATATTTTAACTAAGCTATAACTAAAAGCACATTCATTTTGCAATTGCAGCAAGAAATCAATAAAAAAAAAATGTTTGAATTAAAAATAAATTTATATTCATTAATAACTAGTTATATGTATGATAGTATAATTAAAATAACTTGCATTAAAAATAAAATTATTTTTTAATATTATTCAGAATTTCTTTTCGATGATAATTGCGTGCATAAAGAATTCAATAATTAAATTAATTAATTGAGTTTTTAATTAATTTAATTATTTGAAATAAAATAAAATTAAAAAACGTATAATAGTTAATAATTAACAGCTTTTAAATTATATATTTAATATTGACAAATTATATTTTCTGTCATATCAATTTCTGTGACTCAGTTGAATTATTATTATAGTTATTAAGGGGTTAAAATTGTGTATTTATTTGCTTTACTTCATTATAGAGTATACTTTGTAGCCATAAAATTTTTCGTTCAATACCATTTTATTTGATTTTCTATTGTCATATTCACAACGGATTACATATTTTGGGAATGGTGGGTTTATATTGACAAAACATTTTCGCATCCCTTCACAGTACAAATTTTTTCAATTTTATTATTAATTTTCTCACTTAAAATAATTCCTGATTACTTGAATTCTATTCGTTAAAATTTCGACGTAGCAGTTCTTTAAAGAAATATATTTTTGTAAAATGTATATACATATGTAAAAATACTTAAACATATATTTGTATAGTAATAAAAAGCTCAAATTTTCACTTAACTCAAAATTACAACTAAAAATTAGATCTAGCTCATAATTTGAGCTTTGAAAAAAATTGAGCATTTAACTCAAAGGTTGACTGAAAATTTGACCAAGCTCATAAATTGAATTAGGTCAAATTCTATAACCTACAAGCTATAATTCAAGCTCAAGATAACTAACATATTGAGAAAGCTTGTTTGTTGATTAAGCTTATACATTTTCGTTAAACTGTAAGTTAGCTAAAGGTTTAAAATCAAATAAACTCAAATTTAAAGAAAATATTTAGAAATAGGGAAGAAAAATTTATTCAAAGAAAATCTCTTATACACAGTGACCTATATGTTCATCTGCAGTTCTGTACTTTATAACACTTATCCTACTTCTTGATTTTAATATTTTAACAAATTGTCAGCGGAAGACCAAACCAAACAAGAGACAATAATTTAGAGATCAATGGTCAATGAAAATAATGTTGACTCAAAATTGATTTTTTACTGATGGGTTTTTATGAAAGTTCAGTAATTGTATCATATAAACCTGGACCAGCATTATCCAGATGTCTACTTTAAGTCTTTTAAAATTTTAAATTGATAATTAAAATGCATTTCTTTAGAAAATAACTTTAAAATAATATTTGAGTTATAAGTATGGACCCCAGTTTGCGTTTAGCTTATTTACTTTGTTTATTTCCAACAGAATAATTAAAAATATTCTTAGCCGAGATGTAAGGTTCTTATTTAATCAGGATTTGAATTTGTAATACTCCAATTGTTGTATTGAGGATAAATCAATGAAATTCAGAATGAAAAATTCAAGACACAAAATATTCACATTAAAAAAAATGATTCAGAAAGGCATGTATGTAACTAAAAATCAACTTCCGAATATTGTGCTTAAATCGTTGTTAGTTTACGCTTGACCAATAGTTTTATATAAATTAGAGTCAATAGGTATATGTATTAAGAGTATAATTAGTATCGTTATAGTACTAACATCTTAACTGAAACATATTGTACACATTTTTATTAGTTTAAATTTCTCTAATTAAATAAAAAATTCTACTGGATTCATTCACAAGAATAGCTTGCCACATCTTCTTCATTTTCCGTTTACCATTGTTCAGGACATTGAATTTTTACAGTTAGCATTTTTTAAACGTTGACCGTGCCCTACTATTAAACCTTATTTTTTAAATAAAAATAATTCTAAACAGAGCTGAATCTGTGAACAGATATTCATTATAAAACATAAATAATACGAAATATTTATTGATCTACATTTGAAGTTAAATGGTTTTAAAAATTGAATAATTGCAAACACATTTTTTTGTTCTTTTCTTTGGAAGAATAACATTTCGACATGACTTAGATCCGTTGTAGATTTTTAAAATCATTTATTTTTCAAACTTGTTAATTAGTCTACTTTTAGAATACAATGTATTTTATTTAAAATTCCAGTATTGATGGTGATGTGATCTATATTTTTGCAAATTCAAATCCAATTTTTTTATTATCTTTTTCTTTTTATTTTTTTTTTCCAATTCATTTAAATTTTATTTTTGGAACATTTATTTTATATTCAATTTTAATTTTATTTCTTTTGTTGATTTTGTTGTTTTTGTCTTCTTTTCTATGTTGACTAGATGCCATTCAACTTAGACTTGTTCTAAATATATTCTAAATAAAAAAGAAAAACAACAGCAACAACATCAAAGTAAAATTTTACAATTTTTTAAAGAAAAATAGAAGAAAAAAAAAACAAAATTTAATTACCACTGAGTCTTAGAACAAATCATTTTAGCACCTTTTGAGCTATGTTTTAGTTTTAGAGAAAATGTTCTGTAAAAATCGCACAAATTAGAACAAGTTTAAAAAGTAAAATAGAATAAAAACAAAAATGACTTTAGATAAATACACCAGTGTTTCTCAAGTTTGCAGTATTCGCGTAAACAATTAAATATGACGTGTTCAAATTATAATTTTTGGTAATTTTGGTTGTGAAAATTGAAAAAAAATGTTCTACACTTTATAATTAAAACCGGATTTGTATAGTATTCGGTTGACGAATTATTTTAATCGGTTGTAGATATTTTAATTTTGTTTGTTAAAAAATGTAATTAAAATTAATTAATTAATTCTGGTTCATATCCTATTTATCTTCTTATTAGATATTTATTTTCTTCGAAGATAATTCAAAAACACTCATGGGTTTCAGACCGACAGTGTGGATTTCTGAGGAAATTTTTTCAATTCATTTTTATTATTATCATTTTATTATCTTAGTTGCAATTTTTTTCTTTTCTAATATATAAGTACTAAAACTTGTTATTTTTGGACAAAAATGATTCAGCGATTTACCATTATTTTTGTTTTTTGTATTTAAATGAAAATCAATATGAAATCGACTGAAAATGGTACGAAAGATAACTTTAAAAAAATTTGTCATAATTATAGAGAAATTATCGAATGTAAAAATTCAAAAGTATACTTCTTAAAGTGTTTCTGCTTCTTACAATTATTGTTTAAAATTCTTATACAGCATTGTTTCTATCTCAGTCTACTTGAATACGTTGGAATGTATCACCATTGAACACTGCCATTTTCGTTTACTGGTATCGTGATCACTAGTGACAACAAAATATCCCCACTCCCAGATAAAAATTATAACATTGTAAATATCAGTGTGATCAGCACTAGATCAAAATGAGAATCATCAATGGTGATTTGATTGTAGCTAAAAGCATGAAAATTTATGTATCATTGGTAATCGCGGTAGACAACGTGTTAAAATGTCATTTCGTATAATTTTGAATGCCACTATTTATATCTCCAATGCACAATAAATTTCTAATGACTGGACTGAGCGTGTGAAATATTACCTCCCATTTTAAAAAAAAAAACATTTTCGTATGAAACTTAGACTAGTTTACAGAAATTGTTTAGAATATTGGGGCTTAAAAGGATTTTTTTTGTTTTTGTTTATTTAAATTAATTTTTTTAGTTTTTATTAACATAAAATAAATTTATTTACAAAGAGTTTCCAGCTCTACAAGTTTTCACTTATCTAGTAATCTTTATTTTAAAATTATGCTCATAAACATATACGTTCTGCAGACAGATCAGACAGCTTAAATCAAGCATATCAGACTTCTCTCTTACTAGATGAAAGCAATTGCTACATTTCATTGTGCATAATAAATCATCATCCAGTAGAGTTAGTAAAACACCGCGAACTTTGTTTAAAAAATTTTAAAATAAACTAAACCAGATACACGTTGTTAGTAGAAAATTAAAAACCATAAGTTAATACATAAAAAGTTAGAACGAACTGGTAACTATCAAAGCCAGGAAACAATAGTTATTAGTTAGTCTCAGATATGCTTACATTATAGCATAATCGTTATTTAACAATCAAAACGCTTATGTGGTGCTCAGAAAAGATTGAATTAGAATTTACTTCATGGAGCATTCTAGTGATTGGCTCGAATCTATACCATATTCAATAATAGCTAACAATTTAATAGATGTAGGTATATCATCATCATCATCATCAATGTTCTCTGTAATCCCATCTGTGGAGTATAGGGCAGAATATATTTGTACATATTATATATATAATTAGATTTAGGTTAGATTTAAATTGAATATTATTATTTTAGTATATATACAAGTAATGTATTAAGTTTTCATTTTTCAAAAAGAATAGTTTTTGTAGATCATATACAGCATAAGCTAAGATCTAACTTGAACTGATTTATTCATTATTGTAATTGTTTTTATAAACTATGATTTTTTTGTTGAATTAATAAAGAAAAAAATAAAAAAAAATTTCGTTTGTATTTAATTTATATTAGTATCAAATAAGTAGATATAAGATTTGTAATAGAGAGATGGCCCACATTGTACCCAGAAAATGAACTAAATTTTGGTTGTATATTCATGTGCCGGTGAAATAAGAAAATAAAATTAAATGAAATCTACCATATTCGGAATGGTGGAATGCAATTATGCAATGTGGAACAACTCAACGGTTCAAGCAAGCTTGAGCATATGTCTAACTAATGTTCTAAATAATATATTGTTGAATTTGAAACTGATGGTCGAAGGCAATTTTTACGTACCGATTCAAATTAGAAAAATTATTATTTACTTATTCCAACTCTTCAAATCAGAAGTGAACTGATGTAAGATCTGCTACATTCACAACGATAGTTTTTAGTTTTTTCTATAACCAACAGTATGTAATAAAAAATTTTTACTATTCTTAGTCAAACATTTCTTTTTGTTTTACAAAATTAAAATTTTAAAACAAAAATTAACTAATAATTGAGAGCGGTCAATTAAAAATTTTAAAACTACTGGTTTACTAATACCCAACTAACATAATAAAAATTTAGAACAAACAAATAAAACCCCAGAAATTAAGAACAAAAAAGAGAAACAAATAAGAAAAAAATAACAACAACAACAACAACACAGATAGAAAGAATTCTAATTTTAATTCCTTTTAAATTAAAGAACACAACATAACACCAAAAAAAAAAAAAAAAAAAAAAAAAAGAATTGTAAAAAAAAAAAAATGTTTAACAGCAACACAAGGAAAACTAAAATCTTGATATCAAAATGTTTTTCTTAAAAGTTGGAGGTTTCTGAGGCGAAACCTTTTTAACTACATCACTACACTACACTTCTTTTTTTATCTTTTTCATTTTTATTTTATTTCCACTTTTTTCTTCTTTTTTTTTTGTTGTTCAAATGAAATTCAAAGTCAGAGTTCAAAACTTGTATGACCACCAACTACCACCGAAGGCGTCGTCGTCGGTCATAAACAAGAACACGACGAAGTGATTTTAACTTAACAAACCAAAAAACAAAAAAACAAAAATCAAAACCAAAAAACAAACAAAGTAAAAGAGAACCTATAAGAACCTAGTGGTAGAATTATAGGTAATGTTCTGGGTTAGTTTTTTTTGTAGTGTTATTCTTGAATATCTCATATATATACCTACAATTATATATATATATATATATGTACCTACGTTATGTTATTCAAAATTTCACTCCTGCCATCATTCCATTGTACCATATTATACATATATATATATATATATATATATATACATTCATTATGTATACCTATAAATAAATAAATGTAAAAGATACATATAGTTAAATCCGTATTTAAATAGACCAACTCTTAAAAATAATTCAAAGACCTCGAATTTTTTTTATTTTATTTTATCACGTGCTTTTTTTTTTTATTAAAAAAACCTGGATAAGGTTTTTTTTTTGTTATTTTTTGTTCTTTGAACTTTAAAGGTATTATGGTTTTGAGGTAAAATTTATATGGTGAGATATCTGATATTGTTTAGATTGTTAAAATATAAATAAAAAAAAAAAGATAAATAAAGGTAAGTGATTGATATTATTAGAATGGGGTACTGCATTAATATTGTTGAGGGTCAAGTCTGTAGGGATTTGAAAAACTGTATTGCAGCTGTTAAGTACTAAAAAATATAATTTTTTTAAGACAAGTTCAAGAACCGATTCGAAGTACATAGTGATGACTAATATCTGAAAAATACTCATATTGCGGTGTTCATATAATTTAACTACTTCAAAAGATAGATCAAGGCTTTTTTTGAGGATAGAACAGTATTTGCAACTTTATAAAATTGCACAAATATAGCAATCCAAAGGTGAAAAAATATATACATAAACAAATTGGGATATACAATATGGTCATATAGCTTTAGTTGTTTAATAGCTCGTCTAGTATTTTATTGGTGTTTATTTTTGCACAGTATTTCACTAAAGACTATCGGTGTATTCATAAATGTTGCAAACAGACAACAAGTTTGTACTTTGCAATAATGAATAAAAATTCTACCTAAATTTTACCTTTACTTGGCAATTCTGCAAAGCTTCTGTTCAATAATACTGACATTTTGAAAATAACATTTTTTTTAAATAACAAAACAAAAACTAAAATACTCAAAACAACAAAGAAAACTACTTCAAAAAATTTTATGCATACTAAAAATTTATTCTGCCAAGTTGCCGCCCAGTAGACTTTGAGTCTGCATTTATGAACAACATTCAGAAAATCTGACAAGTGTGTTCATAAATTCAGAATATGCAGATTGACTGCAGGTTTGCATTTATGAAAACAAGGTATGTCTATGTCACACTATGTGTTTCGAAGCCCTCTTTGATCTTCTACGATTGATTTTCTTCTATTTCTTGGTCCATATCCCATAGTATATTCATTTTATTTTTGTAAATACTTAAAAAAGTAATGTTTTGAGATTATTTACAATTTTGTGGAATTTTTCTTTAAAAATAAAATCTGCTATGTTATTATATCATCATCAGTATTATTGTGCTGTAACCCCATATGTCGGGGGTCTAATAGGATGGGTGATATGTTTTATGGTTATTGTATCCACCTTCACATGGTTGACCCTAGTAACTCTAGCAACCCTTGCGACCTGAAGAGGTAATCAAGAGCAAATCACGGTGAATCCTACAACAGTTTCGATTCACTCACGGTGAATCCTCCCACATTTTATTTCATGTGGTGGTGTCGAGCAGAACACCGAGATAACAGAATCGGATTGTGTTTATATATATACTGAACAAAATTGTTTGAACGATCAGTGAATGCTAGTATACCTGGTGACAATAATTTGGCTCTAGTGCACTTATACTAAAAAGCATGGATATATGTAGCTCATTTCGCTCAAATTCATACAATTTTGTCAATGGGAGAGCATTTAATAAAAATTACTTATTTTATAGGCAACTTTTTAACACATTACAAGAACAGAAATCCAACGACACAGATCTATGACAATTGTTAATCAGAGAAAAACAGTGCAACAGCAAACTAAAACCTAAATAAAATTCAAATTGTAACACGTTAAACTCCAGTTAATATTCTTGTTAATATCACCCTTTTTATATTTAAAACTTTTTTATTAATATTTTTTACATTTCGATACAATGAATATAATTTTAAAAATGTACGGACAATACAAAAATTCAATTTCAAAATACATACAGTTTCTTTCTTAAGCATTAAACTTTTAAAATTTCTATTAACTATAGGTACTACAAATTTAATACGAATTAAAGACTTCTGGAATCTTTTATTAGCACCAATTTATACCTTAAATATCCACATAAGAACATAAAAAAAAAAAACTAAAAAAAAAAATGTTCCAAGTTGAAAATATTTCTTTTTAATGATAGCAAAATAACAACAGAATTGAAATAATAAAATCAAGCTATAAAAGAATTCTACAAAACCATAAAAGAACACAAAAGAAAAACACTAAAAGAAAACCAAAAAATAAACAATTGGATTTTTCATCTTCTACTCAACTTTATATCTTTAATTCTCTCTCATTTAAAAGATTCAAACTTAAGAATTCGTTTTTTTTTTTTTTTGGTAATATCTGTGTTATATTGAGCCATGAAATCAAAAATAAAAATAAAAACAAAAAACAACAGCCTCGTGATATCTTTAAATATTCGTCGTAATCTCGAGTCGTTAAATCATCATCATCATCATCATCATCATCATTATTATCACTAGAATAGTAGTTATATAAATAAAAGAAAACAAAAAAAAAATTGGTTAGTAAATCACAATTGATATTGATGGAAACTACAATAGTTAACCAAAAATAAACATTGGTAACAGAAAATCCAAAAATTTAAATCGCGTTCTCCTAGACACAGGCATACTTATATATAATTATTTATATTTAAATACAGTACTGGTCATTAAATTGAATAGATAAAGTAGAAAAATAATATAAAATTTTATATTTAATTTGAATCAATAAGAGTGTTAGCTGCCCATTACAGATCAATGTTGAATTTATCAATTTTTGTATCCATATTTTGACATTTTGCAATGACATATTGTGGAAGTGTTTTGAATACATTGATAGTTTCAAAACATTATATGAATATTGAAAATATAATTTGTGGACGAATGTTTTTGACTTCACTTTAAATTGAATTTTTAAAGTAAATATTTTGTATAAAAGACAACAAATTATTTTTTTTCACATTTTAATATCAACTGTTTTATTATAACAATTTCTATAATTATTAAAATTAACATAAAATTTTTTTTTTCAAGAATAACTTTATAAATTAACATTATAACATTAGCTAAACATTCTAAAAAAATTCATTTTTTTAAACCCCCTAATTTTCACACTAAAACATTGATGTGAATATTGACGAGAAAAGAACTAGAACTATCATCAATAACTTCTCATCAATATATTGACAATTATTTATTTTTATTTCTTTTAAATTGTTAATTTGTATTGTTAAAATGTTTTTTTTAAATTGTCCGGTGTTAATTTTGTTTGTGATAATTTTTGCTTATGATATTAATTTTTATTTAATTATGTGATTATTTTAAATATGTAAATTATATTTAATTAATTATTTAATTAGAATTGTAGTATACACAATTTAATGATCACACTATTTAATCGTTTATATGGGTGGTATTAATTAAAGTCAATTTAAAATTCAGAGCGACAACACTAAAATTAGCTATTTTAAAGTTTGAGAAACTCTGTGTATAGTTTTGATATTGACATTTAGTTGATTATTAGTAATAGTAATATACACACGCGGTGGTAATGTTTATTTATTTTATTTATTTAATGTGTAGAACATAAGTTATTTGTAATTATAAAAAGTGTATAATAATAACTTAATAGTCTAATTAATAAATTAATTATAATTATAAAGAAAATGGTGCAAAAGTTATGGAAACAGACATTTGAGATCTAATTTGATCAGAAAAATTGAGATTCGTCCTATTTGATTTATTGTCAGTTTTACAGCATAAATATGCAAACAGTAGTTGTACACGCACTATACAATCTACACTCTAATAATTATTGGTTTATTTGTATTAAATACATAATAATTGATATGTAAATAATTGGTTTATTAAAAATTAATATTTTATATTATTAAAAATATATTTATATCTTATAGATATAATATTAAATTTGTTTTGCTGTCCGAAGCTTTAGCTACAAAATGTGCATTTACATTCTTTATAATACATATACATCAGACTTTTAGATTATTTATTAGGAATTTTTTTATGACTTTTATATTTGAATACATTGCTTGATTACATTTTAGTATTCGTATTACTCATTCGATTGGAATGAATATAAGTTGGGGAATTTTGTTTTTAATACAGTGACACACAGAAAACATCTGCATAATTATCATAATAATTTTTCCTCTTCTTGCTATTATTTCAATTTTTTATTTATTAATTTAATAAATAATAAAAGAATTATTAAAATAGTAAAAGAATTATTAATTATTTAATTAAATTATGTCATAAAAAAATTATTAATAACTAATACAGTTTTTATATAAACATATTTATAATATTATTGTACATTGTATCGAATTTCTACAACTAACACATTTCATTTTAGCAACACTGTTCTATTTCTATGACCAACACTGTACATGACAGTAAGTGTTGTAAGCAAAAATTACTTTTTTTCTCATTTTTTATTTTATTTTTTTTTTATTGAACTGAATGACAATTAAAATTAGAATTTAATACAAAAAGAGAATTAAATATAAAATTAAAGAATTGAACCGAAAAAGAAAATAATTCAGTTCATTTTTTTAACTAAAACAGAAAAACAAAAATAAGAATTGGAAAAAATAAAGAACGGATAAAAAGGTTTACGAACTAATTAAAATCGTTCAAATGTTTAAAAAATATACTAACAAATAGAGAGTTGCCAGTATATATGAAGTCTGATATACAGTCTGATAGTTAAATCTAAAATGTTTATAATTACTAATTGGGGTGGGAGCTTAAAATATAAAATAGTATATTTCATTTACTTTTATATAAATATTTGGTTGTTGGGCAACCTTTCGATCATTTACTTAGCTTAACATAGTAATAATAATTAATACTCTTTATAAAAACTTATAAATGAAAAAATAGAGTTAAGTGCCAGATCTGTGCTAAGCTACAAAACGTGATATTTTTCGAAATCGTCAACGAATTTCAGGCTTCTGAGCTTCTATTAAAAAGCCCGCTGGTTCTTTTCAGGGAGTTCAAATTATATTAAACGTTATAATCATAATAATTAAGTACTAATGATAAAACAAGTGGATCATGGGATGAATGAGATTTTTATTTCTAATCAACTAAGCAAAATACAAGGTTATATTTTTAGGAAAAATATGTTTTAAAAATATCTCTTGAATTCTTAATGATTGTATAACAATCTTTCAAAGCTTTAACAATAATTAAAGTTGTTAAATAGTTGTTCAAAAAATTTGTTGGTTAATCTGGGAAAATAATAATCTTAAGTATAGCAAGACAGCTTGAATTTGTAAATTAACTTAATAACCTTAATCTTCTTCCTCAAATTCTTATAAATATAATTGTTGTTGTAACCATATGATAGTGGCATCTCTGTAACGTTTTGACAATCTAATATCTATTTAACTATTTTGTGATCATCATTATGACACATCATCATTTTGAGCTCGAATTATACTGTATTCCATTAACCAAAAGTGGTAAATGCTTGTGGAATTTCCAAATTTCGTTTTTAGTTACTCGAGCTGTAATGGTGAAAGAATTTTACAGTGTCGTTGTTCTTGATGTCACATATACATTTTGTTTATATCACATAGGGATTTTAGTTAATTGAATATAATGTTCTATTTAGTTGATAATGCGACAATCATTGTAATAAATCATATTGCAAAATTTTCGGAATACAAACAATCAATTTTGTGATTAACTTCCCATATACTAATTCGTAATCTTTAAACTAACCTACAATAACTATATTAACTAGGCTAAAATCTGATTAATTTGAATCAACTTTATGCTAAAATCTGCTAAATTGAAATTAACTTTATGCTAAAATTCTGTGCACAACATAACATTGTTAATCCCATTACATTGACAGTATAAAACAAATCTGACAACAACTTTTCACTCTTAAATCGTAGAGACATGATCAGTTCAAGTTTAAAATTAGTCAAATTTCTAATTAATAAAATAAAATTTTATTAAGCTTAATTTTCAATTGTAATGCTTTCTTTAATTTTAAAAATTATTTTAATCAGCACATTTTATTCTATTTCAAATTAATTTCTCTCTCTCTCTCTCTCTTTCTCTCTATTCTTTTACTCTCTCCCTTTCTATGATTTTTTTGTTTTATTATCTTACTTAAAGATCTTTCAAACTGCCAAACACAAAAAAAAACAGAAATATAATTTAAAAGAGTTCAACTTCGATGAGTCGAATCCAATTATTCTAAGCATGGTTCATTAACTCTTCAATTATATCCGGTTACTTACTTTTTTAAGAATAAAAAAAATAAGACAAAAAAAACAAAACATTTTAAAATTTTCAATAGATAAAATAAAAATTTTAAATTCCTTAATGTGTAATTAATTACAGTACTTACAGAGTGTGAATAAGGGAAAGTTGGAAAATTGCAAGTTTTTTTTTTTTTATTATAACTGTATTTAAAGTATAATTTTAATAACCTTGAAATAGAAAAAAGAAATAGAAAATGAATGTTTAGAAATATTTTACATTCTTTTTTTTTTTATTATTGACATTTGATTTCTTATAATTGAGCTAATTAAAGTTAAAGATCTAAATTATTGGAAATATTTGATCTATAGTTAGGTTTCTAATAATTAAATTATAACTAGATATTTAATTTTTTTTTTTTAATTTCTTTTATTTTCATTTATTTTTAACGAATATTCGAATATTATATATATATATTACTCTATTGCAAAAAAGTTAACCGTTTGTATTTTAATACCGTTTCAGTACTGATATAATGATTTCCCATTTTTTTGCAATAGATGCGATGTAAAATCAAATCTTTTATCGATAGTGATTAACTGATTACAATTATGCACACAATTTTTTTTTTATTGTGATGATAAGCTTAAGGGTGGGCATACTTTTTTGCAATAGAGTAGTATATTCAAATTATGGTTATGATAAACTAAATGTGCCAGTCTAAATGATATTTTATTAGATGTTAAAGTTAATAAAAATTAAAGTAAAAATTTTTCACAAACCCAATAACGTAGTAATTAGAGAAAATATGAAAAAAATTGTTCAAATTGTTTCACTTTTATTAATATTTCGAATTTTAATGGTTATTTTAATTAATAATATACAATTTTAACGGAATTCCATGATCATATTGTAAATTTACAGTTTATTTATGACATAAATTATCTTATTTACGATAAATTCCCAAAAACTATTGATTTTTCGCAAATTGATTGCAGATTTAAAATCTTGGTTATAAATATTTTAAATAACGTTAAATGAGATAATGATAAAATTATCCTGTAAGTAAAATTATTGTGTACGTTGTAGTGAGTTTTATGGTCATTGTGTACAGTATTAATTTCCAAATAAGAGTCATTGCCCATATCAAAATAAAACTTATACAGTATGCAAAACTTGTACTTAGTAGCTTATAGTCGGATTTTGTCGGAAATAGCTTACCTCAAAATACAACTAAAAATATTATAGGTGTAGGTTTAGAGGAGATGCAGAAATAAGTTAATATTCAAATCAAAAGAAGTTGATGTACTCTAACTCTACCACATTATTTTAGTAATATATTTGAATATATATTATAATTATTTTAACATATTTTTTTGTACGAAGTATACATAACTTATTAATTTCTGCATTTATTCGCGCCTCTGGAACAATATTCATAAATGGACTAATAACGGTACCACAATAACGGTAGATCACTAAATCGCTCTACGAATCAGCCCGCATTTGTAACGATATACTATATATTAATATATTTTTTTAAGATATAAAATTAAGGTATAATAGTAAGTATGCAGTTTCATGAATAACCCATCATATCATCAAGAGTGATTGGGGAAATTATAACGTAAATGTACCAATTTCCGCCCCCCTTAAGGAAAAATTATTTTAAGTTAATAAAACAAGCAAAATATAAGCTTTTTTTAATTTTTTTTTTTCAAATTTCAATAATTAGTATTTTTTAATAAAAAAAAAATATTTTCATCTAATTATAATTTAATTTTTTCTAAATAAATAGTAAAATATTATAACTGCCAAAAAAAGTTTGATTGTACGTATTTCCGCTCGACAATTTCAATCTGAACTAATTCCGCCCTTATATGAACTCAGTTCCGTTTTTTGAACCTATTTGCGATTCACAGTACCTATTTACGATTTTATTTAAAAAAGCTATTTAAAATAATTATTAAGAGTAAAATTAATAATTAGTTTTTTAAATAATTAACTAGTACTTAGTTAAATTATAAAAATTTTTTATTATAATAAAAAATTAATATTACTATAAGTAATTTGAAAAAAAAAAAAAAAAAAATAGCTTTTTCATACAAATTTTTATAAAAACTCAAAATTTATTTGTAACAAAAAACACATATGCGAAATTAAATTTATAGGTCGTAATTAGGGCCAGCTTAGTTTGTTAAATTTCAATTTAAAATCATCCAGTTGTATCCTTATATAATCAAAAATAGGTAAATAACTTATTATAGGTAATTAATTATTTCGATATATCATTTTCCTAATTCCGCCCGGTCGATCGTAAATACGTACAACATAAATTTACGTGTCCCTAGTTCGCGTTCAAAACTAATTTGCAATTTTAAATATTTTTTATTTACAAATTGAAGAAAGTATGTATTATAATCTATTTAATAATATATCTTTTAAAATTATTGGAATAAAATAAATAAGTGAACATCGCATAGTTTAATTATTATGGTCTTAACAAAATACAAAATAAATTAAACGTTTGAACCAATATTTTCACTAAAATGTCTACCTAGTTTAGTTTTCTATCAATAACTTATTTATTAATATGACTACAAATGTGCATTATTTTGCATTACAACGAGGAAATAATATTCTTTTTTTATTTCAAAAATAAATTTTAAATATAAAGCGTGGGAGTATTGTATTTACAAAAAAAGGGTTCGGGCGGCATAATGTACTAGGGCGGTGATAGGTACATTTACGTTACGAAACAAAATTTTGTTTTAATTCGTAGGTTATAATAAATTTTCTAAATAAATTAAAAATAAAGTATTAAAAAAAAACTAACAAAAACATTTATATATAGAGGATATTTTTGAACGATGTATAAAAGTTGTAGGATCTTAAACCATTTTCATTGTCGAAATAAGTACTTTGGTTCAATTTCGCAACCAGATGCAATTCTTAATTTAATATTTTTTTTATACAAATAAATACCAAATAATGACATTCCGGAACCAATATATATATACTCCTTTGATCAGTTCTTGCGACTTCTATATTATTTATATATGTATACGATACGAGATTTGCAAAATAAAAATAGATAAAGTGAAACGGAAATTTATTATTATATATATTTAATACAACAGTAAAATGCATCAGTAAAAACAAATTCGATTATCAAAAAACAGTTATATAATATTATACTTTATATTACGAATTGTTAAACGCCATTAAAATTTTTATTTTTATTCTAACTATAAATTTTTAATAAGCTTATTTTTTTTATTTTGTAAGTATCTATTTTTTTTTTCAAATTCAAAATTAAATTAGTTCAACACTATTTTTGTAAAATATATTTTAATAAAATAATTAAAATATTTTAGTTTATATATGTATTTTAGGTTAACCCACCTACTTATAATATCTATTCACTTTTTAAGTTAACATTTGGTATGCAAGTGCTTGTCATAAAGTGGGTAGAATAAAAAGAATTTAAAGAATTTTAGTTAACAAATTTTTATTCAAACTCTATTTGCAGTTCAGGTCTATAAAATAGTTAAGTAACTGTGTAAAATGTTGTTTTTGTTTTAATTTATTTTTTTTATTTTATCATATAACTAGATTTGAATAAAAAAATTACTTTTCAAATTATTTTTTAATTCTGTCTATAAATATTTGAAAATATAATTACTGTATTAGTACAAAATTTTTGTGATATGAATCCTGACTAAATCCTAATGACCTCAGACTAATGAAGAAATTTGATATATAGTATATTTTGTATCATAGAAATTCTAAAGAAAAAATTTTTGTATGGCAAATCTCTGAGTAAATAGACTTGAAATTATATAAAAAACAAAAAACCTTGTTCCAAAAAAATTATGCAATATTTATTTATTTTCATTTTCAATTTCAATTTCATAAGCATTGTAAGCAGTAAGAATAATTTAAAATAAAAACCAAGTTTAGAATCGATGCATTTTACAACATTTTATCAATCCTAATATATTACTACACACTCATTAAGTTTATTGTAATATTATTCATATATAGATTCATTTTTATACACTCCAGAAATTTGTTAATCAATCTGGCGACAGTTTTCAAGTAATTAGATGGGATCAATTCTGGTTATCATGATCAAAATTTGTATGTCAATATCAAAATATGTTTCAAAAATTAAAACGATTTTTTTTTTTCATTCATCTGATATAGTCATATATATATATAGCTTAAATGGCAAAAAAATGTAATCTAACAATGTATCAAGCTTGAGTTTAGATTTCTTGGGAGACAAGATTCAACGCAACAATATAGAGTAAGCAATGCTTATGTAAAAATAATAATGATTGAAAACAGAAAGCAGTAATATCTAAATTATGCCCAACCCCTATACTCAGAAATTGAATGCAAAAAAAAAAAGGTTGATCTAGTGTGATTGGTGCAAAAAACGTCACTATTTTCATCAGTCTATCGGAAAGATAATTAGTTATTTAAAAAATTTATTTTCCTCTCACCAGTAGATTAAAAAACGGTCGGTTTTTGTACAAAAACCTTTAGAGATTGAATAGTATTGAATTTATCAGAAAACATGCTGACAAACACTTATTGAAAAAATATTTAGAAAAATTAACGGTTTTTTTTAAAAAAAGTACGTATATAAATTTAATAGTTAGACAATGTAATTTATTTCACTTTTTTAATTACATTTTTTAAAATTTAATACATTTTCGACAATAATTATAGTAATTTACAATTGCTATCGTAATGTATTTTCATTTGAAAAACAATTAATAGGAACAGCTTTCTTCGGAGTCACAATCATTATGTTGGAATAATCATCATATTTTATTTTAAGTTAAATAAGAATGTTTTTCTGTTTTGGTTGATATGGCTTAATAACTACAGTATTAGAAATAGTGGGGGAGTAATACAATTATCCTCTGTACTGTGATCATGTATGGTAGGTACATGGAATACGGGCTTCCTGCCTACATATAGTTAATATCAAATCCTAGTATATAATAGTTATATAACAAGAGTTTCAAATATGTTTTTTGGCATAAAAATTAATATAAATTGTTTTGTGGCTATAAAAGGATTAAAAAAATGATTCACGCAATCGTGTAATTATTAAAAAAAAATTATCTGCACTAAACAGTATGGTTGAAATATGAGAAAAACTTTTCAAAATACTGAATCCTTCAAACTTATATATACACAATTGAATTTTACTGTTTTAGAAGTATATATGCGTGTTAAGAAAATTATACTTGACTGAATATTGAGCAGACTGATGAGGAAGACCTTGTTATTACAATCATAAAAAATTTTAATGATAAAACTAAAAGTAAAATAAAGTGGAAATTATATCAGTTTTTCCTTTATTTTATTTTTACAAAACCTTTTTTTAAAAACCCTACTTTGATAATCAGTTATTCAAGGCAATAAAATTAGTAAATTTTTTAAAATTTCCTAACATACACACAATTCAAAAGAATTAAAAATTTTTATAATAGAAACATTAACATGAATGAATAATGAATAATTACGCTCATAAGTTAATATATTAAAAATAAAATATTTACTAAACTTTAATTTTAAAATGTACATAATTATGTAAAATATATTTCATAATATTATTAGTTAAACCATAATAAAAACAATTAAGCTTAAAAAATACAATTAATTGAAACCTTAAATGACATAAAAGCCTGTAACACAACGATTTTTCTTGTTCGTCTTTTTTACCTTACATACAATAGTTTTATGAAATAATATTTTAAATGTAACAATTTAATTATAACTATAATAAAATTAATTTAATATTAATGTTTAAATACATAGTTAGTCATTTAAAATTAAAATTCTTGAATTTTACTCATTATAAATCTAATTAAATTTGTAATTTCAATTACATAAATACAATAGAAATAAAAATAACTATATTTGCTAAAATAGAGTCGTCTGGACTTTTTAGATCATCATAACCATCATCATCATAATTTATAAGTGAAATAAAATTAACAAAGATATTATATGAATACCATCCGTGACATGACTTTAGTACAAAGGTGTTAAATTATAGCCATTATTATTGTTTAAAAAATAAAAAAATTGTTATGATCACCAATAAAAAATGAATTTAATTTTATTTAATTTTTGTATGCAATTTAAACAGTTAACTACAATAATAACATGTTTATAGAGCTTCTTTTTAACTTTAATTTAGTATATATAATAGTAATTTAAAAATAGTTAAATTAAATTATTTTATAGAAGAATAAATTTTATTTTTTTTTTAACTTTTATTTTACAAATTAATTAAATAATTTAACAACAGTAAAAATAAATTAAACTACTTATAATATATAATTGGGTATTGCTCGTGTTTAAATAATTAAATTTTGATCTTGGAAAATGAAAGTATAACTAATTTTGATTTTTTTCATTTGAAATATTAAAATTTTTAATTATTTCATGTGATTTAGTAAATTCGAAGGATTTTCAAAATAACTCCTCCAATGAAATAGAATTTAGTTATTCCAAAAAAAAGATCATATTTACTATAACAAATGCAAGCTAGAGCACTTGAATAGCTACAAATAGCTTGGAATAATATTGAAGATAACTTAACTTGGGAACAATTGAATTGAAAAGAAAAATTGCAGGTCTATTCAAATTAATAAATAAAAGGGTTCCACTAAAAAATAAGAGATTAATTTATTGTGAAATATTTCGTTGCGCAATTATATACGAATTTTAAATTTGGGGAAACACTGTGAACAAAAACTGAAACGGATTATAGTGCATTACAGAAAATGCAGAATAAAGCGATAAAGAACCTCTTTGGTTGTAAAATGCAAACTATAACGCAGGAATGTCCCAGTAAGCACAGAATATTGCAATTGAATCACATTATAAAATGCAGACAGCCCATACAAATATTAACACGAATACTAAGCCTGAATAATGAAGTACACATAACTATACTCAACTTGAAAAGCAACTCAAATCAGAATAGTATCAACAAAAGGATTAAACAAATATGAAACAATATAAAATACAGCATATAAAACGTATAATGAGTTGCCAAATGTGATCAAAGAAGCTACAAAAATATCTAAATTCAAAAGTAAAATTATTTTCATCAATTAAATAATAATAATTAATATGTATATCTATCTCAAAAAAAAAACATATATGAAATAATAATTTTTCTTAATTTAAAATGGCGCTGAACTTAGACTGAAATAGTTATAACTAATTGTATAAAATTAAAACACTGTGTACGAGCACTGGGTCTCATTGAGTAAATAAAAAAAAAAAAAACTAATAAAAAAATTTAAATAACTAAATTTTTATAATTTTCTATTTCAAAAATAATTAGTCAAAACATAGTTTAAATGGATCTTTATACTTTCCTACCGTACACTAGTAATAGTAAAAGTAAATTGAGAGCTTGAGAAAACAAAACAAGATTGAGTGGGAAGTTGACAAAAATTTTGTCAATAACTATTCATTTTAAATTTTTGTAAATAAATTACGTAGGAACTATCCTCGTACCTCGTTGATTCCACATTCTAGACGTTCCGACTATATGAACGAATTTCCATAAACAATTTTGAACCACCTTGGTATAATTTTATACTAATTATAAGTATTTTTTTCAATTACCTATAGAAAATAAATAGAAAAAAAATTTTCCTAATTCATTTTCAGTGTCAGTTTTTCATTTTCGGATACTATACGAAATTTTCACCTTGAAATGCAATTCAGGATGATACTATAAGTAATTCTAACTTTTTTGATTCATTTATTTTTTTTATATATTAAATGTAAAAAACCCATACAATAATAAAATGTATAATAATTTATAATATTACAAGAATCCTCCTCCCCACATGACGTATGTATGACATATTCAACATTTTAAATGTGAAGAGGTTCTTTAGAACTCATTTATTTATTTATTTATGTTTTTAGTTCAAGTAGACTATACTTATCTATAAAATTCAGCTCGTTCGTTTTCAATTCAATATATTTTTAGGTTGATTAATTAAATCTAAATTTTATCAGATTAAGATAAATAAAAATTTTATATTTATATTCAAGAATGATGAGCTATTTTTTAAATAATTTTATTATAGTTGAAAAAGTAAAATATTTCATAAAATTCAATTTAAATGAATTTTTGGTATCATTTTACTCAATTTTTGAAATTAATCATTTAATAAAATATTCACAACTAAAGGATATAATACTAACAACATTGAAAATGACACAAGATAATATTATCTAACTCCTGAAAGTACTGAATATGAATACTAAAACCGAAATTTTTGTAGGACACAGATTATGTGAATAAATACGAGTAGAATACAGTGAGGTATATACAATTTAATACCACAAGGTGATTAACCAAGCCCTTAGCTATTCAACCTGACTGAGATCAAATAACAACAAGCGTTAGATATACTGGAAAATGATACAGTTGTAATTTCCAAAAGTGAAGCTAGTTTATCAATAATTATTACTTAAATTTTTCAGCAGCAGAATAGAGCATTGAGTGATAAAACTAATGTCGTGATTATAAGTAATATATAAAATTAAATATACAACTGTTAGTTATAAGGCAGTACAAAATAAATACTCTTTCTTTCACATATTATCTGGGACCAAAATAACTATTAATCACTAATCAGGCTGACCAAAGAGATATTGAAGGGACATTAAAGCCATATTACGGTTTCATTTGTAAGGATTCGTAAAATTAATTTATAAAAATTTTGTTTAAATAAAAGATTATTATTTAAAAAATAAATATAATTATTATTATTATTACATATTAATTTATGATATTTTATTAAATTCTTAACTTTAAAATGGTAAAATTTCTTTTTCATAGCATTGATTAAAATTCCCTCAGCTTTAGGTGCCTATTACACATCATTCTTTTCATCAATCTTCTTGTCCATATATTGACAATATTATATTGATGAAAAAAATGATGAGCGATTACACATCAATCATGCACTCATCAATTTTTTATCCATATTTTGACATTTCGCAAGGACATATTGTGGAAGTGTTCAGAATATATTGATAATTTCGAAACATATATGAATGTTTTTGACTTCAGTTTAAATTGAATTTTTAAAGTAAATGTTGTGTATAAAAAACAACAAATAATTTTTTTGCATATATGAATAATATATCAATTGTTTTTTTTACAATAATTGCTATAATTATTAAAATTAATATAAAAATTGTTCTTTTTAGAATTACATTATAAATTAATATTATAACTTTATCTGAACATTCCCAAAAAAAGCTATTATTTTACCTCCTCTGATTTTGACATCAATATTGATGAGAATTTTGATAGCAAGATTGATGAGAATAGAACCATCATCAAACATTTCTCATCAATCAACGGTCAATATATTGACAATATATTGACAGTATATTGACCATTGACTGATCATTGATTGATGTGTAATAGGGGCCTTATATTATTAAAATTTCATGTCTCCGCTGCTATAAAATTGAAAACAAAATGTTTTACGTATTCATTTTACCTATTGTTACGTTTTAACTGCAGCCTATGTTATCTCAAGACGTGTAGTACGCCTACAAGCTGTCTCAAGATAAAAAAGAATAAGAAATTTGATGTGATGTTTACCAATCGGTTACCTGGGCTACAAGTAAATTTAAATTATTTTTTAAAATCCTAGAAATTAATTTTATTGTATAAACTGAGTTGAATCAAACCGTAATACTATTATTTATTTATTTATTTATTCAGTGGGTCTGCAGATAAATCTACAAGCCAACTTCAGGTCCTGTTCCCTTTCAGAGTGTCAATCTATTTTGAAGCTATTTCCTATTCCTAATTATTAATTCGATTCCTATAGTTTTTGTAAAAAATTACTACAATATAACACCTTTATATAATTTATGCAAAATAATTAACAAAAATAATTTTTTGAAAATATTTATAAAAATAAATTAGTTTTAAGAAATAATTTAACTATTAATTAAACAGAAGCTCATTTACATTTTATTTCTTTTGTTGTATATTTAATTTTATATGAATGGTATATTTATGTATCAGTATATCACATTCCAAAAAATAAACAAAAAAATTAATTAAATATTCCATATATTTTGAAAATAGGTTCTAATAACATATTCGAATAACGTTCTTTGATAATAATTAATTAATATTCTATAGCTTTCTATACATAAAAATAAATAAATCAAATATAAATTTCTTTGAAATTTATTCTAAATTTTAATTTATTTTAATTTTTATGAATTTTGACACTTTTATGTTGTTATGAAAATTTAACATACAATTAATTAAATAAAATTTACAAACTATGTATTTATAATTAAGTATATCGTATAATAATATTGAAAGAAGGTATGTATTATGAAATGAAATTCAATATGTAAAATAGTTATAAGTCTAGAGAATTATGCTTTAAATGTAATATTTTTGGATGAATTATATCAAACTTATAGAACTTAATGAGTTTAAATAAAAAATGTATTATATTAATTAATATTAACACTGATAGCATATGATTTTATTAATTTTTTTTATTATAAATTTTTATTTTTTCCTACTATTTTCACATTTTTAAACTAATCTATATCCTATAAAAATTTACAGAAATACCTCTTTTATTGTATTTTATTAATATCTAAACAAATTTTTAGTTTTCATGTTTAATAATTTTTAATAATTTTTAATACTATTATACAGATTTTGCAATAATTTGTCTCTAAATTATGATATTGGAAAAGTAAGGAGTAAGACCTAACAATTGTTGTTTAAACTGATAGAAAAATGATAAAATAAAAAAAGTGGAAGTGTAAAGACCTCGTGAATAGATACGAATTGTTGCAATTTCATTTCTATTCGAAATTATTTATTAAATTTTTATTTATATATACATATATTACTTATTTATATAATTTATTATAGATTTGACACAATAGTTCAATCGGGCATTTGGAATAAACAAAAAGACTTTGAAAAAGGATCTGGCAAATAATTTTGAAAAAATTAAAATTGAGGAGCGTTTTTTAAAAACTCGATTATTACATTCTTGACAAAAATCAAATACGTATATCAAACTTTGCTAAATTCAGAGCTCTATTAATCTGTGATATGGTATTTTTTCTGGATTTTATTTATGTAAAGTTATAGTATTTTACAAAATTCTATAATTACTTCAATTTTATTTCACAATGCGACATGTACTGAAGTTAATTCAACCTTCGATAAAATTTAAAATAATTCAAAACTCGATAATATTCAATAGCAGAAATGAAGCCTACACCATATGAAAACAATAATAATGAGAACAGTATTATATTTGATAAAGACAAATCATAACACAATATTAAGTTATTCTTATTTGATGTTATATTTTAAATAATTAGTTGTAAAGTCGAGTGTTATTCAAAGTATTAGTTGCAAAATGTCCGAATTGTTATAATATTTTCAATTAATTATCTGAATTAACTTATAGAGCAAATATTCAAATAATTTCAAACCGTAAACCAAAACCTATTAATTTTTATAATACACAAAATTTAATACTTTAAAAACCACACTAAACTAAGCTAACTTATATATTAACCATTAAAAAAAAATAGCTATTAAAATAGGAAATCCATGAGAGATTATGTGAAAATGCTACCATTAGAAATATCTGTTGAAGTCTAAAATATAATTTGTCTATAACAAGGATATGAAAAATAAATGTACTAGTAAAGTCCAGGTGACTATACCAATTGCTAGTACAAATGTAGAAAAAGTTAGAACTCTCATGTCACAGAAAGCTACATATTAGAATAATGAGCATTATTAATAGACCTAGTTCTATATTCAGAGAAGAGAAGAGGCTAACCAGGCGATTTCATTCAATTTAAATTTCAGTCGCAGTTTGAAAAATAGGCCCGAAAATAAATGTGAACTTAACTTGGAATTATATCTATTACAAAAATATTTCATTACTACATAAATCTATTTTAAAAAGTTTTCTAAGTGGAATTATAAAACAAAATACCATAAAGTAGCCTAAATAAGCCCTTTTTGTAAAATAATTAAGTACGTATTTTTTTACCTATAGTTAGTTATTAAG
The DNA here is from genome assembly GCA_963942445.1 of Argyra leucocephala. Taxonomy (NCBI): domain Eukaryota; kingdom Metazoa; phylum Arthropoda; class Insecta; order Diptera; family Dolichopodidae; genus Argyra; species Argyra leucocephala. The sequence goes on from OZ012678.1 coordinate 158,347,607, forward strand.
ATTTTATTTATTTATTTATTATGTTTAAATCAAACATATTACAAAAACTTAATCTAAAAACAAGTAAATAAAAAAACAAAACAAATTAAAATTTAGAAATTAAAATTAAAATTAGAATTGCTCGCTATTACAAGTAAATATCATCATTATCCTGTAACCCCATATATCGGGTAGGGGCCGGAACAAGTACATATATATTTTGTATATTATACTATCTCAGTCTAAACAAAAAAATTTAAAATTGTATTGGTATTGTTAGGGTAACTGTGAATATAAAGATATTTTTAAGATGAATTTGTTAACGTAAATCAATCTAATCCTTATATTCATTAAGTGCCATAAACATTCTATTAACTAGTTCATAATTCCCTCATTAGTTAGTTCGGTAAAATACCAAATTAAAGTCATTTTCCGATCGAAAACGAGTACTTGCAGTCAAATGAGAGCTTACCAGTCGTTCAGTCTGTGAATCAATTAATCCATCAAAAAATTGGTCGAGGATATAATATCAGCTACAATTCTTCAGGACTCAAACGAATTTAATTGAATCAGTTTTAATCGGTTTGTATGCAAAGGGAGAATAATAGCATTAGATCAAGATAAGCTACGGAGGGTAACACGAAGAAATTTTGTTTGGCTTGCTTTCAATATATCAATATGATTGCGGAAAAATGGTGACCAAACAGGGCTTACATACTTCAGATTTGGACAAACAAGACAGTAGTAATCAATACGTAGTCAATATTGTCAATTGTGAAATCATAGTAATTATATACCCCTTATACAAGCAATTATAGGCTATTATTGGTTATTTCAATAAATAAATAAATAAAATAAATAAATTATTATTTAAATATCTTATGTTGCATTTTATTTTAAACAATTAATACAAAAATACATTGTAAAATATAAAAAAAGCGCACTATAGACACACATCAGAATAACTTAAACCATTAATGATTAGAACTACCCATCGAATTCAAAAAGGAAAATATCAGTCGGACGTTAAAAATTATTACTTATAAAAATATCCCTCTATACTACTATAAATATTATGATGCTTAATTACAAAAAAAAAATGATAACATTATTATTACAAATTAAAAAGTTAAAATGAATTGATTACGACTTTTTAACGATTGTGTTATAGGCCATACAAAAATAATAATAATAAAAAAATATTCAAATATATTATTTAAATAAAAATAATTAAAGATTTAAGATACCTTTTTTTAATTTAAATGAATAATCCTTAATATTTTTGTATAGTTTTTTATTTTAGTTTTGTTTGTTTTTTTTTTGTTTTTGTTTTATTTATTTTGGGCAGTTATCGAAAATTCAATTAATTTTGAAATTCAAATAAAAATTGACTAGTAGATATTATGGTATCCATCAGTATAATTGAAAGAAGTAACTTTTTTTTGTTAATAAATTTTTAACTATTTTATTTTTTTTTAACTATTTTCTTCTTGTAACTACTTTTTTTTTTGTTATTTAAAAATGCAAGTTTCACTTTTTCTTTTTCAAATAATCATTCTTTATTTTTGTATTTTCAATTTTTCCAAAAAAAAAATTTCTTTCCTTTTTTCTATATTTTTTTTTGCTTTAAATCAAACTCTAAAAATCAAGCACAAAATTTGATTTGAATCTCATATAAACCTGTATGTATGTAATAAAAATATATTCATACAAATGAAAACAAGAAAAAAAAATTAAATAAATATAGAAATTTCTTAAAAAAACAGAACGAAAATTGCACTTTACAAGATTAACCAAAAAACAAATATTAAAAAAAAAAAAAAAATTAAATTAAATTTTCCTCAACAAGTTTTTTAAAAGCCGAAATTCGTTTTGCTTCTTATTATTTTTTTTTTTCGTTATTGATCGTTATTCCTCCAAACTTTAAACTGGAAATTCAACAAAATTTTCGCTTTTTTTTTCTTTTTATTATTATTTTTTTTATTTTTATTTGATTAAATTTCTATTAATATCTTTTTTTTGTTTGCTTTAAAATATCTAAAAATTCAATATTCAATTCGTTATTTTACTAATAATATTTAACAAAAAAAAAAAAAATTCTAACTCTTTTCGTCACAAGATACAATTTCATGTACATAGTAGTTTTTGTTTCATTTTATTGCAGTAGTTTTAAAGTAGCAAAAAAAAATTTTTATATTAAAGAAGACGATGAAGCAGGAGGTGTAGGAATACTAAGAGGAGTAAAATAAGGAAGAAATTTATTGCGTTGAAAATCACTTCTTCCAAACAGGTAGTTGATATCGCGTTATTTATTTTTTTTATTACTACTTTTTTTGTTGTTTTTATTTCAAGACTCGTATAGAATATTATGTACTTTTATAGACATATATCTATTTATATATATGTATAAACTTAACTATAATATTATAACGGTTTTTTTTTTATTTTTAACTACTTCTTATATTACTACTACTGCTTTATTAATTTTTTTTTTGTTTGCTTTTAAAGAACATATCATAGAGATCACTTAATAAATGCAAATTAATTTTAAATGGAAACTAGTTATTAATTTTCACTCAAATAATTAAATTATTTTTTTTTTTTAATAAAATAATTCTCTTCGTTGAAATAATATTATTATTTCACAAACAAAAAATAATATTTTTAGTTATTTTTATTTTAATATATTTTTTTTTTAATTTAAAAATTACATTATTCAGAGAATTTATTTAAAATTCAGTAATTTATTTAATTTTCAATTTATTTGTTTATAAAATAAAAAGAAATAATAAAAAATATATATACATATATATATATATCTATATATATATATTTTCTTTTTTAATTTAAATAATTCGCGTACAATAAAACCGCCCAACCATACACGACGAGATAAAAAGCTCAACTGAAAAAACTACATAAAATAATAATTTTTTACACAACTAAACTAAAAAAAAATATAAAAAATAAAATAAAAAAACTGACAAACGAATGAAAAAAAAAATTATAATAAAATGTGCAACAACTAGCTAACGAACATTAAAAAAGTTGTAGAAATACAATACACAACAAACACACAAATCAAATATCATAATAATAATACATAAAGTAACAGTAAGAAGAAAAAACGAATCCACACACAACATACACATACATAATTAATATAGTAGATATGCTCCACCATGGCAATATTCATTTTTCGTATAGAGGAGATACTCCAACTCAATTTAACAGTAAGAATAAAATATATACTCTACTAAGCTGAACTAACTATATCTTTTATTTCTTAATAACATAACCAGAACAGAATCATACAATAATTTTGTTCAAACATAATAATCACAACACATATTACACTCAAGTTATCTCTAAAGAATAACATAACGGATATTAAAGTCTCAGACGGATACATTTTTAGAGAATTACTATTTAGCAGACATTTGTAAAATTCTGTAATCCATTTAGAGTTGATTGATACAACAAAACCTTATCAAATTCAGACAGTATGCAACAACATCTTAACTCAGTAAGTATAAAACAAAATTAGTTGAATTTTTCATTCCAATTTCCAATCCAACAAAAATAATATTATGTACTGTATTGAAAAACACTCATTTCTCTTTCTGTAAAATTATAAAATAAAATTTCACTCAATTTTCTCCTCTCTACATAAAGGTGATTATTGTATGAATGTGTTGTCCAGGTAAAAAAATAATTTAAACACATATTAAAAAACCGGTGACTTTGTTTATGTTTTGTTTCATTCTATCTTATACATTTTTGATAAAAAAGAAAAATTAAAAACAAATTCTACACAAGTCTCCAAAATTGAGAATGAAATATGTTATTCTCTTCCAATTAAAAAAAAAAATACTAGTCAAGTAAAAATTCATAATATGTTTGTGTTTATTCGCATTTTATAATAAAAACAAAAAAAAAAGTATTTTGAAAATGTATGAGTAACTTTAAAAAAGCCGGTTTTATTTTGATTAATTTTATATTGATAATAAAAGAACACCAACACAATAAAAACAACAATAATAAGGAAGAGGATTTAAAGAAGAAAAATAAATTGTTTGTACACCTTCTGCTGAACTTGAGTTTTTTAATATTTTATTTTTCAACGTATATACATAGGTATAATATATTTTTTTTTTCTTTTTGTTTTTCTGAAAATTTATTTTACTGCCTTTACTGTCTACTCAATTTAATTATTCATTTTCTTTTTTTACTTAACAGTTTGAGTGAAATGTACCACATTGAATTCAAACATAATGTATGATATGTAATTGCCGTGTATGATGAAATTGATATTGACCTTTAATTTTAGTATGTTGTATTTTTGTTTTTTTACACGCATTATTTTAATTTGTATGAGAGTTAGTTACAAGATTTGATTTAATTAAAATGAATTCAAGTTCATGTTCATCACTTGTGAAAAATAAAGATTATCGAAAACAATTGATTGTTATTTAAATATTAGATGAGATTTCTGTTAATTGTAATTAAATTAAGACATTTTTATTATAGAACGGTAAAAAAGTTACAAAATGTTAATTCATCTTCCAGTATACTATTTGATTCAATATATTCTTTTCAATATAGTTTGTTCAACGTTAAGAACCTATACTTTTTTAATATAGTGGTATTTTTTTTATATTCGGTACGCAATATGTTGAACAGCATTCAGAACTGAAAATACAGTAAAATATTGTGAAAAGTTAATCAATATATATTTGGTCTAATTACCTATGTCACGAAAATTACTGCAGTGTGACAAAATGAAAATTTATTTCATTCTTCAATATTCAAAGCTCATATATAAACAAATTATACAAAGGGGTTTTCCATTATATTTGTATTCCGCTGCTTCCAACAAGATGAGTAGTTTAATCATGAATCATTAAAATATTATTATGAATAAATAAAAATATGAACATCACTGTGCTGCAAGCCTATCAGTGAGTCATATATTCCCGACGTAACATTCGCTGATGTTCCAGCATTAAAAAACATATGCTTCTCGTCTCCATTTGAATATCAACTCAAAACAAAGTTTTTTATTTCCGCAAAACAATTACTTTTTGTTAGAATATCATCCAATTTAAGCATAACATTTTTGTTACAAAGGCTATGTTTTTTCTTACTCTAATCTCTTTGTTGTTACTTCCATGAAGACAGCGATGTATACTCTCCAATCTGGTTTAAAATTTCATACAACGACGATACCATGATAATGATGTGGAGATGAAAAAAGAGGTAGTTTTGTATTTCAGCAACAAATGAAGAAATAGTCAGCATTGCCTTGATTTGTTCTCTATAGTATCTTGCTTCTGTGTGTTTTCCTATAAAAAAGAATTTTAGCAATGCATAGTGAATTTTTAAAGGTGGCAAACCATGGCAATATAATAAAAATATTTTCTTCTGTTTGTCAATATTTTGCTTTACAAAATAAATATTTATTTGAACTTGATAATGTGCCTTCATTGATCAGTTAGAAACATTTCAAAGTGGCTAATTCAAAGACACTAACCAGGAAAATTTAAAAAGATTTTAATAATTACTTCATTTTTTGGGTAATTTTAATTGTTTAGACGACTTTAAAAAATACTTCTAATTTGAAAAAGGCTTCATATTTCATACTATTTTTATGATGTCTTGCTAATTGGTTCTTGTATTGAATATACACTTCCCCCCATATATTGGTTTAGAACTTGGATATGTTTTTTTTTATAAATTAATGGTTTATCGGTAGTTTTAAATTTTTTTTGCGGTAAAATTTTTCTAATAAAGCTTCATATTTAAATATTTGGGTTCCTGTCACTGCTTTTTGCTCTAAATAATTAATTTTAATTGTTTAGACGACTTTAAAAATACTTCTAATTTGAAAAAGGCTTCAAATTTCATACTGCTTTTATGATGTTTTGCTAATTGGTTCTTGTATTGAATATATACTTCCCCCCATATATTGGCTTAGAACTTGGATATGTTTTTTTTTATAAATTAATTGTTTATCGGTAGTTTTTAATTTGTTATGGTTTAAATTTTAGAGCAAAAAGCGGTGATAGGCCTAAATAATTAATTTAGAGTCTAAATAATTAATGTTAATTGTTTAAACGACTTTAAAAATTACTTCTAATTTGAAAAAGGCTTCATATTTCATACTGTTTTTATGAGAGTTTTGCTAATTGGTTCTTGTATTGAATATACACTTATATATTGGTTTAGAACTTGGATATTTTTCTATAAATTAATTTTTTATAGTTTTTAATTTTTTTTGCGGTAATATTTTGACAACGCTTCATATTTAAATATTTTGGTTCCTGTCACTGCTTTTTACTCTAATTCCACCAAGGTGGAAAGTTTCACAGACATTATTAGCGTATCAATATATTTGATATATATGGGGGGAAAACCGATTTTATAGCCGAAAATTACCTCCTTTTTGAAATATACAGCTGGGACGGAATAACATTTTAAATAGTCTTATACTTTTATTCGTTAAAAAAAAAATACGTACGCTACTACAAAATATATTTTTTATTTTTTCTGTTCTCATTCTACTCTTCTTATGAATATAAAACTTCAAGGTGCAAAGTGGAACCATCAGGGTTCCAAAACTATGTTTCATTTAAGCCATCAATTCTTTTTCAAAGTATGTAGAAATTCATCTACTCATCTATTATTTAATATAAAAGACAAATTTAATTTCCCATGGGATATCAACCCGTTCTTGCAACATAGTGAAATTGTATTTCTTAATTTGCACTTCTACCGATTAGCCTATTATAAAAAAGGATTTTTTTATTTACTTTTCTTAATACAGTAGGAAAAATAAAAACTGCGTTATTGTACGAGGTTGAAAACTATAAAATATATATATATATATATAAAATAAATTTATGCAATTATAAATTTTTTAAGTGTAAAATATTAAAATTTCCATGTCATTTTACTTTAATAAAAAGAACAAGTTCAATTTATTAATTAATATTCAATCTTGATACATAGATATTTTATATCACCATTGTATCTATAAATATTATTATTATTTGTGTTAACAAACAAAATTATTATCAGGAATTGTTGCATTCATCATAACACTACTAGAACTCATCAGATAAAATATACTATTCCTTTATGAGCTTCTGACATTTGAAACGCAAACAAAAAATGTTTGCTCCTCCGTACTTCATTTTGTAACCATAGAATTTTTTCTTGAATCATGAAATTTTCACAAACAAGATTACTTTGATTATAATTAACGAATAGTACTAAATTTATTTTAAAACCTCAAATTTCGAGTCAATTCCAATATTAACAAATATACGCAAATAATTAAAAAAAAAAAATACTTTTTTTGTATAAAAAATCTTAAATTGTATAGAATGAAAAACAAAATTTAAGTTATGAAAATTTAATTAAAAAAAAAATTAAGTACACAATGTACAAAACTTATGCGATAAAAAAAATTTATCTACAAAACCGGAAAATATTTGAATATTTTCAACGACATTATCATCGACAAATGAAAAATTTCCACTACAAATAAGACGAAATTAATTAAATTTTGTAAACAAAATAAAACCCCAATTTAAGCCTTAACCCCACTTGACCCAAAATATTTTCTTACTTATAAATTTATTTATTTTTAAAATGTAAACAAATTTTCCAACATCAATTAAATCAATTGATTACATTCAAAACAAAAAAAAAACATGTCTTAAATTATTAAAAAAAAAATACTTTTTATTTCCCATAAATCTAAAAATGTTCGTTGTAAAAAAAAAAAAAAAAAAAAATCTTAATCATTAAAATGAGACGATCATTTTAATGTTTTTTTGTAATTTCTAGATATTTATTAGAACTTATAGGAAACCAAAGAGAATCAAAATTCTTTAAATACCATTAAAAAATAACCTCAACTTCAAAACAAACCTTTTTTTTTAATAAATAAAACTCAACTAAGACTATTTAAGAGCCTCCTTTTGTTTTATTACATTTTTTTTTCTTCTTAATCGTATAACCAACCCAGAAATTCATATCTTATCATTTTTTTTTAATCATCATCATCATAATCATCATCATTGTCATCATTATCTAAATCATTACCATCATCAAAACAAAAACAAAAAAATATTTAAATATAACTATCGTATCCATAATTAAATGGCATATATGAAGACAAAAAGAACCCCCCGCTGATAACACATAGCTATTACACCTGTGCTATATATTTTGGTTTTTTTTTTTGTTTTTTCTCTAAAGAGAATCAATAAAAAGACACATAAATAATATTCACAGATATAAAAAAAAAAAATTAAAATAAAAAATCAACCACCAAAAAAAATCTTCAGATTTATCGACAGGCAAAACAAAACATCATAACCAAATCAAATAAAAAAAAAAAAAAAAAATTAACCAACTAACCAAAAAAAAAAAAAACACAACAACAACAATAACAAAAAATGTAAATTACTATTAAATCAGGTAACACAAAATTATCTGATTGTAACCTTGGACCGTCAAATTTGTGTTTTATTTATTTTTTTTTTTCTGTTTTTTTTTTCGTCATCATCAACCAATTTATTAAAACCAACAAAATATAAATAAAAAAAAGTAATAACAACAACAAAACAATAATATAAAATTATTAAATCTCCTCTGTCTTACATTTTATTCCTATATACACCATACACCATAAAACGAAAATATTAAAAAAGGCTGGTTGCTTGCCTTATTGCCCGATTGACCGCTCCGATCTATACATTATGTGTTAGCATTATGCGACAGCATGACTTTTCTTTTTAAATTAAGAATAATTTACACAGATGGTTGGATATGAGCATTCAAATAAATAAATTCTTCTTTGATTGATTCTTAAAATTTGATGTTGATAATAATAATAATAAACAATGATAATAATTGATAATTGATGATGCTGATGATGATGATAAACAAAAGGTTATCAAGCAGGATGATTAAATTCATACAGAGAGCGCAGTGAACAGCGATACAAATTTTTAAAATTAAAATTTAAAATATTGAAGCATTATGCAAAATTCTAAAAGCTAATTTAAATTAGATCTTATTGGGATTATAATCGATTTGGAAAACAAAAAAAATCTATAATTTATGACGTCATTGTAATTGAAATAAAATAATTTTAAAGATTATTTTAATTTAAAAATAAACACAAACAATTTTTTCTTTTTGTTTTTTAATAAGGAAATTGTAGAAATTTGGGAAGATACTGAGTATGGAACTTTAACAAACTAAAACCATCAACAATGACCGACCGATTTAGATTGATTAATGGTTTTTTTTTCGCTGAAAATATTGTTAAGCGTGTTTTGGTATTTAATTATAAAATAAAATACCAAAGCGTTTTCGGACCCATTAATTGATGAGGTGCTTTTTTTGTAGACAATAGAAATATGATTATCGATCGATATTGAAGAGAACTGTTATTTTACAGGTCTAATCACACTTTGTAAGTGATTACAATGTTATATTATATACTTCTTTTACTGCGATAGTATAACTGAATTTATTTTATCACAATACAGGCCTGTTTTACTTATGTTAGATTTCATTTCATTTTGTTTAGGTGGCCAACAGATCATGTGGGTCCTGGTCCTCTATTTTTTTCGCTCACCGGCAGATTCTCTCTCCAGTTGAAAATGCGAAATTGCTTTAAATCTGCCGATATTTCATCTCTCCAACGAAGGTTTGGTTTGCCCCGACGTATTGTACTTTCGGGTCTGAATTCTTTTGGCTGGGGATATGTAATTACTGTACCTAAATATGTACTTATGTAACATACTTAAAATAATTGAATAATTCTTAAGTTAATGCCCTCATACAGCCCCATACAACGGATTTTAACATTAATAAATAATTAAATTATTCTTTACTCACAGTTCAGGGTTCCTGAGCAATTACCATAAATAAATTCAAAAACAAAAAGTGTCAACAAAATAAAATTTCCATAACAAATAGTCCAATATTATGGATGATAATGCTCAAAATTGAAGGCTCAAGAATTAATAACTAATAATTTAAGTGAATTCAAATTAGCTTTATTTTTAGTCATTTTAAAATAATTAATTTGACATAACATCAAACCAAAACAATGTTCTGTGTGTGAATCAGTTTTTCAATATTTTATCGTAAAATAGGGTAGAACCTAAGCCTGGTATCTCTAATTACGTAGCAACAATAACGAAGTGTATTTAAATACGCCTGTTCTCAACTCGTTAACAGTTACCTATAATTTTTTTTTACATTAAATTAACTCTTAAAATTACTAACTATTACTTTTGGTCTGCTAAAGTAAAAGTGTATGTCATATTAAATTTTCTAACAAGATCTATATTAGACTCTAAAGAAGCTAAATATTATTAAAACTTTCAACAAAATATCAATTAGAGCCGTTTTCTTAAAATGGAAACCAGTATTAACAGCTTTTGATTATTTTAATTTATTCTCCCTACATTTAGAATCATTCAAGCACTTTCCTATTAAGAAAAAATTATTGAAACTGCTGCAAACAAACAATTTTTTTTAAAACTCTCTATTTTGATTGTACGCACAAACTAACGCAATTCGAACCTATTCTCAAATTTCGCTTACAGCAACTACAAAACTTAAATATTCTCGGAATGCGAGTAATTCAAAATATGATGCTTTGGAATGACCATATTTTCGATATTGCGAAAAGCGTATTTTTCACCTAACAGGCTTAGTGCTCTTAGTTCCTGCACTAAGAGAAATAATATGTTTGATCTGAGTTGAGAATAATATGTTGATTTGAGAAATAATATTTATTTTCAAATAGCCTAGTTCAATTTTATATTTAAGTTATTACCAGATTATACTGTAAGTTATATTTTGTCATTTACTTTATCCAAATGACAAAGGGTACTGCACCAGATCAACCCAAAACATTTGCTGTTTGCAGGTTTCCATTCCCTTACAATTTTTAATATTTGATTGCAAATATCGATATTTCGGAAGCAACATACTAGTGCTTGTGACTAACTAATTTTATTCAATTTAAATTATCACTAAAAATAAAAACCCAATTACGAAATTAAAAAATGGAATAGTCATTTTCATCAACCTATCTCGAATACAATAACGAATCAAGCCCAAAATCTATCGCGATGATATTTTGTCAAATTAACAAATGAGTAGCAATTCAGCAATCCAATTATATTTGCTATATAAGTAACAATTCATTATGAATACTATTTTTAGTAAAATAACTATTTTTAATTTATTAATTTTTAAACATCAATCATTTTCCATATTGTTAGGCTGCTGACTGCTGTTAATAAGAATTAATTAAATCCAATCTTCAAATCAATAATATAAATTCTTTTTTCTCTAAAGATTTTCAGGTAATGAAGAATTTGTAAAAAAAAATTGTATATAAAAAAACAGAAATAATAATATCGAAAATGACAAGTAGAAATCAATAACGAAGAATTAAGAAGTTCTGAAAAAACATAAAACAACAACAAAATAAGTATTATTAAAAATGTTGTTTTCTTACATTATTAAAACTTAATAATAAAATTTACTCATCAAAGTACATAAATTTTTTTCTTGTTGTTTTTTGATTGTGAAATGTCAAAAAAAAAAAGAAAAAAAATTTAAATTTATTTGATTTGAGGAAGAAAATTTTTTTCTTTTTTTATTTTTAATTTTGTTATGTCAGCGGATTGTGTTGAAATTCTAATAATAGTAATTAAGAATCTGTTTTTCAATATCTAATTAGTTCCGGATCAGATTTTAACACTTACATTTTTTTTTTGTCTATACAAAGAAGTACTACATACTTATCTATAGATACTCTTATAATGATGATGGTATTTGAAAATTTTCACCACCTACACAATATAAAAAAAAAAATAATTCAGTAAAAGAAATTTTCGGCGGCCTTTAAAAGTAGATTTTTAATTAATAATATTGATTGTGTTTGGAATATTATAGGAATTGAGTCAGCATATAGATTCTATTAAGATCAAAGTTCTCGCCTACAAAATATTTCGATTCGGTTATCAGATTAGAAATGAATTTATTTTCTAAAATAATATACTTTGAGAGAAGAATGACGTGGCTAGTTTATGATCTAGTTCGAAAAAGATAATGAGAATTATTAATATTATTGATTATTTTTATATATTTTTAAAAATATTTTCTATCATTTCCACTTTAATTAAAATTTTTAATAGCTATAACGAAATTGAGGTGTCAATTTGTTGATAAATTTTGTAAAAGATAATTTATGAATTTTTTGTAGCTCATCAGTGTAGAAAGGGTTTTAGAAAATTTTCTTTTGATAGATATCTTCTTAATTCTGAAATAAAATTATAATTATGTATAGTACATTTTTGATGCCATGATTCAAGTGATCTGTTTATTGTTTTATACTTAAGTTATAGCGATATGTAAAATAAATACGTAAAAATATGGAAAATAAATAAGATTTATTTTAAATTTTACTGCAGCTGTAGATAGAAAATTTTAATTTAAAGTCGTAAAAATGTTCTAAAAAACAAATTCTGTTTGAAATTTTAACATTTTTAGAATTTGAGTTCAGAATTTGATAAAAAATCAATTTTATGTTCTTTAGGCAGATTAGTATTATAGTTAAACTAGTGGATCCCCTGTGCAATTGCACAGAAGTAGTTCTTTCAAACACAATTTTATGTAAAAAGAAATATTTGTTTTGGTATAATTGTAGTTGTTTTCTGAATCGCTTGATTATTAAAAAAATATATATATAATGAAATTAAAGTATAATACATAATACTTTATGACGAAATTAACACAAATTTCAATATATATAACTTAACACAATAAAATCTCATTACTCTCAAAATAGTAGATCGATATATTTTAATTCGTAGTCAGAATTCTGTTATAGCAATAGGTCAACAGTGAATTATTTTATTAAAACACTGATTTATATATAGTTTTTTTCTGTTCTATATTACAAATATGTATGTTTGCTATTTATGAATAAAATAAAGTTTAAAATTGTTATACGAAAGATATTTTATTGAATTTGATTTTGTTTATAAAGATGCAATTTTTTTTTACTACGCCTATAGTCACAAAAAGGTTATAGTCAGAAATATTACTGAAATTTAGCGAATGAATATAACCGTGTCTTACTGCATATATTTTTTTTAATGATAGCAGAAGCACATGAACTAACTTTTATTATATAATTTTTGAAGAGTATGATCTGATTTGATTTTTGCTTTTCTGTTTTGTTTTCAATTTTTGTTTGTTTTTTTGTTTATGTACTTTTTTCTATAAGTTTACGTGTATATTTAAAATGACAGAATTTTTATAAAGCATTTTTAAAAATTTCCTGCAATTGAAATTCCTTTTAGAGTATAGATGGCACTAATCTATAGAAATGCGATAAATAAAAAAAAAATAAAAAAAATTTGACTCAAAATCGACAAAATCGAAGAATGAGAATCGACAAAAAAAATTGATTGAATGAAAAAAAAACGAAACACACGAAAAACCACGAAAAGTGGGCCTTCAAAATCTTGCTCTTGTGTATTATAATATAGATAAAATAAAAATTGATTTTGATCGCCACCGCCTGCATCATCGCCGATTGATTGAATGAAAAAAAAAACGAATCACACGAAAAACCACGAAAGGTGTAACATTAATATTAAAAGTAGAATCTAGAAATGTGAAATGCTGTTATACAAAGGTCTTTAAGTCTTTTTAATAATCTTCCTGAAGAAGTTAAAAGTGTAAATAATTTGGAAGTATTTAAGAAAAACATTCTCTTTTATGTAAAAAGTAATTTTTAACTATAGTTATAATTAAATAATTATAGTTAAAATAAAAGTAAATTTTAATATGTTAATAGTAAATTAAATAAACTCTTTTTGGCTTTAATAACTTTAATATTATTTCTTTTTTAATTTTTAATTTGAATTAAATAAATATGAAAATTTGTTGAATTGTTTTTTTTAAAATAGTATGAAGTTTTACTAAATAAATGAATAATGAAATAAATAAAAAAAATAATGTTTACAAAATAAGTAAATTAAAAGAAAATTTACAAAAAGAAAATAAAAAATTAAAAAATTTATAAACTAAGCTATACTAACTAGAATTAAATTTAAATGAAATTTAAAGGAAATGAAATGAAAGAAAGCGAAAATGAAGCAATAACGAAATTATAGTAAGCACAAAATAAACAAAATTACATAATAATAATATAAATAAATACCAGTAACAGATAAATAACAGTATACTAAAATATATATATATATATATATATATATATATATATATATCAGTAACAATATTATCTAATGACTCTTATCTCTCTTATCTTAAAAGAAGGTACTATTATTTAACAGATGTTACATAAGAAAATGTCAATTTATAACTACACCAATTAATTTCTAGGACCACAATTGTTATTTCTTATAACCCTTTGTCTAGCCAACCACAAATTCAATTTAATATTCCCTTTAATATAGTTTTATTTCTACATACATAATATTTTCTTTTATTATAATAACGCTTTGTTTTTGTATAAAGAAATCAATCAAATCATAACGTAACGTAACTAAATACGTCTAAGAATATTGCAAAATTTCATTTATTTACAAATTATATACTTAATAATAAATATAAATTTGTAAAACGGTATTCAATAAACAAAAAAACTGCTCAACATCGAAGGCAAAAAAAATACTGTTTTTGTTTCACTTCTAACAAAAACAAACTAACCAAGTAATTTTTCATTTAAAAAAAAACAAACTAAAAACAAAAAAATATTTTTCAGTCCCATTTAAATCCAGAAAAAAAAAACAAAAAAAAATTTACTGAAAATTTATTTCAAAACAATCTTTGTGTCTATTATGAATAATAGAATAACTCTATATAATTTAAAGATACAGGTAAAAACAAATACAATATTACAATTACGATATGATTGACCCAAACAAAAGGTGTTAGATAGACACCAACTCAAATTGACTTTGTTTTTTTTTTCTATTTTTTTTTTTTTTTTAGATGATGGCGATTGAATCTGAAGAAATCAAAATTCAAAAAGAAAAACTCAAATTATGAAATTATGCAATTTAAAATCTATTTTCGATGCGCGGCAAATATGATTTCATGGTAAATTTGATAAATTAACTAATAAACAAAATGAATATGCAGGCAAATACAATTATTATTGAAACAAATTTGAATATGGAAATTAAATAAAAGTACATTCAGTGTCAAAATTATTGTTTTTATTGTAAATACATTGGTATGCAGTGGATCTGCGATTTAATCACAATTATTTTTATAAATTGTTAACACGTTCTACAAGTTGATTAATCTAGTTCTTAAAATTGTATTCCAAAAAAATATTCAATAATACATTGGTTTGATCTCTACTCCATTAAAATATTTACATACTCGAAACGAAATTGGAACTTGCGACTCTTATTTAGTAACTTATTTACTTTCTTGACAGTAACTTAGGTAAGAATCACCTTTTCGTGCTTAATCAAGTACGGTACTGTAATTTTACACTACAATATCTACAATATTTTAACTCTTTTATACCACAGTCAATATAACTATTAAAAGCGTTATAAGCTCATCGATAATATTAGAAAACTAAGAGCACGACTACAATTATATTACTGCAACGACAAGTAGGGCTAAACAGAGATTTTTTTTTATACATATGCCAAAACACTAGATTGGTACATTTGGCTAGGGATGGAAATGAAAGTTATGAAAGGAGGAAGTTAAAAGGGAAGGAGGACAATTACATTCATGAAATTATGTAGGACATATAGATGTAGAATTAATAATGTTTGGGGAACACATAAGATGGAATTTGGTTCCACAATTGGGATATTGTGGTTATAAACAAATTTCTACTCATTTCTACGGTGTAGGAATGAGCATTTGCGGCTCTTTTGTTCGTTTCACAAAAGAAGCGTTTAAGTGGAATGCACAATCATAAATAAAAGATAAATCGACAACAAAATATTAAAAATAATAAAAATATCTATAACATAAAGTATTACATAAAGTATAACATAAAATAAAAATATAATAAAATAATAATGTATTTATAATATTATTTCATTAATATACTCTTATTATGTTATAAAGTTAAGCTATCATTTGAAACTGGAGGACCTATTATATAGATATGATTGAACAGATTCACAACCCAATACTGACACTAACCAAAATCCTTCAAGTATATGAAAAATATAAAAACATGGTTTGTGATTACTAATAACATAACAATCAATCAATATTTCTACTTCAATCCAAAATTATTTTTTTTCATTTAGTCTGTATTTTCAAAATAATTTTTACACAGACTGTTGCAATAATGCACAAAATTTAATATAAAATGGAATGCGTATGGTATGTGAAAATGGAGTGCATATGTGCAAAAAAGTCAACAAAAATAAAAAATTAAAAATTTGAAATGAAATTCATCAAACCTGCATACTTTTATGTTTTGTATAAAAAACCTATCGTAAGTCACACAAATAACTCACATATCAATACGTTATAGATATAAAATGAGGTTCATAATATCAAAATAAAAATTTAGAAAAAATTGATTTACATAATAGGTCCTATTAATCTGAACTAAATTAATATAAATTATTGAATTTTTAATTAAAAAGGCAATTTATTAAAGTTAGTGTTTGGTAGGGCAAATAAGACTACAAGCTACAAAATTTTCAAGATCTGAAATTTATAATAAAGTAAAGATTGTAAATTATAATAAGGTAGAACCGGGCTTTAACATTATTATGCAACGAAAAAGTTAAATAAAATTTTAAATAAAACATTCAGTGGAAATCATTACTTAAAAAAACAAACAATTTGGCGTCCTATTATTGCAGTTCCAATTTTATTTGCATACTTACTATTTTTGTTTTGATTAATTTGTTTTTCTTATTACGAAATTATCTAAAATGATTTTGACTTCAAAATTTTTAATTTAATTTAATTTTTCGTTTTTTTTTTTTATAAATATTTTATTAGAGCACATATAATTCATTTTACACTTCCATCAAAAATATTAAAAGAATTAACAGAAGTAGATATGTATAATAAATAATGTACGAGCCATTATAGAAGATATTTGGTTTATTAATTTAAAAAAATATTTTTGTTTGTTATATCTTCTAATTTCTGTGACCCGAAAAATCTAGTAAAGTATAGGTATAATATGCGAAAATTAATTATATTCTATTCCATCCAATCTGATTTAGTGAGGACAATTTATTAATAGTTTTAACTCTTTAAATGTAATAAAATACAAAAAATCATTTGAACATGGTATACAACCACTACCTGAAATTTTATTTAATTCTCTGTGGAGTCTGTTTTTAATTAAAAGGAATAAAAATGGTTAGATAATAGTCGATAATTGAAAAATGTCTCCTTACCTTAAAAAACCACTTGCAGTCACAACACAATTCTATTTTTATTTGGGGATTCTGAGGGAGATGTTATATCGACGTAGGCTTTGTAGGTATTTATTTCAGAAAATTGTTACTTCGTAAAAGGCACATTCTTAGTTTTATATAGAAAAAGGGTAAAAAAAAATATTTTTTTTAAATAAATGCTTACCTCTTCTAAACTATTCGACATAGACATAAAGTATGTATGTGGGAGTTATAGAAAAAAATGATACCTTTCCAACAGTATATAAATATTATGGGGTAATTTTATAGTAAATTAGGTATTTGGTTTTAGGTATTTGGTTTTTCAAGAAAAAAAATAATGATTGTTATTTTTTTTCAAATTTTTATACTTTGAACTACAATATCGCCACATCAATTAAACGTTAAAATATGTTCCAGACCGTTCTTTCTAGAATATATAACTGAATATATATATATATTTAATGGATCAACAGATATAACGAATTTTATACAAAAACATCAAAACAACAAGGATACTTTCAAATGTCCTTTTCGTCCTTAAAGGATAAGATTCGTCACTAAAGATATATATTTTTAGAAAGCGAGCAATTCCACCTATCTTAGAGATTATTAGGTCCTACGCCGATACACCATCTCCCTCATAAGAGCCTTTTACTTTATTTTTTTATCTTTTATTCTTTGCCTTTAAAGTACAAACTTAAAATTAACTTAGCCTAGAAAAAGTTTATGAAAACGGCCTTAATATATACTATAACTACTAACTATTAACATTTACATTAATTTTAATTTTTACGTTAATCGGAATTGCTTACTATTTGTTTTATTTCACTTGTAATTATTAATGTATTGTAACATGTTTATTCTTATATGTTTTATAAGAAATTAGGCTTAAAATTTCAATATTATATCTTATTTGTTAAATAAAACCCTAGACCTAAACCTAACTAATCTAAATTAACCTCTAAGTGTTAAACTTAATGTGTTTTTAATACCTGATTCTGATTGAATTGTTTTTACAACCACCAATAATCCTCTATTAATTTTTTTGTTTCTATCGAGTATAAACATATTGTATTTTGAGTTCTCTCCATTTATGTACCCCGGATTGTAATCAATGGTCTTAGATGTGGTCTACTATAGTGATATATGTTATAGGTACATGCTTTTGGTTTTGAATATAGCCTTTCTTGTCCAGAAAAATATAATACTCAGGAGCTATTAAGCAACGTGCTCCAACTCCGTAAGGTAGTAGAATTTATCAGTTAGAAAACTATAAATAAAAATTATGAATTTATAATTTGATGGTTATGGAATACAATTATATTGGTTTCAGGTGGAAAAATACTTAAATTTTATTTTAAAGCTGAGTCGATCTATAAAAATGTTTTATCTAAACCCTAAGGTATTTATATTGCTTTAATATATATTAAATATAATTTGAAATTGGAATGATCTATGATAGAAATTTCTAAATTCATTGAGCGAGTCTTATAATTCAATTAATAAAAAAAACTGAGACTGAATAAAAAAATTTAAGAATATTGTAGTGGTCATTTTAATTATTTATTTCATTTTGTAAATTCACATTTTTGTTTTTTGGTTTTTCACTCCCCGTATCTTCGTTTTAGCATAAATATTCTGGTTCTGCGACTTCAGTTTTCCATCATTGTTATTTTAACAAATTAATTGATGAGTCTATATTGTTGCTATTCTATTTCTAGACGAATTATATCTCTCCTGGGATTGAGCCGATGCTTTCCACATTACATTTTTTTCCCAATTATACCGATTAGGCTATGGCGAGTAAATTTAATAATATAATCCTAATTTGTACAACTCGAATATCTTTATCACACTTCCTCAGTCATTACAATTCACTCATTACTACCGAAACATTTTATATACACGTCTACTGAGGGTAATATTTAAAACCCAGTTAAAAATTATTATTAAGACTAACTTTATCAAATATATCTCATACATTATTAATTGAAATTCTGATGAATCTGATAGATATACTAGATGTAAATATCATATATAAATCTAAACTATTGAATATTAGAAATACCATTTTTCTTTTTTTATTTAAATTATTTTTGATTTCTTTGAGAATTCATTTGAAAAAAAACCATTTCATTACACTTTATACAAGATATCCCTCTGTTTTTTGATTTCATTCATACTTCATTATGATAAATATGTTCAATTTTTGATTCATTAATAAATTAAATTAATAAACTTGTAATTTGTATTAAAAAAAATAAAAAAATTGTTACAATTGAGTATGGGTGGTTGAATTCAATTCTATACATACAAATTTATTCAATAGATTCAAATATACATTAATATATATCTACAGATATATAGATAATAAACAATCAACAAATTGATGGGTCATAACTACATGTATTGTCTATATTTATATAATATCAGAAACTTCACATGAACAAGATCAATGTTTCTTTTTTGTAACAATAATTAAAAAAAAAAAAAAACAAAAACGAAATAGTTAACTGATATAATGTAACATAACTGTTATGTATTTTCATACACTTTTTATTATTGTCAGGTTTAATGCATAAAACATCAGACGTCTATTAGAGACGAAAACTTGCTACATTTTTGTGCAATATATATATTATAATAGTCCAGTGGAATTAGTAACCGACACCATTTGAAAATAAAATTTAAACATGGTGTTAGTATATAATTATTATTAACTATATATATATATGTTAGTAAACTATATATAAAACGTACTGCTAGTAAATTACAGAAATTAAAATTTATTAAGAAACTAATAATTCTAGTTGTAAAGTTAAATACAAAAAAAAGTATTTAGATAATTAGCTTTATGTACATTATTACGTAGTTTACTTAACAGTCAAAGCGCTTACGTGGTGGTCAGAAAAGATTTAATTGGAATTGACTTTACGAAGCATTCTATTGTAATTGGCTCAATTCTGCCATTAATTTTTAATGTAATTATTTTTGAAGATCCAAAAGGTGCTGGTACATAATATAATAGTCAAAAATTATAACTTAACACCATATATAAATAATTTTCACATATAAATTGGACAATCCAGTAATTAAAAATCATTCGACTATAATCAGAATTAATAAAACAAAATTTTAAGCCTGAATTTAACGCAAGTGACTGAATGATTTTCATTAGAATAACTCACTAGTTTTGGGTTATAATAATAAAATTCTATCCACACTTTTTGGACTCAAAACGAATAAGTTGGATGTCAAAAAAGAATGAAATCCAGTTCCGAAAAAAATCCAAATATAATCGCATAAATGATACTACGAAATTCGTTATGGATCTAATGGCAAATGGTATAGGCTGCAATCCATTGTTCATAAAACAATCATATGTCCATCAAAATCCTATCCAAAAACTCATTAACAAATAGCTAAAATATAAATAACATACATACTAAAAATTTTTCTGCTCTTTTATACCTCTTCCCTTTCCGAGTATATTGTTCAGCTTCGATTGCAAGTCCAACGCTGTAAATATAATCATTAATATTATTCACAAGCTAGCTGTTTAGTGTACTATGATATTCTATCTAATATCATTCGCAATACCTACATGCCAGTAGATGAGATGAATTTAATTTGCAACAGGACTCTCTTTACCACATTTATGGCTTGCATTTTTCAGGACTCAAAAATATATGTAATATAGCAATAAACAATATTATAAACTATTTGTACGATTTGGTAATGTATTTGATATTATGCGATTACGAACGAGCATATCAAATTAAAGTACCTAGTCTTAAAACCTTATGCATGTTCAAGAAGTAAAAAATAGCTAGAGAACACCCTATTGTACAAATACAAATATCGAAGGTTTCTTAAAGCAATAACAATTCAAATTAATCGATTACTATGGTATAGCAATAATGTAAAAACATGATTTCAATTTATGTTGTAAAGTAGTAAAGTAACAGTTAAAATGTATATTTAAATAAAAGGGAGATAAGAAAACTGTAGATATATAAAAATTTATTTATATCTAAAAATAACGGTATTTACTAAAATAATGCAAAAATAAGTAAAAAAAATTAAAAGTAAAGACAACTGAAAACAACTATAATTGAAAATAAATTAAATAATTACTGTTATAGGTACATATTCAAATAATTATTAAAAGAATGTTTCGTTTATTTTTAAAACTACTGAAATGCAACTTATCAGTAAATATTAATGAGTTAGAATACTTATACATATACTGGTTTTTAACTTTGATTTTTTGCTATTATTTAACTCTATAGCTAATAGTAAGATGTGTTAAACACATCTGTGAGTTATAAAAATCAATTAAAATTTGTTGACGTAAAACCTATAATAACTATTACAACTAAATAATTATTAAATAAAAGATTAATATTTTACTAACCTATACGTCTTCAATAAATAAATAAAATTAGTCCTTTTTATTTATTAAATACTAAGACCAGAAGAAATTTATAATATTTTTTTTATTTAATTTAAAATATTCAAGACGAACCAACCGTTTGGAACATATTATATAGTTGAATGCAAATAACAAGTTCACATATTAATCAGTAAATAAAAACATTAAGACAACAACAAAAACACGATATTGATTTTGAAATTAAAATCCAAGTTGAATTTGTAATTATTTGAGTCGAAATGAACTCAAAATTAAACTGAAGAGAAAGAAATAAATAGATGTCAGGATAATCAAATGGACACAACAAAAAATAAAATGAAATCGATGTGAAAACTTTGAATAGAATACAAATAAAAAAAAAATATTCAAAGTCAAAATTAAAGTCACATTCGCGAAAACAAAATCCACTTTGTCAGAATTTAAAATAAAATTCACCTTTTTGCTAACTTTAAATTAAAATTGCTTTAAAGGTATTAGCCTATACGTCAAATTAAATAAATTGTTATAAAATAAACATTTTGGCAGAATTTAGGTGGCCAACATACCATATGTAGATCCTGGGGCTGTCTCATCATTGTTCTCCATTTTTTCGTTAACGAGTGAATTCTCTTCAATTGAAGATACAAAATTATTTAAATTATGTCCTGCATCTTCCGGACTGGATTCGAAGATTCTCTTGATGGGAGCATTTTCGTTCATCCGCGGCAGGTGTCCTAGCCACTAGCCACTGTAGTATCTTGACTTTAATTTTAATGACTACAACTCATAGAGTTCGTGTTTATATTTTCTCCTCCAGACCCCATCGTTCTTTGCAGAACCATATATCCTGAGAAGAATTTTCTTCTCGAATATAACAAGGGCATGCTTACCTTCGGCAGTGTCCATTTGAACTTTGGTTCTTCGGGAAAGAAAGTTTAACCCCAGATGATTTCACAAACTGAAGAAACAACGGTTTGCAAGGGTTATTATGGCTGAACTACCTCAAAATTATATCTGCCAACAGTCTTGCGTTGACCAATATGATATTGGGAGGCCTTTCTATTTGTCGACAATATATATATTTTGTTTTTTCCTCATTTACTTTGAGTCCCATTCGTTCCGCCTTTTCTTCAATCTGGGTAAAAGCCTCGACGAACACCCGTTTGGATCTGACGATGTTGTCAATGTCGTCGGCATACTATATCAGTGAAATAAATCTGAAAAATATATTGTCGGTCGTGTTTTCTTCTGCTGGCCGCACTATACGTTCCAGTACTAGATTGAAGAAGTCGCATAAATTTGACAGAACTTACAAAAAAATGTATTGTAAAATTCTTATAATTACTCACTTGGAGCAATTTAAAGTCAAAATCTTGGTTAAAATTTACTTAAAATATTGGTGGAAGTCAAAATTAACATGAACATTACAGATGAACATTTAAGTATAGACAGAATTCAAAATCAAACAGGTTGCAAAAATGGACTTGAAATTTAAAGCTTTAGTGAATGAGAAAATCAAAAAATTTTGAATAGTGAAAGGCAGAACTTTTCTATAATTATCGCCTTTACATCAAAGTACTGATAAAAATCAATTCCATCACATCTAAATTCTAAAACGATAATAAAATCACTTGAATTGACTTCCATTATTAAATACAACTATTTTTACTACGCATGATTACCCTACCACGAGTAGGTGACTCCAAACCCAAAAAAAAAAAAACCAACAGAAACAATAATTGAAATCTTTGAATATAGAAATTCAAAAAAGGTGATTAATCAATTTGTGCTGTGCGTCTAAAAAAGAAAAACAAAATAATTAAAACAAAAAAAAATAATTTTCTAATTCGAATTTTATTACGATCCTCTAACGATTATTAAATATCAGAAACTTGTCTAGTTATCATTTTTAACATATACATATTTATAACATACATTCATACAGTTACAACTGGTTAAAGAATTATTAATATTTATTCCATTTTATGTTTTTATTAAACGTGAAAAGCGTGTACCCTTAAGGCAATTTTCAATTTCAATATATTTTTCTTTTCTTTTTTTTTTTTGTTGTTTTTTATTTTATTAATTTAAAAAACAATAGAATTTATAACTTTACTACGGTATTATATGTAACTTTGGTATATGAAATAATGTGTTCCAAATTAAAATAAAAATGTAATAACGATTTTTTTCTTTTTTTTGAAAATTGAAAAATAACGCCTTTTTTCTTACCATCATTTTTAAAAAAACAAAAAAAAACTTTGCGTATAGAAGAAATTGATTTTTATAATAAAAAATAATAATTTTTTTTTTGTTTTTGATGGATTTGAATTTTTGTTATTGTTGTTGTTGTTACATTATTCACTAGTTAGTCACAATCACCACCACCTATTGGTTGATGTATTAAGTTATGCCAATTGGCATAATTTTGATAGATTTCAATTTAAATATTACGAAATGTTATGAATTGCTTTGGTAATGTGATTTTTTACTATTATTTAACTAACGTTAATGGATCGATTCAAAATTGAAAAATAGTTAAAGGTTTAACTACATTATAATATTTAAAAATTTAAATTAGACTGACATAACAATTTTATGTAAGGTATATTTAAATTAGAGAGACATAATTTATTTCAGCACACGATTATTTCAACTACAGTTATGTGAATAAGAAAGACATTCTGTATCACTATAGTTTTGCAGAAGGATAGTTGTAATGATCTAAGTGTGTCAACGTACTGTACCGTACTGCTGACAGCCACTGCTACCTACCATGGTTCATGGAAGACATGGCAGACATGTAAGACATTGAAACAAATTAGAAAGCTACATTTAGTTTTATAAGCTCTGATGGATTAATTTATAATAATTTGGTTATATTGTAATTTATTTAATACTCTCAATACCGCTGAAAAAATTTTTAATATATAAATTTCACACGAAAATATCTGACAAAAATGATTTCTGTCGTGCAATTGTCGGACAAAAAGACTGATTTATTTATATAAACCGCCCGAGTTCTCCCATTTATTCTTTTGTAGCAAAATGAACACAGTTTTCAATCGGAATTTTTTTTCCTGATTCACGTTTTTGTAGAATATGCATTTGATTTACCGTTTATGTTTGGTTTAAAAAGCTCAGGGCATACATTTTCACAAATACCTGTGATAGTCATTTTATTTCTAGTCAGCTTGTTTTCTTCTTCAAATTGTGGACCATAAATTGTTGAAACCATCATCAATCAGATTTTTGAAGTTTTTTATGTAGCATACAGCCGTGCCGGTGAATTCGATCGAATATAAATCGAATACTGGTTCGTAAATTTTCAACCAGTGAATTCGATTTAAAAAAACTCGAATATTTTTGATCGAAAAATTTCTCCTTCAAAAAATGTTATTTTTATTTTCTTTTTTATGGGTATGTGTATTTTAATAATTTATTTTTAAAACAGCAATCTAAATTTATTTTTTTAATTTGAAATTTAAACTTATTTGACATAAAAGTTATTACATTTCGTTATATTTCAATGAGTACAAAATTACTCCTTCGATCGAACTCACCGTTAAGAAATTCTAATAGAATCGAATCGAGAAATTCGAATAATTTTATATCGAATCAAATTCACCGGTACGGCTGATAGACTTTGCCAAATATTTTATCGATTTAATCTTAGAATACCTACCAAATGGCTTTTCTTGAAAAGTAAATTTCGTGCGAGGGTGACACTTGTATAAAAATTATCTGTGTATTATACCAATGCCAACAGACCAATAGAATTATAGCAATGCCAAAAGACCACTAGAATCATTATTTCCAAAAAAATTATTATAATGAACTTTTGTACAGCATTTAAAAATGTAACGTAAATGATATGACAAATGTAGACATTGGTAGTGTACAAATGTAAAAGTTTCGTCAGTGAGTTAGGTATTTTCCTCTAGAAGCGGCCAATTTCGGTCAACAGATGACACGATGATTTTTTCCCAAACATTGAGGTATTTCAAATCAAGCAATTTGTTTTACAAAATAATCAAAACAATTCGTAAATAAGATACTGCGAATCATAGTGTACGTAGAGGACATTTTTACTTCCAAAAATTTTTTTCAATTGATTAAATTTAGAAAAATTATTGTGTAAAAATATAAAATCGACTGTATATAGAATTTTCACCAGTAAAAGAATATACAATAAGGACTTATAGAAGTATGTAGAAATAGAAGTATTTTAACTATTTGGTAAATGTTATTATATCGACAAAATAGCGAAGAATTAAATTTTTAGACTCATTTTAGACAGTTGATCTAATGTGAACTGACTACATCTGAATAAAGTTCGATGGACTTTTATATAGGGTATATTAGGGGTATTTTGTGATTATAACCTACCGTTCAAATATTACAAACGTTTAAAAAATGATTGAGAAGGACTGAATAACATTAATGAGTCATATTAGGCTAGACGCAAACATGCAATTTTTAATTTTGCAACTATTTGATTGCACATTTGTGTTCGATTAGTTTGTACAAAAGAGTATGTCTGCGCCTAACACTACACGACTACAGTGAATACATAACAAAACGACCAGTCTTTCCATTTATTCTTGTGGCTTATACCAAACATACCAATAATTGAATTTCAACTAAACAATGCGTAAGAACTATTTATTGATTTAACTATCATATTCGAGACCATCATAGATAATTTGATTTCGATTCTCTTTATAATACAAAATTTTGTTAATTAAGATGGTTTTATTTTAAGACAAAAATTAAAAATATTTAAAAAAACTTTCAAAACTTTCTAGAATTACTTTTTTGTGACTTCTAAGATTTTTATGCTTTTCAAAAAACATGTACAAAAAAAAAGTACAAACAAAAAAATGTCTTTAAAATTTTATTCTTTGTAAAAACTGTAAATTACAATAAAATTATGAAAATTCCAAGTCACATATTGTCCATAACTCTTCTATGGAAATAAAAGAATGCAAAAAAAAAAAAAAACAAAATTTAAAAAAAAAAATGAAAAAATAAATATATATAATTTTCTTATTTAAGTGTTATATTCACTATTCACTAAATATGAGGGCGGATGTGTGCTTTCTAGATTTCAAGATAATGAAAAAAAAATAACAAGAATAGAGAAAAGAACATGAGATAGACATAGAAAAGCAAACAATTCCTCATCGATAATTAATAACAGCGCAACACCATCAGAATTTTTTTTTTTTTTTTATTCAACAGGTTTGTGTCACCAGAATTTTTTTACATATTAATCTATTAAACGTTATGAAATCTTCATTAGTGATGCCAGATGTTGAAATATTATTTTTATAGAAGTTCAAGTCAAAAAGTCCACTTTATGTTTTTTCATCAAATACTTTTTAATATTTATTAAAAAAATTAAAGATTTTTTGGTTGGCACTTAAATTAATACAAAATTTATTTATTTATTAATATTTAATTAAATTAAATAAAACACTTGTTATTGTTTCACTGAATAAGAAATTATTAAAATTTTCTTATATATCATATTATCTAGTAATAGAATTTATTCTATTGTCTAACATATATATATTTTATTTTAATATTTTCATAAAAATAAAATTTGAGTCGGCATGTTTCGTCCTTCTAAGACATAATCAAGACTAAAGAAATACAATGAAATTTAAATTTAAAAGATGAAAATTAAAATGTAACTAAGAAAAATACATATTCAATTTAACATTAATATACTATTTTATAATATGTAGTTTAGGTAAACAATAATCAGTTTATATTTTTTATTTTTAGAGAAAAATTATATATACCAGTATAAAAAATAGTAACTGGTAAATTACTAGTAAAATTATACATTTATTAACAAAACACACATGATTTTTATATCAAATATTGACATGTTGTAAGCGACAAAATTTACAAAATACAGAATTTTATTTAAGATATAAGAAATTTAGGATCGTTATTGTAGGGAAGTTATTCATTGCTTTTATTTTAGGTAAAATTTTAGCAAAACAAGGTATTGTGAAAGGAATTGTCTCTTAAATTTCTGTACAAATGTTTTTGAATACGACTAAATAATAAAATAATATTTACTTTTTTATTATTAAAATATCTTTCATTTACTTTTAAGATTTACAAGCTAATCCAGAGTTCCTTATAACTGAAAATATTTTTTAGGTTATTTATGCCTTATAACCTTTATTTCAGAATAATAACATCTTTTAAAGTCTTTTAAAATTATTCACCACACAACTTACAAGATCATATGTTTTTGAAGTCTTTTAATCTTATAAAAATATGTTGCAGAGCACCGATTTCTTAAAACTTTCTTATAATTAGTTATAAGACTAAAAGATTAAGATCTTAATTCCAGAATAGGGGGGTTGAGTTTTCTTATACTTAAGTTAGATCTTAGATTATAGTATCTTATCAGCTACGATTATTTTTTATTCTATTTTTATTTTGTATTACATTATTGTTCTTTTATTTACAATTTATTTTAATTGATACAAGGAAAAATGATGAAAAACCATTTGGTAATCAATAAATTTTCACTAAATTTTAACTTCAAAAACATATTTTTAATCTGGCAACACCAATTTTCATGTTTATTAACCCACACATATAAACATGCATAAAAATTGACTTCTTTTGTTTTGCACGTCTTTAAAAGGTGAAAAATTTTTTTTCCATGCGTGCAATAACCTAAGCCTGGTGATTTTTTTTTTTTAATTTTCATTTCTATTTTCTAAAGTTTAACTTTTAGAACATAAAAACTTGAACTTCCCTTCAACACCAAAACAACAAAATATACCCTCGGATTAGTTTTTTTCCCTTTCTATTCATCTATTCATATTAATATCTAAGCATATAAAAAAATAATGAGAAGCAGAAAGAACGAGAGAGCAAAAAATGCTGCGGGCTGGGATATCAAAAAAAAAAAAAAAAAAAAAAAAAAAAACAATTTTTTTTTTGTGCAATAAATACTTGAAGCGATAAAACAAATGAACGGTTCTGATATGAATTGAGTCAGTCTATGACTTTATTTTAAAATTATTTATCCATATGCCATTGTTTTAGAATTTCTGATTCTGATTTGGATAATAAAGATGGTGATGATGATGATGATGCTTCAATGTTATTTTTTTTTTTTTTTTTTGTAAATAAGGCATTTCAAAATAATCAGCACAAGAGAAAAACAACTGTAAGAGAAACGTGAAAAGAACAACTAAAAAATGAATCCCTTTTATTTTAATACAAAATAAATTTAACTTCAGGTCAATTTCTGTGATTGCAAAGAGCACAGAACTTTTCGTAATAATTCAGAAGTTAAAAATTAAAAAAAAAAATATATAATTTTATTAAATACGTTTTATACAACTTGATGGGCTGTTGTAAGTTAGTAACATTTTTATATATTTTTGATTTCATATTCGACGGTCGGTACTTTACCTGAAATGAAAATATTATATACGTGTACATACGTTCGCGACAACGTCTTTATATACCCATTAAAAAAAAAAAGCGGATGATTTGTTTTTTTTTTTCTTGTTGCTATTTTTTTTTTTTTAATATTTTGTACATGTTTTTTTTTTATGTTTTTCAAAAGTTTGCATATTCAGATCACGTCTACAAGGTAACAAAAAAAAAAAACGAATACGAATGATAATAGAAGAGTAGTAGTAGTAGTAGTAAAAAAAAAAAAACAAAGTGCATGAGTATATCGCGGGATTTTTTTTTTTTGTTCATTGGGTTTATCATGCATAATATACAAACATAGGATATAGAAGGGAAGGTCATTGCACTTCAAAGTTCAAAATTACTGAATACATTATTTGAACGAAAAAAGAACATGCAATTCATTTGTCTGAAAGGTTTATGAAATACTGTAAAAATAATAACCATTTTTAATTATTAAATGATTAGTTTTTTAACCATTACTACACTTACTACAGTTGGTGTGTTTGACAATTGAAAGTGAGGGATGTTTCTCAATAAAATTCGATTATTATTTTAGTAATAATATTTTATTTAATTGTAAATATCGACATTTCAGAAAAAAATATACCTATATTAATGTTTACAACTAGTTTCAGCGGGGAAGAGTATATTCTGAAAATTAACATGCTGCGTGTCGTAGTGGTAGAGCACTTGACTTTCAACCGAAAGATTCCAGGTTTGATTACTGATGAAAAAAAAATGATTTATGTATTTTTCGATCTGGTCTAGTACTTTTTGTCATTGAGATATAGTAAATGATGAAATAATAATTGAGAGTAAAATCTGGTAATAACTTAAATAAAATGAAAACTATTCTATTTAAGAAGGCTTAGTTCCTAACAATATTAATAATTTTCTATATTAAATGAGTTGATAAGCCAGAAATTTGATAAAATAAAAATATTCTAAACACATTGTAGCAAAATGTGTAAGCACAAAAATGTAATACATACCCAAGTTACCCAGAATTATATGCAGATTCAACGAAGACAAAGATAAACTCGTAAATGCACTTTCTAAGAAATAACAGATCATAGATAATTAAGTTGTATACTCTCCTCTGTTTATATCCGTTTCAAATCCTCAAGCTTGGAAAACGAACCTGGTATGGCTGTTTAGACTTTAAGTAAATTCTGATAGAGTATTGAAGGGTATCCTGGGGTTAATAGAAAAGAGCCAAATACATTTTGTGAGATTTGAGTTTTATCGAATTATGTTGTTTTCGTTATTTCTCTGTTAGTCTGAATTGTTTAATAATTACAATTGACACATGTAAATTTTTCAGATGACACTGCTGTAATAGCATTAAGTGATTCGCAAACACAAGTAACAGAGTAATTTGTGGAAGGGCTGGACGAAGTAAATAAATGGACCAAAACTGGAAAATTAAACTGAACGAGCAAAAGAGGGGAAGTAAAATTTTCCTATTTGAAAATTTCGATTTCGACCAATTTCGGCAATTTTAGGGTTTAAAAAACCCTTTTCCGGTTCTTCCCGGAAGTTGAAAATATCACCAATCGATAAAGCACCCTCGATTTAGTTAACAAACTTTTTTTTAAATTTTAAAATAACGACTC
Organism: Argyra leucocephala; assembly: GCA_963942445.1. Classification (NCBI taxonomy): domain Eukaryota; kingdom Metazoa; phylum Arthropoda; class Insecta; order Diptera; family Dolichopodidae; genus Argyra; species Argyra leucocephala. Next base: position 158,378,563 of record OZ012678.1, read on the forward strand.
CTTCCCCTCGTAAAAAGCTGATACGCATGGTCTGGAACACCCGGTATATAAATGATATTCAAGTACCAAAAGCGAAAACAGTAAATTATCTTGGACTATACCTTGACTCATCACAAAAATCAATGAATTAATACAAAATTAAAAAATTAATGCAAATCAAACAGAAATCAATGCAAATCAAACAGAAAATCAGAGAATGAACTGGTTAATAGAGAGACAGTTTAAGTTCATGTCATACTCCAAGTTTCAAGTATATACGACTATAATGAAACCAATCTGGACTTACGCTATCCAACTGTAGAGATTTACAAAAATATCTAATTTATTAATTATACAGCGCCGTCCAAAAAAAATTACTTAGAAGATTCAAACGAAGATATTCACAGAGATTGAACACGAAAGTTGATTGACTGAACATAGCAACCTTAAGGCGATTGAGCTATTAGATAGGTCGTATATGATATAAGAAGACCAAAAAAGCCAAAACCGCACGATCTAGTGTAATTGAATAATAAAATATAGGGGAGCAGAAATGCAGATTTCTGTAATCCCATACAAGTTATGCTTACATATTTTAAAAGTAATATATAATAATTTATTTGAATATAAAAATAAGACCAATAACCTTAAAATACAAAAATTTTCTACGTAAAATTTAAACTTTTAATTAAATCAAACTAGCTATGAGTGGTCATATTAAAAATTAATAATATTTTCGACAAAAATCCTAAATTTTTGACAATCCGCTGAACAGTGAATAACTTATCAAAACAACTATTCGTGTAGTTTTATACGACCCCGCAAATTAACTTCTAAAACATTATCGCCCCAAAAAATAAAAGTGAAATACAACTTCAAAATTTTACACTAAAATAAAACCCCAACAATAAAAATGAAATAGAGCTGGGGCAAGTTAAATAAAGCTTCAGAAAAATTTAAATGTAATTTTTTAGGGGTTTTATTTCATTATGGATAAAAAAAAAACCCCAAACTGCTCTAAGTATATTAGTACTTCACTATTATCTACGTAGCAGCAGCATGTTGCATCTATTAAATGGAATACCCAAATAAAAATATATTAATTTGATGTAGGTCTATAATTGATAATTACGTAATCTAATATTCAAAATCTTGTTTTTTAAATATTTTTTATAGAAAACCTGAATATAATTAAAAATATTTATACCTACTTCAAGAGAAGAAAATCAATACATGAAATAAAATATTTCGATTTATCATTTTGGTTAAAACAATTAAAGCAAATACAAATCAATAAGTAATCAATGCACTCAATAATTTTTTTTTCTATTTAAACAAAATCTATGGATCGATCGATGCTTTTAATTCGAAATATCTGTTATTACACATTAGAAGCATGTGATAATATCGTAAAATCACTTAACCCTGTCGACACGATTGGTACAATGTAGAGGTACCACTAACAGTTTAAGCATATTGCTAAAACTAAGAAATTGCATATAAATTGGTTTGAATCTACACTTAATCGTATTTAAAGTGTTTTTTTAGAATTCTTAAAAAAAATATGTTCATTTTGATGTTTTATTGTCAATAAGGTGTCTTTATTTTTTGGAGAGAATCAATTAGAAAGTGTATGGTGATACAGATTTTGTTTAGTTTATGAGTAATTTTTATTGAGGAAATGTGAAAAAAATTGCTAAAATAAATTAAAATAAAACATAAAATAGTTCCATAGTTATAATTATAGAAGGTAAGATTTTTTTTATAATAATATTGTTTATTTTTATATATTTCTAGACAGATAGTATATAAATGTAGCAGGCGTCTTGAAAAGGGATAACTACATATATGTACCAACAGTACGTTGCACACTCTATTATGCTTTATTTTATTACAGATAGTCAACCCTTAAGTCCTAACTATAATAGTCTTAAGACGTCTTCAGACAAGTTAAGATTTTTTACGAATGTATGAAATGTCATATTGGCAACTATAATAGTCTTAATAAATCTTTCGTTATCTTTCGTTAAAACTTAGGGTGTACGGTCTCAGTCGTAACAATCTTAAGGAATCTTAACAAAAGCCGTCATTTAGTTTAAATTATTTTTGAACAAGAAAATTTAAAAAAAATTTTATAAAACTGAAAATATTTAAAATGGAATATTTGGAAGACCTTGGTAGTTTTATTTTAAAACTTGTGAAATGATTAATTTTACTTTCAAAACTTGTCAAAAAAAAAGTTCGTTAAGACTATTATAGTCGTATTGTATTTAAGATTTGCTAATTTTTGACAGAAACTTAGCCAATCTTAACCAAATTTGACAGCTTTAAGCGTTGTTGTACGTCACACATCTGTACTCAATTTTTTATTCTCAGTCTCTCTTCCTATGTTCATTAAGTATATGAATCTGCATTTTTCAGTACCTTAGAGTTAGTGCATAATTTATTATTGAAATGTATTCATGTACAACGAAATTGTATTCTCTGGCTGTTATTATGTAGATAAATTTTAATTTACGTCTCTAAGACGTACAATAATCCATACGAAAGTTTTTTGATCGAATGAAATCGAATATCTATGGCAACTGTAAATACCCAATGTGCTTACAAGGTTGCAATTTTATATATGATAAGTGTACAATTTGATCCCATATGTCAAAATTTAAAAAAGTTAATTTCTAAATTGTTGTTGATCTTTTTTTTATAGTTTTAAGAAAGTGTCTATGAAAAGAAAGATTCTTGTTACTCTTTATTTTATTTATGGAAATATTTTTTGATCTTATGTTAATTTTTTGTAAAATATTTTGTATTATTTAATTTAAGAATTAAATGTGATAATTTTTTAAGAAAAACTGAAATACAATGACAACAAATAAAAAATAAAATAAAAAAAATAATTGATTTTGAATAAACCCTTTAAGACCTTTTAAATTTGGAAGTCTAAAGTAAATGGACGTTTCACAGACATATAACAATCTTAACGAGATTTTTTTTTTGCAACAACGATTAAGGGTTAAAAATATTGTACTAGCCCTGTGGAGCTCCACATTGTAGACACAGTTTGCCCATATAAATGTGTTTTAGAGTATGTGTAGATAAGATATTGTCCAAACAAATTTGATCCCAACTTTGTAATTCGAAAGCAGGGTCGAAAACGTTAAGGTAGCTTTGAAAAAACTAAACAAAAAAAAAATCATAAAATGTGACTACGACTGTCATTATTTAGTCCTCTAACACCAAAGAAAAGATATTTTCACAAATCCATTAATATAACAGTATAATTACAATTTGCAAGTTTAGAAGGTAGTGAAAGTGGAGATAGGATTCTTTTAAATTGTAAATTTTTTTTTACTTTTAAATTAAACCATTTTTGTTGTTGTTGCAAAATCAAAATGTAGTAATAAAATTATATTAATAATCAAAAGCAAAAAAAAAACTTCAATTAACCAAACTCTATATAAATATAAAATTGCATACACCGCGGTGTTATTTTATTTAGAAAGCCAAAAACTGCATTAAATTTTCCAATAGCTTCCCTACAATAACGATCAATATAACTTCTGTAATAAGACGTAACATAAATAAATAATGACTGTTAAATGATACCTTAATAACCTCACAAATAAAAATCTATAATATATAATATTAAATTATGCTACCTTAAGAACCTGTTTCAATAAACCAAAACAAAAAAAAAAATAAAATAAAAAAAATCAAAACAATAAAAAAAAAGTTTTTCAACTTAATTACATTATATACAATCTACAACAATAAATGAAATTCAATACAAGTCTCCAATGTTCTTAGTTCAATCATCATATTCATTTTTTGTCATATTTTTATTAGGTCTAGAAAAAAAATTAACCTCATCATACCTTACAATTCCAACATGCACACGCATTTTATGGTAAAAAAAAAAATAACAAAAAGAAAAATTCACCGCTTAAAAGAATCGCTATGCTAATTTTGCATATTAACTCTTCATAAACATACATATATGTATATATACATATATATTATATATATATATATATTTTTTTTTTTTGGTGAACCATATTGGGTATAAAAACAGTTAATGGTATGTATCCGGTCATCAACTGTTATTTTTTTAAAAAATGAAATAAAAAACGAAGACGAAATAAAAAGTCAGTGAAAAGGAAATGCAAATCGATTTTTTTGTTTTATTTTTAGTGTTTCAGTTTTTTTTTTTCGCAAAAGGTGTTTTAAAGTTTATCCATTTTAGAACGAAATACATATGCATATATACAGTTGGGGTCAAAAATGGACAAATAAACGACGTTTTATAATATAATATTCTAATTATAGTAGTACACAATTTTAGTTTTAAATGAACAGTAATCTCTTAAATAAGAATAACTGTAAATTATTGCGTGTTAATTGTATAACAAATATAGAAAAGGGAGAAATGCAAAAATATTATGTATAGGTAATGAAATAAAGTGAAAAAAGTGAATAATATTTTTTGTTGAAGCATACTAAACCATAATTAACAACGTGTACACTAAAATGTAAAAAAATAGCACATTTTATGATCACTATCTTGATATAAAATTCGTAAAGAGAGCAATATTAACAAAACTGATGTAAACTGTAATCACACTTACACTCTTTATAATATATTTGATATCAAAATTAAATCTAGGAGTTATAGTGGATAGCAAATTGAGTTGAATTCCTCAAATTACAGAACAAATATTGAAAGGAAGGAAAATTGCTGGAATATTTCAATTTAATTGGTAGGCGAGTTCCAAACCAAGTAAAAAAATCGGTATATTACAGTATATTTCATAGCGTCATTACATGCTATACAAGTTTGGGGAAGTAGTTTTAATAAATATATAAATGATCTGCATATAATTCAAAATAAAGCAATAAGAATCCTTTAGGCACGAAAGACATCTTCTTGTACCACACATATACATAGTACTTAAAACATCTTGCCAATTAAGTTGATGATTGAATTCAAATTGGGTAGTCACGTATATCTGATGTTTACAGAACATTTAAATACAAACATCCTAATGCGGAAAAAACAATGAATACTATAGATACACAACAAAATCAGCCTTTTAAATGGTACCTGGTAAATTATAGCCATTGTGTTAAAATAAAATACAAAAATAAATCCAACAAATGTAATAATCTGTTAACAACTTGAAAAATAAACTATGTATTTAAGAAGGTTTAATTTCTGATAAAAGCAGTTGTTTACAATATTTAATGAGTTGTTGGTTAACCAGTAATAATTTGATAAATAATATTGCTCGAAAAACATTGTGGATATTGTAGTATAAACTTGATGTACCGTACTTAATTAAGCACGAAAAGGTGATTTTACTTAAGTTACTGTCAAGAACATAAAAATTACAATGTAAGAAACAATATCAAAATGTCTACAGCTATTTTATATACTCTGCATAGATCAAAAGCAACCCCCATTTCATCCAATTTGGTACGATATAGATTATTGAAAGAACACTCAGGGAAAAATCCTATAAAATTATTTTCTATATTAATTAAATTAGTTTTTACTATTAAAATTCGTCAATGGGATATACAGTTTTAAAATAACAATTTGAATCTTATTAAATCAATAGTTGAAAAGTACCATTATTTTAATAGTATTGTCCTGTAAGTATTATAGTCCATCACATTATAATTTAATACTATATCCTATTATAATAATAGTTTTAGTAATATTAATTTAATAAATTTAATAGTATTCATATACTATCATTTTAATAGTATTGTCGAAGTGGTACACTTTTTTTATAATAGGAGCATCACATTACATTAATTTTGGTATTTAATATTATTACTTTCATACTTCATATTAATGTAATGAGGTAAATCCTATTTTTCTAGTACCTATATTTGTTATGTAAGGTTAAAATTAAATGAAACAATATTAATTATTTATTAAATAATTTTATTTTATAAACACTATTTAATTTTACTTGTACTTTTTAACAGACTTTTTTGTACTTTATCATAAAAATATAGCTTAAATCTATCAAAATAACTAATAACAGTAATAACTAACTAATATTAAACGTATAAATATATTAAAATTAGATTAACAAAAAAAAAAAATAATCTTAAGATTAATTATTTATAACAATTACAACATAGGCTTGGAAATGCTCGTTAAAATAATTATCATTCCACTGTTTGCACAAGATATAAGGCCCAGTGTTATGTAAAACTATTTTTTCAATTTGATAAAGTCAAACTTTTTGAATATTCAACTTTTTTAAATATAGAAACTTTTATGATATATACTAATATGATATATATATTTTTTTCTTCAAAAACTAAATCATCCATTTCGAAAAAACGTTTGGTAATAAGTTGATTGTTGATCAAAATTATAATTTTTTATTACTATAGATTATAATATTTTGCTTAAGCACTAATATTTGAATAACATTTATTTTTATTTTTATTTTTATTGTCCACTCAAATATAGTATTTAATTTATTAACTTTTAACTTTAATTTGATAAATATTTTTTATTGAAATTTGATTTTTTTTAAACTATAAGGATTAAATGCACATTGTCCATAGACACAAAAGGTTTGCAAGGGTAGGTATAATATTTTCAAACAAAAGCAAATTCAAATTGCACTGCTGTTACGGGTGACAGTTTCTTTGCATGAATACGTGCAAATGTTAATCATAACAATCTGAAGGTGTACTGACATGGAGATGTTTTTTCGGAAGAAGATTAAGCTTTGTTTTCTCACAAATGAATGCAGATGTTTATATAAACATTTTAGAAAATGAATTGAAGCCTTTTGTTCATATGCTCTTTAAAGAAACTTGAAACTTCATTTTTCAACAAGACAATGAATGCTCGTTGCCACACCACTAGAAAGATAAGAATATTTTTTAGATTTGTAATAAGACTAACAAATAAATTAAAACATTGGAAAATGAAATTTGGTCCAAACAACAAGTAAAATTCGTAAACATCATGTCTAATTCGTAAACACCATTAAAAAAAATATTATAACGATATTATACAATTTATTATATTTACTCCAATTAACATAGAAGAAGTTAGACAATATGTTGGGTTAGTTTTATCGGTAGGAGTGCATAGTAAACATGATGTCAAATACAATGACCAATAGAATTCCTCTCTTCAACTGCATGATAGGTGAGGCGAAGAAAACTAGGTAGAATATCAACAGTTGAAACTGAATCAATTACTGATTAATTGCGTAACCTATATGTCACAGATCAAAAATGCTTACTGAATTCCAAGGTATTTCCTATTAATAGGCTTAAGTTTTTAATATAGCGAACAAATCAATAAACTTGGGAGAAAATTACTAATTAGCAAAGATCCAAAATATATGTGATAGCTCACAAAATGTACCATAATAGAACTATGAGAAATGTAGCATTATAGAACTACAGAAAGTAATTTTATTTAAGAAAATCAGGTACTTAATGATAAATATAGCCTATTGCAGTACTTTTAACAATGATAGTGAGAAGACAACAAGAAAATTCAATAAAGATATTAAAACTGAGTGCCCATAAAAAATAATTACAACAATATAGTGACACTCTTGTATGAATCTACATATTCCTGCTATGCTATTATAATCTATGTTCTGGATATGATTATTGACGCATCAAAACAACAACATTAAAACGACGTATTGAAATTAGTTCAATTTTCTTCCCCGCTGTATTATATGCATACTTAATTTTATTTGTATTAATTTTTTTATATAAATAAAAATAAAATTTATAAAAATTCTACAATCAGAATCAAAACTAAAATATAAACAATATTATACCATTATTATTAATTCATTCATCTCTGAACTCCATTAGAGAGCATTAAAATGTTGTAAGTAATCAAAACAAAAAAAAATTGATGGTCTTAAATTTATTGCAATGTTGCAGAAAATAATATAGATAACATTTTTTTTTTTTTTAAATTGCATCCAAATTCATTACCATTTCAAATTTTATAATAATAAAAAAAATTGAAAAAAAGAAAATCATTGCTATGTAATTTGATTTTATATGTATAACAAGATTTTTGATAATATTGAAAAAAAAAAATTAGAGTTGCCATATTGCATGTACCTAATAATTCAGACATTTATTTTTATTCTATGAAAAAATTGTATTAAAATTATGATGGAATTTTTATTTTCTTGTATTTTTTACAATGTTTTCCATACATTAATTGAAATACCTGTACTAACTTCCCACGTAACATTTTATTGTTATAAAAACAAAATTAGTGCTCAAAGAATCCTATATGCCTAATCCTATATTAGTGCTCAAAGAATCCTCTCGATAATTACTAAAGATGTTATAATGATGATTTTATGGGAATAATGTGATTAATATTACTATAAGGACGTTCTTATAGCAATTGCGGGAGTTGTTATAATGGGATTTTCAGGAAGTATTACAGCAATGTCGTTATAAGTCTAAAAGTGCGTTATAAAATAAATATAAACTACTTAAAATTATTATTAAAATAAAAAATATTATCTATTTCATTCTCGCATAACAGAAATTTATTCATAAGACATTCATTTCAATATAAAAACATATACACTAATACATAATGTATACTAATCCTATAACAATATTACAGCAACAATATTGTTCCGGTGTCTTATTGGATTCTCCATTTTAGTGCTATAACGTATTTATAACGTTTCACAACAATTTAGGAGCACTAAAATTAACACTAATACTGCTATAAGAGTGTTTATTATAGTGTTATAGGAGTGCGTAAGAGTCTTATAGCAATAAAATCCTTACGTGGGTTGTAACTTAGAAGTTAGTATTTTCTGTTTGTTTGGGCCCTTTACCTATTGTTATTTCCTTACTATATAATATATATAATATATATAAATAATATAAATTGATTTGAATACCATTAAGTAAGGGAAAAGCTAGGTAGGTTAAATAATTTTAAATGGTTACTTATGCATTTGTGGCTTTAGGCCGGTATGTTATGAGGGTATGTTATGGCGGTATGTTATGAGGGTATGTTATGAAGGTATTCTTGCTTTAGGTATGCTATTTGGTATGTTATTTGGTGAATGAAAAATATACATAGATTCCTGACAGTAGAAGACAATTTAGAAAATTTTAACAGCAACATGTGATATTTAGTACTCAGCAGCTTTTCTGAAAATTTGAAAGTTAAGGTTGTTGATATTAGATGTCGTTAGTATTGGCTTAAAAACTACTTCATTATAGCTTTGTTGGTATTTCTACACTCATCAATTGACATCAATTGGCCGTATATAAATTCAGCAAATTTTAACAATTGTTTTTTGTCTTCGAAATATTCTATGACGACACAGTTAAATGGTTATGAAAATACAGAAAACGTATAATACGCCTATTAACTTGATTCTATTAGAATAAAATTGCAAAACATTGAAAGTTCACTAGTTTTGTAATTAATCATCTGCGTCCTCTTTGAAGTACTATTTGTGTACAAAACAACTTGAATTAATATACATATTCATTTAAATTAGCTCAATTGAACTAAGAAAGTTCTTATGATAAATCAAAATTTCTCTGATATAACACTGTCTTAATATTTCCTGTCACGCAACAACACAAAGCACTTTTAATATCATCAAATAATATTTAAAATTAAAATTAAAAATGTTAAATTGATCTTAATAAATAAAATTAAAACAACATCTGATAAATTAAAAATAAATAAATAAATATGTATACAAAATAAATTTATGAATGAATCTGTTGAAATCATTAAATTGAAAAAAAAAAATCATGAGGCTACCATTTCATTCATTCATTCATTTATTATTCTCTTATTATCACAACACAACACTCTCAACGACTATCATTTGAATATCAGAGAATATGAATTTTATTTTTTTGCTTTTGTTTTTTTATTTGTTAATAATAGGTACAATCCTTCATTAGTAGTTCTTCAACTATATAATATATATATAATTTATTTTAAGACATCAAATTTATGTCCATGTTGATGAAAATAGAGTAGTACCTAATAATAACAACAACAACGTTAAAAGAAATTGAAAAGAAAAATTTAAATTGCAATGCTACCTAACTATAAAGTGATTTCTTGTTTATCTAAGTTAATAAAAATACAATCGTTGATACTTCTAGTAACTATCATTAATATTATTACTTTGTTTTATCAGAGATTCAAAAACTTTTTTCATATTGTAGAGAAAATATTTTAATGTTTTTTTATATAATATCTGCCTAGCAGATTTTCTCAAATTTATTTATTTTGAATACACAAACTTTTATTTGGTAATTTTTCATAATCTCAAATTTTGTTACAGTTATTGGCCAGAATATTATATACATATTATTTTCAGACACCTGTAGATAAATAATTGTATTTTGATGCTGGTTTCGGTGTTTATTAGAGAAGTTTTACAACCATACAAGATTATTGATTGTATGCAGTGCTGTTGAATTTTAGAATTTTTGTATTTTCCGCATTGTTTGAAAACTTTACTAGGTGTACAGCTCTTACAATACCCTATATAATCAAAATCAATGTCCTGTAACCCCATCCCTGAGGCATAGGCGGAATTAAAATATTTACTTCGGGTCCTATCTGCGCTAACCTTTTCAATTGTGGTCACATTCTTAGCTTGGTACTTGCTTCGTCTAAGACAGTTGCTCTCCATGTTTTTCTCGGTCTTCCGATGCGACGTGTACCCTGAGGATTCCATTCGAGACATTGTTTCGTGATGTTGTTGTCAGGTTTCTTCAGAGTATGCCCGATCCTATGCCATTTCGGTTGTCGGATTTCCACGTCTATTTGTTTTTGCTAAGTTTTTGCCACAGCGTTCTGTTAGAAATGGTTTGTGGCCAACGAATGCTTACGATGCGCCGGAGACATCTATTGATATACGCTTGGAGTTTCCTGATGATCTTTACTGAAGCGCAAAAGCGTAGCGTACAAAAGAACAGATTTTACACTTGCTTTGAATATTCTTATTTTTGTGCGCAGATTATGTTGCTTGCCTGCCATATATTTGAGAGAATCTCGAAAGCAGTACGGACTTTACTGATGCGGTCTTCAATATCCAATTCGAACTTACAGCTGATGACATGATGCTGCCTAGATATTTGAACGTACTCACCTCTTCGATACGCGTTTCTTCATGGAGGAGCGGATGTTGTGATGTGTGAGTTGTGCGCATGATTTTGGTTTTGGCTGAATTGACTTTTAGGCTCGCACTTTTTCCAATGTCATAAAGCTTTTGGCACATATCGTCCAAGCCTTTAAGCCTTTATTCGTATGTGTCAATAAAAAAAACATCGTGGCTGACACGTTCTAAAGGACGCCACTTGATACCGTTGCTCGCATTAAACCCTTAGTAGTAGTCATTATATCATCCATTATTACTAAAAACAATATGGGTGATAAAATACAGCTCTGCCTTACGCCGTGACACACCTCGAACGATTTATCAACTGTCTTCGATGTACGTCGCGACATCTTGCATCTTTGTAAGATTCTTTAATTATGACTATACTGTTTTCTGCCTCTCCTACTAAGCGGTTGCCAATAATGCTGCTAATTAACTGAACTGTCTACAAGTCGATTTTTGAGGGTAATGTGTGTGTTGCTGTAATAATAAAAATACTATTTAAATTCGAATAAAATAGTATACTAATTTAACTTCAAAAACTTAAGGATGACATCATGGCATAATAAGTATATACGATGTAAAAAAAAACAGTTGCAGAATAACTGATATATTGAATCTTTTTATATACCTATATTTATCTTATGCAATTGTAGTTGAAATAATTTGAATAAAACTCACTAAAATTTCATTCAACTTTAATGCATTGTTTTTAGTTTTTGTTTTCTAATTTTAGTTTTTATTATTTTCTACTAGATGATGGCTATAACTCTTTTGATCTGTTTAATTAGTATAGTCATGTGTAGTTATCTAGTTAGTAAACTTTTCTATAGTTTTAAATTTGAAAAAACTAACATGGATTATTAGGCCTAATGTTGAAATGTTGCAAATAAAACAAAAAAAAAAAACAAAAAAAGGTAATTGCAATAAACTTGTAAGATCAGTTGGTCGGTTATAGGATCGTCAAGGTTAATTTAAAAATTTTCTTTATTTTTTATGACCTATCAATTTTTTATTTTCTTTTTGTTTTTTTGTCTATAATATTGTTGTTGTTGAAAGGATGCAATTAGAATTAAAAGTTGCAAATTGCGTGCCTTTGTATCTCTTGATTTATAAAATTGTATCATTTTGGTTTTAAGTAAAAAAAAAAATCATATTAGATTTGTGTTGTAATGATGATTATGTTGATTACCTGTTTTGTTTTTATTTTTTGTTACTTTATAATGATTGAAGAGTCAGTAGAAATAATTTGCAAATGATGAATCAAATACAATGCAATTTATGGTAATCAAATTAATTTGCTTAGAACATAAAAGAGAAGTAAGTAAAACTAATTCTTGATTTGAAGGATATTTAATTTTTACCTGACATATGACGTTCAATTTTAACTGTACTTCAAAAAGATCTCGTTTTTTTTTGTTATTTTTTATTTTTATCTTTTAAAATATTTTCAACATTAGAAATTTTTTACATAAAATTATATTTACATCTATAGCAACTATGTGTGAATTTAAATATAAAACGAATGATGAATAGATTTTGTTGGTGTTATAGCACTGCTACCGTTCTCATTATTTATTTGTCTATATAAAAACAAAAAACCAAAATAATTGCAATAATTTGAAACTTTTCTTTCTTCCATATATTAAAATATGTGCATTTAACTTTGTTTTTGTTGTATAAATCTATATTAGATTTTAGAATATCTATCTACATCAAAAGAATCTATTTGTCAAGATCGAGACATAATGAGTATTCATTTCACAGTTAAATGTCATTAAAAATGTCACGATTAAAATCTAATGAAAATTAAAGATAAATTAGTAATGAGAAAAATAAATGGTGTATTTTGCTTGAAATAGAAAAGATAAATCAAAACAGGTAATTTACAACAAAAAAAAAAATAAATAATAAAAAGTATATTATTTAGTGTAAAATACAAGTTTTTAATGATTATAATTGAAGTTTCAATACAATATAGTTAATTTTTATCTTGTGTAATATTAGTTATTTAGATTTTCGTTATATTTTCTAAAATAGCACAACAAATATTTTAGAATAGAAGAATTATATAGATTGGTAGTATTTTCGAAAAATTCTGAATGAATAATAATTTCTTTTACATATGAAAATTGCCTTATGACCCCAAATCTATTATTTGGAATCAATTAATTTCAATCAATCTTCAATACAGAAGAGAATATAAATGGACTAAAACATTATAAAAATTCCAAAATTATAGAATAGAAGATTAAAGCAACATAAATATAATATACTGGACATGATATTTATTGAAATATTTTTCTATGTATGTAATATTAATGTCAAACAAAATTTTTAATTGTGACGGTTTAGTAAAATTATTTGCGTTGACAGATTAAAAAACAAAAAATAATGATATTATAATACTCGCATCGCTTTCTGATAATTTTGTCCTTTGCAGTTGTTTCCATGTATGTGAACAGTGAAATTTTTAAATAAATAAAAAAAAAAACATTTTATTTGTGAAGATTAAAATCTTAATTTTTAGATATTAAAATTTATAAAGTGACAATTGTTATTGTTATTGGATACCTAATTGTTATTGGACAATTGTTATTGGATACCTAAATAAAAAGTTGTGGTGAAAAAATTGGTCGCTATTGCTATTTTTCTTATATTTTTATATACATGGCTTTCTGGGTTATATACACAAAAAGTGAATAGTCAGTGGTATTTTTATTTAGAAAAATGTGTTGAACGCCACATACAAAAAAATTATTTACAATAATTAATAAGTAAATTTATTGTGAGGTCTGGTGACAATATAATCGAAAAATCCAAAATAAATATAACTAGGACTTTCCTTTTTTATATTTCGGAAATTAACATTTATTCCATTTTTCTCACTAATGACTATAATTTTATGTAAATAATTAAAAAAAATTATTATCAAATTCTATTCAAAATTTTAAGATTTTAAATTAGGAGTTTGACAAAAAAAAATATAATTTATTATTTCAAATAAAACCAGTAAAATAGTAAAGTAGATTCTATATAATTGAATGCAAATTGTTAAAATGTTTAACAGAATTTATTTTTTGGAGCATACAATTTTTACAATTCTTATTACTTTATATTAAAAACATTATTCCTACTGGCTTAATTGAGAACAAACATTTTTCAAGTATCGCTATAATTGCAGCCTAAAAAAAATCAGAAAAATTTACTTAATTATAATTCATAAAACATTAAAACAAAATCCGATCAATAAAAAATATTATATTTAATATTTTGGTTACGAATTATAATTCTTATACTTTTTAAAAGTTTTTCAGTGTTGACTTCATTTTTTTTTCAATACTTTGTTGAACTTTTATTTTCGCAGATAATTAAATAGTATTTAATACTGTTTTTGTTAATTTTTTATTTCAATTATAAAATATTATATAAACAGACGTTAAAAGATAGAAGACATAGCTACAACGAAATCAGGGACGCAATTAATAACATTCAAGATATTGTCCGTTGGAGTAGAAATAGATGAAAATTGGTAAGACCATCTAAATAGGTAAAGTGAATGGCCAAATCAATATCAAAAGTTCACCAGGAAGACTTTCGAAAAGATGGTATGAATGCTACTATTATAACAAAATTGAAGACAAAACATATCATGAAAAAAGACAATAAATGCCTAATTGCAGAATAAGATAATATGATTCACCAAAACGAGGGAAATAAAATCAATCAATTTTAGTAATAATTTTGCTCTTACTTCTCTTGGGAGCACATCAGTACTTTTATTTGAGTCTTTAAATTTGTACAAGAAGATTAATGTATTAGATTAGATTAGATTATGTAATTTCGAGAGGGGAGCTGTCTCCTATATCACCGCAGCCCCAAATGGACTTATTGTGATTACCCGTGTTTGTTAATACTAGTTGGTTCTCTGAGTTTTAAGGATACCTGTTTTTGTGACCATACCCAGGATATTCTTCAATGATATGCTGAATAGCTTCCATTGTTCGGGGAATATATGTTTTCAAGTGGTCAAGTCTGCTACGGGTGACCACTTCGCATTCACAGAACAGATGTTCAATAGATTTTTCATCTATCACACACAAAAGTTATTTTTAGTTAGATCGATTTTTCAAAGATGCTTCTCTATTAGGCAGTGGCCTATTATTATCCCTGCCAAGATACGCACCTGTTTCCTATTAAAATTTAGAAGCGTTTTAGTTTTATTGACCGAGCGCTTACGTCGCATGAGCATTTTTGCTTGACGATTTCCAGGAACGTTGACCCAGAAATCCTCAGCTTTGTACTCAGGGGACTTGGCCCTATAAAAGGCGTATCAGATGCTTTTGTTACTAGATAATCTGCAGTTTCGTTTCCTGATATGCCAGAATTTCTTGGTATCCACATTATTGTCATTTTATTTGTTTTTGTCAAGGTTTTGAGTATTTCTCAGCAAGAATCATACTAATCTAATGGTACTATTGTACTCAGTGTCAGTTGCGACTTCTAGTGTACAGCAGAAACATCAAATTTTATCTCCTACGGGATTTGAAGTCGATATTTACACATTATTGGATTGTATACTTTTCTTCCACTTCTAAATAGTCTAATGGAAATATTAGCTTTGAAAAACGATCTTTTATTTACTGAAATATTCTTATTTAACATGGCAATTTGCTTATTAAATTAACGTTTATATCGTAATTTTATTTTTTTTTTTAATTACTACATTATAATGGTGATATTCAGTTAAATTTCACTTCCGTATACTAATTTGATATCTATATATATATATACATTACCTAATTAAAATTTGAAATAACTAAATAAATATTTAAATATACTTATCTATTAATTCTATAGTTGACAGTTAAATGATAGTCTGAAATTGAGTTATTCTCTTTAAAAATTAAATAAAAATTAATTTATTTTCAAAATAGTTAATCTCTTCGAATATCTTTCGAAAAATCTATATACCTACTTTCAAGCTAAAACATAATAAATTTTTTTTTTATTTCTAATACTTAACCAACTCTTTAAATTAATAGTTTTAAAATTTAATTTAATAAATAGAAATTAGAAATTAAATTAAAATTTTATTTCTTTTATTTTAGCAAATGTAAATTGAGAATAAATTAAAATAGAAATTAAATTTTTTTATTTTAAAAAAATCTACAATTCAAATATTCTGATGATGATGTGCTGTAATATGAAAAAAAATGATAGACTTACTAAAATAACTCCAAAAAGAATTAATGGCAATGAAGAAAGAAAATAAAAATGAATTAAGAATAACAATTTAAGCTCTTTAATTTTTACTCTCACTACATTAATTGTACTGTTGTACATCTGACATTTTAAAATACGCATGTATATTTTTTTTAACAAAAATAACCATCAAAAAATTACCTATAAGTACTAATTTAGTCATTCGAAGGGACATTAGAAAATTAAAGCACCTGTTCTATTTTGTAAAGGCAATGAAATTGTAGGAGTCACTCTCAATCGTTTGCAATTTAAAAATTTTAATAAAAATTTAACACAATTGATTTTTATTTTAGATATTTTAGTACACCACCTTTACTTACACTTATATATCATTAACAGTTCACAAAATAATATATTTTAATGACACAAATGATCGACAACTCAATTAACACAATTTAGAAAATAAACTAATTAGCGCCACTTGATTCTACTGAATTTAATTTTTAATGTATTTTCTTTTTCTTTTCCGAAATATCTAGATAAAATTCTAATGTCTATATTATAAATATATATATGTATAGATAATCTAGTAAGTTTTATAATTGTATTTAAAATTATCAATAAAATAAAAATTATATGTGCTTTTTTTTTAGATTAATAAAAAATAGGTTCTGTTTTTAGCACAAATATAAAGTTTGTTATTTAGTTATTTTAATTACTGTAATTTTTATTTATTATTTTATGAACATTCAAAACTCTCACGTTTATATAATAAAATTTATAACAGTATTTATTTTTTAATTATTATATTTCTAAAATAGGTAGACAACATTTAAAATTAACAATTTGGGAGAAGAATAAAGTAGTCATTAAAATTTTTTAACTGAATTTTAAATTTACTTGTTGGCAAATTTAATATTTTAACCTATTATCAAACATAATATATCTCAATTAAATGTAGAGCAAAGTACTTCCATTTATGTTGTCCAAATTAATTGTTACACATAAAAAAGTAAATAAAATAGTAAATAATATTTATCAAATGTTATCAAAAACATAAGTTTATAGAATTTTATATAATGAATGTTTTGAAAAGATTTTGAATATGTGGTAGTAAATAATTTCATCAAATTTCATATTAAGCAGAAACGGAATTTTATTTAATATTCTGATTTTTTTTTAAACAAATACATATACATACAGAAAAATAATATCCTTTACAACTGTTTAAAAGTTTGTATTGAGTGTTTAATGGAGGCAAGGTATATATTGCTACTTTCGCAAAACGACTTTCCCATATGTCAAAAATGGTACCATGATTCAAACTTCAATTACAAAGATACATAAAAATTCGATAGGATTTTTCCAGACCAATGGCAAGTCTGTTATATGAAAATATCATCAGAATGCCTCAAAAAAATGTACACGAACATTGTCGAGATTATTAACCCTTTCCACAAATATTTCAATTTATTATATTAAAACTAGGGGCCCCTGTTGAGTAATTATAATTTAAGTTGAAGCCAAATATAAAGTTTCATTGTATATAACTAATAATAATAACTGATTTATATGTTATTGTTTTTTTTTTTTAATAATAACTCACATATATAATATGCATAATATATTTGCTGAATAATAAAACCATATGAGTAAAAAAATTTCAACTGTGGCGCTGACGCATTATTGTTTTATATACAACTTATTTATTATATTAGGTGTTCGTTCGAAGTCTATGTCAGTACGTAAATTACTGTTTTTTTAAAAACTTTAAATTTGACTTCAACTTGAAATATAATTACTCAACAGAGGCCCCTAGTTTCAAAATATATTTTTTAATCTTTTATTTCCAATTTTTCACTCGATTTGTATTGGGCAATTCAAGTGGAAATGGTCCGGTCCGCCCTTTATAATCGACTGTTTAATAAACTATCAACCAACTATCAAAGTTCATATTATCATACTAATTTCATATTTAATTTTCTTTTTAATTTAAAAAGCGGAAGGAATAGTTTTAGTGAAAAAAAATAATAGAAGAAATCAAAATCAGATTCGGTATATGAAAATTTTTATTATATAAAAATAAATTATTATTATTTTATTAGGTTATAAATAAAAAGTTATTAATCATCCACTTAATTCCGACATACACATTAAAGAGCAAACATAAATTTTAAATAAATATATAAAATGATATTCTTTATAAAAAGAACATTAAATTTCCATTTGAAAAAATGTTATCTATGCAAACTTCTTCTTTTATATTATTATTCAAGAATCACCTGTCTGCATTTCAAAGGAACGACGATATCATATCCCAGTGTCAGATTTGAAAAATGAATATTGATTTTAGACTTACCTTTAAGAATAAAAAAAAATATTGAGAAATTTTGTTTTTTTGTTGATTATAGAATTCCAGGGCCATACACAATTTTTACGCATTATTTGCCACTCAACTTAAAATAACGATTGGTTATTGCAATCAAATTGTTATTGTTATTAACACAGATTAAATTGAAACTGGAACATAATTTAAAGCCATTTCAAAAAGAACGGCATTTATTCTGAAATCAAATCAATTTGAAATAAAAAAAATTTTATCTCTTTTTTTTTCTCTTTTTGTTATTTTTAAGATTAATTTAATCCGTTAAAATGCGTTCATCTTTACGTTTCTATATAAAACTTTAATATCTAAAACTCTTTAGTTTTAAGAGAAATTCTCTTCTATGTATCAAAAGAATTTCCTATTTCCTGATATCAAAATGATTAATTACAAATTACACTTTGATATGTACGTGCAATCTAATTTTATTAGATTCAACTATATTTAAAAGTTAACAAGTCTTAACAAACTATATATATGTAATATGTTTAAATACAGTCTATGGTCAAATTATTAGGCTCAGTGAAAATTTTTTTTTTTTTTTAAATTAATTAATAAAAAATAAGACTTGACAAAATAATTTAATATATAAAAATAGAGTAAAATAAATAGTAGCATATGAGTCTGACTGAATGGTGGATACTTACATTAAAAGATGAAGAGTGTTTACGAGAATACAAGAAAGACATTTAACCACGAAAAATAATTGACCCGAAAAGACTGCTAACTGAAGAATATAAAATAAATAATGAAGAGATTAATAAAGTAATTAAAAATTAAGATATTGTGAAATTTGTAAAGCCACAACGTTTACGATGGGGGCACATCATATGATGAGAATGAATGAAAATCGCCCTCAACAAAAAAATTTCAAAGCAATACAGTTATTTAACAGAGGCAGACCTAGAACAAAATAAAAGGACAAAATTGTGAATAACTGTATTGAATAATGGATTTTCCGGAATTGGAATTTGGAATTTTACAAAGTGGACTTTATTTACTTCACTCCGAGATATAACTGTAAATGAAGAAGAAAAAAATTTATTAAATTGTCACATACAAACACGGAAATATAATTTCATTCTCTCCAATTATAGGAGTTTTTTCGAGCCAAAGTTAAAGGTTAATTTTAAATATGGGAAATACATGTGATATAAATAAATTTTCGTTCATATAGATTTTGACAAAAATGCTTTTTTGTCATTTCCATCTCATTAACATTCATTCCTGCATTCACAAAAAATAATTTTCTTTGAACTACTTTACTTCAAACAATTTAAAATAGAGCTATATCTTGTAACTCTTTTAATCGTATTCAAAATAAAATAAACAATATAATACTTGCAAAATTTTTACTTACTTACAGCTACTAACCAAGGGTATATTAAAATCTTCTTATGTAGCTTAATATTTCGAAAGGGGTTAATATTACCAAGGCGTATGGGTTATGGTACGTACAATTTTTGATTGCATCCTTTTTTTCGATTTTACTATTGGGAAGCAGTTCTCCATATCTAACACCAATAGGACCAGATTGGCGAACAGGTTTCCCTCGAATGAACTGCTTAGCTGAATGTTTTCACTTTTAAATAGAACCTCTGCCTCCACTTTTAAATAGAACCCGTTACCTAAGTCGTTATTAAGTCTGTCATTTATATGACTTATTATTCCCAATCCAATTCCCAATATTATTGTTGAAATAGTGCTTAGAGGTATAATAGTTTTAGTAAAATGTAGTAATAAATAGTGTAAATCTTTTAATTATTC
Source organism: Argyra leucocephala (assembly GCA_963942445.1). Lineage (NCBI taxonomy): Eukaryota > Metazoa > Arthropoda > Insecta > Diptera > Dolichopodidae > Argyra > Argyra leucocephala. Next base: position 158,399,077 of record OZ012678.1, read on the forward strand.
TTAAACACATAAAAACAACAATAATTAATCTTGAAATATTGATATATGTAATAAAATGAAATTATTCATATTATTTTGATCCCATATCCGCCGGTTGTACTTTATATAGTACACCAAACTTTTCACACAAAAAAAACTGATTAAATTTATTCATAATTTTTAATTAACATTCACGTTATTTTAGTTTTTATTTAATTTATAAAATAATTTAAAATTTTAATAACATTTTTTAAAAATTTTATGGTCAAAGGTATATTATTTTGCAATTTCTAAAAAACACACATTTTCTAATGAATAAAATTGACACTTAATCAAACTCAAAGCAAGTGTTATGCAAATAAAAGTGTTGGCACATTCTTTAAGAATAGAATTCACAACAATTTGGCTTTAAAATCAAATTAGTTTCAGAAAAAAAAATTAATTTGTACACCTTGTTTTGCTATACTATATATAGTACAACCGGCGGTAAAGGGTTAAGGAAGTTCTATATGTATTTGCAATTTATACTCTTGTCCAAAATGTATCAAATTCCATTACGCACTAGAAGAAAAAAGTCAGACAAACATTATTTTTATGATTAAAGTAGAATTACTGAAATAATTTATTTACACTAACTTTCATATTGAAGTTTATTTTTAACTGGCCTTTCATTCCTATTAAAATACAAAATAATTATGAAGAATAAAGTAAAATACCTACTAAAATTTTAACTTTTAAATTTATTTTTATTCCAAAAAATATCGCAAATATAAAACAAACACCAGGTGTCCAAGCGTCACTCTTTTATTTTATCCTTTCAATTCAAAATTGAAATAATTTGTACAAAATCTCTCTTTCGATGTCTCTTTCGCGATAAAATTCTACATCGATAAACTTTATCGATTTCGTCAACAATCTCTGAACAATATCGAAATACATATTTGCAATTTTGCATTTTGACATTTCGTTCGATCAAATCGTAATCGTTATCGAAATACATAATAGGTACCTTCTGAAATCTTACAATTTCTGTATTTTCATTGTTTAACTACTTTTTTATGTTCGGCGTATATTAGTAGGTAAACTATTCTTGGTAAACAGATGTTTCATTATTTTAAAATCAATTTCTGTAAAAAAAATTGCGACAAACAATTCAAATGCCAAAAGTCAAACTACACCAATCACTTGCAGAAACAAAAGCCTTTTCATCAACATTGGTAGCGTTCAGTGAAATTAACCAATGGATCTGAAATCCACAGATCCATGGATCTGTTTACTGAACGGTGTGGTAAATGTACCGGTTAATGTATCGCGGCTAATGAAAATGGATTTGAAAAAATTCTAGATACATTTCATGGATCTGACTTTTTATATGTCAAAACAACAACAACACATTTTATGTTGAGTGTTGTGACATCTACTGTAAGAAAAATTAAATGGTTATATTTTTTATGAAAGTTGTTAAATTTAAATCGCCATTACTTTTTAAATTAGTGCGAAAATTTAAATTCTTAAGGAAGATTTATGTACATTAAACTTAAAAAAAAGTTATATGTATGATAATAAATATTATTCCATTCAAATTTAATTTATTTTTAAAAGTACTCATTACATTTTCGGGTGATGGCGCTAGTATTGCGGTAAATTTTTGTGGTGAATTGCGTTCAGTGGCCAGATATATGGTATATGGATCCAAAATAGATTCCAGATCTACCGGTTAATGCTACTGAGCGAACCTATTGCCAAACTTTTGTTGCTTGATTACCTAATGTTTTTGCATTTGATCTTACTTTGACATTTCCGATTACATCTACATTTTGTTAAGTGAAATGAATTTGAAACAATTTGAACGATTCTGAAACTATTCTAATTAGTTCTTTAATAGTGTTACTGTTACACACAGTGTAGAAATAATTTGAAAATTCAGAGACTAACATTTTATAAATTACCAAATTATTATTTATAATCAAGAGTTCTAAATTAATATTATGCTCGTCTTATAATTTCATAGTACACTGTAGTTATATTGAGTACCATTAAAAATAAAATACAAAAACATAATCAGAATTAGATACAGAAATCTACTTTAATGAATAATCTATGATGTTCACAAAATAATCTTCAAATAGGATTGAAAAAAAAAAATTATAACAGAAAATAGAAATTAAACCGATATTATTAGGTTTTTCTTATTTTCAAATAAAACTAAAACAAAAAAAGTAAAAAGAAAGAAAATAAAAAAGCAAAAATAAGAAAAAGATTGATAATCATCATTATCGTCATTTGATTTGTTTATATGCGAAACTCGTATATATATATATACAATATTATACATATATATTAACATTATCTCCCTCTTATATCCCTCTTCATAACGGACATTATTATTTTTGGTTCTTTTTATTTTTATATTTTTATGATATTTGACCGCCACCAATTTACAAAACAAGAATAATAAAAAAAACTTGTAAAGAAGTAGGAGAGTATATAGAAAGCATTAACAAAAAACTATAAAAATAACAATGAAAATATAAAATGAATTTTTCATTGCGAATAGATCAATCTATTTTTCCCCAGATCAATAATAATAATAATAAAACTAACAACAACAACAATAAAAATAAGAGTAAACATATAAAAAAAAAATGTAATTTCGAAACTAAAGCAAATACTTACCCACACACACAAATGTACTTATATAAATAATGTAAAAGTACAATTGCTTGTTTTACAAAATTTAATTTTTAAGAATATACGTGACCTTAGTACGTTACTGAATATATTTACAACGTGTAACCGTTTTATCGTCTCAGTAAGTCGCCATAGAACTCACGTTTTATTTTGTATTAGTTTCAATAGTTTCAATTGATTAACTTCAAAACACAAAAATGCAGAACTTTGAAAAATATATGAATGCTGGCATTATAGTGTTATAACGGTTACAATTGCCTAATTGAAATTCTATTGGACTATATTCACTGTAGAAACCGTTTGAACTGAGTTCGGCTGAATTTCTTGGATCTCTATTGAATGAAAGAAAATGTTGGAACTATGTAAAAACTATGTCTTGTATTGGCAGAACGAAGTAGAAAACTTATCAATAACAATTTAGTAAGACATTTTTGTCTGTATAGATCTAAATTTATAGATCTAGATTTTAGTGATTTCGAATATTTGGCATTTATTGGATTTTGAGTAGGTATATAGTTTCCAGTTTTGAATTGGATAATAGAGTCAAACAACTAACTAACTAACTACTATGCAGATTATTTTGATGGGATTGAGATGGGATGAGATTTGAAGAATTTTTTTTCCTATATTTGACTAGTTGCAACTCTGAATGGGAGCTAGGTAGGAAGGAGTTTTTAATTGATTAGATCCAAAAAGTATTCTATAGCCACTCTAACTTAATAATATTCAACGAATTTATTTCGATTATTTTCTTCTACCTTTTATCACTCTTAATGTAACAAAAACGTTAAATTTAAAAAGGCCATAATCGAAGTTCGAATAATCGATGTTGGTTTGACCAATGATTTTCCCGAACCTTAAGAAAAAATAAATTATTTATATTGAAGATATATGCAGTGATTAAAGATAGATTACGTACTTATATAAAATATGCTGAAAACGAGTATACAATTAATAGTACCAAATTTAGAAATATTAATCCAATTAAAGATTACAACACATCTGGCCCTCCACGAACCTTGTACATTTAAAATACCAGAACAACTGGAATTCGAGACATATTTTTTTTTGCTATTCAGAGCATTAAGTAGCATTACTCAAATTATGACAAATTAAAAACAAAATAATATTACAAATTAGATCAGAGCATTGGAATGGAGTTTGAGAACTTTTTAATGAAGTTTGAGAACACTAAAACATCGCATTGAAGAATATTAATTTCGTATTTTAAAAATAAAAATAAATTTTTTATTCCTTATTTTTTTTTTTTAATTTAAAATTTCGAATTAAAACAATTTTTTTTTTTTGCTTTTTATGTAACAAGTATAATAATTTCACTCAATTCAACACTCATTGTCCACAATTGAATTATACATTTTTATAAGAGTTTAGAAAAATTTTCTTTTCAATTTTTTATTTTTTTTTTTTCTTTTTTTGTTTTTTTAACGTTTAATTTCCAATCCTTTTAAATATCATACAAACAAGTCATCGAAATAATTCAGTGTTGAAATATTAAGTAAAACTTAATCTTGATCTTAAATGTAGTTAGATTGAGGATTAAGAAGGATTATTATATAGGTACAGATAGATGGTAGAATAACGAATTCCTTGAATAAAACTCAAATTATAGTAAGAGTATTAAATATGTATATATGTATGTATATATATACTCTGTTGTGTGGATGAAGTTTTCTTTTTTTTTTTTTTGTTACAATTTTACATCTGAATTCTGATTTAATCCAATGTCAGTTATTTTATTGTATAAATTTTACTGAAGAAAGAATTGATTTCTAATAAAAAATTATATATATATATATATAAAAATAGATTGTAAATAAATATATATATATATATATATATATATATAGATATATATATATATATATTAAATAGTTTTAACTATTACGAATTCATTTTTTATTACTATTTTTTATGTATAAATTGTCGTCATCAATTCATGGTATAAAATTGTTAATTTTCCTCTCGTTTTTATATTTGATTGGAATGATGATGATGATGATAATAATATAATGATGGTGATGATGACGTTGGTGATAGTGATGATGATGATGATCATTGTATACGAATGACGGTTATATATGTACCTACTTTAGTCGTTTGACTAACTATATCAAAACAAATGGTAACAAATAACTTGAACTACAATTATTTCAAGTTAAATAATCATATTTTAAGTACAGTGTGTATAACAAATTATTTAATATTTGGTATCGAAAAATAAATGTAACTTATGCATAATAAATTGAAATAATGTGATTACATTATAAAATTAAAAATAAGTATTGTAAAAGGTAATTTAAATGACACATTTCCATACAACAGTAGAACGAACTGGATATTATCTTTTCTTTGAACAGAACAATATATTTGGCAAATGTGTGGATTTGACAAGAACCTTTGATATTTATATCAGTTTGTTAAACATATGTCCTCCCAACCTCGTGCAAAAAGTTTTTGACAGACCTAGGGTGTCAGATAGAAAATGTTTAATGTCTTACTTATAAGTATCAAGATCTGTGGTTATTAGTGTATAGATATTAATTTAGAAAGTCAACCTATTTGCATATATGGAATCCAGCTTTGGGGTTCCGTAGCAAAATCTAAATTAATAAAAAAGATTCCAAAATAAGATGTTAAGGTCACTATCGTAAATGCCCCTTGATTTGTGCCAAATAAAGTTATCGAACACGACTGAAACATTGAATCCGTCACTAGTGTAATAGCTAAATATAGCACCAACTACAGACTCAAACTGCACGTTCATGCAAACAATTTAGCACGTAACCTAATGACAACTGGAGGCCAGAAGGGAAGACTAAAACTTGACTTGTGATAACACAAAAAATAAATAAAAATAACTGATAGTAAATTGATCCAAAAGCAGGACAGGTCTTCGATGGAAAACGCTGCTACAAGTCAATAAATAAATAAATTACATCATCAATATTTGCTTATTATATTTATACTTAATATAGATTGTAAATAAATTTTAGAAGCTGTAAAAAAAATAAAAAAATTATCTTCGCAGATGAAACTGATATCGGTACAGACAAGTCTTAGTTGCATTGAGTGCGTTTTATCAAATAGTTATCTGTTAATATAGCTATTATTGCCATAATGTGTCTTCTATTAAGCTGAAGAAATTTTCCTAGTTTTTACTGTTTCCATTTCGGATTCTAACTTCCTATAAGTTGCGAATTCATTTATTAGCTCGTGACCTTGTCAGTATTGTAACGAACCTCTTTAATGGGTATGCTGATGTTTACATCCACTGTGATGAAGTTGATTAAGAATAACTTCTTAATAAGTTTTTAATTAGTTAGTTTATTAGTTAAACTTATAGTTTTATAATGGGCTCATCATCAACTTCTTGGGTTTTATCAGACCTAATGATGTCCTAATCAAAACTAATTAATTTATATTAATTTTAGCTAAAATTAGTCTAACAAAATTTAATAATTAATTCCTTTTTCTACCCATTATACCAAATTAGTATTGCCTTGTTCTATGTTAATAACTATACAACCTAAATGGGGAATTGAATAAAACGTTCACTGGTGTCATATTTTATTGAAGATGTTTTGCGTAATAATTCTGTGATATCAAGTTCATTTCTTACGTTGTAAATATCTTCTAATCTTACAAAATATATGTATTGTTTGATTAAATTTTGAACACAGAGTACAAAACCGCGTCATTCGACTTATATATTATGTGTATGTCTCTTCAACACTTGCTTCACTTGGCCACCATCGTGTTGTTGGAGTAATTTAACTTTATTCTATAGACGTACATTATTTCCTTCTTATTGGTCTTACTTAGAATGGCATACTATATTGCACTGGATTTTACACGCATTTAATTTTAATTGTAAAACACTCTATACGAGCTTTAGCTCTCTTGAGCTCAAAATGAAATAAATAAATATCTTGTGGTAGTAGGCAAATGCTCGAAAGAGCTGAAATAACTATTTCTACCTCTTAAGCAATGCCGTTGAGGAACGCGAGAGGCTGTAAATGTCCACCCTTACACAGTGCTGGAAATACCAATTAGTTCAAGGATGGCTATGAAAATCTATTTATAGTCAGAACTTCTAGAATATGGAATCGAATTAGTAATTCAACACTGTTACGAAATTTAAATAATTCATAGCAATTGGTCAATACAATATACAACACCCTGTAAGTCTTAAAAAAAAATTATTTTTATTTCCAATTGAACGTAGTTAAAATAGTTAAAATAGAAATAAAAAAATTTATATATTTTATATACAAATCAATACAAATCAAACTAAATAGAAGTGGTACCCACATCTTTAGAAAAAGAAAATTCAAACTCTATCTATCATTCACTTCGCCCTAAAAGATTTTGAAAAAAAAAAATATATTTTGTTTCATTAAACTGGAGGCTCATTTGAATCAAACTACCGCATATCAGTTTCTTTTAATCATTCAATCAGTAAAAATTTGCGAATTATATTGGAAAATTTAAAATAAAAAATATCTTCAAAATATATTTTTTTGTTTTGTTGTTGTTGTATTTTTAAAGATACAATGTAGCTACAATTTGATACAATTTTATTGGGAAACGAAATTGTTCTATGCGAATAAAATTTGTTGCAAACAATACAAAAATTCTGGTTAATTTTTTGTTGTTGTTGTTATGTTTTTTGGTCTTTTTGTTTTTTTTTTTTTGCTGATACACGTCTTTTAATCAGATTGATTTTGTATTTTTTTACAATTTCAATTTGAAAAAATTACTTTAGTTTTCTTCAAAATTTATTAGAAAATTTATTGCAGTAAAAAAACAAAAAAAATAGAAAAGAAAAACCAATAAAAAGAAAATTCCTTATATGGGTTATTTTGGTTTTTTTATTTTTTTTAATTTTCCAAACTTTTGTTTAGTTTTTAAAGTTTTATAAGATTTAGAATTTATAAAAATAATGAGAGATATTTCATAACAGATACAACCATATTTAATTGGGTTGAAATTCAAGCATCTCTAGAATGTGTGGTGTATATATGAATGTGGAAGCAATTGCAATCAATTATATCTATTTCCGAAATTGGGTAATTTTTCCAGTTATATAAACAATAAAAATTCAAAACTAATGGGAACCATTTTATTTGTAATATAAAATTTTCCGGTACGGTTCGATTTTTTCGAATTATTCTTATATAATAACCCGAAAATATTCTCTAAAGTTATTGAGGAAGTTTACCATCTCTGTCTTTTCCAAAGAAAACCAAAACTAAGAGTGAAATCAAAAATTGAACATTTCGGCCGTGGTTAACAATTCACAGCTGCAATATTTAGTCATCCTAATTGTTTAAAAAATTCCACAATTCTGTTTTACTGGTCTAGGGTCTTTACAAGGTTTTCTTTCGAATCGTTCGATTTGCGTCTTAGTTAGGTTTTCATCAATAATTTACTCCAAACAACCTTCAATACAATTCACAGCTTTGCAGACGTCCTCTGGTAGCATCCTTCGATTTCGCAAAAAAAAACACTATTGAGTTTTGAGTTTTAGACAGTTTTGAGTTTTAGACTAACTCGTCTAAAACTCAAAACTGTCTTATTTCACGCAAACTACCAGGATTTGAACCTAATCTCTCTTTCCAAGAAGTTACTTTACAAAACACTGATAGTCTAAATACTTTAGGTATTCGACTGAATCAAAAAATTATTTGGAACGACCATATTTTTGATATCGATATTTATGTCGATGTAAAGCTGTCCTATCACCTTTGGAACTCCTAAATATCCATAAATCATTTATGGCATCTTAAGATGGAATATAATTGACATTATTTTGGCTGGCGCTTCCTTTACAGTCTTACTCCCCAAACGAAATTAAAATGTCCGGCCTACGACGTGTGAAAAAATTAGCTCATAATAATTCATTTTATATGAAGGTGCCTGAAATAAATATTGGAATTTTCAACTTTGGACTGCATATTTTTTGATTTCATGACATTTTTTTATTTATTTATGTTTAAGTGATATGCAAAGCTACTTGTACTTTTTTACTGCTTATTTAATTGGTAATATTTGATATTTATTTCATTAATTTTATAATTTTTGTTAAATGGCATAAATGCGGTGTGTTAATTACGGATGAGGAAAGTGTGTAGTCTATGGATGTATTACACACGGTACAACGTACGCTCTAATTTAAGTTAGGCAGTTAGGCTACCTTGAACTTCATCTCCAACTTCTCTTGAACATCGACGTGTAGTCGGAGCCCTTTCCCGGTCGTAGGTGTGAACACATGCTCAGCAGAAATATCAGAGTACAGCTTCCTCCTCTTAAACAATACCAACGCGAAATAAGACGGCTCCTCTTATAAAGGGCTAAAGGACTCCCCCCTGCACAGTGGAAGTCCCAAGATGACATAAAATAGGTTATGAAATTTCATTCATAGTTCGCACTTCAAGAATGTGGAATCATATTTTTTCTGATATGTTTCCACATTTAACTTATAATTAAAGCAAAGATTTAAGAAAAATATTAAATACCTTTATTTTTCAACTTCCTATAATACTAATTCATCTAATTTTTTTCTTTCTAATTTATCCTATCCTATCCCAACCAAGCGTAAAGTGCTAAAGGTAAATTTTCCTAACGCTTTTGCTGTTTATAAAAAAACAATATTGAGATAGAAAAACATTATAAAAAAAAATATTTGAATATACGACTGAGATGAAAAGAGTAGAATTTTAAATAAATAAATAAATACAATAATCTGAGTTCAAATTCAGTAAAGTCTGGTTAATGAGAAAATACCATTTTCAATAAAACATAGTTATAATAAAGTAGCTTATCTCATCTTATACTTATGACATCTAGCAATTGGATACAACCACTAAAATTTCACTAAAAAAATTATTTAAAGATTTAATCTCTAGTGCTATGATCGATAGTAATTGTTGTAAGAATCCATGTTATGTCCTAAATGACGAAACAAAAACAAAACTTAAAAGTATTTACTGTTAAAAAGAATTAGCAGTTAAAAATACTTTGGTATACATTAGAATTACATCCAGTTAGTGTGATTATTAATTAATCTATTGAATGAAAGTTTTACAATAGTTTTTTTGGGAATTATTTTAGAACTTTCAAAATTTTCTCCTCAAATCACATGACAACATTTTCATCTACAACATTTCAATTATTTTCTTCGCATTAATTTCATTTTTTTTAATTTAACATAATAAATTGCTTTTCAAAAGGATTTTTACTTGAATCACCTTAATTCCAATTTAATTCCAAATATTTAATTGCTGTATTCAAATCCACTCAAGCATCAAAAACACCGGCAAAATATAAAAGATTTTTAAATAATTTTTAAAATTAAATCTTCTTCAAAAATTGTTTTGGACAAAATTTTACTTCAAAATCACAAAAAAAAAAAATCACTGACCCAATTTGGACTAAGAACTTACCTGAGAAATTTTCAAAAATATTTTGAAAAACAAAAATAAAAGACAATTGACGCGAAAATTGAATGCAAAATTTAATTACAAGATGATGGATAAAATTATTTACAAAGAAATTTCAATTAAATTTTTAATCTTTAAAACATTTACTTAGCCCGGCATCAAAAACACAAAATGAATTTATGATGATTTTTTTTTTTACTTTTAAGGAAAAATAATAAAGTTGTCAGTAGAAATAAATTTTTTCGTTTTTTTTTTTGTGTTTTGATTAAACGTGTACTTTGACAAAGAACATTAATTTAAATATCTTCAATTTTCTAAAATTATTTTTAAATTAACTTCATTATCAATTTTCTTAATATAATAAATTAAATATCAAAAAATAATATAATAAATTAAATATCCGGAATCCATTTCTCTTTTTCAACTGTATATTGCCTCCTGTGGTGGAAAATGGCATCTTCAAGTTGTTAAATCGGTTTGTAACACTGCTTTTAACAAATTGAATTCGCAAATTAATATATACGGATTATAATTCATTAAAATCAGATTAAATTAACTGGCAACGTTCAAGTCCATCAACTTTGAATAAACAAACTCAACACACAAAAAGAAGTTTAAACCAGAAATCATAACCAAAAGAATCTACAATTCTAAGTGCCTCTGTTCATATTATTATTTTTGTCAGGTAATAAATGTAGGTGTTCAGTCTCAATGAGCAGAGTTAAAACCGATTAAAAGATGCAATTTTCCATTGAAGATGCTATTTTCCATAACAAGAGACAATAGACAAGAGACAGTTGAAAAACATAGATAAATAATTAAACAGATTTAATCTTTTATATAAAAATTGATAATGAAGTTAATTTGAAAAAAGTTTTAGAAAATTGAAGATAATTAAATTAATGTTCTTTGTCAGTACACGTTTAATCAAAAACACAAAAAAAAATTTATTTCTGCTCAGACTTATTTCGGCAGAAGAAACGTTTACCGTAAAATTACAATTTACAATATAAAGGTAAAATTACGTAAACATACTGTAAACATACAGTAAATATTTAGTAGTTTTTTGGGGAACGATTAGCTATATATTGTATACGGAACATTTACGAGAATGATGTACATATATACAAATCATTTACATATCGTTTACACATCATTTACATATAGGAATAACATCTCTTGTACACAAAAAAAAAACAACAAAACAATAGATTATTATGTGTGCCTGTGTTTCTACCAAAATTTATTGAATACAAATACATTTTATTCTATTATTACTTGTGAATGTATACCTAAATTAGTTTATGTTTTATTTAATATAATTTTTTTGTGTATTTTTTTTTTTTTTGTTCCAGATAGTAGTAAATCATCGAAAGAGGCTTCAGGGACTACCTATTACCGGGGAAGGCAGTTTGAAGGACTGTGGGACTTTAACCCACTAAAAACTCCTATCATTATTGCAACATTAAAACTAGTCTTATAGACTAACAATTAATTTACATTTAACTCAAAGAAACTAAGATACCTTTGATCTACCAAAATCCAATAAGGTTTTAATAGATAAAAGGTTTTAACCTAACTCAAGTGGTCTTGTTCGTTTTAGACGCTTCACAAAGTTTTGATTGTCAATTAAGCTAGAAGCTTCGGTATTGACATATTGGATCAGACATGTTGGATTTATGCCGTGCAGCGCATTTCATTATTTCATCTTTTATAGATGAGATCTTCAGATCTCGATGAATATCGGCATTGCGAACATACCATGGAGCATTGACTATGTTGCGTAGTACCTTATTTTGGAATGTTTGCATAGTTTGAATATGGATTTGTTTAGCACACCCCCATATTTGAATACCGTATGCCCAGACTGGCTTCAATATTTGATTATACATCAAAACTTTGTTATAGGTCGGGACCGTAGAATTCCGCCCAATCTGCCAGTATATTTCCCTATATTTGAACTGGAGTTCTTGTTTTTTTGATTTTCACATGCTCTTTCCATTTCAGTTTTGCATCCAAGGTCATGCCAAGATATTTAGCTTTATTCTCGTATGGAATCACGACATCATTAATTTTAACTGAGAGAGGAGTTACTATGTTTTTATAGGTGAAGTTTACATGACTAGATTTGGCTTCATTTAATTTAATTTTCCATTTCTTGCACCAGTTGGAAATTTCGTCATTAGCTTTCTGCAGTTTGTTTGTAGCTTCTTCTATAGTAGAACCAACTGCCATCAACGCTGCCATCTACATCGGGTATATCACAGATGTATAACAAATATAAAATTGGACCCAGTATACTACCTTGCGGTACTCCAGCTTTTATATCTCTTAGAGAGGAATAGATTTTTTTGTGTATGAAAAATAATAATGACAAAGACTTTCTACGTATTTTTACATATTAATTATTTATTAATTAATTATTATTTTCAAACAAAAAATTGAACATAAATTATAAAATAAAATGTTTTAGCTTTTCATTTTCAGCTTTAGATCTCAGGAATTTTCAAACGAATGAATTTTCAAACAATTAGCTCAAAAAAAGAGAATGCCCTTTAAATATAATAAATTTGTTAAAATTTTTAATACATTTGTATTTTCTTAAAACTCAACTAGACACAAATTACAAGTTTTTACCTTTTTGTTAATTCTACTTACATGAGTATTGTTTGTATCCGTAAATATGCATTTGCTTAGCACACGATTAGTAAGGTTACATATTGTAGGTATAACTTTACAAAAGCCGTAAACATTTTATATCTGTAAACATACATTTACTTAGTAAACGATTTGTAACTACAGTGTAAATTGTAAGTTTGTGTAAATGTAAATTTTAATTTGTATATGTAAGTATATAGTCACAACGTATATGTATACAGTCCGTAAATGAGCCACTACCGTAATCATGAGTTTACTTTTATCTTTATGTATACACACTGTAACATCATTTATATATATATACATTTACATCATTTAAACATACATTTACATAATTTAAAATGTAAATATATATATACATTTAAGTATATATATATATATATACATTTACATATTTTGATCACATTGTAACAGTACAACACATTTGTAATAGTACAACAAAAACTTACAAAATTTGTGAGTTATACAAAATCTTCCTTGGGGGAAGACGAACCAGTCTAAATTGAAAACAGAAATCCGAAGAAGCAAATTATAGAAACAAACACAGAAATTTATAAAATAGTGAGTAAATTTAAATTTTAAAGTTTTAAGTTTAGTTTAGTAACAAAATAAATTTTTACTCGAAAGCCCACCGAGACTTAATCTTTCTATATCTAATTAATCTAAATATGATGTGCTATTATGTCAAAGACTCAATTGAAATGCGGAAATTGAAATGCGGAGTACTATACGAAAATTTGTTTTATAACAATTAGTTTCAACGATCAACGATACGCAGTTTGAAAAAACTCAATTATGTTAAAGCTTTTCTGCACTTCACCTCTTAGAATTTCGTGTTTCATTTAATTTTTCTAAAAAGAAAAATTAACTTAAATATTCTTATACAAAATTTATTTTCTTTTTTTTTGCAAGAATTCAATAAGGCAATTCTTCTGTTCTCCTCTTTTAAGAAATAAAGAAAACGACCTGTTTAAAAAAAAAAATTAAACGACACAATGGAACATCACAAAAGCTAAGAATAAAATAGAAAAAAAAAAAAATATTTAAAAAAATGTAAAAAAACAGAAAAATTCTGTTATTTTGTCAAAGAATGGGATTATAAATTTACAAAGATGGCACATATCGCCCACCATTTAAAAAACAAAATTAACAAAAAAACCAAATCTCGTTTCATATTTTTTTAACACATCACATACAGATGAAGTCTTTCTCTTTGTAACCAAAAAAAAAAACAAAAAAAAACAACAATTTTTGACTTTTGATCATGAAATTTTTTTGGGGTTTTGAAATTTCAACAAAATTGACAAACATTAATAACTGATTTAAATTTTTAATAAATGTTACAGTCAATGGTAGAAATCCCTTTCAATTATACATAATTACGTTCGTATACAAAATTTACTCAATTTATAATGCGAATTTTCTATATTCTCAAAATCTTGTTCGTTTGTTTGAAATTTTCAGAAAAAATCTGAAAATAGTGAAAAATCTGCATCTGTCGTGGTCTAAGTGGGAGAAACTACTGTAATATATTCACACATTCAAAATTTAATTATGAATTAATAATAATGTAATAAAAACTCCAAAATTTTATAATTCAACTTGAAAAAATAAAGTCTAATAAAATGTAACAGATGTCCGAATGACATCTAAAACTGAGTGTTTGATGTTGAATTTCAGAACAGCATCAAGCTGGTTAGAAAAAAAATTGTTATTTCAGTTTTTCCGCTTTAAAATATTCTGTTGTGTGATTCCAAATTCCCCGCTGAAAAAATTCTTGATAATAAAATTCTTTATCTAGGATTCTGAGTTCCAAAATCCTGATATTTTAATATTCTAAGAAAATATCTTTTAAAAAATTTATAATTTCGACACACAAAACTCATAAAATTGTAAAGTCAGAAATTTTGCCAAATCAGAATAGTTAGGATGCGATTCATTTATTTTATTAACTTCTGCTTACAGTAAAACCTGTAAACTGGTAAAAAATTCAGGTTTCATTCAGGAAATTTAAATGGTCTGAAACATAGTAAGCAACACCTATACTTTTAACAAGCAACTCCAAATAGCATCTGTACTGCATCTGTACTGCAGTTTGGAAGCGGTAATTATATTCACAATTTATGTCTAGTCAACCCCAAATCGAAAGTAATACTTAGCAAACTGACTCTTTGCTTATAATCAATCGATGGAACATTACGAATTGAAACATTGTCAAACAAACATAATTTTGAAAACGAAAAAAAGCAAGTCTGCTGCAAAAGAAGTAACCAGCATAATGTGGTCAAAAGCAAAATGAAAAATTATTTATTTAATATGAAGTTTAGCACATAAATCGATAAATAATTGGCATCTACGAACACTTATTGAACATTGATATTAAGTAATCTAAGAATTATGTGATATTTGCTTTATAAGGAAGCAATGGAATGAGTAGTAGTAGAACTAGCCAAAATAATGTTTTATTTTAACAAATTTAGAACAAGACACTTCTTAATCAAGATGCCGACGATCAATTCATTTAATTATGCCGATCAATTCAACTTTCAGTATCAGTAATTGTAACAAAAGTTGATAATTAAAATTGTTCGACAAAAAAAAGAACAATTTCCTTTATTGATAGCTTCCAAAACAACACATTCAAATCAGGGTTTAAGAAATTGTCCTACCGTTCAATTCAACAACAGAGTGTAAGTCAATAAAGTTCTCGGGTATGCACTTGGGTAAGCACGCCTCACTTGGAGAACTCACATTTACGAATTAAGACCAATCAACTTTACTGGCTGACGCTACTGCAATATGTCTTTAGAGTGTAAATTAGCAATATATATAATTATGGAGTGGAGCTCTGGGGAACCTCTAGTAACTCCAACATCAAAATAATTGAGTGTTTCCAATGCAAGGTACTAAGCTCCATCGTCAATGATCCCTGTTATGTGGGCAATAACATAGTAAGGTTGGACTTAAATATTTCATCTTTTAACAACCAAGAAAAAAGCAAGCAATGCAATTTTTCATATCGCCTAGAGATAAATTCACCCAAATTTCAGATCACTGGAATTGAAAACCAGATTTTCTTGAGTCTGCATAAATAATTAAAATTTTAATTTAGGCTAATCGTTCATGGCCTTTTCACTTAGAAACATGTCGATTACTGATACTCAATATCTTTGTTTAGGGTTAAGATAGTTGTGCAGAATAAAGATACAAAAAGAAAATCAGAATTGATTCACTTAATAATTAGACACACAAGAAATAAAAAAAATCATGGAATCGAACTCCTTGGTTCCAGGTTAGACTAAAATAAATTTTGTAAATTGTTTATTCGAAATTTCTGAATATAATAACAAATATATTCAGCAACTTCAAACATACAGATAGAAATAACAACAATTAAAAAAGTATTTTTAATCCAATCTGAAACCAAAGAATTCGATACCATCTCGTGAATTCTCAAAAAATTCAAAATCGAAAATGGTTTGGCATTTCCTAATCTAATAATAATAAAATAAAAAAACAAAAACAGAAGAGTAGAAAACAAAACAAAACAAATCATAAATTGAATATCTAATTTTGAATCTGCCGAAAATTACAACAAAAACAATAGCTTCATCACCGGTAACAATAAAAACAAAAAAAAACAAAATAAAAAAAACAAATATCGGTCAACAATTCGGAAAATATTCTGATTTCGTGACATTAATTCGCATTTAAAATTTTTTTTTCTCTTTTTATTATTTTCTTTTTTTTTGTTATTTAGTTTTTTTACTATTTGACATTTTTTGTTTTTATTTTTATTTTTCTAATTGTTTGCAAATATGGCAATCCGGCAGCTGTATTTTCAACATATAAATTCGAGATAGAAAAAAATATCAACCAATACATTTTAAGAGAGTGCAGCATCATCTGCTTCAACAGTTTTTTTTTTTTTTAATAAATTTTATTGAGTCCATTTGGTATGGAATTATAATGTTGAAGGAATGAAAAACTATATACCAAAAGTTGGATTATACATATGTGGAGCTTGTTTCAACCCAAAGTATAGTACAAAATAATAAATTGACTTTTAATTTGGAATTTAAAATTAAATTTAAAGTTGACAATTGACTTTCGGTTTAGTAGCATATAGCATCAGCGCAGTAATAAAAAGAATTAGAATGACATCATTAGAAACTCGATAATTGTTGTTGGTATTTTTATTATTATTATTTTTTCTTTATTATATAGATATAGGTTTTTTTCTTAATATTTCCATTTGGGTATTTCATGAATGTCAGATTAGTTTAAGGATTTTTATGAATTTAGTTTTTATTTTCTTACCTTTTTTCCTTCATGAAATCTAAATTTGGGACAGCAATAGAAAAAAAGTTAAAAAAAAAAAAATAAAAAAATGTTGAAAATTAAATTGTTGTCAAAGAAGATAATATTATTGAGATTCAAAAATGAATTTCAATTTCGAGACTATATTATTAAGTTAAAAAAAAAAAAATAAAAAAAAAAGAACAAAAATTATTGAGAATTTCAAATTGGAAAACATGTATTGAATTTTAAAATTGTTTTTGTTGAATGCCCAATAATATTAAAAAATAAATAAATAAATAAATCAACTAATCAAAAAGACAAAAAAAAAAAATAAAAAAAAAACAACGGTCGTGTTAGTAAAAATGTCCATCAAAAATATTTTGAAATTTAAAATAAAAATTTTTAGATAATCTAAGATAGTGCAATGCTAAAAAAAATTGAGAAAATAGGTGATAATGATATTTTTATCAGATATAGAAACAACAGGTAATTCAGTTGGTGATGGTTCTGCATTTTCCCACAGAACTATGTTTTAGATGAGATTATTATTATGCCACATGATTTATAAGTATACGGTGACCCATTTTGAAAATACAGAATTTAAGATTTATTATATTTATTTATTTATTTATTTCATTATCTCAAAAAGAGCAATTCTACTCGTACTTAGCATATGGTTTTAATAAATTGTACAAACTAATATTAATTAATTATATTATTTAACAGTCTATTTACATTTTTATGCTTAGAACTGTTATATGTACTTAAAGCTAAATTATCTACTGTTATATTATTTTTTACTTTCCATTATTTCGTTATAATATATTTTAAATATATTTTTAAATCATTCCTAAATTCATTTAGATAAGAAAAAGCATCTTTCAATATCATCACAAGATTGAACAGCATCGGTTGCATTACTTGGATACCTAGTCCATTTTTTCCCAAATCAATTTTTCAATGTACTATACCATTTTCGGCTATGCTCGCTCTATATGAATTTGCAGTCAAAATAAACGTATCTCTTTTAGTAATATTGTTTTTAAAACAAACTCTATTTTACTGCTTTTAAACCTGCAAGTTCTACCTATTTATCGAAACTACAGTTTTTGTATTAATCAAGACATAAAAGTTGTAAAAACATTGCGTATATGACTGGGTGTTCCTAACTATCTATAACAGACTATTTTTATTCCTAAAATGTACAAATACATATGAAGCTTTACACTATATACAGTAAATTTCTATATAACTTTCTACTGACTTTGTTTTAAATATATTATTTTGTTATTTCAAAATGCATGAAAGTTATTCAATTATTTATGTTAAATGTTTAAAAATATTATCAAATTTTTATAAAATGCAAATTTTGTTTGATATTATGTTGTTTTAATCGTTTATCTCGATTTTAATTTTTTCTCTTTTTTTCTGTTTTATTTTCTTTCGTTGTTTAATTATGTTTAATTAAATTTATTTATTTCTAATGTATATATTGATATTTAATATAGCTATAAGTTTGTATTTTACTTTATAATTTTTAAATTTTTCGCATTACTTTTTGCTTTACTTTATTACTTTAATATTCAATTTTTTAATTTTATTTTTGTATTTTTGTAACTGTATTACTTTTAGCTCTGAAATATCAACTTAATATTGTTTAATTGTATAATTTAATTATTTCTACTCTTGTTATTTCATTCATCAGATTGGTCTTACATTTATCTAATTTTACCCTTACTGTTATGTAATTTTTTTAATTTAATTTACGGTAATGTACTAAGGTAATATGTAACATGGTATATAATAAATAAATTAATTTTAAAAACTAAAAACTAAACTAATTTATTTTTAAATTTTTCCAGTCAAAATTTCCATTGAACTTGAAAAATCTATTTTCCATAAGAATATTTTGTTTTTGGTAGAATAGATTTATAGGAATGCAATCCAGACGACGAGTTTTTAAGGGTATACGCAATTAAAAACGTCTACATCTATAAAAGCGTTATCCCACTGACTGAAGTAATCAAATCAGGTCTGTTAAAAATTGCTTAAATGTTTCTAACTTTTGTTTCTGTAATTCGCGAATAATATTTTTGATCGTGAGAGGCAAAAACAATTCATTTTTTGCGTTCAATAAATTTTAATCTAAAATCTCTTATATAATTATACATAGCCTAATCGATAGCAGCACGGATAAAAAATTAATAAGCTTTGAAATAATGAATAAAATGGAACAGTTATTCAAAATATGTGCTGAAAAATTAATT
Organism: Argyra leucocephala; assembly: GCA_963942445.1. Taxonomy (NCBI): domain Eukaryota; kingdom Metazoa; phylum Arthropoda; class Insecta; order Diptera; family Dolichopodidae; genus Argyra; species Argyra leucocephala. The sequence continues at coordinate 158,418,437 of OZ012678.1, forward strand.
CCTGTCAGCCATTTTCCAATGGATTCAACCCAATTCTCTAACTATATTGAAAATTAATTTTTATAATTTAAATAATGTTGGGTTTAATTTTATATTTATTTCGTCTGTGAAAAAATTTTCCGCAGGCATAAGTACAACTCTATTGCAAAAAATTTGGCTCATACCATGTTTGTATTTTAGATCCGTTTCAGTACTAGCATATTAATTTCTCATTTTATTCTAATTTTTTCCATAAACTCTCAGTTGATACGATCAAATCAAATCTTTTATAGATAGTAATTACCTACCTACGCAACATTATTACTATAGCATTTATTGTGATGATGAGTTTAAAGGTGGGCCAAATTTTTTGCAATAGAGTAATAGAGTAGTATGTTCTAAAACAATAAAGACTTACAAATTAATTTATAGAAATAATTCAACAATATGAAATATTTTAACAATTTTAAGCAACAATGATAATGCACCGTTGTTGAACGGTAAAAATCTAAATATAGTAAAGTTTTCAAAAAATAAAAAAAAGGAAAAAAAAAATTATTATTTGGAAAACAAAAGTGAGGTATTTATTGCATTTTTGAAAAAAATACTCGTTATGAGATAATCAAACATTATTTGAATTTTATTAAACTTAATAACACATTTCGTAATTGGCTCATAGCATAATTAGTACGTAAGACATTTCTATAGCATAATTAGTACGATGATATAGAACTGTAAGCATATTTATTGCACGTAATGACCTTTGTGGGATATATAAAGAAAAACAGCCCAATAGTTCAGAACAAGTAATACGGCTCAACAATAATGACAATACGTCAAATACTAACCTAATACAAGCAATGTTACGTCTATTTACCAATGTTTTAATACCCAAAAGTTTACTTCCAACATTGTATGAAATTGGTGAATGAATTAAATTCAGTTTGTACAAACCGCATTTTGATAAAGATCGTTGAACTCCCTCAATCCGTGTAATGTGACAATAATAATCAGGATCCAAAATGGCACAACACTTTTCTAAGACTGACATAGCGAAGCTTAAATACAAGTTCTTTAGAGTTAAAAATGTTTTGGTAGTCTTGCGAATTTCTGTTTATGAAACCTATGTTACTAAAACCTTTTGCACAGATAAAATCAAAGTGTATAGAAAACGATGAAATTTTACATCAATAATTACACCTAAATCTTTAATTTGGAAAACTCTCCTTAAACTAGTAATATTATTAATGGTGTATAGTTAAATAATTGGATATGAAATATGAACATACAATATTGTTACATTTTTGGTTTTTTGTATTCGTGAAATTTTTGTTTTATATTTTAAATTGGAGATATGAAATTTCATAAAGATGCAAAATAAAAATATAATGTCCTCTTTTTACAAAACACAACATTAGAAAATAAGGGACATTTATTCTATTCTATATTTGGAAAATAATGTTAAGGGACAATTTGTTAATAACAGGACAGTACAATAAAGAACATGGTCAGCGTATTTATAAATAATTTTGGGAATAACATGCTCGAAAATTTTGTCTATAAAGGTGGGCTTTAACTGGCAAACATTTTAATTGTGATTGTATGTGGTTGGGTTTAAAGAGGGAGATAGCTTATTGAATTTTTATATAAGAAAAAAAATAGATCGCTGCAAAGATTTTTCGAAATTTGGTAAATTTATTTATACACAAAGAAACATTGATAAATCGTTCAAATCTATTTTATATTTTTACACATTTAATCAAAAAATTGTTAGAAAAAAGTGTTTCCGCTATAAGGATATTTTAAAAATATACTTTATCAAATTATAACATCTCAAACTAGTATAAAAAATATTCCAATGTCATCAGTAAATGATATTTACTATCCTTGTCGTACACATTGAGTATCTATAAATATTATTATTAACAAAATATTTTAAGGAAATTGTTTAGTTCATCATAACACTATTAGAATTCATCAGTAGACATTTATAGTGTTAGACTACCTATACAACTCCTATTTTCATTTTGACTGATTTTATAACTTATTAGAAGATGTCAATAGTACATTATTTGTGAGTTATAAAAATCGACCAAAAATTGCAATGTAAAATGTTATTTTTATAAAATAAATTTATGTAATTATAAATTTTTTTAAATGTGAAATATTAAAATTAAAAGAACAAGTTCGATTTATTAATTAATATTGACACATAGGCATTTTATGTCACCATTGTATCTATAAATATTATTATTATTATTTGTATTAACAAACAAAATATTTATAATATATTTAAAAAAAATCGTTTCATATTATTTACACCTTTTTTAACACTAATTAAAGACGTAGAACTAGAAGGATGTAGAAAATACATTTGACATGTCCAGTCGAGTTCTATATACACAATTAAAATTCTAACTTATCAACTCTGTACGAGCTACCTAGCTCTGCTTCAAATATGTTTAACAAAGAAAAAATAAAAAACAAAATTCTTAGCTTTATTTTTTTTATTAGCCGGATATATGAAATATCGTTTCACACGTTTGTATCTGTCTTAAATTGGTAATGGTATTGTATTCGAGTATATTTCAATCAATATCATTTATTTTTTAATTAAATTTTGATCAAAATATTTTTTAAGATGGTTTTGAAGGACACATAATAATAGGATTAGTGCTTATAATTAGTGCTAAATGAAATTAATTGTAATAAAAATAATAATTTTCAATTAAAAATAAATAAGTATTAGGAGTTCTAGATATTTATAGTCTAACACTCTAATTGATAGGACCACAGATAAAAAAATAATTTTTTTCTATCAGACAAAGAGCACGTACTTGATAGTATTAATGTTGGGTCATTATAATTTTATATGAGTAGTGTATTCACGTTTTTTTTTCAATTTATAATGTCAAAGCATGAAATTCCATAAAGGTGCAAAAGAAGAAGACATTTATACCCCAAATTAGAAAGTAAGAGGCATTGTTCTGTCCTGTATTTTGATAATAATCTTTAGGGATAGCTGAAGTAAACTAATCCATTAGATATTTTATACGAAATTTAATGATTTCAAAAAACTGAAGTACAACTTTGAAATATGAATATGAATTAATTCGAGCTATACCGAAAAATTTTGTTTCCGAAGGGAATATAAAATTAACGAAAAATTATGTAAAAAATACCCATTTTTTCTCAAATTATTCCAAAAAAAAAAATCAGTTGTTATGTACAACGAAATCTATTTATAGAACTGATAGAATAGCAGTATATCATTTTTCATTTTTAATTAATAATAATGCTATTTTTAATGCTATAATTTCCAACACTCAAAATTTAATAAAAGTAAATTCATTTCTAATATCTTCCTAATACAACTCATTTCCGAGCAGGAGTATATTGGATAGAATAGTGACTAATTCAAAATACGAAAATTGTTATATACCTGTTATATAAATAAAAGTATAAATTTTACCCATATTTAACCCATATTAAAGTCATAATTATTATAGAACCCAAAATTAATATTGTATAAATGAATTCAAGACCTAAAATATACCTGACACTATAGTCTTATTATTAAATACCAAATAATCTCATTTCATATTTAAATACATAATATTTATTGATAGTGACATTTCAAATTCAAAACGAACCCTAACTTCAATTAAGAGTAAAAAAAAATTTTTTTGTACCCACTCGTTGTCATTTCATCGTCATCGTTGATTCAAAGGAATCATAGTTTTCAAATTACAAAAATACTAAAAAGAGCAAAAAACTGAACTGAAAATTAAATTTGATTTTTTTTCTAAAACATTAGCAAAACAAAAACTGATAAACTTCCTTTTTCTTACAACTTCATTATAATTTAATTTAAAATAGATTTTGTATATACAAAATCAAATTTAATAAAATAGAGTATCATCAAGACAGTTTTTTTTTTTTGCATAATTTGTTCGCAATCAACCGCATAATAATTTCCCAATTCAAATTGTCATTTTTATTATTATTATTTTTTTTTTTTTTTGTTTTTATTATTTTAAAATCTAAACACCATGGGAATTTTTAATTGGCACAATAATTTTTTTTGTTTTTTTTTAACTTCAAATAAAACTTGAATTTTATATCAACGAACCCAGAGGATCGAATCAATCAAAGCATTTGTAGAAAATAATAAGAAATATCGAAAAACAAAAACCAAAAAAAAATTAAATCCCTACTTTCAATGAAAGCAATCAAATCTCAACAGTCAAGTTTTTAAGTTAACATATTAAAAAATTGTTCTCATCTTTTATATGTAAGAGTTATATTTGTTGTTGTTATTGTTGTTGTTGTCGTTGTTGTCGTGTAATTCCTTTGTGACCTAATAAAAAAAATGTTTTTTTTTTTTGTTTTTTATTGTTCTGGTTATTGTACTGCCATTTTTACAATCAATCGATATTTAGAAGACATTATTCTGATTGTCTCTTCCTTTCAATTTTGATTCTTCAATTGAAATAAACAATGCCTAACAATCAAAAGAAGAAAAAAAAAAAAGAAAAAAAGCAAAAATAAAAATTAAGACAACAAATCTTTGTTGATGCCAACTTTTGTTGTTAATTTTTATTAGAAATGGCAATTGAACTAAATCAATTAGGGTACAACTAAATTAAAATTGCAAAATAAAAAAAAAAATAAAAGAGAAAGCCATCTGACGCCAGGGAAAATTATTTTCTTCATTGTTTAAAATCTATTTTGCAAAATTTTCATAATCATCAAGGTGAGATATTCCCACGCATCAATTTTTGTTATTTTGTTTTTTTTTCGATTTTTTTCGTTGTTTGTCCATTTTCCTTATTTTAATTGGTTTTTTTTCAATTAGTACCGCTTCTATATTTTTATATGGCATTCAAATTACAATTTTATAAAGTAAAGAATACAAATTTATCTAGAACCCAAATGGTCTTGATCTTAAATTAATTTTTTTCAATTAATCTTTTTGGGCAAAAATATAGATTTTAAGCACAATCTCAATTCTTAGTAGATTAATATGATTGATTCATTGATGACGATGATATTTTTCATTCGCACTAAGGTTGTTAAACTCACTGCAATATTCTACAGTATTCTGACATTGGATCTAGTCTCACTGATTACCTGATTTAGTCGTTGGATATTTAATTTGAAAAATGTTTTATACCGCGTAAGTCCTTGCCAACGTTTCCATATGTTTTGGGTTTCTGTAGTTTCCTACTTGGAAACAATTCTTTGTAGGTAGGTGTTTGAACGATCAATACTTGGCTCTGGTTCTAAGAATTGACTCTTCACTCCTGTTTTTGCCAGGACATCTGCTTCTTCATTGCTTGTATTCCTTCATGCTCTGCAGTCCACGTAAGAGTAAATATGTTTCCTTCTGCTAGCTTTATTAAACTTCTGTAGCAGCTATAAGAGGCTTTGATTTAAAGCTTGGGGAAGCCAAAGCTATTAAGGCAGCTTGGCTATCTGAAATTATGTATATGAACCTTTGTGCTCTATTTTTTACTGCACTGTAATTCCGATACCTCTATGCCTTAGGTTTCAGCTTGAAAAGCAGTGGGATACGTGCCAAGTGCTGCGCCAAATTTGAACCCTGATTCAAAAATGCCGGCACCGTAGTAAGACTGTTATTAAACCTTCGAGTTCTTCCCGTTTAGGTATTAGTACAGTGAAGCACATGCAGCAATCCATTGCTTTTGTCACATAGTCTGACATTACAATTGCTTCGGTAACTAGTTTCATTTTCTTCGGTATCATACTGTATCTGATTGAGGTTATTTGTTAGATGCAGCTTTGTTGCTGTCACTTGATCCTGATTTTTTTAGGGGTAGAGTAGAGCACGTTTTGAATGCTCCAGTAGCCCCAAAGCATACTATTATTTATATTTTAGTAAGCTTTGCAAATGCTTTCGACCCTTCTATTTTTGGCCACCATACAAATGTCGCGTAAGATATTATAGGTCTTATTGTATAGACTTGAGCCATACAGTCATCTGGGGGGGATAATCTCCATGTTTTGCCGAACATAAATTCAAAGTTCTAATCCTCATATAGATTCTAGCATTTTCCGTTTCCATACATACACATATTATTCAATGATAGTTTTCAATTTGTTTCTGTTTTATTCTCTCTGAAAGATGTAATAAAGGAGTGATAACAGTTTAACTTGGAATATTCTGATGAATAAAAATAAAATGAAATCGGTGGTATTAAGTATAAAATTGTGGTAGTTGTGTATAAAGAAAGAATATAACATTATTTCTAATAATGGAAAACCTAATTCCTTTAACACGTAAAACATGACGTATTTCCTCTTATCTTACAAATAGTAACAATTTCACAATATATATTGTTATCCGTGAATGTGATGTTGACTTAAAATGTTGATATAGAAAATAGAATAAAAAATGTATTAGTTAAATAATGAAGAAAATTTTCCAAGTCACATCAAACTTGATGGCAGTTCTTAATGCACATTTATCGTTCACTCAACAAAATGAAGTACGATGAGTTGGTTACAACAGAATTATACCTTGTTAATAATATTATACTTATTTACGTAATAATTTTAAATAAAGCTAAAATCTTCCTCGGCAGGCTTTCTTCATAAAAGTTCTACAAAAAATAGATCTTTGAACTTTGCATTGATATTTTACCAGTGATATCCGAAAGCTAAAAGATGCAGTGATGTTAACTTTTGCAGAACATACTGCAGTATTAACGGTTGTTAATAATATAAACGAAGCAACAAATAAATCGCAGCAAGCAAATAACAAAATTTCATTATGGTGTAAAAGGTGGAGAATCCATACATTTTAGTTTTACAAATCAAAAAATAGAGTCCAGTCACAATAAACAACGTTCGTCGTACCATATAAAAATTCTGCAAAATACCTATTAAAGAAAAAAAAGAAAGAACGTATTGAAGCAAAAAAAAAAGAGTTAGAACTGAAATACAATCAGTTGTATCGGCTAATTGAGCGTACATCTACGCTTTCGACGTATAACAAAGTTTTGATCTACAACCAAATTTAAAGTCAGTCTATGCCAGTTACCCAAAATTATCTCTATCCAATATGTATATGTTCTGGTATATGTTCGCAATGCTAATATTCAAAAGATCTCAACACATCTATCATAAGAGACGAAATAAAAAAAATTGGCATCAATACAGCACAAAATTCGTCTTTCTCAACATGTTAATACCGAAAGTGTACGCTTAGCTGACAGTCAAAATTTTGTGAGAAGACTTAAACGGACCAAAACATTTGAACTGTTTTTGGATAAAATCTTTCATATTTCATACAATAACAATTCCTAATGAAATTTTATTTGATCAAAGATATCTGAAATAACAGAAGCAAAATCGTATTAATGGTTAGTCTACAAAAAACTAGTTTAAATTAAAAAAAAGGATAGCAGGAAGATTTTTTAATTAATTTTAAAAAAAAAGTTATTTTAGTCCCCTCCTTAGATGATTTTCCTCTACTTAAAAATAAAATGTATTGTAAGCTTCTATCGAGCCGAATTATTGTTATGATGTTGAGTTTACGAAATAACATCAGGACATCACATTTCTAAATACGCAAAATACAAAAATGTTCATACCTACTTCTTTTACAGTTCATTTTCATAATATTTTTTTTCCCTTACTCCTCTTGAGAGTATAGGGCTTCCAGTTGACATTTCCATCGTACTCGATTTCTAGCATTGTACTAAATTTCCGAGGCAGTGTCTAATTTTATTTTAATCTGTTGATACTGTCTAAGTAGGGGATTGGCCATTTTTGATAACTCTATCTGCACCTACGTGGTAAGACAGTGTCATATTTTGTGCAAGTTGTCGCTGCGATTTTATCCATCTTTGACGTTAAGATTCCTGACGTTACTATGTCTACTGGGTACGTCATGTCACATACTTTTTGTCAGTTGTTGACAAATAGGTAATTATTATTAGTGTTTGTCCAATATTTATTTATTGTGTTATTTTTATTGTGTTGTATGAGATATAGGAGTTTTTATATATAGGTAATATTTTTAGTTATAAAGTATTAATTATTATTAATTATTTTTTATTAATTATAAATTTTATATATAATATTTTTTTTTTTCTTTATGCCCCATAATCGAACCCATAATTACCACATCGTAATTAAAACACATTTCTGTACCCCAACCGATTAGGCCAATGAATGGATTTCCATAATAATACTACTTAAAAAAAATGTAGAAGAAACTTCTATCGAGCCGAATTATTGTTATGATATTGGGTTCACGAAATACAATCAGGACATCACATTTCTGCATACACAAAATACAAAAATCTTCGTACCTATACTTCTTTTAAAGTTCATTTTCATAATAATTCTACTTAACCCTATACAACAATACATACAATTCGTATTTTTCATCACTTTGTCTTTTTGAATACAACTTTTAAATGTCCATTTTCAATTAAGTTGAAGCCAAAAAAAAAAAACTCGCATATACTTCTTAAGTCAATATTAATGCAACCCACATATAATTTCATATTTATGAGCAAATTAAATTCTTAAGTAATTGAAAAACTTCAAAAGGAATTTATTAAAAGCTAACTACTCCTAACGTAGAAGAAGAAAAATTTATCATTTGTGACCTAAAGAAAAGATCAAATTTAATATGTCAAGAAACATTACATTTGAAATTAAATCTTCTTCTAATGTCCTAGAATTTCTAACCTTTAGAATGTTTACAAATATTGTAAACATTATTTTAATTTGTTGTTGTTGTTGTTTTTTTTTTATTCTGTTTTTATTTTTTCATTAAATTAACAATTTCAATATCACAAAAAATAACTGTTTTTATTGCATTATATATAAGCTTACATATACATATATTTATATGTATCATACATGTGCATGTGCAGTAAATAAATATTATTAGTTTGAATGTTTGTAAATTTCTATCTTAAAGCAAAAAAAAAAAAAAAAAAAAATGTATTATAATTTGCATCTAAAGAGATCATTGCGCGATTTTTATCTTATGTATTATTATTATGTATGCCTATATAGATTTCAATACAAAAATAAACAAAACAAAAAATATTGTAACAAAAGGAGAAGAGTAGGAATCAACATTACAACAATTACAAAATGAAAAAAAAAAAATAAAATATAAAAACTAAAGATGAAGATGAAGGTGAAGAAGAAGAAAACCAATTATATGTATAACCAAAGCCTATTGATACATACCATGATACTTTGTTAATATATATAGAGAGTATAGTGATCGATATACTCTTATGGCATTTAAAAAAATAAAAATTCTTCTACCATAATAATTGAACTCTTTTTTTTTTTTTTTTTTTTAACCAATATATTATAAAAAATAGTTGAAAACAAAACAAAACAAAAAAAAATAGTAAGATTATATCGATAATTCATTTGAATTATATGGAGCAGAAAAACTTTACAGTATTTTTTTTTTTGTTATTTTTCTTTTTTTGAAATTCAATTCAAATTGTCAATTTAATACCAAATACATATGGATATAATTGTATATAATTGTAATATATATATATATATATATAATATATTTAAAATAACTGGTATATTTAATACCTTTACTGGTAACTTCTATTACAAAAATGGTGCGTATTCAATATACGAGGCATTCAATAATATTAAAAAAAAACAAAAAAAAAAAAAACGTTTCAGACCTTTAAGAAAATCTATGAAATATAGGTACATATGATAACCGTCATTGTATAACCATTGAATCCATCGTCATCTTTGTCATTTTTTTTTTATTATTTTATTTTATTTTATTTTTATATTTGTTAGACTACACACACAATATTTATAATATACAGTGCTAACTGAAAGTTTTGGAAAATGGAAAATTTGATCGTCCTTTTTAGACAAGTGACAATTATTGATAAACACTGTATACACAGTGTAGAATCAGAAGAAATATTTTGAAAAATATACATATCAAAACAGTTATCATTATTTTCAGTTAAAATCAAAGTGTAAAGTTTGTGGTATGAACTATATACTCAATCGCTGTGGGTCTGTAATTTTAAAATGTATGTAACTACCTGATCATTATTCAATTCGTTTATTGTGCCTGATATGTCAAATAAACATTTTATGTATTTTTCTTATAATTAAAGGTTCTTATAATTCAATTTTACTATAAAGTTTAGTTTAATACGGATTTAAATTTGAAATACCACCATTTTGTTTTTATTCTTATTTTAAATATTTTCAGTTTATATTTTCGCACTTCCACCCGGGTACTTTTTTTTTATTATTATAGAACTTAACCTAATCTAAACTACTTAAAAATACAATTGAGCTATAGCTTAAACTATCACTAATACTTAGACTAAGCCTACGACTAAAAATACAACTAAAGCTAAAATTATCAAAGCTAAACTAGATCTAATAATACGACTAAATCTACAACTAAACATAAAAATATGGGTATAACAGCTTATTACAGTTGATTAGCCTCTATGATGATTTTGTGGTAAACAATGTTGGTAAACCAGATTGACTTGTTTCAAAAATATTTGCACTATTTATAATCCCTAATAACTAAAGGTGAAAGGTAATAATTAGGATTAATATTAATTTCATTATACAATCTATTCACCGTTATGTCGGTGTAGTTTCTAATTTTTTTTTTTACATTTGTTTACATTATTCAGTACAGCATACGAGGATATTACATTCAAAGTATTATTTTGGGTATAATTTATGGAATATGGTGTAGGCTCTAGATGAAACATTGTTAAAATTAAATAAATATTAAAAATCTAGGTATGTTTCACAATTTTATTAAATATCGTAATCTATTTCGGTTATTACACCATCACCTGATGACTGAAAAATTTAACTTGCAAGATTTGTGACTAAATTAAAACATACAATCAGGTTATAATCAAGAATAATTGAAGTAAGCTCAGGGGTCCCTCAATGTTCAAAAACTGGTTCTAAATTATACAGCATATATCTACACGATATGTCTTCCACGGTTAGTGATGGTTTGGATAAAAATCCGTAATAATTTTAAACAAATACATACAAAATATTTTATTCATCCTTAATTTCGAATAACATTAATAATAACATTTTGTTACAAACATTCTGCACCATCACTGTTAATTCTCAATTAAGAAAAAACAAACAGCTAAGCAACAAAACATGAATTGTGCGTAAATTGTACCGGAAACGTCATGAGATGTGAATATTGCTCATGAGCCTATTATAATTGTGCTATAAATTCAAAATGCTAGTAACTAACTACTCGTGTAGCTATAGTTAAAACTGGAAAAAAAAACTATAAATTGTAAATATGAAATATGTACACATGTCGTACCTATCTATAAATATATAAAAAAAAAAATGAAAAATACAGTACAGTATAAATTGTATTTTAAGACAAAACAAATGCAAAATAAAAAAAAAAAACAATAAAGACAAAAAAGTCTTAAATCCATACACGACAAGTACGTTTTTTTTCTTTTTTTTCTAAATTTTTTTTTTTTTTTGATATTGGACTTCGATGAGTTATTGGAAGAAGATGGAATAGAATCGTACCGCAGGAATTAAAAAATAAAAAAAAAAAATAAAAACAAAAAATAAAAACATAAAAAATATAATATTGTATTAAAAACAAATATACAAATTCATGAACAATGTCAATGTTATGTGTATAGAATTAATAAATTATTAGAGCGATTCTCAAACTTTATAAGATACATTTTGAAATAAATTGATAATAGTTTTGAATATAAGTGCATATTATTAAAAACGTCGTTTCAATCACGGCTCATATTAAGTAAAACGATGTTCGATTCTATCGAATGATAATTTGGTATTTTTGAAAACGTCAGTTGCTCAATTAAGCGGTAAATATTTTCTTCTTGTATTGTTGTACGCAATAAATATTTAGTAAGAGTAAAATATTTCAAAACTGGATTTTATTACTAATCCATGAATAAATTGAAGAAATGATACAAGAAGAAATATAAAGAACATTGCAAAGGATATTTTTAATTGTTTGAACAAAAAATTTAAAATTTATTTTATAAAAGATTTACTAACAAAATGAGTATTTTTTTTTTTTTTTTTTTTCTCCTATTACTCCGCGTGGTAGCATAGGGCTTCGATAGTGAACCTCCATTCCTCTCTGTTGAGTACTACTTCCTTAATATCGTCCCAGGTATAATTGTTGACTGTTAATTCTTGATCGATTGTGCGGCTCCATGGTCTGCCGGGTCTCCTTTGTCCTTGTGGATTCCACTCTAGAGCTCTTCTTGCTATATCACTTTCTGATTTCCTTAGTGTATGACCTATCCATTTCCATTTTTTCCTATTTATCTGTCTGTTGATAGGTTCTTCTCCAGTTATCATCCATAAATCCTCGTTGCTAATTCTTGCCGGCCAGAATATTCTGCATATAATTCTCAAGCACTTGTTGATGAATACTTGTAGCTTCTGTTTGATTCTGACCGAAGTGAGCCATGTTTCACTGCCATATATTAATGTTGACTTAACACATGCTCTGAATATTGTTAGCTTTGTTGTTCTCGATATTTGGTTGCTCCGCCATATCTTCATTAGGCTCCCAAATGTTCTTCTTGTCTTATTTATACGGCTGTTGACATCTTCTGTTGCACCTCCTCTTGATGTTATAATGCTCCCCAGGTAGTTGAATTCTTCTACGTATTCTATCTGTTGTCCACTCACTGTTATTGGCTCACTATAACTATTGTTTGTCCTCATTGCTTTGGTTTTCTCGATATTTAATTCCAGTCCCGATTTCTTTGCTTCTTCCTATAATCTGTTGACTTTGTTCTGTAGGTCTCTTTGATTTTTTGATATGAGGCATACATCATCTGCGTAATCTAAGTCTTCTAAGTTTCCGAAGAGATCCCATTCTATTCCGTTTATTCCAGTGCAAACTTCTCTTAGAATGTCGTCTAGTATTGTGTTGAAGAGAAGTGGAGATAGTGGACATCCTTGTCTAACTCCAAAACAAAATGAGTATAATATGATTAAAAATTATTTAACTTTTAGGTTTATAAATATTTTTTGACCAAATAAAAATTCGTTTAATTATGTTAAGAAATAGAATTTGATTTTCATAAAATCCTCTATACCATTACTCGAAATCGTTATCCATTTAAAAATATAAAAAAATGTAAAACTTCACTTTAAATAAAAACAAAAAAACCGACATTCGATATTTCAAAATAGTTTTGATATAAAACAAAAATAAATAAACAAATATTTAATATATTTAACTTATTTTTTTTATACCCATTTTATAAAACGCGCTAAATTAATGGCAGATATGAAATGCTATAATTTGTACGAAGCTCGTTTCTACAACGTTTTCAAAAATACCTATAAACTTTCCCGACTCATTTTGAAAACGCGCATTTTCAATAATACCAATTTTACAAAATCGAATGAATATCCGAGCCGCGATTGAAACGCCGTTTTCAATAATAGGCACTATAATCATATTTATTGTATTAAATTGTATTAATATTAGTCTAAGAGGATAGTTTTAATTTTAACAAAAGGATAGGAGCTCTTAGTGCGTTAAAGTCCCCACAGTTCTTTACTTCGTTCTCCCCGGGAAAATAGAACAATAAATGAAATCTATTTTGATGATTGTCTTCAATCTGACAAAATAAAATAAAAAAAAACCTTTATAAAAAATTGATATGGACAATTTTATATTTGTTTGTTATAAAACTGGTTCAATCACTTCTTTCAGCATAATCTTATAACTAAGTCTTAGATACGTATTCAATTGTATTGCCGATCTATATTTTGAATACAACATGGGACGTGATGGGGTAATCGTTACATTATCTGTAGTGGCATTTTGTAAGGTGATTGATTGTGACAACAAAATAATCACAAATTGTTGTTGCCATTGTTGTAAAGTTTTTGTCACTCTGATAGTGAAAATTTGTGTTAAATTGAGAGTGACAATAAATTCATCGTCTTCTTACACAATTATATAATTTCATATATGTACATATTTGTCACATAAAATTATTTGTGTTTTTGTTAGATGTTATTTGATGTTCCTAGTTTTAGTATTTTCAACAACATTTCTTAACCTTTTTAATTTTTGTCACAGTCACTATAAATTATTATTACCTTACAAAATTCCTTTCCTGATGTATCTGAAATGATTGAATATGATGAATGTTGGTGTCGTAAAGTGAAATAAATCGAATTGATCTATTTCCAACGTATTGACTCGTTAACAAAGCAGGCTTACTTTCAATTATTTTTCTATACCCCATATTTCCTTCGGTTTCATTTCTTTGACAAATTCAATTTTTCAGGAATAAATCCGTTTAGTTTATTTTTTCGGTTTTATTCCGGATGAATGTTACATTTTCATAGCTGAATATTATATACTACTCTATTGCAAAAAAGTTAGCTTATACCATGTTTGTAGTTTAAATTTTGAATTTTTCTCTTTTTTCCCCATAAAATTTCAGTATGCCCGATATAAAATCAAATCATTTATTAATAGTAATTTAATTACATCCACAACATTATTTATTTTGATGATAAGTTTAAAGGATCAAAGGGCCAATTTTTTTGCAATAGAGTAGTACCTTGTACCTATGTTTAGTTTCCTTCAATTTAACTCTCTATTTTTTTCATCTTTAAATCTAATAACTTGCATTTTTAAGTTTATCTATCACGTTATTTGCAAATTTATTAGTTTTAACGGTTTGTATGACATGTAGTTGGTAAATGTATATAAGTTATAGTGTTTATTTGGGTTGTTATAAATCGCATATATATATATATAATAAATATATACTATTAATCGTTTGAAATATTCAAATTAATCCTAAATGTAAACTCTGTAATGTTCCTTTATAGAGACTAATAAAATAATAATAACAAAGTAAGCCATCATAACAGACATTATTAAAGGCATGTGCAAAGAGTCTTAGAAGATTGTAAAACAAATTTTCTGTCTTCTTTAAATAGAATTTCTCCATTGATTTTTGAACAAGTTGACATTGAATCCAATTTAAGGATTATGAATTCACTTCCGATTGTCGATTTTAATCTTTTTAATCTTAGTTTTGCTAATAATTTCGAAATTATTGGAAGTAAAAATACAATTTAAGTAATAAAACAGAAATATTTTAAACCTTCAAAAATTTTTGAGAATCTTTATCCTGTTAATAATTTTTGGAATAAAATTTAAAATTATCCGTTACAACAACAACAACAATAACTACACACTTAATATGAAATGCCGACAAAATATGACTGAGGGACTAGAGAATACTCCCAAATTGTAGATATTTATAATGTATGTATGTATTTATAAAAATATAAAAGACAAATGTTTTTTATTGAAAATTTTCTTATTTAAGTCTATGGGACTTGTTCTTTTATAGTTGATATAAGAATCGCTTTAAAAAAAAAAACGAAAACATAAAAAAAAAACCGTCAGTTCAAGTTTCCCTATTTTTCGCTTTCTTATTTATAGAATGAACGTGAACAGTTTTTTTAATAATAGTAACAATAAAAACAAAACTACAACAATAATAATAATAATAATAAAAACAATCTATCCCAATGTGGTGATCTATCATAAAAATCGTTAAAAACAATTCAATAGAAGGAAAGTACGTTCCTCTCCATTTCTATTTTTTCTTATTCATTTTTTGGTATTTTTATTTGTTTTTTTTTTTTTTTGTTTTTCATCTTTGTTTCATATATGGAGACACTTCATCATAATATGCGATCGTCCGTCCTCATGGAATCGTTTTACAGTTCTTTGTATGAAATAATTCTTAATTCTGAACAAAAAGACAATTGATTTTTCGTTAAAAAAAAAATATATAAAAAAATAATAACAAAAATGTTCTGTTATTTTCAGTTTTTTTCTTTTATTATTTTTATTATTATTTTTATTACTGTACTGTTAGTAAGCATAATGGTTTTTTTTTTGTTTTTGGATTTCCTTTCAAGGGTCTTCTAAATTGGAATTCATACATTTTTAGATTTTGTGTAAACTCTACTCAAATCAAAAAAAAATTATGCAAACATGCTATTTTTTATATCTCATAGATACAGATACATAGATACATACTGTTCGTCATATTAACCCTTAACGATTTAACGGTATAAATATCTTAATTGGTAGGTAACTTTATTTATTAAATATTTTCTTTTTCAAATCGATCCTTTTCGTATTTTTACAAACGTTTCTTGAGGTCTTGAAAAAACACACATAAAATAAACAAATTAATCAAAATTGAAGTCATAGTATGATGGTATGTAAAAGCTCCAAATTAAAGAGATCAAAAAAATTTTCTATATAATTATCTAAAATGGGGAGGGATTAGTCGTCAGTACTAGAGCCAAATAATTGCCATTGAATCAAATTTAACCTAAGGCATTAGTAGATACAAATAGAAATCAATTAGATCAGTGATTCTGTTTTACTAAACCGTTTCGGATTGCTCTAACTAGATAAAATATATTGAACAAAATTAAGAAGAAAAAATATTACATGTAATGGAAAAGAAGTGATAGTTATATGTGAATAATTTAATGTGAGTTAGTAAAAATATAATTGAATGAAAGATAAATTAATTACAAAGTAATATTTTAATATTGTGAAATTCGCATTTTTTTTACGTTGGCTCTTAAATAAATATTTTTTGACGATTTAACATTCAATGGAAGACTATTAAACATTTTGATAGATGAATTTATTATTTACTTTAATCCAAAAAAATTTGTTGTAGCATTATAACGTAGATGAGGTACATTTCTTGTTGCATACATATTCGTGTATTTGACTTTCGATTGCTATTACAGTACATATCTGTTTTCATATAATTATTTTGAGTGTTGTGTATGTGCCAATGTTATGAAAACATGCTGATTTCAATTCAAATTTTCATTGATTGTCACTCCTAAATAATTATACTTACTGACTTTTTCTATGTTACAATAAATTATTATATACTATTTTATTTACTTAGTTTTTTTCCTGTTTATAGTTAGTTTATGGACATTCATCCAGCTGTGTATCATTTTCATGTCAACATTTATTATGTTTTGCAGCTCTGTAGTAATTTTTTCTGTATACACAACAACCAAATCATTTGCACATTTCTTTTAGTGGTATAGTAAAAAAAAATCCATTTTATAGCATGTGAAAAGTACCGAGCTAAGTCAGTTTGCTCGAATTACACAAAAATCTATATCTTTTACTTCACTTTTGAATCCGTTACATTCAGGGAATTGTTGTCTTTTCTTAAAATACTTTTTAAGCCAGAAATGTTCTTTTCCGACAATTCCACACTCGTACAGACATCTAAGTAGTATTTTGCGATCAACTGAATCAAATGCCTTGGTTAAATAAAAGAAAATCAATTCAACTCATTTTCTTTCACCAATGTATTTAAATTTCAACAATAATGTCAAATAAAGCAGCGCTTGTATTTGATTTTTTCGTAAAACCATATTGTCTACTATCAATTAGCTTAATTTGTGTTAAATAATTGACTAGTTGCTCTAGTTGACTAATTAATAGTTTCAATTATCTTACTATTTGATATATATTATCGCTCTGAAATTATTTATATAGCCTTGTTCTACAAATCTTTCATATTTTACAAATATAATTGGTCAAACATGATTTCAACATACATTCATTCAACATTTTCATAAAACTAAACAAAAATTTCATGCATAATTAATTTTTTTGCATAATGTCCACATGAGGGTTAAATAACTGTTTTCTGCAAAAAAAAAATATTTGTTTTTTTTTTTTGAAAAACAAATGTGGCGAGAAATTTTTGAATTGACTATGATGGATTTGTTCGCGAATTAAATGGAATTAATGTACCGAGATAGATACTTCTTCAGGAATATGAAATTTATGCATTTTTTTAAATTTTTTTTTGTTTATTTTTTAAGTTCAGTCCTTAAAAAGATTTATAAGGAAATTTTTAACTTCTTTAAGTCAGTCAGTTGGTAGTACCGACATCACTTGTGCGCATTTTTGATAGAGAAATTTTTGTTCTTATTATTTGTATTTTTTATAACTTATCTACGCATAGATTTGTTTTTTTTTAATTTTTTTTTACAGATTTTTATAACTGTAAATAATGTCATCGATTGTCAATGTTACATGAAAATGTACATACAATGAGAATGAGTATATAATATGTATTATAATCGAATTTAAATATGACCCTTTCTTTACCAACAGTCACAGTAGTCAGTTTATTTTATTTCTTCTATCTATACTGATATTCATTTATCTTTTCAATATAGCTACTAAATTTGAACTTTGAAGTTCCTTTTATGGCAATCCTTTACATTTGCATTTGAAATTTGTATTTAAATAGATTTGTGATTTGTATTTAAATTATATTCTATTACTAAAAATGTGATGGAATATCGTAAAACTCATATAATTAAAAAGTTAAAAATAAATGATATTTTTTAAACTGTATAACTTTTTAATTCAAATTGTTTGAGATAACGGGATTGTAACAAAGTGAATTGTTTATTTCCGTAATAATGAAATAATTAATTTTTTTGATTTTAGCTGGTATACTCTTGCTTATCTGATATTGGAATCTATAACATACTACTCATAAGATTTTTTTATTGATTTTGATTTGAGTAAACTTTCAGATCTATATTTTGAAATTAGTTCTTGCTTCTATTATAATTAAGTATATTCTATTATAATTGTTATATTACTATATTACTCCAGGTAGGTATATTTTGTTTGTAGGGAAGTTATTAATATAGTGATTATAATTTCTTCAGTTGCAAATAAATCTATATTGTTTGTGGATAGGTAGATATATGAGGGGCTCACCCACAACTAAAAAACTATACCCACAATTAAAAAAAAATTTTTTTTTGCATAGATCGGATAAAAATTAGATGAAAAATCGAGCTGTACTTGAAAAGGTAAATTTTAAGGTCTAAGTCATAGTAACAAAATAAACCCATTTTGAAAAAAATTAAAATTTAAAAATGTTATATTATTGAAAAACTTCAATTATTGAATCTTCTATTTTGGACTGATTTCAATATTTGTTGGTCAAGACAGAAATATTAAAATGGCTTTATTTTGTTTTAAAATAATTTTAACTGACAAGTACATGGTAAAAGTTATTGAACATAAATTTTTTATATCTGGCCATTAGTACATGCCAAGTAACAACCATTTCAATTTAATGGAAAAAATAAACGATACTTTCCCCATGTTTTTGATCCATCCGGATGGTTAGAAATTATTAAAACATCGTACAAAAAAAACAGTTTGATGTTATTAATATGATTTCTGAAAATTTTTTTCATTTGAACTAATGTCAAAATCTATAACAAATCGGAAAAAAAGATGAAAAAAATGTTAAAGTCAATTGGTTCAAATTTTGCTGCCTAACATATGAGTGAACACTATCCTTAAATTTTTTTTTCAAATATTCAGGCAGAAATGAAAATTCATTCTTAATTGTGAATATTAAAAAAAAGATTAATATCTTAATCAGATATTTTCTGAAATGTTTGTATATCCCAAATTGAAGAAAAATATCTACAGAGAAAAAAAAAAGATTTCTTGGATTTATTGAATTTTGTGCCACGCTAGTGGTGACGACGTAAAAAAAAGGACGTAAAAAAATTTAAAAAAAATTTAAAAACAACGTTGAAATTTATACATTTGCAAATAATTATTTATCATTTTTATATAGTTTAATATTTACGATAACAGCTTTCTTGCTTTCTATTTTAGGAGGAACCATATCAATTTCAAAGCTTTTTTTCCATACCATATCAATTCCAAATCCATTTTTTAAGCTATATTAATATCAAAGCTTTTTATGAAACATAAATGTTTACTAGTTAATAGTGAAAAGTCGCTAGGCGCGTGCCATTCCATACAAATTGATGTTCTGTTAAAAATGTAAAATTTGCTTTTAACTTAAATTGAACAATATTAATCAACAGTGTCCCCTAGTATTAATAAATTGTTACAGATCTCGTGCAGTACTACTCTGTATGCAGGTTTAATCTTGAGATGAAACCCATATAATTTTATATCTACTATCCAATTCTTGAATGAGGCCGACCCCGACATCCATATAAATTCATCTTTGAACAAAATAGGTAGGTACTTGGATTGATAATCTCTCACCTACTTATTGCAAACAAAACCATAATGATAAATAGTAACCCGAATACAAAATACAATAATCGAAATATTTTTATTAATTCGAATTGGAAAAACACAAAAAAAAAAGGTAATAAAAAATCCAAAACCAAAAATATTCCCATAGACTTAACAAATATTGTTAGAAAGGATACCTTCTTCAATCCATTCCAATCTATGATAAATTAATTCACTAGATTTTTTTTTTCTTTCTTTATGAAGTAATGATCTGCATAATTCATCATCATGATTGGTTTCATTTTATGCAAATATAAAAATATTCACCAAAAGCCCAACCAGCAGAAAATAACAAAACAACAAGTATAAAAAAAAATATCATTTTTTTTTGTTTAAAATTTGAAAAACTATCGAATTGATACCTTCATAATCCCAAAATAATTTTTCACTGTAATAACTTTAAAAAAAATATGTATGTATACCCAATTTTATATACTTCTAATAAATTAATGTCATAATCATAGAATCTTACAAATTAAAGCCCATCTTCTATCTATACAAGTAAAATAATAATAATAAAAAAAAAAAAATAATACGATTTTATAATAATGATTTCCATTGTAGCCAGAATATTGAAACTCAGTTTTCAAATTAACACTGCCTAACAACTTAATTTTTATTTCAGCAAAAAAAAACAACAACAAAAAAAAAGACTATGATGGCCTTGCAGAAATCTGTAATGAAAAATAATTCTTTAGTACATAGGTACCAATCTGAAAAAAAAAATTTTTGTTATAACTTTACTTCAACCTTTGTACAGGTAATCATCAATTTTGATGTCCATATTTATTTATAACAAGAATGTCGCTGTAAGAGGAGATGTAAAAAACAAAAGCGAAAAAAAAATTATTTGAGCAAATCGACAAGTGATTATTATTAAGGTTTAATCAGATTTATACAGGTAATAAAGTATACAGAAAACAAAATGTATGGATTCAAATCCAAATGTGACTAACTTCTAAATTGTATAAGTGTGTTGTCGTTGCAACTTTTTTGAAAATAACTATTAGGTGTGGTTGGTATAAATGGAATTTTTAAGGCTTTTTGAAAAGTTGTAGCACCTAATGAACAATTATTGATAATGATGGAAAAATCAATTAATAAACAAATAATGCAAACACAATAAGAACTAGTTTAGTGAGTCCAGAGCATAAATGTAATTGTAGATCCGCAGGATTAGGTTTATAAGGATAAACAGTTCAATTTATATCTGAAATTTATATCAATTTTCAACCTCGTTTTTTGTTGTATCCTTAACTTTGCATGGAGAGCTCTATTTAACCGCCTTCATTACTGTATCCTCCAATTATCCTCAAAATTGATTTAGTGCGTATTTTCGACATCATTCGCAATTGTACCCACTATTCTACAAACAAATTCACCTACTGATATAACTTGATACAATGACATAATGCTGTATTGATATGAGAAACACTCTATATACGTATAGGTTAAAAAATATTTTTTTTAATAAAAACTATCCAATCGAAACTAAACGGAAACACTAAAATAAATTAAAATAAAAATTTAAACATTCTCATCATAATTTCATTAAGTGGTGGTGGCGTTTAAAACTATTTAAATTAATGCAAATGCAAATATGGAGATTTTTGTTAAAAATAAATTTCGAATATTATTCATTTTGTCTTACATTCTAAAATTTATTATACATATTAAATAATATTGTCTCATTAATTAACGCAAATTTGTAAATTCAGTTCAAATTGGGATTTGTTAATTTAGTTGCAACATTGTTTGTGATATTCAAAAATAATGATTACTTTTAATAAAAATAAATTATACCCTCACAATTAGATATTTTAATAATTTATTAAAAATATTGTAACAAATCATAGGTATGATTAATACAAGATAGTGCACTAATGAAGATTTGTTCTAAATTTGTTTGAAGAGATCGTTGGCTGAAAGGCTCCATATGCCATCAACTTTTAGTAGTTATACGTATTTTTGTTTTTCGAAATCGATTCCTAAACGACCAATATCCACTTTTTTGAACAAGTTGATTTTAGTCCATGCACGTGGGTCAAATTTACCTGGATATGGGTCGTTTTATACTAAACTCTACAAATAAATGCATGATCCACTACATACTAAAAAATATTTATGGTATTAAAAAATTTCAAAATTAAAAATCAGTTTATTTCATTAAAATCAAATTCCCTTATAACAATATTATAATCTAAAACAAAAGCAATATAACATAAAACAATGATTCAATTACTAAAAAAATAAAGAACTTATTCATTAATGGTGGATATGGGTCAATCCGGAACTAAATATCTCCGAAATGGTAAAAGATAGCAAAAAATGGTTCGGGCCAAAAGAAAGAGCGTGTCGCAAAACCTAAGAATCTGTTCCTAAGTAAAAAAAATTAAAATTACTTATGGAGCCTTTCAGAACTCAGCCGACGTAATGTTAATCAGTAATAGTGAGTTTATAACAAAGTACGATTTTTTTTTTTAGAAGTAAATCATCATATTCTGATGGTTCACAATTTTCCAAAAATACGTTCAAATCGATGTTAAATAATATTTTATTAATTTTAGTTAATAGTTCATTTTCTTTAAGTGATCGTTATTTCTTTGTTAAAGTCTGAATGTTCAAATATAAGTAAAATAGAAGCAGGAGTACTACAAGGCAGTGTATTGTGTCCAGTTTTATATCTCCTATATGCAGCCGATATTCCAATACCAATAAAACAGAATACATTATTAGCAACATTTGCAGATGATAATGTTCTACTTGCTTCACATGACTGCTTAAAAACAGCTACTAAACAGGTACAAAAAAATATGAATAAAACAATGACTTGGTTCAAAACTGGGAATATCCAAATTAATGAAGACAAAACTATTCAAGTTATATATACAACAAGAACTCAATACGATCCTGAATCAATAATGATAAATAATAAAGAAATAAAAATCGAAAATCAAGCTAAATACCTAAGGATGCACATTGACAATAAATTGACATGGAAGAACCACATAATCCACAAACTTAATCAAATAAGGCTAAAATCCGGACCACTATAATGTCTTTTGGAAATAAATCTAAATTGACAATGAAAAACAAGCTGCTACTTTATAAAACAATTATAAAACCGATATGGACGTATGGTACAGATATCTGGGGTACCTCAAGCAATACGAACATTAATTTAATACAAAGAGAGCAATCAAAAATAATTAGAACGATAGCGAGAGCCGAATGGTATGTGAGAAATGATGATCTACAACTGTGACTTAAAAATACTGACATTAAATGAAGAAATTAAAAAGACAGTTTAAAATATCAACAAAAAATATCAACCCATTCCAACAATGAAATTAGCCTTCTATCAGAACAAGAAAGAATAAGAAATAGACGCCTGAAAAAATGCAGACCACTTGATTTAATAAATAGACTTTAACTTTAAAAAAAAAAAAAACAAAAAAAATCGAATGTAAATGAATTTTAGAAAAAATTACTATAGCATAATGATTGTATAGTTATACTCTACCCAAAATGTAAGGAAAGTTACTAAGTGTCTTATATTAAGACAGATGTAAATAAAAATGGGGAAAAGAAAAAAATTTTAGTTAAATTTTCAAAACAGTATACTGTCAAATTCTGATAGTTTGAAATTGTATTAATTGCATCAGCAACATAGAGCATCATTGTCAAATTGTATCACGAATTTTGTACTGATACAATAGTGACACTACATTGTGATTGGCAATGATACATTTCCGAATTTACCTATTATTACATTTGGACTATTCCAAAGACTATTGCCAAATGTAAATATATATAATAATATATGTTTCAAAATTTACTGGTCTACTAAAAGGTCGATATAATCATAAAAAAAAAGAAGGTAAACAGACCAAGCCATCACATTGAATGAAATAATAATATATATCTAACAGTTAATATTTTTTAAAATTAAAAATTCATATAAAATTAGAAAAATATAACAAAAAGAGGTCATTTTTAATGTCTTAATGAATGAGAACTCTTTAATTCAACTTTATGTGTGTGTATATATATAATTACATAATTATTTCACAGAATCAAAATTTTAATGCTTTGAGTTTTTTGTTTATTTAAATTCAAAATTATTTACTTATATTCATTAAAAAATATTTTTTTTTTAATTTTAGAATTTTTGAAAAATATTTTATTAACTGTGATTATTTTTGAATCTCACGATTAACGCCCCCTCACAGAAATTTGCCTTATTTTTTTTTTTTATATGTAAGCAATTCTTGAAATTTTCGAAATTATTTTTATTTTAGCTGGGTTTATTTTTTTTTTAAACAAAACAATTACAGAAAATTTAAGAACTTTAAAAAATTTATTATCTTTAAAATTAAACTACAAGATGTTTTTTGTTTTTTTATAACAAAATAAACAAAAGATTCAACTTTAATTAAGTAATAAAATGAGATTTACGTACAAAATGTAACTATCTAGAAAGCTTTTTTCATTTTATAATTCAAATAACCCTATTAAATAAAATAAAATATTAAAAAAAAAAAAATTTAAATTCTCAACATTAACCATCAGATCATTTTTATTGGTTTATTGAATACTTAAATTTCTATAAAATATCAAATAACAAAAAGTCTACTCTACTCTAATTGCCATTCTTCATTCCTCAAGTCAGCACCTAAGAAAAATATCATCACTTCTTCAGAATATTTTTTTTTTTTGTTTTATTTTTGGACTGAATTAAAAATTTCAGAATGAATTAAACTCCAAAAACAATGGGTGGTTTTAGTTATGAAATAGTTAGTTAGTTTTAGAAATAGCAGTACATCGCCGCAATACGAAGATATTAATAAAATAATTTTGCAATAACTTTTGTACTAAAAATTGTTTTAGATCTCTGTGGAGGGTTGCATTTTTAATAACCCAGGTGGCTTCTGCAATCCTTCTTAGAACTTTTGATTGAGTTTTTAGTACTTTTTCTGCATTGGATAGAGAAGCAGGGTTTAGGGATATTTGAATACCATAAGTCCATATCGGCTTAATCACTGCTTTCTATAGAAGAACTTTGTATTCGAAGCTCAGTTTTGCGTACTTAAGTAAGCAGTGCATATTGTTTGCTTTGTAAAACGTTTATACTTAATTTTAAATTTCCTGTTAGATAAGTAGTTCTCTAGAAGTTCATGAACATTTGCAGATACAAATGATTTTATCTTGAAGGTTAAGTCCTTTTGCCATATCTTGTCAAAGGCTTGGGCTATGTCTATGAAAACGGCTGAACTGTATTATTTTTCTTCAAATGCTTTCCTTGTTTCGGTGAACTATTTCCGTGGTTCTTGGACAGATGCTTTTTAAATGGGCTATCACATGTTATACAGCATTCTGACATTGGATCTAGTCTCCCTGATTATACTAATTCAATCTTTGGAGACTTAGTTTGAAAATGGCCTTAGACTGCATAAGTCTTTGGCAAATATCTTATATGTTTCGG
Source organism: Argyra leucocephala (assembly GCA_963942445.1). Classification (NCBI taxonomy): domain Eukaryota; kingdom Metazoa; phylum Arthropoda; class Insecta; order Diptera; family Dolichopodidae; genus Argyra; species Argyra leucocephala. The sequence goes on from OZ012678.1 coordinate 158,444,164, forward strand.
GTTTCTGTAGTTTCCCACTTGGAAATAGTTCTTCGTTAGTAGGCGTTTGATCGAGCAATACTTGAGTCTGATCTTAACAATTGACTCTTCGCACCGGTTTTTGCAAGGACATCTGCTTCTTCATTGCCTTGTATTCCTTTCACGACGAAGGGAAGACTCAGACGACTGTAAACAAATTTTTAGGGCATTATAACTCATATTGTGATATCTTCTTTAATAGTTATAGCATAAGCATAAACTGCCAAATCATAAAAAAAATTGCTAGAAAAATATTAATAACTAGTTCAGTAGAAAATTAGCTTAGACAGAAGACTTTTTTCAGTGCATAAAAATCTTATACAACATCAGACTGTGCTACTTTAGGAGAGCCTAGCTATAGAATATAAATAGATCAGCTTTTTACAATATTGGGGAAAATCTTACTTTCAAAGTGAAAAAGATTTGTTGCAATTTACTAAAGCTGTTTGCAATTTACGAAAATTGCTTCAAAGCTGTTAGTTAGAATTGTAAGTATTTTTTATTGCAGCGTATTTGATGGTTTTTGACTTATATGGATTTTTAAACATAAATTTTAATGCAAAATTTATTAAAATTCAATATCCTTAATTATATTTACTTAGTTACATAATAGAATATATATTTTGTTAATAAAATAATTGCCAGCTGCTTTAAAGTTGATCTACGGCTTCAATATACTTCCATCTAGGTCCACGTTATATTAAGAAATAAATTATACTACATACACGTTATATTTTTCATTACAGCGTTACAAATCAAGTTATAAACTGAAATGATAGCTATGTCTTAACTTAGGTGTAGCATATAAAACGATAATATGTTAAAATCTTAGCCTTAGGCCTATTTCGGCATTACTTTTTTAATTCTCCAATATTTTGACGTTCTATTATTGACAAATAACACGAGTTAAACAACAACAATACTAAATTAATAAAACTTATTTTTAGGTCATATGACCTCATTAATTAAATAATATGCGAATCTCTAATTCCAAATATGTTTTTTATGATAAATTTTAGTATTTGATCACGAATAGTGTTTTGTATAAATATTCAGTCATATTAGCCCATGGTAATTTATATATTGTCAAATAAAAAAATATCTTATGAACTACTACAAGTATTAGGTAGATAGATTAACTTCTTGATAGACAATTAGCACTACTCGATGCCACATTCAAAGAATTCATTTGTTATTACTGTTCCCGTTTTTAAGTAATTATTAACTTAGCTCAATTCTAGAAGCGATTTCTGTGTAGAAAATCAATCTTATATCTAATGCTTTTCACCCCAATATCTTGTATACAGTGTGGGAAGTCTATACGTAGAGTGCGCAGTCTGAATTTATGAAATATGTATAATCTGAATGAATGTATGAGTCTGAATGTATGTTATCTATTGTCCGGGGTTGGAGTCTGATTAATTCAAATGAAGTATTTAAGAATTTCTCCAGTTACATTTGCAGATTGAAAATTAAAAAGAATGCCTTTCAAGTAAGTGTTATATAATATACATTGAACTTGAAGGTACAGAATGCGTCATATGATAACATACATTCGATAGCTTTTCTTCATAAATTAAAACTTCAGATAATTAGATTACATTGCTTAAGTAAATTATAATCGTTACGTAACTTCGAAGAACTAAAAAATGCAATTATGATAATGACGTAATTTAGAAGAACTAGATTATGTCAGTATTATAATTTACCACATAATTATCATAATATTAATTAGCAACCAGCTAGGGTACTTAAACACTTATTCTATCAAATTGCTACCAAAATTTATATTTTGTTGTCCTACAGTAATTTCATACAGTGCTTTACTTCATATAGTCTTTACTTGTTTTTTTTTTTTTTTTCAAAGGCCGACTTCAATGAAATCTTCGTACTTCATATTATTATAATGTATCTAATGAATAATAAAAAATAAAAACAAAACAAAAATATTAAATTATGCTTTTTATGATGACCTATAGCGTGGGAGTAAAATCCTCCATGTTCTCACTTAATTTATACACTCAAACTATAATTGAAGAACATTTTAAGAAATTATGAAATATCTCTTAGAAAAGCACTTAAGTGTTAATATTGACTATAGTTTATGATGGCAGTGATGATGATGATGACGATGATGATGATGATAATAATGGTGATACCTAATAATAATCTTTTCATATTCTGAATAAATAAGTACACTTTAAGTAACACACTAAAGCCGATTCTATCAATATTTCAATATACAGGTTTATGACTTAGAGAGTAATACAATAAATTAGTTCTAAAAATTGTATTCAATAAGAAAAAAAAAAAAAGAAAAAAAATTTAATTTTTCAAATTGAATTCAAAATGTATGCCATAAATTACTTGTAAGTAGTTTAAGGTGACAATAACTCAACCAAAAAAAAAAGTCATTTAAAATGCATTACATTATTTTTTATTACAACAAATAAATCCGTACTTTGTTTGAATTCTGGAAATAGCAATATATATTTTTTATAAAAAATTATTTCTTCTTCATTTTGAAAGTTCATGGGTGCTGTTGTCTGATAATAACTTTAAATAGTAATCGATCGGATCGGATTGTACGATTGTCGAATTTTACGTTTACTGCTGTCGATTTAAATACGGAAGATGAATTTAATTTGTGGAGTATTTTTTAACAATATTAAATTAATCTGGACAAAACAATTAATTTCCCACAACCGGTTGACCATCTACGTTCTCTGTCAGAGAATAAAATTTGAGCATATATCATTTTATATACTTTTGTTTCACATAGTCATGACTTATAATAATCACAACTTTAGACGCTGGGTATAACCGAACCGAACCGAACCGGAAGTTCCCAGGTTCGATTCTTGATCAAACAAAAAAATATTTTATTAGTTTTTTGACCTGGTTCAGTACTTTTTGTCATTGGGATAAAATAAATACAAAAAATAATTGAAAGTACAATCTGGTAACAACTCCAATAAAATGAAGAAGGTTTAGTTCCTGGCAATAGTAATAGTTTTCCGCATTTAATGAGTAGATAAGCCAGAAATTTGATAAAAAAAATACTTGAAAAAACATTGTAGAAAAATATGTAGTAAAACTTGCGGTACGCATACTTAATTATGAACATAAAAAAATACTCTTGGCTGAAAAACGTACCTTTAAGTCTTCTTCACAACTCAATACAATCACAATTTTCTCTTTCTCTTGCATTTGTTCTCATTCCATTCCAATTTACTATTTCATATTTCTCGCGTATGCTGGCTTGCCTCTACTTCTTGTTCTCATGGGATTTCTCAAGAATATTCTAAGCTGATCTCGCTGTTCTGGCATTCTTATTATATGCTCGGTTCATCTTAGTCTTTGGCTTTTGATGAATTTTACAATATTATGGCCATTCTTCAGCTCATATAGTTCGTCATTATATCTCCTTCTAAACTGTTGACTTTCTTCCCCAATAGCAACATAGACTTTTCGGAATATTTTTATTTCAAATCTTTTTAAAATATTATCGTCTTTCAGTGTTAATGCCCAAACTTCACATACGTATGTATGACTACCGGACGAAATAATTGTTTCGTATACTTTGTATTTTGTTTTCGTAGATAGAAGTTTGAATCTCATTAATTTTTTATGTCCATTATAACATCTGTTTTCCGCTTGCAGTCATTCTTGTATGCTGCTTTTCATATCATTGTCATTACATAATATAAAATTGTGGTACTTAAACGATTTTATACCTTCAGGTTGTCTTCTTACTTCATTGCTGCACATTTTTGCTGGACTTTTAGTATTTTTCACCTTTTTTAGTATTTTAAATATTTCTTTCATCGTATTGTAGTTTCTTGCAACCATTATCGTCAGCATAATGCTCTTACTTTATGTGATTTTATAAATATATAAACACCTTTGTTAACATTACTCATAGAGTAGTTTAGTATAATGTTAAAAATCATAGCAAAAAGTGCATCTTCTTGTCGTACTCTACTGGTTATTTCAAATTCTCGGGATATTGCATTTTGTAGAAGAACTTTACCAGTGGAGTGTGTATTGTACCAGATTTATCCAGACCATACACCATGTATAAGACATGTACAAAATATATATTAACCAGATTCATCAGCTTCTTCGGCACACCTAATGATGACAGTACCTTAGGGATTTTATCTTTATTGATATTGTCAAATGCTTGATGTTTAAAGTCAATGAATAACATGTATAGTTCCAAGATTTCATCCATTTTTTGTTTGACAAGGAATACTTGATCGATGGTAGATCTATTGCTCCTAATTCCACACTGATATTCATCTATTTATTTTTCATATATAGATTTCAAGCGTGGTATATATGATGTTGGATATGACTTTATATGAGCAACTTAACAGTGTAATTCCCAAATTGTTCTGGCCAAAACCCTTTCTTATGTAGGTATTGGCATATCCCCATACACTCCATTTTTTATAGTTTCAAATAGCATTTTTTTTATGCTTAATTTGATTTTATTGAATAACAATAGTTTTACATGAATTTTCTCTTGGCAATTTTAAATATTACAAGAAGGGTTAAAATCTTCTGACTAATTTTATATAAAATTAAGTCTGCCCCAGTGGGCAGAGCACTGTATTGATTTAGCTAAATTGAGTAATTTTTTTTCAGTCTACTATAGGTACATTTGTCAAATTTCTTTCTAGCAAGTTGGGGTTAACTACTGCTACTTTTATGTCGTAATTTCTTCTTTCTGTTTCTGTTACTTCTTATACCGTAGGTAAGTTTAGGTAATTTTGAAGGTTGGAATTTTTAATATACCGGCGGATTACTAATCGTTATCATTGTTTTAAGCTCGAATCTTTGGATTATCTCCAGATTGCTTTTGGACATGTTTTTCTATTTTTGGCATTTGTAAGACCATATTAGCTTTATGATGACTTTGTAGATGAGGACTTTCAATTCCAGCCTCAATGATGATTTAATCCCAATTAGCCAGTGCCGAGATATAATTTTTAGTTTTATCTGCATTTATTTTGTCTCAATGGGCTTCCTTCAGGTTAATCTTTTTTAGGATGGATTCCTAAGTATTTCCCTACATTGAATTGAAGTGTTTCTATACCGTTAAAGAATACAGGTGGACATGTTTATCTGTTCAATATGAATGTGATGTGAAGACTCTTATTTTCATTCACTTTAGTTTTCCATTTCTCGAGACAATTTTAGATTCTTCCCAAATAGGATTGTACCCGTTAGGATGTGATTCTTGAACATTTATCATTGCTCAATATCACCGCATTGTCTGCAAAAGTAGATAGGAAAATTTCACTGTTTTTTGAAAGATCAGAGGTAAATGGAAGCGGTACGTTATACAAGGTAAATATAAAGTATAGCATTGGTCCAACTAATTATGAGTATTAGTTTCACATAGTATGAAATACAAAATATTTTATTCAATGTATCATAATAGGATGATGAAAGAGTTAAATCAAAGATAATATTTACTGTACACAAAGCTTAAAAAAATAAAATACAATGTTTAACAGTTTCAGAATCCAATGAATCCAAATTCCAATTCAAAATATTATTTAATGCTGTCACTTGACGTTCCTATATATTACACTTTTATTTATTCATTCCTTCAATCAAATATTTTTAATGCATTTTAATAAATCCACATTCAATCCTCATAGTAATACCTAAAAATATCATTGAACAACTTCAAAAATAAAAAAATAAATCAATTTCACTTCTTAACTTTCAATTAATTAAAACTACCGCCCGCCTCATTTTCTTGTTCATATTATATACATAATAATGTACTCGTATAATATGCATGTATATCCCGAAGATACTGATAGGTATATACACTCGTAAGTAAAGTACATATGTAACTATAATTAAAGAAAATTCAATTGAAAATTGAAAAAAAAAAAACAAAACAAAACAAAAAAGAAAGTACCTATCATAAGCTAGGTTTAACATGGTACTTCATTATAAGCTTATCATCTGCATCGTCAACTTACTTATTACAAAAATAAAAAATCTATAGATACATTTTATATGTACATAAGATATAAATAAAAATAAAAATAGAAAGAGATTTCAAGTTGAGAAAGCTAATATTTTAAGATTTATTATTTCAAAATCACTTTAGATTAAATTTCATAATTTAACTGTACTCTAAAGCTTATAAGTATGAAATCAAAATAAATTAAAAATAATAATTTTTTTATTTTATGAGAGTGGATTGAGAGCTAACAATAGATGCTTTATCCTCCAAAATAATTTAAATATTACAAGAAAAAATAATTCAGATCATGTAGAGTAAACTTGTAGACTTGTAATAACATTCGTAAGGTAAAATTTTGTAAAGTTTATTTTAATGAAACGTGTTGAATATCAAAATACTGTACTTACTCATTGAGGAATGAGTAAATGATTTCTACGATTCATTCTTACGTTAATTAAGTTTTAATAAGGACATTTATTCCTTTAATATAGTCAGTCATCTGCTTTGTAAAAATTTAATAATTCAAAAATACCCTATTTCCGCTATTTTTAGGTAAGATTTATTTCAGGTTAAGTTATGAAAGCTTCAAATTAAGTTAGATTGCTTAAATATAGGTTAGATCAAGTCAAGTAAAAGTATAGCTTTAGCTGTTTGGTTATTGAACTTCAGATAAGATTAGTTTAGACAAAGCTCCATAAGATCACAGAAATAAATATTTCCTGTGGATCAAGGCTAGAAAAAACATTCATTTTTAGCGTTATTACTTTACTTTACTTTTAATTATTGTAAGGTAATCATATTATTAGGGAAATTAACAATTTTATAATTTCTGGTTTTCAATTTAAATATGTATCAGATAATGCTGAAAGAACTGGTATAGTTTTACCCTCTAATAATTCTAATGATAACTGTGTTCTTTTCATCCGGTTCACGATCTAGATGAACCAATACTTTAATATGAAAATACAATAACAATTCAAAATCCAGATATTTATCTGGTTTCTATACAGTTCTCAAATATTGAGTAATTATATTTGTCACGAGTAGCGGTTGCGTAGTTTTTCAGTAGAAATTTTTAATAATTCAATTAACAGGTTTGCCAACTTAAAAAAATTATTCATATCATTAATCTACATTTAATAAAACCACCACCAGTTCATACATGAGAAACAGATGATTCATATTCCACTTAGCACAACAATGATGCAGTATCATCACCACCAATTATTGATACACAGTAACATTTTGTTGACTCTACAACAGCATCCATTACAGATTTTGTACCATTAGCGAAATTAGGGAATTCAAATACGCCTGTTTTAGACCATTGCAAACGTATTAAATAATTTTTAGCATGTTTAATAGATTCAGCAAAAGTAGTACGAGTTTTTTGACCAACATCTAAGACCATGTGTCTTCACCAGATTCTACAGTAGCCTCTGAATTTGTAATATTTTTGCCAAATTTATCCTCACAAACCGAATCAACAGGTAAATGTAACTGAACATTGTTCTTTTTAGCACTTTCAACAAAGTTTTGAATAATTTTCGAACCTACTTCATCAAACAGAGATGCACCAATTTTCATGCTATTTAATACCTTTACAAAAGAAAATGCAATGCCTCCACCAACCCTAATCATTTCATTCACTTTAGGTATCTAGTAAATTTCAACAATTAGTTGAATTTAATCAGCAATTTTGGCTCCCCCTTAAAATTCCAAGAAGAGTTTTCGTGGATTATTCAGTAAAATACCAGCAGCACATTGATTAAATCCTGCACCCATCATTGAGCTATGAGCACGATGAGCTGTAACAAAAGTCTTATTTACATAAACATCGCCTAATTTAGTTAAACTACCACTAAATTCGTTAAATTTAGCTGGATCGGCTTTCATTTTGTTTCCACTAGCATCATCAGCTGCCTTACTTTCATCTTCAAGGTAAAAACTAACATTTTCCAAAAGATTTACAGAGTCTGCAGGTGCATCTTCAACTTCAGCTCCAATACATAATCATTAAGGATGGTTATATCTTTTCCCAATAACCATTTTAATTCATCTGCAACGGTGGCTAAAGTATATTTTTATTCCGATCGGGACGTCCTAAATGGGACATAATAACAACTGATTTTGCACCTTTATCAATGACAAGCTTAACACAGCAACAATTCTCATTCAATTGGACTTACCTGTTAAATGCGTTTCAATGCGTGTTTTCAATGTTTGAATTAGGGGACTAATTCTTCAATGCTAAACTTGTTTAAAGCCATTTTAAACACATTTGAAAATATTACTTAAAGAAAGGACAAAAATTTTACTAACAAAAACTAAACTTCCAACTAAAAGAATTAAACTCTCATTATCTAATTTTTTTTTTCGAAAAAAAAAGTGTCCAACAACAACTTTGAATCTTTTTTATGTGGCATGAAGTCTCAATAAAATCTTTTTCGACCGTTCATTATTCAATATTCTGCAGCTAAATAAACAGTCTATATATGTATATAGAATTTTAACGTATATGAACGAAAGGTCCGTTATTGAGAAGTGTCTTAATATTCTATATTGACTACCTGGTTATCTCAGCAATTTTTCCACTAGTTGATTTGAGTGGTTTCCTAACCAGCTCCAATATCTTTTGGTTGTAGCAGTTATTTCCTCTTTCAGAGATCTCACTTGTAAGTCATTTCTTATGACTGAGTTTCGAACATATCAAGGTGCGTTGATGGTTATTTTATGCATCTTTGCTTGAAAACGTTCAATAATGTCTATGTTTGAATTCCTTGTCGTACCCCACAGCTAAATACCGTCAGTTCGTATTGTATTTAGTATAATTTATTAAATAAAAATCTGTAATTTGCAGAACAGAGAAAAAATATGCAAGAAACTTTAAATTTTGAAAGTGTACGGATGTCGGTTAGAACTTCACAAATTCTAAAGACGAAATACCTATATGAAATATTACCCAACGTAACAAGCTATTATGAAGCATCAATCAATTCCTACAACAACATAATAAATGAGCTCATATAATTTTAATGATCCCATCAACCATATACTTATTACAAGAATTTTCATTACTGATTTTTAATTTGTTTTAACTTAATCAACTAGTAAAGTCCAATTTTGGGGCATTTTGACATTTCACTAATACCACCCTTAAAACATTTCTAAATATTGACTTAGTGAAAGGAGAATCGATTCAGTGCTGTACCATATTTTTGAATTAATTTTATTTTTTTTTAATTTCATCCTCATACTTACCTCTGTGATACGAATTGTCTAACATCACAGGAAACCCCCACAAACAAAATGAAAACAAAAAATTTATATATAATAAAAAAAAAATTTCAACCCACAATCATATCATGTGTACGAATATATGTAAAAAAAAAAACTTTAACCATAAAGAAAATAAATTGAAAATGTAATTATTTTTGTTTCTATGAAATGTTGTGATACAAGAAACAAAAAAAAAAAAAAAAATAAGAAAAAAGAAGATTAAAACTTTGCTTTAGGGTATTAAAAAAGACTATGTTTGTTTTATTTTGAATGAATGTTGAGTAAAAGATATTGGCGTAAACGACACATTAAATAATTTATAATGAATATTGTGATACAAAATTTATAATTTAGGATTACTGTTTTCCATACCCCTCAAAATGGGAACTCCCTAGATATATAAATGCAAGCTTTTCTTCATAATCCTATATTAATTTTCTAGATCTTGTGTTGCTCTTGTATAATACGTAAATGTATTCAAACACCGTTATGACTGCATTGATTAACTTTTTTACTTATTTTTCCTGTGATTTGATTTTTTCTCTTGTTTTGCAATATTTTTAAGATAATCAATTTTCTTCAATAAACACTATGATTACACTATGACTAGATAAAGTCTAATGATGATGAATTTCTGATCTAGGTTCTGATACATAGTGATTTTTTAATGATAATGAATTTGAATTTAAAAACTATTCAAAACATTTTTACAGGGTACTCTTAAATCATTATTATTCATTGAAGTGGGTGAAATAAATAAGCAATCATTTAGGGGGGATGGGGGTGGCTCTCTTTTCATTTCTTTAACAGTTAAAGGATTTTAAATATCTTATAAATTTTGAGATGGCAAAAAATTTTATAGAAATAAAAAATTTCAAATAAATATTAATATTGTATTTTTTATTGGTATTCAAATTATATTTTATTTTATTTTATTTAAATCCGTTATAGAGAAATGTACTGGCTCATATAGGTTTAAGAGTTCTACCTTGACAATACAAAACAAACTTCTGCTCTATAAACAACTACTGACAACTACTCACATGGAATCCAGCTATTGGAAAGCGTCAAAAATGTAATGGAGATATTATTTAGAGGCTCTAGAATAAAGTCCCAAGAAATATTGTGAACGTGTCCTGATTCATCAGAAACTGTGACCTACATAGAGATGTGCAAATGGAATCTGTAGATAAAGAAATCCAGAATTTTTCAAGAAGCCACATAAAGCAATTTCTCTAAGATTTCAGATAGACCCGAAAGAATTATAACTAACAGGTCTATAATCAGCTAATGTTGGATTAGACTTCTTGATTACCGAAATGGCTTTAGCACACTTCCACACTTTGGGGTAAATTCCAGTGGTTAAAATAGAATTGTAAATGTGGCTCAACAAGGGAAGAACAACGGGTAGAATCATTTTAATAAAGAGAAGGGGAATCAAGTCAGACCCTATTTCATAGGATCTTACCTTTTGAACAGCTTGATATCCACCTCCAGAGCTACATTGCGAAAAAAAAACTATTCACTTATGAGCTCCTATCAGAAACAGTAAAACTAGTTGAAAATTTTGTTGATTTTATCTAAAAATTTGCCGTTTACATCAATAGCATTTACACGATCAACATAACCCTAATTCACTGCCCCAAACTTAGACCCAAAATACTTATTTGAAATCTACGACGTTAGACCCAAAAGTCTTATTTGAAAGACCCCCTCCCCTATCTAGTAATCCAGATATACATATATCGGTTTAGCGGTTAAGAATCCCACACGAAATATTAAGCTACGGGGCTCATTGTGTCTTTTGAAGACTCCCACCAGCCGACGTATAAAAAAAAAATTTTTTTTCAGATGTGCGGCACCATTTTAGATACTAAATAAATAAATTTGACTAACAATTTATCAGCGGAACATCCATTGAATATCGTTATCGAGCGAGCTTAGAATTAGAACTATATAAAAAAATAAAACAGTAGTAAAAGATATGAACGAAATCAAAATAAACATTTTTAAATTAACATACCCAAATACATTATCCAGTAATAAAATAATATAAAGCTTTGGCAAGAATGTTGGGAAAATTGTACAATACGGTACGCATTGTCGTTTTATCTTTCCTAACCTAAGTATTCGATGATTTTAACCTTGCAAAATGGCCTACGTGCTGTTTATTTGACATACCAATTCGGAAGACGATAACTAATTCCTATAGATTCCATTTTTTGTTTAGAATTTCAATATAAATTGTCGAATATATCCTTCCTACAAAAAATGTCAATATTTTAATGGTTCGGGCCAAACATTGAATAATGAAGACAATTTGCAACATATTTCACTTAATTAACATATTACATTTAGAAGAAGGTGCGAGAGTTAGATCTAGCTCCCAAAAAACAATTTTGAGACATAATCTTCTATATATATAAAATTCTAAGCAATTTTGTTAGTGACAGTGTAACTTTTAAGCCACTAGATGTATCGTAACAATATATTTACATCAGAGGTTGGATTAATGCTTCACTTGAGTTATTTATATTTTTTGGATCGATATTCTCTGTGGTTTGTATAGCTGCCATACAACTTCCATCACTTATCAGGATTATTTCAAAAACTAAAGGTCTAAGAGACTTGCAAATTGATACTTAGATTTATCTGCTGAAGCATTTTCAAAGCAATTGCTCGATATTGGGAATGGAAAAATTCCTTTCGAACGAAATACACAATATTTGATCAAATTGCCAGCAAATTTCTGCAATATTGTTGATTCGACAAATACATTGATAGAAGTTATTGTATTTCCCAATATAAGCACAAATTATTGTAACCATCAATGGCTCAGCGAACGACCGATTTTGGCTGCTAAAAATGTTGATGATAATGAGATAAATTTTAAAATGCACGAAGCACTGCCTGGAGAATTAAATTCGTTTAAATCAATTGACACAGTGTTAAAGGAAGATCCAGTCGTAAATTATCCCACTGAATTCTTGAACTCACTCGATTCACGAGGATTCCCACCAAATAATTTACGGCTGTAAAATAGTTCACCAATTATTTTGCTTCGGAATCTAGACTTGCAATGGAAAGAGATTAGTTATTAAAAATATTATGGGAAATCTCAATGAAGCTATAATATTGAACGGAAAATTCTAAGAAGAAAATGTTTTGTTGCTACATATTCCAATGATACCAAACGATGTGCCTTTTCAGTTCAAGCGACTGCAGCTTCCCATACGTTTGGCATTTGCGATAACCATCAATAAATCGCAAAAACAAACAGTGAAAATATGCGGATCTAGAAAATCTGTGTTTTTCTCATGGCCAATTGTAGCATCACATCTTTTCTTTTATACACATTATGGTGTCACCAGAAATATTGTTCATAATTTAGCATTAAGATGAGAAAAATAAATATTTTAAAATATAAAAATAATTATATTTACTTGTTATTCAAGTTTTACACTAAATCAGAATCTGTGCCGGGTTGACTAGTTTTGCTTAAAATTCATAATTTTAATCTATAAACAATGAAGTTAGGACTTTCAATCATAATACATTAACTTTTATTGATTAATTGGACTCCAGCCACGTTCCAATAATGTTTAATAATTAATTTCGGAAAATTATTAGTTTTCAATATAAATATACAAAATTACTTAAGATTATGAAAATGTAAATTCACTACAATAGTAGTATACCTCCATCTAAAACCCTTTAACAATAATTTCCTTTCACTTTAAAACAAAAAAATTACAATCCCAGACCTATTTGAACTTAAATTAAATTAGTTTTTTTTTTTGTTTCTTACATTTTTTTGAATTACAACAATTTCATAACTAATTTGTCAACTTTTCAGCAAAAAAAAAACATAAAAACAAAAATATTTTATACGATGATTGAATTTAACAACTACAACAACAACAGCAGCAGCAGCAAAACTTACAATCGTGACAATAAATTTCAATTTTATATGCCGAAAAGCCATTTCTCTTATAAAAGAGAATTTTTTTATTTTAATTTTTTTCTATATATATATATAGATAATATACTTAAAAAGGGGCAAAGCATAACTCCACTGCTATATAACGTCCTCAGTCTTCAGATGCATACATAGTATAATAAAAAACACAAAAAAAAAATCCAAAAAACACCATAGACAAAAAAATTTAAAATTTTTAAATCAAAAAAAAAAAAAATATCAATAATCCCAAGAGCATTTTTAGGGTATGTTAAGTGTAGATAAAATATCAAGATCCTACCTTTAGGGCACAGTACTCAAATTATTTAAAAAAAAAAACAAAAAAAAACTTCAATCCATAATAATTCATAATCATAAAAAATAAAAACCAAAATAGAAAAAAAAAACGAACTGAATTGAACACATAAAATTACCTTACAACAACAACAACAACAACAACAACTAAAATAAAAACAACGACATCGAATATCGTCAATGTCGGTGTCGTTGTCATCGTCATCGTCATCATAATAAACCACCAGCACCGACAATTTCTTATTCAATAACAGTAACAAAATATTTTGAATATCAAAATTTAAAACTAAACAATCCAAGTTAAGAGTTATGTAAGTTATTTTAGAACTCATATAAAAAAAAAAATGAAAAAAAAAAAAACAAAATGCATGAAACCTATTGACGTTTTTTGATATTTCATTCAGTATGGGAAAAAAATATGGAAAAGTAAAATTAAATTTTTCCAGAACTAATTTTCATGCCTATTTACACAATATTCAGCAGTAAAGTAATTTAAAGGTCTATTCACATAGAAAACATTATGCTTGGTTTCAGTTCAGTACCAATGACTTTTGCATTAATTAAAGACGTATAATATACACCCATCCCAAAGTTTGAAATGATTTTTAGAATAATAAATATAGAATTATTCAATTAAATATTAGCAAGAACAAGATAGCACTTTGTTTTTGTAATATGTTGTACATTTGAAATGGTATTCGTTAGCTAATAGTGAAGAGTTAGAGTTAGCTAATAGTAAAATAAAAAACAATATCATATTGTCATATTTTAGGTTCTCTTCTAAGTCAACTGCCTACATGTCAGACATGATAAAAATTTTTGAATAAAGTATAAAAAAGCCTTAACAGTTTCAGTACCTAGTATAGCCTAGAGTAGTAAGCATGAACGAAATAGTGTTAGAAATAGTGTCCATTTTTAAAATTGATTTGTAAAAATATTTCATAGTTACCCCCTATGTCCACGTATGGGGTTACAGGACAATGATTATGATGATAATTCAGTATAATGTGAAACTCTAAATAGCAAAGGCTTACATAAATAGCATGGCTTTCATATATTTTCAAAAAATATTCAAGAGTAAAGAATTAATTAAGCTTGGTATAAATAACAGACTACTCCCTATTTTAGTCAAATATTTTTGTTAAGAAATTAACAAAAAAAAATATAAATTTATTGATATATTGTTAAAATAGTAATAATTAATCCTAAAATTAATAAATATGATGAAAAATGATGAAAAATGATGAAATCATTTGACTAAACCTGTTACTATTGTTATAGCTCCAATTGTTCCTGTAAGAGGTCATGGTCTGTAGTCAACTAAATGATAAGAAAAAATTCAGCAAACGCTAACTAGACGTAAAATACATATATATTATAGTAATATGTATATACACCTCATATTTAATAAATAATATATACCACAGTGTATACCTTGATAAAATTTAACTAATCTTACAGCTACAAGCGTAACACAATGGACCCTACTAGTATATGTGTGTCAGCATGCTGTGAACAGCCACTACTACCTACCTACATATTCTTACAATGTCATTAAAAAATAAATCCTATCATAAAATCAAATGCCAAAAAGAATGTCCTATGATTCCAAGCTTAACAAGCTCCAATGATATTAAATTATTTCAATTAAAATTTAAACAGGTTCCGGATAAAAAGTTAATACTGGTTGTACACTGTAAAACAATAACAAAATTTTTACTATTTTTTTTACTTAATAATTATTAGCAAATGCTCCAAAAAATAAATCGATGGATCGACATGAATCTCAATTAATGTATTGGTCACATCATAGATTTCCATATCATATAAATGCTATAGATAGAAACATTAGAATACTTTTTTACTTGAATATAGATAAATCAAATAAAAAACCGATTTTTCAACCTTGTACCCAAATCTGAATAAGTTTGTTGATAAAATTTTTAATAAACATGAATTTGATAAGAAATAAATTTTATGAGCCCGATTTAATTACTAAATATCGAAAATTAAAATTGTAAAAATAACGTACTACTAGCACACACTAACTCAATATTAACATCTAAAATCCTGAATATAAAAATCGATACTTAACTCCCATCAGCAATAAGAGCTTATGGCAGCTAACAGGTGAAGAACCAATAATCAATCAAATTAAGCGTAGAAATGGAGACGGATAGGCTACACTATAAGAAAACAACCAAACAGTATAACTACAATGATCCTATAATATAACCCTCAAGGTAGTAGAAGGCGAGGAAGAACCAACAATACCTGGCATCGAACTATGAATACTGAATTAACTAGATATGGACGAATTTGGGAGCAAATAAAGTTCACTGCGTACAACAGAGAACAATGGAGGAAGAATGTTGATGCCCTATGTTCCCACGAAGATTAATATGAAAAACAAAAAAAGTCCCAAGTATGTACTTATCAAGAATTATATTCGTTGAAAATATTTGGGAGCTGTGCCATTTATTAAAGTTTTTGGTATTTTAAGCATTTCACCACTGAAATACGATGCAACGAAAAACACAATAGAAACATAAAATAGTAATCATTTATTTTTATTGTGTAAATATCGATATTTTACAATTAGTCGCAAGTAATGATAAAGGAAGTACGTTGCTTCCGAAATATCGATATTTGCGCAATAAAAATAAATGATTAGTGAAAAGAAATTCGACTTTTAATTAAATGTATCAGGGCATAAAGGGCACAAAAGCCTACATGCCGGCCCTGACATATTAGGGCCACCTCCGTCAAAGAGAATTAAATAAATCACTAAAAACAAATCTAATTATCAAAAATAATAAAATACTATTTTTCCCATACTTACCATTCTTTTACAAGGCTATTTTTAGTGATAGTGTTACGGAATTTTATATATTCCGAAATTCTATCAATTTTGAACGTCGCTATTAACAATTAAAGAAAATTCGATGTTCATTAAAATATAACTGAACATTTTTATAGACATAATTATGAACCAAAAATTGAATCGTTTTGATTTTGTTCAATGGATTGACGACTGACACAGAACGTCGTTACATCGAAACTGATACGAAGATACATCGAAAATGAAACTGAATAAAACTAAGCCACACTAAGTCAAATTTAGAAATGTCAATTTAAAACCCCATGTCAATGTAAAATTAATTTTTAATTTTTGAATTGACAGTGAAAGAGTTTTACGGAACTGTAACTGCAAACTCATTGGCTGTATATTTCTGAATAAATCTTAAAGAAAACACTTAAAAAATAACAAAAATAAAAACACACAAAAAACGGATGGCGGATGATTTACTAGACTTAATAATTTTTTTTTTTTTTCAATTTAATTTTTTTCATTCTTTCTTTCGTGTTAGTTTTAAGTAAAGGTGACACACCTTGGGTGCAGCCGTTGTTTACATTGAATTTAAAAATTTATTGTTTATTTTTTTTTTTTTTTTTTGTAATTTTTAGGGAAATTAGGGAACAAAGAACTGGCATTTAATGCAATTATTCAAACAAAGTAATATGGAAATAATTTTGAATATTTTTATTTTTTAGTTTTTGTTTTTTTTTTATGTTTGTTGTAACAAATTATTTCTGATTTGTACATGGCTTTCTTTTCGTTTTTTTTTTGTTTTTACTTTTTGTTAATTTTTTTTTTTTTAAATTTGATATTTGAAAACATGAAAATAATAAGAAAAAACATAAACAAAAAGAAATGGAGCTGAATCAATATAAACAATAAGATTTTTGAGTGGATTTTGGTGATAACTGTTTTTTAGATAAATTTTCTATTAAACAAATCTATTTAACAGTAAATTTAACACCTGTAATTCTAACTGCACATTTATTTATGTTACACCTATATAGAATAAATATTATGATGATGGTTAAAAAAAATTTCATAACTATGCTTTTTTTTGGATGATGATTCAAGAATGTATGATTTTATTTTTTGTTAGATATTAGAAGTGAATAATTGTTAATGTTTTTGGATAGTTTAGTTAATTATTTTTTTGTTATTTATTAAAATGTAATAATTGTTTATTATTATTGGTATTGTAATATTTTCTTTCTGGGTTGATTTCTTTTTGGAACATACAACTCCCACACAATATCATTTAACATACACAATAATTGATTTATTCGCTGTTTCAAAAAGATATGATTAAAAAAAAAAATAATCCAATTTAAAAAAATTGTTCTGCTGCATTTCGTGATATAAACTAAGCATTCGATAAAGTGTAGCATTTGTGCTTATTATATAAGCTAAAAAAGAACTGACGTGCAATTTCTACGAACTGCTGAGAGTTTATACAGAAAATCGTACGTTTTATGTCAGACAGTAAGGTTTTCACACAAAACTTCTCGATGTTCAAGCTGGCGTACAAGAAAGCGTTCTTGGACCCACATTATACCTCTATATGCGACAGATATCCCAACGACAACAGATGAGAAAGTAACAACTTTTGCTGATGATACTGCAATTATGGTTGCACACATCGATACATTACGAGCCTGAAATCCCCTCCAACGAAACCTCAATCAAATTCAAAGCAGGCTTCAAAGTTGGAATATAAAAGTCAATAAAAACGAAAGTTAAACCACGCGACATTTATACTGAGAAAACGTAACTACCCTCCAGTAACTTTGAAAAGTACAATCATACCACAGGAGTATTTAGTCAGATATTTGGGAATTCATCTTGATAGGCGTTTAATATAGAGCAAGCATATAATTCGTAAGCGCGCTCAGTTGAGACAAAAGCTGAGAAGCTTATGTTGGTTAATAGGTAAAGGCTCAGAATTACAAAGTGCTACTGTACAATGCTATACCTAAACCATGGTTTTACCAAATCCAACTTTGGGGCGCTCCAGCTAAATCCAACATTGATGTAATTCAAAGATTCAAGAACAAAATCCTAAGAATGGTGGTCGATGCTCCAATTTGCAAGTTCCGTCAGCACGTGATGGAATATCAAAATATTGCACAAAGTAGGAAGCAAATTGGAAGCTAGAAGATTAAAACGTAAAATTCAATGTGGCTTGTAAAATAATATAATAATTAGTGAAGTGTTATCATAGGATCTAGTACAATATACAAAATTATTTAACTTATTGAATTGTAAATCATTCAGATTGTAAATATTAAGCGGAAAAAAAATTAAGCTTTTCCTTACTTTTTCAAAAAGTTGAATTTTTATTGTTCAACCTCTTTTTAAGGCCTCAAATTTATTAAAAATGTAGATATAAAACATTTAAAAGTCAGATATATTGACATAATGAGATCGATTATTCCTTGCCCTGGGTGATACGAACTGTTGACGTCCAGAAGTTAGGAATACTTTAAATCGCCATTGCAATAGCTATACCATAGAAGAATGTTTTTTTATTGTGGGAACCGTCTCCTAACTTTTTCATTTTAAGCATATAGTACAAAATTACTAACAGTGCAATAAAGTAAAGTAAAGAATTCAATAATTAGACCAACCAACTTACATTTGTCATTAGGAAATATATTGATACGCAATTAATTATGCAATTAATATAGTAGTACCTATAATACTAATATTGTTATTTCCCAATTTAATTCTTATCTTTGGATCAAATTTATTTTGATGAGTTTGTGTGGAAATTATTGCATTAAAAATACTATCCTATACTGAGTTTGTATTAGCTACATGTTTTTTTAAAGCCAATCCTCTGCTTAATACTAAAAAAGTTATTTTATGAGTCAGTGTAAAAGTCCTAAGATGACGTGAACAAAGTGTAAATTAATTATGGTGTCAGATTAATACTCAGAGAAAGCAGGTCAGACGTCTAAGACGAAATCTTGCTTCATTTGATTGTTATTAATAACCATTAGTATTTTTGATATGTTATTAATAAAAATTTGAATTTCAAGCAATACGTTAATCTACACTAATTTATGAGTTTATATGAAGACATGAACACAGCTATTTGATTATAACGAGCATATTTATTTTATTCCAATTGTACAACAGTTTAAAATAATAAAAAAATAAAACTTGAAAACATATTATTATTATATTTTCTATTACAAATTTCAAATTTATACCAACAAAAATGATTCAAATATTTAAATTTAATTAATACCAAATACTATAATAATTTCTTACTTCTCCTAAAAACCAAAAAAAAAAAATCTTTCCACTAACAAAACTGTAATTTACACCACCAACGATCAGTTTTTGTTTTTACAATTTAACAATTCCTTTTTTCAATTCCACAAACCATAAATAAGAATCGTGACATTTTATTTACAAAATCATCCATATCTGATCAAAATAACATTGATTTCAATAATCGAAATTCATAATCAACATACATACATACATTACATACATAAATATTGACATAATTATCCTGAATTATTTTGATATAATATTATATCCTTGATCTTTTATTGCAACAAAGCTGCTCTTCTATAAAAATGCTAAAATAACAATTTAACAATCTCACCATAAATTATACCTACTTTATTTTTATGTGTATATATATATATATATATATAACAGTAAAATTTTAATACAATTACCGTTCTTTATCTGATTTATCTGATGATTTTCCAAAAAAAAAACATGATTTAAACATTTCTTTTTCATTCGTTGTCTCTTTCACCACTCATATAAAATACCTTTTCTTTCTCAATATATTTTGATAAAACGAAAAATGTTTAATAGAGCAAGGAATGCACATTAAACATTCCTTTTTTATCTTAATTAACCCTTTTCTTACCGTGTTGTAAGTTTTTCTTTATTAATTTCGATACTGGAGGCTGTTAGAGAAGGAGTGAGATTAAATTAGATTAGATTATGTAATTTCGGGTGGTGAATTTCTCCCTATATAGCCGCAGTTGGGCAAATGGGCTTATTGTTATTACAAATGTTAGTGCCAGTTAGTGCTCTGAGTCCTTAAAGATACCTGATTTTGTAATCACACTCAGGATATTTTTCAATAGTATGCTGGATTGTCCCATTGTTCGGGAAATGATATTGCCAATGGTCGAAGTCTGCTATGAGTGAGCCCTTCGAATACACAGAGCAGATGTTCAATAGATTTCTCCTCTATTTCCCATATTATACATAGGTTGTTTTCGGTTAGACCCATTTTTATAAAGGTGTTTCTTTATTATGCAGCTGTGACCTGTTATTATCCCTGCTAAGATACGTAGATGTTTCCTATTAAAACTTAGAAAAGGTTTATTTTTCTTGAGCGAGCATTTAGGCATGAACATTTTGCTTGATCATTTCCAGGAATATTGACCTATAAATTTTCAGCATTTTTCTTTACCAAAGCTTTTAATTGCATCTTAGCTGGGCTCAGGAAAATCCCACAGAAAAGACTTGATGCCGATGATTTTCATGCTAAATAATCTGAAGTTTTGTTTCCTTCAATGCCAGAATGCCTCGCTACCCACAATATTATAACTTTATTTGTTTTTCCAGGTTTTTGAGTACATCTAACATACACATAAATCTCATATATTTCAGTAATCTACAATCCCATACTAGCTTTTATGTAATGGTATATGAATTAATAGCTATGGCTGCTTTACTTCTGCTTCTAAAGTATGTAATTCAGCTTGTATGTACTTGTAGCTACTAAACTGTGCTTTTGTAAAATCTAGACTTGAATAAATATGGGCCCTGAGGCTTTTTCCCGATCCTACTTCATTCATTTTCTAGCGACGTCAGTACAACTTACTAATAACCCTTTGTCGAAGGAGGTTGGGCAAATTTCTCACGTCTCTCTGCTTATCATGATTTAAAGAGCTCAAAGAGGGGAAAATAGTGAGTGAGATAAATGGAAAAAAAAAGAAAGAGTGAGTGAAATTAATGCCAAAATTGAAGAAAGTGTAAACAATGCAATAAAAAATATAAAATCTATTGCATAAAATTTTTAATGAAATAAACAATAATTTAGGTGAAAAAAATCATGAAACCGGTTACATACTTGGATTAAGTAAAATCACCTTTAGTTGTTAAGCCAAAAGGCAATAATCAAAGTACTACAAAAACAATAGAAGAAATTAGAAATCAATTTAAACCGGCAGATCTCTCATTAAAAGCAAATAAAATCTATGAATTAAAAAATAATGATGGTGCTTATAAATTGTGAAAATCAAAATTCTATGGAAAAAATAAATAAATAAATAAATACACCACAAATTAGGTGATTATTATGAAACAAAAGTGCCTTATACATACAAGCCTAAAATTTTAATAACAAGCGTATGTTTATTGTAGTCGAATCAAGTTATTTTAGAATTCACATACAACTGAAGCTCACTGCAATAAACCCTTATCTAGGAATATTCAAAAAAAAACTAAAACTTAACTCATTTTAAGCGATACAATTTGAATATCGTTCAAATATCGGGTTAAATAAAAAAAAACAATCATAATAACAATAACAAAAAAAAATTAATTCTAATTTTGACATATATTTAAAGTCATTTTATTGTCATAGATTTAATTTTATTGATAAATATCGAAAATAAACAAAGAAACCAGCTACCAACAAAATAACCAATATTAAAATCATATTAAAAACTCAAAATGACAATAACAAGAACAAACCAAAAAAAAAAAACCAATAAAAATTCTATTTAGAGAATGTATTTCAAAATCATCACGATTCAAAATCGCATTTCATTAGTCTAATAAACTAAAGAAACGTGCCGGTCTACTACTATATATAATATTATAGAATTTTTTAACTAAAGATTTTGAATATTTCTTTTTAGCAACAAAATAGGAAATAAAAATGGAAATAATGATCTGATATCAATACAATTAACCATTTTTCATCAATTTTCTGTTCTACAGCTTATATACAGCTACAGCAGCTTCCTTACATGAAAAACATGTTAAAGTGCAAATAAGTTGAATAAAAGAAAAGTAAAAATAAAAAAAAAATAAAAAAAAATCAACCATGCCAAAAAGACTAAGAATACAAATTTGAAAAAATAAAAAAAAAAAACATAATAATAACTAAAAAAATAATTTCCTAAACTGAATAATATTTTCCTTGAATCTCCTCCACTATATAATAAATTCCCTAAACAAAACAGCAACCAAAAATACACTGTTATGGAAACTGTTTTTTTTTTTGTTTTTTGTTTTTTTGGACTTTTCTTGAATTCCAAAAATGATTTTATATTCCTTATTATTGTTATTGTTGTTATTATTATTATTTCTAGATCACAAAGATACATTATTACACTTTCTCCATTGTTTTAGGAGCAATGAATTCACGATTTATATTCCATCTTTATGTGGACTAACTTTTTGCATAATATTTTGTTGTAATTTTTATGATCATTTTATATTTTTATTATTTTTTTTTTTTTTGCTGCTATTTTTGTAAAGAAGAACGAAATAGAAAAATATCATAAATTTTATTGGTTAAATTTTTAAATTTAATTCTTATGATATCCACCACAACACCATATTCAATTTGGTAAATAGATTTCAAGTTGATTTTCATAAGATAACAAATGCTTTTTTGTCACTTTGACTACTTTTGGTGTTTGAATTTTTTTTTTTTTTTTTTTGTTTTTAATTCTGGTAAATTATAATAAATTTCCCAGGATATGTATAGTATAATTGTTTTCGATATTGATTTGAAACACAGACTTTTTATTATATAGGTGGTAGATAATTCAAATTAAATTGAAATTCATATAATCATATCAGTGATTAAAAGATGTATATTTTAAAATTAGAATTTTTTTTCACCGGTTCTAGGGCCTAATTTACAATTTAATCAATCATGCCAATTATAAAAAAATAACGAGAAGTTATAAATTGTAGAACATAGAACATTAACTGACTGAATGTGCTTGAATTATACATGACTGTTGAGAAATAATTGATGCTTCATCGTGCTAACAACTGGAGAAAGTGTGCTCTGAATAGAGATGCTTCAAAGGATATTCGAAATAAAACTAAGAAGATCTGAAAATTTTAAATAGAAAAGAAAATCAAGTTTGCATTACTGACCTATACATGCGATGTACTAATTATGCTATCTGATTACAAATCAAAAGGTCCCGGGCTTGAATCCAACTTAGGTTATGTATGTGTAATTGAAATTTTGTTTCATTATTGAAAAAGTAATTAAATTTTATAAGACTTACTATAAAAAATTTTGAATTAAATAATTCGAAAACTGTAGTTTCTTATTTTTTTACGTGTAAGCCGAATTGGTATAAAAAACTATCCTTTTCCATTTGAAAATATCAATTTCGGCGAATTTTGGGTTTAAAAAAAAAAAACATTTGTTTTCATTTCCCGGAAGTTGTAAATACCATCAAGCACCTTTGAATTTTGTCATTTCTTCAAATGTAGTTAGAAATTTTATTCAGCATTTGTACTTATAGAACAACATATTTTCCAAATAGTTTTCTGGTAGTTCTATATATACTGAATACCTTCATCGAATTAAACTTGAAAACCTGTACAATAATATTAACATTTTTTTTTAAATTCATATTTTCTATTTGGGGAGTAACATTCCTGCAATTATTCCAGACATTTTATCAGTTGAAAACTATTTACCCAGTCTGTTTAAATTTATTCCTACCCGTTAAGTCGAATATTATTATTTAAAACATTATTCTCTTCATAACAATAACAATAATAACTCTACATAAACAATTAAAATTTAATTGGCATTTTCAGAAACGAAACAATTAAGTGAATTTTCATATTCACACCAAATGGAGTATTCACTCTTACCAATAAACTTCCCTTAACAAAATTGAGTGTTCTCTAAATTTCCCAATCATTTTTATTCTCATTCAAAACCATTCATTTCTATGGATCAATACGGACAATACCATCAATTTAATAAGAATTTATTTTCTAAATTATCAATGCTATAAAATCTGGACAATAAGTTAACGTCCTATTTATACAGATAAAAATAAAGAGTTTACCCAAATTTCTCATGATTTAATACTAATTAAACATAACATCTATAGGGTCATGTTTATCTAAAAGAGAATACCCGGTTTACTTTCTTATTATTTTCTTATTATATTTCTTATTATTTTGCTAACTTTCTTATTCAACTAGGGTACCCCGGAGCAACCACATGGGCCCAATTTTCTTAACAGCTCGGGGTGAGCTAGAGCCTTCTTCGTGATATTCCTCCATGTAAATCGATCTTCCGCAGAACTCTGTCAATTTTGTACATTCATTTTTTGGCAGTCATTTTCGATATTATCTTTCCATCTGATTCTTGGTCTGCCACTTGCTCTATTATATAGTGGTCTTGTTTTGAAAATTATTTGTTGAGGGCGACTTTCGTTCATTCTTATCATATGCCCTGCCCATCTTAGTCGTTGTGCCTTTACAAACTTTACAATATCTTCATGTTATTAATTTCTTCATTATTCCTTCTTTGATATTCACCGTTTTGTAATCTTTTTGGGCCAAAGATTTTTCGGATTATTTTTCTTTCGAATTGACGTAAATGTTCTTCGTCTCTTAATGTAAGTGTCCAGCATTCACATCGATATGTTACTATTGGTTTAATTATTGTCTTATATATCACAAGTTTTGTTTGTTTGTCTAGTAAGAATTTTGGATTGAAGTAATTTTTTATTAACATAGTAGCTTCTATTTCCTGCATTTATTCGTTCCTGTATGCACGAGTGCATACTGTTGTCATTTTTTATTAGTACACCAAGATAATTAAAGTTTGTGACACCTTCAAAATTAAAGTTGTTGATGGTAATATTTTGTGGTATTCTTTGATCGGTTTTCATATATTTTGTCTTGTTTTCGTTAATATCCAGACCAACTTGTCTTGTCTTTTGTTCTAGTATAATAAATTTTTCTGCCATTTTCCTATAATTTTTAACTACAATTGCTTTATAGTCAGCGTAGGCGATAATTTGGAAGGATTTTGTGAATTAATTACCGCCTTTATCAATTTCCTCTGTGGCTTGTTCTAAGACCATATTAAATGACAAAGCTAAAAGCGCGTTTCCTTGTCGTACTCCCGATTTAATTTCAAAATCTATAGAGGTTGTAATTTGTATCATAACTTTTGCTCGTGAATTGAACATGGTTTCCATGGCCAGTTTAGCTAATTTCCGAGGTACACCAAGTCTAATTAATGAGTATGCTATTTTATTTCTATTAATGCTATCGAAGGCTTGCTTGTAGTCAATAAATAAAATGTGTAAGTCTTGACCAAATTCATAGCATTTTTCCATGTTTTGTTTTAATAAATATATTTGGTCAACAATGGATCTTTGTTTACGAAAACCGCACTGATATTCGCCAAGCCTTTCTTCAGCATACGACTTGATTTTTTCGTATACTATATTTGACAGTATTTTGTACGCTGTGTTTAGTAGCATAATCCCTCGATAATTATTACAGTTAGTTCTATTTCCCTTCTTATGGATTGGTCTTACTACACTTATACGCCATTTTTCTGGTATTGTTTCATTAAGCCATATTGCACATATTAATTTATGTATCTTCTTATGTAAATGTTCCCCACCTTTATTCTTATGTAAATGTTATCTTATGTAAATGTTATTTATTCTTATGTAAATGTTATCGAATCTTCCTCTGGTGCTTTATTATTTTTTAGCTTCTTTATAGCATTCTTCACATCATTTAATGAGGATTCATTTATGATTAATTCGGCTGTGTATATATCATCATTTTCTGTTTGATTTTGTTCGAATGTTTTATTTAATATTTCTTGGTAATACTCAGCCCATCTATTTATAATTTGTTGATCTGAAGTCAATAGATTACCCTCTTTATCCTTGCATGATATTAGTCTTGGCTGGAAGTTTTTAGATTGTCTATTGATGTTATTATAGAATTTTTTAATATTTCCCCTACTATGTTCTTCCTGTATTTTTAAAATTTTATTTTTTAGAGAAATCCCTTTCTTTTGTTTGCATATTTTTGTGGCTATTTTTCGTTTTTCTTTATAATTTTCCATATTTGCTCTGGTACATCTTTGAAGAAGTTTTAATCGGGCTTCATTTTTAATCTGTATTGCTTCTCTGCAGTCATTATCAAACCATTCTGAATTTCTTTGTTGTATTTTATTACCGATTATATTTCTTGCACTTGTGACTATGGCTGTTTCTATTTTTTACCACTCATGGTCTATATCTACTTCTGCAATTCTAATATTATTTTCAGGAAGGAGGTTTTTTATCTCATTTGCAAATTGTTCGTTTATACATATATATAATTTTTTTGTTTTTTAGATCCAAAAAGTTTACAGACCCTCACTACGAAATTTTTACAAAAATTCCCCATTACTACTATTACATTACTACCTACATTTCATATTTTTACATCACATATGTTCCACCGACATTTAAATATGATTCGCAAATTTGGTCTCCATATCACAAAGTTTTGTTTCACGTATTGCATCACTTCAGCGTACATTTTTACCTCTTTGTACTACATGATTTTTCATGGTATGATTCTCTTCTTTCATTATTTACCCCTTACGAAGATAGGTTACTTTTGATAGACCTGAAATCTATCCAACAACATCAATTAGTGGCTGATATCCCGTTTATCCACCAATATATTGCTAAGAATATCCTGGCACCTAAAATTAGAGATTTAATAACTTTTAGATAGAATCCGTGTAAATTACATTCCGTTGACCTGTTTAGTATTGATAACCATAGTACTGATTAAGGTAAATTTGAGCCAGTGTTTAAAATGTTACGTGAATCTAACTCAACTTGTGTTTTTATACTAACCTTAGTAAAAGAAGCTTAAAAATAAAGCTGTATAATCGATAAATAGTTATTTTGTTATTTTTCTACTTCTACTTTCTTTTTGTATTTGAATTTATCTTTTTATCATTCTACTAACTACAGCATGTTAGCTGTTATATTTTTATATCTTTCTAACATTAGTTACTAACGGTGGTGGTTATTAACCCACTGGATAATGATCTCACCCCTTAGTAACATGAAGCAAGATTTCATGTAAAATAGACGTCTGATTTGCTTGCTCTAAGCAGTATCTAAAAAAGTATTAAAAAAACTTTATTTACCCCACCCAATATGTACCCGCGGCGAAAAAAAGTAAGTCAATGCTTTCAAAATGTGATTATGATGAAAAATAATTTCATACTTAAATTCTGTCTATAGCCAAAAAATATACATTTCGGTATACCCGGATGGGTATTCAATACATTTTGTACAAAAAATTAATATACTCGTAATATTTTGTTGCCAAATATTTTGCAACATTTTTTAAAAGTAATGCTGCCGTTTTCATTAAAATATTATTTCGGGAAGTTCCCTTTTTCAACTTTTTCTATTTTGAAATATTTGACGTGTAATTAAGCTTAGTTTTTCTGAACAACTTTTTATTAAACGTTATTGGTCTTGAAGTATTTTGAAATGTGTTTTAATTTAATTGTGTAGTGTTTCCTGTTTTCGTATCATGGATGAAATATCTGGCGGTGGTGAATTTTATGAATAGATATAGAATTATAATTGGGTTTAATTTGAACAGTTAAATTACATTTGAATATTTCACATTTAAATGCGTATAGTATTTATGAATTTGTTAGATTGTCTTCGCAAGAACAACAAGCTTTTTTACGTCATACTTAGATAGATAATAAATTTTCTGATGTACAGTTAGGTGATGAAAATATCGTGTTTTCGAGGCAAAGTTCTCTTAATAATACTTCAAATTAAGACTCAGGTATTGAAAATGTGTGTGATAATGAAGTGTAGAAATTGATCCCAGTAGTGATGAAGAAATTTTTAAAACATCTGATAGAAATATTCAGTTAACATTTAGAGGGTCGTGGCATAGCAAAAACTGTACTCATTGACAAAGTAATCTTCCTGTATCATCTAAAGTAAATCGTCATTTAATCATGGGCGAACGAGATGGCCCAGCATAGCGAATTAAAATGATGAGCAAATATTTAAAAACTTATTGGATGATAATATTTGTAATATAATAATTCGAGAAACAAAGAGTAAAGCCATATTAGCTTAAATATCAAATTTATTTATTCAATTCTTAATGTTAGTATACATAAGACGATTAGTCTTTATAAGTGTATACAAATAAAAATTATTAAAAGATAATCTTAATTTAAATACATACTTGACTTACAACTAAACCAGTCAAATAATTTACATAAAATTAAGCAATTAATTCAATTAGACTAAATTAAACAAACTTAAAAAGAACACAAAAAAAAGAAAAACAATAAAAATATTTAATTCAATTAAAGTAAATTCAATTCAAGTAACTTATTAAAAACATATAAGTAAAAACATTAGAAAGAAAAAAAATAATAAATAAAAAAAAACAATAAAAAAAAACCAATTCTTGTAATATCCAAGTAAACATTGACCTAGACCTTACATTCTTTCCTCCTTCAACTATAAACAATAAAGCAATATATTGTTGCTATATTAACTATTATCTAAGGTTTTAACTTAAAGTATTCCCAAGACAGCTCACTAAACTTGTTAGGAGATAATTCACAATTAATAGTATTTGGCATTCCATTCCGGTATTGCAACTCTTACAAAGAACGATATATGCCTAAGTCTTTGTGAGAGCAGACGATATATGCCTAAGTCTTTGTGAGAGATTGTGACGCAGAACAAATAAATTCACAGCCCTGAGTGATCTTCCAAATATCAAATTATTGTGTAAGTATATAGGTGTGGCTTTACAAGTTATTTTCTTCATGTAGTAGATATGTGTGTAATTCAAGAAATTTGTGAATGAGCAGTCAAGTATCAATTTAGATAAATCACTAATTCTATCAAATATACAACGATTAGTAGCAAAACGAGTACATGCTCATTAAGAACACAATCGTTTACATCCTGAAATAAAGCCTTAGTAATGGTAACTACTAACTTTGAAAAAATTTTTTAAGTTTATTTAGGTATACATTATAATTACTGCAAGTGTCAAACGTTAAAATTTTGAGCATACCAAAGATTTGTGGCAGATTGATTGTTATATCCATTATATAGGGCTAGTATGGGAATTAATAGGTATTTAATTTTTCATATATAGTATATTTAAAAAAATTTATAATTTTTACAAAACTAGGTTTTGGGCTATCAGCAAATTCATTCGTTTCGATAATCCGTACAATCGAAATGAATGTCTAAAAATTGATTAAGCTTTTATAAATAATTATTATGATTGATCCCAATAATTTGATAATATGATTTTACTCCCGATTAAGTACTTACAACAATAATTCATAATTCTTAGAATATTGTACAATAAATATTTTGCATCCAAAAACTTACATTACTACTGATTACTGATTTCTTCAGTTTCGTTCATTTCTTCAGAGTTAAAAAATAATTCGTTGTTATTTTATTGGTTCACTCTGGATTAACACCAATTTTACAGCAAAAAAAAATATGCAATTATATTCCAGAAATGAAAATAAACTTTCTAATAATATAACATAATAGATATTATATTGTAGTTGGTGCAATATATTGCATTTTACAGTATAAACTTGACTTTACTGTTATCGAAGTTATTTTTTTTTTTTGTTTTTAATCTTATTGAAAGGAATCATAATACAACATAGTTGTTTGGATGCAATAAAATCATATTATATGAATATTATGATGAAAGATGTTAAATTATAATTTTCCTCCGACAACATAAGAAGAAGATGCTTTTTCATTAATTTACAATGAGTCGTAAAAATAATGTCCACAATTCTTGAAGTAAATTGCATAAAAAAAATTATTATACTTGACTTAATTAACTTGCTTTGAATTTTATTTATTTATTTTTTTATTTTTTATTTATATGTTAATTAAATCAAATCAGCATTAATTTATTGAAATAAAAGGGAGAAAGATATATACATATACAATGTAGCTGATACACATATTATATTGATATGATGAGTAAAGTTTAAATTATTTTGTTTCTATTATAAATTTACTATATATTTGTGCCTTTAATTTTAACGTACAAAAATAAACTTTAAAATCGTAGCTTGATATGAGATTTTTAATACCAAGTGTTGAATATAATTACAGAAAGAGCAAATTCGACGAAATTTTCAACATAAATTTTAATGGAAACATTGTCAAGATTTCATATATCGTATTACAGGAACAATATGTGTGTGTAAACCAAATTAAAGTGAATTGAACTATTAGAATTGTACAACAAAAAGACTGATCGTCTTATACACAATTTATGTAAATAAATAAATTGAAAATATATGTAAATATTTATAATTCCAGCTAATTCCTTTTCTGTTATTACATTCAACACTTGCTTTCAAAATTTGATATCAAGGTATTGATGTAAAGTTTTAGTTTAGTTAGTTTAACCTGTTCTTAAAATGTCGGGACTGATATCTAATAACAATATGTGACACGTTCTTTATTCTTAACAACTTTTCCCAAATAAATTTAATATTATATTTTTACATACACCGATTGTTACGATTCGGCCGTGTGAAGATATATATGACCTATAGCGAGAGGTATGCTGGAGCCTGCTCGGTTTAGTTGGCAAATAAAAAAAATCGGCGAGCTGGTTGTAAAATTTCTATACTTTCAAATGCATTACAATCAAGAAAAATACAAATACAGAAATCAGATAAATCAATTAAACGATCAATAAGAGCAATAAAAATGTTCAAAAATAATCCTGGTAACTATGAACATAAAGTTGCGAATTTAGTTTGTTCAAATGAGTTTAAATATTATACCGTTTGATGATAATAATAAATTTAATGTTCTTCCCAATGATAAATTTTTTCTGCTTTTGTCTGCCAACCGTGAAAAATTTGGATAACATTCTTATCAATAGTAATTATGACAATTTTCTAAAACTTTTTGACATATTAGATCCGTCTACTTGGTCGTTTGATGAAATTCTATCTACGTGGCTAGAAGGTGACAGAAAAGTTTTAAAATTGAATCAAATTTTAAAATACACACATTAATATTAATTATTTCCGAGATTTTGTCTCAAATCACAAAATGATAGTCACAAAAATGAGAACGAGTCTTGCAGTGGAACAAATATCAAATTTAATGACAATAAATTTATTACGGAAGCAGATAGTAGACTGGAATGCAGTTCACTTTGTTATTTCGTGGATGAATGAGAAACATAGATTAGCAGCAGATACAAGAGTTCGTCAAAGAAGCGAGAAGTCCGTATCTGCAAATGAACAGGCCACATGGGCTTTATAACACATTGAACATTAATAAATTTATTTAATTTTATTCCTGCTAATTTTGTAATATTTTATGCTGAATAAATTTTTTTATTGTTAATATTGTTCTCCTTTGATATTTATTCATATGAATTATGTTTACTACATTAATTATATGCGAGCCCATTGTTACCGATTTACTAGCACACCCCTGCCTATAGCCCATTGAAAAATTTTGCACGAAATGATTTTAATATTTTTTAACTAACTTTCAATCCAAAAAAAATCAATATCTACCTGTTAATATAGTAAGCAGGGACATTTACCCAGCTGAATACATTTTTTACACTGGACAATTTATAAATTTCTGATAGTTAAAAAATCATATCAAAAAACAAACTAGAAAATGGATATAGGACACATCCAATATGCTTAGTAAACGATCAAAGAACATTGATTTTATTTTTATGTGCTCCAAAGCATATGCAATTTTTGGAAAATTAGAAACAATGAGTTAAATTGCAAAAAAAAAAATAGTTTTATTCTTCAACAAAATAAACAAGAAGGCCTTATTCTAATTTATTAACAGCCATTTTCTATTTTAATTTGTAATTAACATTTTATTTTTATACTAGTCTTTTATTTACTGTCCATAATTTTTAGAACAGCTTTGTAAAAAATTTCGTCTTCGGGCATAATAGCAAAACATTGAAATAATGTCAGTTCGCTTTCCTTTTAGTACTAACCCAGGAACTTTAACCGGAGTTACTCGTGTTGGTGCCGGTGCAATAGAGATTATTGTTTTCCGATAATTTGCTTTAACGAAAACAGGCATAAAAAATTTGGTTTAGTTGAGAATATTTAATGCTGCCAAAATGAAGTCCCAACGAATTACTATTATAATTTTAAAAAATCCATTGGTATGCATTGCATAATTTTAAGGTCCACTTTATCATAGTCCATTGACTTCAATTGTCGTATATAAGAGATAAAGGACTAAGAGCAAATTATATTTCTCAAGTGACGCTCTATAACGCCCTATAAAGTGTACCGCGTCTATCTCTTGCACTCTAGAATGTCCTGGAAAAGAATAAGGAAGTTTAAATCATATAATTTTTATTTGTGTATTATTGCCAATACCTAGGCAGAAATATTCGTATATTAGACACCATAATGAAATTTACTTTGTTAAACTGATAATTCCGTTAAACTTATTTCCGTGACTTATGATCAACAATCTGACAAAGAAGTCAGATTACGCAATTAGTATACCATTATGGTTGATAATGGAAAGAAGAAATTATTTCAAATGTATAATTTAAACATCTAAACCTAAACAATTTTCGGCTCTGACTGTAGTTTATAAATACACCTTTTATTATTTTTAATCTTAACTCTCATGACTGAATGATGGAATCAAAAAAAAATAAAAGTATTTAAACCATATTTTCATTATTATTTTGAACGAGACTGTCATATACAATAAAAAGATTTAGTACTTTACATACACAAATATATTATATATATACATATATATTTTATTCTTATTTTTTTCTTTTTTTTTATTGTATTATATTTTGATTTGTTGTAGGCGGAAATGAATATTAAAAAAAATGTCTTTAGAACAATTTATTGAACCATAATAATAATTTTTATAAAATCTATTGATGATTTATAAACAGAGCAGTTTATATGGATTAACGGCTAAAAATGATTTCCTGGAAAAATCAAATTTAGGTCAATAAATATACATATACATATAATATATATCATATGTAGGTATACTATAAAATTAAAGATGAGATGAGATGTTTTTTTTATAATGCAAATAATTGAATCATAAATTGCAGTTAAAAACAATGAAAAAATAAATTCTTCTAAATACAAAGAGGCTTAACGGATTTCTAAATAAATCCAATCCTACACTACGATTTCATAATACATAATATAGTATTGTGAACAGGGATTTTAATTATACTAAAAAAAAATGTATTTAAAATAAAAAAAAAAAAATAATAATAAATGATTGATTTCCTTTCTTATTTAGAATTAACGGTTCATTTCATAATGGCACAAGTCCTATATGTTTTGATGAATATATGGTGCAATGAAATGCATATGCAAACTTACATTTTCAATGAAATTGAATTTAAAATAAGAAATTTTCGTTGGAATAATTGACGAAAGGTGGGCGAAAGTAAATATGATTTCATTTATAATGGACCGGGTTCTAAGTTTTTGAAAAAACGCTGCAAAGGAATTTAACAATTTTTTTTTGTTATTTATAAGTAAGCTATAAGGGACCTGTTGTGTATTTTAATACAGAATTCAGAAAAAGAAAAAAAAGTCAAACTTTAATCACGCGGATGCACTTAGATATGGCTATAGTAAGCTGAAGCGACTTAAAAATGTATAGTACGTGTTTCGGTGACATCGTAAATGTATCGACATATTGACGTATGATCTTAAATGTCAAAAAAAAATTGTTTACAGTGTATTCGCAACTCATTTTCATGACACAGGTTGTTAAATTACGTATCCGAAAATTTGTTGATACACAGTATAGTTTGGTACAGTTATATTGAGATTTTTTTATTAATCAAGCAATAAGTTTAAAAATTAAATAAAAATAATTATATAAATTTTAGTTCATGTTTAAAAATGTTTTATTTATTTTAAGTTTATTTTTATTTTATTTTAAATTTAATTTTAATAGGAAATGGATTCACGAAAGAAAGATGCTTTCATTAAGTATAAAGCTAAAGCACAAAGAAGATTTTTCTTCAAAAAAAACAGAAACAAAATTTTTTACAAAATTGTCCATATTAAATCTCCATATATAATATTTCACAAAAATATTCAATTATTTGAAATTACAATATTTTAAAAATTTATCCACAAAAGTATAATATTTTGACATTTGATTTGAAGTGTATTTTAGAGATAATGTGTTTAGAGTGGTCGGAATTATAAGTACATTGTGTACATTGTGTAATAAATTGTAAGTACATAAAGTACAAAGTACATTGTGTCGCCAACACAATATTGTCCAGTTCAGAAAATTTTACATATTGTATTTTTATGTATATTGTATCGGTTAATATTTTTTGGATACATTTCCGATGGCACCGTTTGTTTTGATGACAACCAGCAAATTGAACATAGGTTAATTTGTCGACTTACTTCATTCATTCAGTTGTTTTAAATAAAACTATTATTAAAAGTAAAATAAATATTATATCTTCTAATGTAATCTGTCAAAACTTTAAAACCTTGAAAAGTGTGTTATAATTATGTGATTACAATTTTTATAGCTTCTAACATATCTCTTATGTATTTATGATTTTTAAAATGTTTCAAAAACGTCAGTATCAAGTCCTTACCCAAAATATCATCTATAGAAATGTTGAAACGGAAATCGTATA
Source organism: Argyra leucocephala (assembly GCA_963942445.1). NCBI lineage: Eukaryota > Metazoa > Arthropoda > Insecta > Diptera > Dolichopodidae > Argyra > Argyra leucocephala. The sequence continues at coordinate 158,479,381 of OZ012678.1, forward strand.
CAGTAATGATCTAAATCTTACTAGTTTTTCTAAAAGCGATACAATATGTAATAGTTATAAAATGTTATAAAATAAATAATACAAAAAATTGGATAAACTTATACAAAATGACAGCTGAACGGTAAATTTTAAAAGTTCTTTCGAATAATAAAAAATTTAATTTTTAATTTAAAAATTTTTTTTTTAATATTTTATTAATAAATAACCTTAGGTTAAATTTCAAAATTCAAAATAATAATTCCTTTTTAATAGAAGTATTTTATTAAAAATTCAATAACAACTCACAAAAGTAAATACTTATAGTTGGAATTATAATAAAATTTTTGTTCTAAGTCTCAATGTCCGGATTTTTTTGAAATAACTGTATTTAAATATTATATGAAAGAAATTACAATAATATAATATTAAATATTTAAAAAAAAAAATGTTTAACCCTTATGTTAAGTCTATATTGTAACAAAATGATTTATTAATATCTAAATCAGTGGTGATGTCTAACACAATCGCCTTTGAATAGATTTTGTGAATGTAGCAAATGCAAGAGTGGAATTTTGTAAGGTGATCATTTTTAAAACTAACAACATCTAAAACTGTATATTAAAATCCAACCAAAACATAATAAACCTATAACAACAAAAAAAAACAAACAAATAATTTTATGACAAAAAACAAATATATAAAATTACATTTGTGAAGTAACAGAAAAAATAATATTTTGCATGGTGGTGACCTGACAACGAATTTGTTCTCACTCTCATGGTAGATTTCCTCTTCATGGACGAACGTCCGGACAATTTTATTTTTCACTATAAATGAAACACAAATACCATTAAAGAAAATTTTATGATTTCCTCTCAATGCGCGAAGGACTGACCTTTGTTATGTAGTCAAAAAAGGTTGACGTTTGAAAATATGTTTACATGCGTTGATATTATTTTTATTAAAAAAATTTAAAATTTTCTTAAGAGTAATATTGGATAATAACATTGTAATATTCGAAAAAAATAAAATATAGCGTTTTGGTTTTATCTTAAAATATAAATAATTTGTTATTATAAACAAAATTTTCTTATAATAAAAAATAAAAAACAAAAAAAATTACACTTCATGTCTTTTTCTTACAAAACATTGGAAATTCTATATGTGAATGCGTTCATTCATAAATCAAGATAGCAATAAATATTTATCAAATAATTATATATCTATCCTTTTCTTTTACTTCGTCCTTCAGCCAAAAGTTAAAAATATTTTAACTAAGAAATCGGATGAAGAAAATGCCCGGAGATGACTTTTTGTGTATGTGTTGGTAAAATAAAATTTTTTGATTGGTTAAAAAATTTGTCCGGACGTTCGTCCGTTAAGAGGAAAGCCACCTTTAATTAACAATAATTATTAATATCGCAGTGACAAAAACCTTACAAAATATCAATTTACAGTTGTTTCAAAATATCGCAAATATGCTGAGTTTGGGCCGGCGTAACTTCGATTCAGATATGATTTTGCTTCAAAAATAAAACGATTATCTGAGCAATGAAGATTCACTATTTTTAAATGTGGACTGGCCCGATTGAAATCAAATGAATTTGTTTGTACTGGACTTATGTATTTAAAAACTGTCGAGTATGTTATGTTTGGAACAAGATGGGTATGCGAGTCAACATTTTCAGCTCAAACTTTCATCAAATCAAAGTATATCAACCCAATATTATTGACACAAAGTTAGAGGCACAACTAAAATATACAATTAACATGGATTTTAGATATTTTTAGGATGCAAGAGAAAAAATACCAAATATCACATTAAGAATTTTCGTATTTTTTATGCTACTAATAACTTGTGAACTGCAATGATACAATAATACAATGAATTTAATAAAAAAAAACTGTCATTAAATTGATTTTTTATAATTAATGTCACGAATTAAATTATTTAATAGTAGCGATTGTAGATACAAACCAACTTTTGTTGGGAACCGATGCTCTAAATTTTATTCCAAACATTTTTTTTTATTTTCTTTTACTTTGAATCACTTTACTTTATTTACTACTTTGTTTACTATTACTTTTTTTTTTGTTTGTATGAAAATGTCTTTTGTTCTGGTTTGTACAAACCAAATTTAGCTAGTCTATTTTTATCAAATTATTATGAATTAAAGTGAGATTAATCAATTTAACCACAATTTTCACAATATATATCGAATCCTTTCTTTTGTGCTAAATCAGATTCAGCTCATTCATGTTTTTCAATATTTAACTGCCAAGATCGAATAAAACTAACTTCCTTAATATTTTTTTTATCTAATTTCAACATAACAACACCCATCTACTTTTCAGACCTTAAATACGAGTTTTCACATCAATAAGCATTTTTTAGCAATTAAGCAATAAGCAAATAATTATTTGTCGTATAACAAATTACCATAATCCAAAAACATTTTTTTTACTTAATTTAACCCTGCCCACTCCCATGTGAAAAATAATATCATATTAGTAAAATATCCTACATAATGGTTAAAATAACAATATTCAAGAATTTATTACAAAAATTTACTTCTTAAATCATTAAAATAACATAAAAATATAGTTTTACTATTACCTATATATAAAGTCAAAAGTTCAATAAAATTTAGCAATAATGTCAAAAAAAATATTTTGAAAAAAAAAAATATTAAAATAATTGACAAAAATTCACCAATAATTTATATTAAATATTTCAATGTTTTCACTGTATTATTGATATGAAAACAAAAAACAAAACATTGTAAAAATAAAGTAATGAGTGGCCAAACAATTTGACACATTTTGACATTAACACCTTAATAGTAAATATTAAAAGTGCCAAAAGCTAAAAAAAAAAAAAAAAATAACAATAAAAAAAAAACAATAATAATTTTCTTGAAAAAATTTTCAATATCGTTCATATTTGTATATTCGGTTGTTATTTTTATTTGAAAAAAAAAAACAAATTTCATTTGGAGGAAAATCTATCTTAAAAGTTAAAAAAGAAAAAAAAATAGTAATCAAAAAGTTTTCAAAGATTTCGTAATCCATCTAGACAAAAGAGTCATAAAAAAGTTATATTTTTGTTGTTTTTATGATTTTCTCATTATTTTCTTTAATATTATTTTATGTTTTATTTTAATTTTAAATAAAATTTTTGCATATGGCATTTGATAAAAATAATAAAAATAAAAAAAAAATAGAAATAATAAATTATGCAATTTTAGCACAGAAATTCAGCACCCATTATTATTTTAGTACTATATTATAGCATATTTATTATGATATTTTTTTATTTTTTTATTTTCTACTATAGTTGAACAATTTATGTATTTCCCTTTTAAAAAATTTTTCTCGGTTGATCACTTAAATTTAGAATATAATTTTTGTTTAAAGGAAAAATCGAATTCGTGAATAAAACTTTAACAGTGAAATTTTGAACAAAATTTTTTTAAGGAAATTAAATTTTCATATTTTTAAAAATTTGTCGTGAGAACGAATCATTTTTGTTTTCTTTTTTTTTTGTTTTGATAAAGGAAGATTAGAAGAAAGTTATAAAATTATTTTTGTAGATGAATTTTCAATAAAAATATCTTATCTCCAACATCTTTAGATTTATAAAAAAAATTAAATTGTTTGTTTATTTGTTAATAATTAGTAGTTTTAAGACTCTATAACATAACGTATCAGGAATAATTGCCTATTTTTATGGTACAATTCAATTAACAGATATTTTATGTTATCTTTAGAAGAATTATTGTAAACTTGGTATTAATCTATCTAGTAAACACCACTTATTAAAGACAAGACCTAAAGCTTAAATACAATTTTGAATCTCCAAATGAATAATATATGTTTTCTATTCTACAGTTAGGTTAGGGAGTTAGGTGTGGGCAGAATTAACAAAAAATCTGAAAAATCAACTAGCATTTACGTGTGCCATTTAGTTGCCATGAATTATATAATCCCGTTTTTGCTATGAACATTATTTTATGAAATTACGCTACAATTACACAAATCATCATCATATAGCATTATGAGCCTTGGTGGGTTTTAGCCTTCTTCACAATATTCCTTCAATTATATCTTTTTTTTGCCTCTTCCAATTTAATATTTCCATATTGCTCGTGTCTGCTTCAATATTGTCTTCGGTAGTTCAAATAGTTCGTCTTTATATACAATTAAAAACAAACATTATTAAAAAAAATAAGGGATTTAGGAAGGTTAGATTAGAGTATATTTTTGTTAGACCATTCAATTTTTATTGGTTTTTGCGACGTATTCTACTATATGTATGTACAAACTTCAGTTTCACTTTGTAGTGGCCTAATGTAAATAAAGTCGGTTACTGAGTTTTAAGTTAAGTAGTTAAAAGTTGTAGAAATGTAAAATAAAAACATTAAAGTGCTTTAATAGTCCTTTTGTTGCTCGATTAAAAAGCAGAAGTTTAATCATTTTATTAATATCATACCTTAATATACACATATGTACAAGTTCAGTTCAGTTATATCAATGAACATATAATAAAATAAAGTCTTATTTCACACAATTTTTTAAAATATTAATTTTATATTGCGGGTCGCCACATTACAACCCGCTCTCTCACACGAGGCTGATATGAGGCTGATTCGAAACTAATTAGAAACTAATACGAAGCAGCTCAAAGATAATACGAAGTCGTAATCATAATTTTAACTTGCAGAAAAAAAATCCAATTTTCATTTGACTTTGCATTTACTTCAGATTATGTACCTTTTAACTGCTTAATATATTTTATTTCTGAAATTTTTCCTAAACAAAAGACTCGATTTTTATGAATTTGTATTGAAAAACACTGTTAACAAATTAAAATTATTACCTTTACTTAAATTAAATTTTCAATTATTTGATATTTAATTTTAAAAAAAAAAACAAAAATCTAAAACTGATCATGAGATGCATTGGCCAATCAAAGGCTAATTCATCTTAAACAAAAATTTATTCAACTAAAAAAAGTCTGTAAAATTTCAGTTAACAGTTTTCAAATTAAAACGTCCCAAAAACAAAGTAGTTTTGAAATTCAATCTTTTTATTAAGCAAAATAATTAATATAAAGTTATTTTAAGAACTATTAAACAAAATTAATTTTGTACTTCATGTTATCACATTAGATAATTTAAATATATATATAATTTTCAAATATGTATTTAGTTAAATTTTTACATGAAAAATGTTAATGAGGAACTTTTTAGGACACAAATTCTATAAAACTAATTGCCCAGCTTCAATTTAGGCATAAATAACTATAAAGTGCTAACAAAACACTTGAAAAATTAATTTTAATGTTTACTTAAACCTAATTTTCAAAATTATTATAATATTTGTTATCAAATACTAATTATTGATCGAATAAAAATGCAACCCTTCAACTGTCAATCACATTTGAATTCTATTTTTCTCATTCATCTACCACATAACAACAACAATCCGAAACACATACTATAAAATAATATTGTTTTATATAATTATAATTTTGTTAAATATATAATTTTGCCTTGCTACTATTCTAGAGTATATCATTGTTCACAAACACATACGGTACAATAATAAAATTAAAAAATAAGTAACAATCTGTTGTTTGTCAACTTACAATATTTGTAACTTAACAAAAAAATTACTCGAAATACAATTTCAGCTCATTTTTTCGATTTTGTCGATTTTTTTCGACAGTATAATTGCGGGGCGACAATAGTGCCTCCCATTGAAAGATTCAAGCAAGAATGAAATAGTTAAAGATGAAGTCAAAGTAGACCTAATGATCCACAGTCTCAAAAGATTTGACGCAATCTTCTCTCATTCGAAGCCAATTTTCAGAGGGACATTTTTTTTTTATTAAAATTTTCTTTTCTTTAAGTTTTTACTTACCTTAACAGTTCGTTCCAAAATTTACTTGGTCCATAATATCTACGTTATATTCCTGTAATATAAACTTACATATTTTTAAATTCAAAATATTTTTTCAATATGTTCCAAATATACTTGAACGTCGCTCACTAGAAAATAAAATCCATTTAAATAGAATAGAAAAATTTGAATCGAACAAGATTACCCATAATAAATAAATTTTTAACAAAGTTCAGAAGCGATGTGAACTTTTATACATATGGGATTATGTAACGTTAATAATATAATTAAACTTCAAACTTCAAATAAATTGTATTTTTTTTATTTTTAAGGAAGGTGTTCCTAAACTGATGGATAACAAATAAATTTGAGTTGATATGAATATTTAATTTTGAATTATATGAAAAAAAAATCATAAAAATTAAATCTTCAAATTTATATTTGACAGCTTTAATTATAACATATTATTAAAATAAATTATTTAAAATTTAATTTTTGAGATTTTATTTTAATTATGTAATTTCAGTTTCTTTTTGTAATCCTAAGATAAATAAAAATAGTTTTTATATAAAATTTTGTTGTAGTAAGATATTTTAAAATTTACAACAGAACTTATTTAATTAATTAAAAAAAAAAAAATTTATTCTACTGCAAAGTTTATATTTTATTTGCTAAATATGTAAATGTATAGAACATATTTAAACTTTGGCTAAAAAAATTTCCATTTTTGATCCCGTTCTTTTGTTTCAGGGAGATGAGAAGCGATTTGAATTCAGCGATTTGAAAGCTTAAGAATTTTAGGTATGCCCTTAAATCGAAATATGATCTGGAATGACCATTAAATCGATGTTGCCAAATGTTTGGGTTTTCTCAGGCGCTATAATGCTTACATCTGCTCCTGGTGACCTCTTCAAAATCTATAAAGCTTTCATACAGCCCAAAATAGAGTACAATTCTCACATGTGAGCTGACGCTTCTAATAATACGTTAATGCATTTGGATAAAGCTCAAACATAGCGAATGTGGAACCAAATTCCACTTTATGTGTTCCATAAACATGATAAATTCTATATTTATGGCTTTCATATATTCAAGATTCGAGCTTATTAACACCTTCATTCGGAATTGTTTTCCTTCTACCTTTCTCCCTCTCTAATTTTCTTTTACCACCTTAGCCAAACGTACCAATCGGTATAAAAGGTTAGTTATCTAGTGTTTTGGCTATATATAACAAAAAAGTATCGAACAGGTTTTCAAAATAACATTAGCCAATTTAATATACTTTGACAAAGAGTAAAGAAAAATATAGAATCTTTCAAATCTTGGTTATTTCGTTGATTATCAATTTTTCAAAATTATCGATGAGACTATGATAAAAATTAAAAATTTAACAGTACAAATGACAAGCATTTTTACGAAACGTTTAAACGAAACTACTAATTTCAATGGACCATATTGTTGGAACAAACATCTTGAATAAAGTTATAAAATACGATTTCGGCTGTTAACATTCCATGATTTTCTATTTCTTGCAATTTCTGCTTTCAATATTATTGTGTATTTTAATACATTGATGTGTGTTCCATTTTGAATTTTGTCAAACTATATCAGATTATTTTTCAAAAGTGTGGTGCAGCAGATCCATCTATTATTTCCATGTTATCTCCTCACACACTATTGTTGGTTACATCTTTTATAGATTTACATTATTTAGTTTCTTGAACCACAATATTCTGAGGCTAACAACCAATGTTAATAGTGAATTTTTGTATTGAATTTCTTTTACGAACCATTGTTTCGCACCCATATAAAAATATTGATTTTCTATTTGCTATAAAACATAGAGCAGTTTAGATGCTATAAGTCTAAGGCTACACTAATCGAAGGTGTCAATAGCAGACAAATAATGTTTAACATCATTAGCCATGATCTGACTAAAATTGCTGACTGGGTCAAAAAAAAACAACGTTCAGTTTAACTCGTGTAAAAGTCTTTTCACCTTCAAAAATGTCCAATTTCACTCAAATTTCTAATATTTAAATCTAATCTCTTCTTCCAAAGTTTTCACAAAACACGGATAGTCTAAATATTTTTTAGGTATGTGCGTGAATCAAAAAATTAAATGACCATATTCTTGATATTGCGAAAGGAGCTGCCAAAATATTTAGGTTATCTAAGTCCTTGTAAAGCTGTCCTCTCACCTTTGAAACTTCTTAATATCTATAAATAATTTATACTTCCCAAGACGGAATATAATTGACACGCTTGGGCTGCCGGTTCCCTTACAGTCTTTTCCTAACTTGACCTCGTTCGAACTTGGCGAACTAAATGTAACTTCACCCCTAACTTTTCTTGGCCATCGACGTGTAGTTGGAGCACTTTCCTGTTTTATAGATACTTTGTCCCAAGATATTGCAAAATAGGTTATGGAAGTTCGTTCATAGTTCGCACTTCAAGAATGTGGAATCATATCCCTTCTGATATATTTCCACGTTCAACTTATAATTTATAAAAGTTTAAGGAAAATATTAATTAATACCTTTAATATTCAACTTCCTAATAGTAATAGGAATAGTAATCTCTCTTTTTTTCTTCCTAATTTATCCTATACTATCCTATCCCAACCAAGCGGCACGTAAGTGCTAAAAGTATTCTTTTATCTAACGTTTTGGCTGTTTTTCAAAAAAAAAAAAAAACAAAAAAAAGATGCAGGATATTTCATTCAGTTCTGTATAATTACAATCTCTGCCCAAATCATTTGAATCCAAACCTACCTCTTACCTGACCAATAAAGTAGTATATCCTGTTCATATTAGGTGATTAAAATTTCTACTTCAATTTATTTAATGAGTTTCACTTACTTACTTTAAATGCTCTAACCCCTACCCTACTAGTATACTCAGGTGCCTAGAAAATGTTATTTCATTCCTATTTAATGTGAGACGGCTTTAATCTGGCTGTTATTTTAACTTTATGAAATCTATTTGCATGTTATCATATTTAACTGATAGAAGACCGAAATTACTGGCATATTTAAAAATTCACACAATGTTCTTTATATACAAAAATGTATATTTAATAGAGATTATACCCAAAAATTAATAGATTTCCTGATGTCCTTCAAAGTGTATTTACATTAAAGGTTAGTTACATTAAACTTGACCAATTTTTTTTCAAAGCCTTTTAACAATTTTAATTTAAATAGTAACAAAATAACACTTTTAAACTTTCCGCTGCATTAAATTAAAAAAATATTATTATTAGACTATATCCAAACATTAATTAAATTCCAAATAAAATTTTTAATTTAAACATTAAATGAATCCCGATTTACTAACAACAAAACTATATTACTATTATTTAAAAAAAAAATCCAAATAATCTATAATGAATAATGTGCCAATCAAATTTGATAATTGGATCTGATTGGATGAAATAAAAACAAATAGAAATAGAAGAAAAAAAACGTAAAGGTCATATTTTTAACTTTAACATACAAAATCATTCACTTTCAACCTAAAAAACAAACCAAAACACAAAAACAAAAATAATAACAAAATCTAAAAACCTTACAACTTCTATTCTTCTGCTGTAGTATTATGTTACACGTTCATCCAAAATAGTTAAACTAATTTTACACTTTTTGTCCATCAATTACTTAACTCTTTAAGGCATTTTAGGTTTTCGTTTTATTTTTTTATTTTTCTTTTTTTTTCAAGTTTACCGCAGTTCAAAATGAATCTATAAAATAAAAAATAGTAAAAGAAAAACTACAATAAAAACAAGATTACTTTTTTTTTATATATATTACAATAAAAAAATAATAACAATAATAGCCGCAGCAGTAACAACAGCAGCAATATCGCCATCATACAAATAAAAAAAAAATGAAAACCAAAAAAAATAAAAAAAAAAAGTGCTAATGTCTAATAATATTTATGAAGAAGTGTTAGATGAGCCACAAAAAGTGGTTCATATTAACCAGACAGAAAAAAAAAATTAGCTCAATTTTCAGGACAAGGTCATCAACTGTATTACAGTTATAATTTTAATATGGACATTTTCTATGTAATCGGGTATTTATTGAGTCCAACATGCACTCTGTCAAAAAAAAAAAATGTTAACTTGCTTTCGTTTATGGTAACAAAAAAAAAATTAACAACTAAAGTAATTAAGAAAATTTTTTTTTTTTTTACCTTAGCTAAATATGGCCAATAGCACTCAAGCTCATTGAACTTCCAAGTTTGATTTTAAATAACTTTTATCTGTTTTGTTATTATTGTTGTTGTTTTTTTTTTGTTTTGGTTTCTTGTAATTTTAATTTATAATAAAATATATACGAATATATTTAATACATTGGTTACCCTAGTAACTAAATTTGAGTGTATCTTAATCAATTTAAAAACCACAGTTTTCAGATATTTTAATATTTCTAATTATATTGTGAATAGTGAATAAAATAATTAATTTTATCGTAAAATATGAAATTTATCTCAAATGCTGTGATTATCTTAAAATTTTCGATATAATATTTTTCTTTTATTACTATTTTGAGGTAACATAAATGTAATCCTTTTCAACCGTATTTTGAAGTATCAAAACAGGATTCTGAAATAAATTTGATGAAACAAAAGTAGTTTTAACTGTTGAAACACGATCAAAAGCTCTGGTATATACAAAATTAACTATGGAAAATGGTTTAGTTTTGATATTCGTCTCGATTTGAGAATATTATTTATTTCCAAAAATTTTAAATGTCGCATTCTAACACCAATTGGAAATAAATCGTGAAAAAGTAAAATTCACTTCATCAATATGGTATGATAATAAATAACAACCATTATCGTATTTTTATACGTATTTAGTTAAACGTAGTAACGAAAATTAAAGTCAAATGAAGTCTTTTGTGACTTGGCTATAGACCGGATGAACCAAAATTCTCCAGCCAAAAGCAAAAGACGTTGAAGCAGACTAAAACTTCGTTAGAGAGACGAAGTATCAGCGGATTTAAAACAATTTCACACCTTTAGTGATGAGTCAGGCCCAAGACCTACATAGTGAGTTAGCCACCGAAGTAAAGTAAGTACATATTATCGTATTTTTATTAGAATCATTACATGTAATCAGTTTATCTTACATGTTAAAATTTCAACAGTAACGACCTCCACTTCATCTAACCATCTTAATATTAGTCCATCTCTTGCTCTAGCGTTATGCGGAACTGCATGTACAATTTTTTCTTTTCATTCTTTGATTGTACCGGGTTTTGAAGCATGCGTATCAGATTTTTAAGAAAAGAAGTAGCCGTTATTTTAAAATAAAAATTATTATCTAAATTGTGGGTGCTCCATCGATTGGAGATATTTTCAACTTCCAGAAAGGACCGAAAATGGATGTTTTTAGACCGGAATGCCGCCTCACATTGAAGTTGCTGTTAGAAATTCATTTCCTCGGCGGCTCTAATACACAATCCACTATAAATCCAAGTGATATGCCTTATTCGGATTCATCATAGATAACAGTAAACTCCAAACTGTTTTTTATAGTTTCCAACACTTCAAGTCACCAGGACCGGACGGTATCTATCCAGCTGAATTGCCACAATCCTTTAGTACTACTTTTCCCTGGCTCAAAACAATTTTTAAGTGTTGTTTAAATCTAGGCCATATTTCAAAGTGCTGACCTGAGATTAAAGTAATATTCATACCGAAAGGGGGCAAAAACTTCCACGTCTATTCTAAGGATTTCAGACCAATTAGCCTGTATTTCTTTCCACTAAAGATTTTTAAAAGACTGATTGATATCTGTATACGATGTAATATGGATAGTAATCGCCTCTCGATGTCACAGGATGTGTACAACAAGGGAAAATCGTACATTGGTACAAACCTACTCCTAGCAACCATCAACTCAAAAACCGTGTTGGTCTGTCGCAGTTCGAAGTGGGCGAAAAGCGAATCGGGTCAACATATGGCTACGATGTGTATTAGGTCACAGTAAAATTCCAGGTAACTACAATGCAGATCAACTTGCTACTAACGAGATCAACTCGATTTCTAGCTGCTACTTTCACTTGTATTTCCGAGGCAATGTCTAATTTCATTTTTATTCTACTTGTACTGTCTAAGTAGGGTCCTGTAGAAGTCCACTTTTGATAACTTTACCAGCGCCTTCTTGGTAAGACGACGTCATATTTTTTGCAAGTTGTCGCTGCGATTTTATCCATCTTTGACGTTAAGATGCCTGACTGGGTGATATGTTTACTGGGTGCGTCATGTCACATACTTTTGTCAGTTGTTGACAATTATGTAATTATTATTAGTGTTTGTCCAATATTTATTTATTGTGCTATTTTTATTGTGTTGTATGAGATATATGAGTATTGATATAGGTAATATTTTTTAGTTATATAAAGTATTAATACTAATAATTATATTAATTATTTTTCTTGATTATTAATTTTATATATAATACTTTAGCTATTTTTTTTAGTTATATTTTATACCCCCCACGGGAATCGAACCCGTGACTACCACATCGTAATTCAAACACATTTCTGTGGTCTAACCAACTAGGCCACGGGAGGGCTAGAGACGGTACTATCTTAGAAATCTAACACAAATATTTATAAAATTCTAATATAATAGGGCTTTCGGAAACTTAGTACTTTACCGAATACCGATGTCTATAGTAATTTAAAAAAAATAACAATTGGATGATTTATCATCAAAAAATGCAATATAATGTAATAACATTTACATTGGGAGTATAACAAAAACAAGTACTGTGTCATATTAATATAACAAATTTAACTTTATCTAACATTAACGGTGGATATTTCCCATTATTTCAATTACTTAAAATTAAAAAAAAAAAACAAAAAACTTCACCTCAAAAATAAAAAAATAATAAATTAAAATTAAGAATAGTGCCAGTATGTCAAAAATTTATTTACGTCAGAACAATATAATAGGCATTTACCTAAAACTTGTTTTAGAATGATGATTAAAAGAACATTAAAGAATGTCAAAAGCTTTAAAATAAAAAACAATATTCTAGCTAGAAAAGCCTAAAGCATAGCATAATCATTTTTTAAAATAAAATTTCACATATTTTTGTATATTTACCGTAAAACAAATTAATGTTAACTAATTTGTATTTCATGTAGACATTTTTTCTCTTTTTATTTTTGCTTTTTTGTTGTAAGAACATCACGTTTATTAACAAATTTTCACCTAAAACAGCTGCAGGGTCTCGCAAATAAAAATAAAAAACAAAAGGAAAAACAAAACAAAAATTTTATTTTAATTCTAAATTTAGAAAATAGTTCAAGCATGATGCTTTACAAATTATGTACACCTATTTAAAATTAAATTCTTTTCAGTAAAAACAAAATAGCAAAAAAATATACAAATAAATTTGAATTTATTTCCATCGTATATGTATACATTACATATTATTATATTGTATATGTATGATTAACAGGAGTCATAATAATATGTGTGTGTGTACTAGTGGTTGACGTTTAAATTACAATATGCCAACTACTTTTCATTAGATAAAAATGATGAGACTTTTTTTATTATTATTTTTTTGTTTTTATTTGATTTTTTTTTATTATCAAAATAACAGATCATCAGAAGTTGCATTATTTACTTTTAATTATGTTTTGTAGATATAACAAAAAACCACAATCCTAATCAGTATCATCATCATCATCATTTACAATTCAATATCAATATCATGACAAATAATCATATAATATGTAGGTATATATGGATGTATGTATGTAAAATAACAAATACAAATAAACGCAAAAACTATTTTGTTGTATATATGCATTGTAAACTGAAAATACTTGACTCACTTGGGGTTATACAGTCAATTGAATTTTTGTGACTTTTCAATTCGAATAATTGAAGAAACCGTAAGAGCAATCTTTTAAGTTGTTGGTTTTCTTTCATCAACTTTAATTTGAAATTCTATTTTAACTAGCTTTTTATGTTGTTGTTGTTGTTGTTGTTTTTCTATTTTGTTTCTAAACAAAAACTATATATATATGCATAGTAATTTGAAGCAGTATATTCCATATGATTTTTGTATAACAAACATAGTCTATTTTGAATTTGAAATTACAGTTAGCAACAATAATAATTGTTCACTTATTTATTTATTTGATCTACTGGAAAATTAACCCTTACAGATATTGCTTACAAATTAAATTTCTTAAAATATATTATGTATACATTTAAATATAAATACTTAGAAATAAGTAATATGTTCAATGAATTCAATCTACTGCGAATATCCCTTACAGATTTTTGCTTAAACTAAGACAATGGACCTTACTGAACTAATTGTGCGTACTGTTGACAGCCACTACTATTGACTACTATCTACCTATTTACCTAAGACAATAACTAAAAGTACAAAATACAATTAATTTTAAAAAACAGTTGATGATTTTTCTCTTGAAGAATAATTTGTCTACCATAATGAAAATCTATGATCGAGTATTAAGTAGACGTTAAGAGTCAAATATAGGCTCAGAAAGGCCATAATTAGTTCTATGAGATTCAAGATATTTAAAAATTGATCGTATATTGCTCATTAGAGCATTTAAATTATACAAATTGAAAATAGATTGCCAATAGATTATTCTAGCTGTTTGGATTCAAGAGCTTGAATATCAATGAGTTGGCATTTTGCAATGTAGCTAATGAAATTAATCTGCCAATTAAATTTATAAAGGTAAAATTTAACCGCATTTTTCTGAAATTGATTCAATTCTTTTTATGTGTTTAGGATAAGATGGCATTCAGATAGGGGAAGCATATTCTAGATAAGGACGGACTAATCTATAAATTCTTAATTCAATAATTCATCAATAAAATATAAATAAAGGATCAATAATTTCTTTTAACAAAACCAATCATACGAAATGATTTAGCTAAAATAAAATCAACATGCGGATTAAAAACGAGTTTATTGTCTAAAATGATTCCCCATATAGATAATTACATAGTGACTGTTTGTTTGCATATAGTCAAATCAAATACAGAATCAAATACAGCCTACATTTTCATGCACTGGAATTCAGAGTATAATTTTCAAGAACGCAAATATCTGATATATGGAAATTTACTTTTTTTAGGATCGACTGAAACTAGTAATATAGATTAGTATAATTAACAGTTTTTAAGCCGTCGTAAGCAGTGATAAAAGAAGCATTTTGCGTCCGACATAACCAAAATGACAGTTCTTAGTTTTTTATTTCATTTTTTTCAAACAATTTATTTTCAAATCTTATAATCTAATTTTAATTAATGATCAATGTCATTGCTGGATCATTAGTTTTTTATTACATTCTTATGATCTTATTTGATGGTTTAATTGAAGAATTTTCAGTAAACATATTGATTTCCAGTAAACACCTGCTTTAACCCAATAATCCAGATTCTCACAGGTCACAGGACCAAATTTGAGATCAACAGAAAAATATTTAATTGTTATGC
The DNA here is from genome assembly GCA_963942445.1 of Argyra leucocephala. NCBI lineage: Eukaryota > Metazoa > Arthropoda > Insecta > Diptera > Dolichopodidae > Argyra > Argyra leucocephala. Next base: position 158,494,779 of record OZ012678.1, read on the forward strand.
TAACCCATAAGACACAAATTTGTATTTAAGTGCTTGACAACTAACTCAAATTGTTGCATTTACAAATGTGCGGGCTAAAATTGTTAATGCGAAAACTTGTGCAATTTTCAGTGAAACCAAAAATTTAATATACTATTTTCCAACAAAATATTTATTTTTTTAAGTATACATTTCCTTTTACCTTATAACTGTATAAATAAATAACATATGCGAATCGTACGTACAAGCAATCATTTGATGATGGAGAGGAATACAAATTTATTGAAGCATCGAACAAATTTCAGAAAAAAAGAACAGAATAACAAAAGAATAAAAGAAAACATGCCCTTCTCACCTTACCACCCAACCATTACGAAAGTAATTTTCATTGCAATTATATTGTAGGCACTAATAAATTTTAAAGATACTTAGATACATATAGATATATAGATATATGTTATTATATATATAATTGTACAGAAATTGTGTTTGATTTGTTTTTAAAAAAAAAATTGAAATTTTTTTTGTACATTTTGATAGTGAAAAGTTGTTTCACTGTATTATTGTCATGTCATTTTACTTCATATATAGTTAGGATTAAACGTCTTCTTCGCATCGGATCATTATTATGATCGTGAATATAGTGGCTGTTTGTTGACGGCTGTATGACACAACATAGCAACAAATTAATACTACATATATAGTTATTGTTGTTTACTAAAATTAATACAAACTAAGCACAAGAGAAACAAATAATAACAAAAATATAAGAAAAACATGTTTCAAACCCTCAGCTAAGAACTAATTTTACCTAATTTGAAAAACGTGAAGGAATTATTTAATTTCGTTGTTATTTTATTTTCTTGTTTTTATTTTTTTTTTTTTTTTGTTTTCATTCATTCATTTTCTGTGGTTTACTAATTTTTTTACCAATATTTTTCCGATTGGTTTTGAATGTTTTTTAAGTATCATCACTATGATCACTATACCTAAGAGATCTATAATTGTAATTATATCTCCAAAGTAACTTGCATTAGAAAAATAAATTGGTCGGTGAAAAATCGGAAAAGCTTCTATCCAAAAATGATTTAGATATTTTTGAATTACAATTTAATTAATCTGAATAGTTGTAGAAATGGTTTGATAGCTACAATTAAGTGGTGACTAAATAAGAGGGAAACAAGCTTTCAGTTATTAAATCTCGCCATTTATTTACGCCGTTAAAAATTTTATAATACAACCAATAAAAATCTTTATTAATAATATAATTCTGAATTTTGTTCTTATATATAAAGAAATTGAAAATATTTAAAGATGATAAAATCTTTCAAACGCTTCAACATTAACGGTTCTGATCCGATATTTCTCCAACTGCACCACAATTCTGAAAAAGAAAGTGCTTACTTACTTAGGTGGTAAACATACCATGTAGATCATGAGCCTAAATCAACGTCCTGCTATTTTGTCGGTCACGGGCAGATGATCTCCAGTTGAAGTTGCGAAATTATTTTAAATCTGCTGATACTTCGTCTCTCCAACGAAAGTTTATTTTGCTCCTACGTCTTGTACCTCGGATCTGGATTCGAAGATTCTCTTAGCTGAAACATTTTCGTTCATCGGGACTACGTCCACCTCATTATACAGGTCATAGATTTCGGCATTATATCTTCTTCTCCAGAACCCGTCAACATTTTCAGGACCATATTCATCTAACGACGAATCTTTTTCTCGAAGACACCATATGCATGCTCACTTCTCTTCCACATCACTGTCCACAATTCTGATCCGTAACGCAGAGCCGAGCTTATGAGCGTTTTGTATATTTGTATTTGATGCTTCGGGAAAGGGGCTTTGTACCGGGAAAATTTGAAAGATCAACAAATTAGTTGAAGTCACAATTAACGGTTTGAAATATAATTGCAACCGAATTTTTTTTTATTAATTTGAAGGGTTGAACGACCCTAAACAATAATGCAATTATATAAAATATTAGCAGAACAGACCATTTGTGTTAATTTGCATAACATCAAATTTCTTCTAATCATCTTTCGTTCTAAAATTTATAAGACCTAAAAATTAAAATATAAATAATTTTAACCGTATTATAAATAATTTATCAGTAGTTACTATGTCTGTATTCAAATGACGTATCAGATTATTACAATGTTTTTTGGTACAAGATTTAAATATTCTGTTGACTAAAATATTCTTGACCCACGTATTTGATTTACTGCAATATTTTTGACTTTCATTTCATTCTCCAACATTCTGATAACTTATATTATTAAAAAATAAAATATTCAAGCCCTTAGCCCTGGCAGTTCATTACTATCACTTCAAATACAATTTGAATTAATGTAAATTAAAATTATCTTGGCAGGGATAGTAACAGGCCACTGCCCAAAAAAGAAATACCTTTATAAAATGGGGCTGATCGAAAACAACTTATGCAGAATATGCGAAATAGAAGAAGATTCTATTGAACATCTGCTATGTGAATATGAAGGCCTAATTTGTAGCAGACTTCGCCACTTCAGAACGGCATTCTCTGAACAGTGGAAGCCATCATCCAGCATACCATTGAAATATATCCTGAGTGTGATTACAAATATTCGGGTTATCAAAATAAATCCATTTGCGGCTGCGGTGATATTGGAGACAGATTTCCTCCAGAAATTGCGCAATTTACAATCTATATACAAATTAAAAAAATATTAAATTATTAAAATACACTTTTCTTCTTCTTATGATGTTGTTGACTTTTAATTTCATATTGGACCACGTAAGCATCCACAGCCTACTAAAGTTGTATCTGTTGTTTTACTCTTCAGTTTTTCATTCGGTTTGCACCGAGATATCTGAAAATATAGTGACTTATTCGATAAGCTTGTTTTCAACTATGTACTAGTTTTCCCCAGATCGGTTTTTAGATTTCACCATGCATTTTGGTTATCATAACAAAATTTGCATTGTTTAGAAGATGCACCAGAGTGGTCTCTGAAACATATTTCATATATTCTTTAGTTTTATACATAAAAAAATTCAAATACAAAAAAATCTTATATTTTTTATATTAAAACTTTAACCTTTAATTGACAAAAAAAAAAATAATAGTTGTCAAATTTCGACCTAAATTTCGCTTTAAAAAAATCAATAAATTTTCTTTTAAAAAAAATTCTTTTCCGTTCTTGTAAATTTCCATTAAAAATATTTCCTTAGCTTCAAATGAAAATTTCATTATTTTTTCACTTTTTTTTTTGTTTTTTTTTTTTTTTTGGTTTACAAGAAAAGTGTATTCCTTGTATCTCAAGTCAAAAGACCAATAAATTCCAATATATCACAGGTTATGACAACAACCTAACTTGCAATAAAAACCACAACTGCAACAAAAATAAAAAAAAATAAAAAAAACAAATTCGTTACAAGGCCATTGGGGATATTAGTAAGGTTCTAAATCATTGTCATCTCTTTCAAAAGCTGGCAACCATTTTTAAGCACAAACAAAAATAAAGAAAAACAAAACAAAAAAAAAAACAAAATCACTTTATGAAGTGTGTGGGAAACAGGCCCTTTTAATATTAAATTGCTTTGGCAGAAAATCACTTTTTTTTACAAACTTAAAAAACTTTTAACATTACAAAACAAAACAAAAAAATAATTACAATAAAAAAAACAAAATCAGTTCGTGAAAATCATTATGTAGTTCAAAAGAATAGTTCATCAAGTTTTTCTCTTCTTTAACAGTATTTTTTTGGTACGTTTTTGTATAGTCGATATTGAAATAGACCTAAACGGACTCAACTAGTCATAGATAAAACAAAAAAAAAATGGAAAAATAAAAAATGGTAATGCAAATTATCCATAACCAAAATTCAACAACTGCGACGATCAAAATCGTGGGTCATTTAGGATTGCACCATGATGGGTTTTTTTTTTCCTTTTTTACTTTTTATTTTGTTAAAGATTTCACCGTGAAAAATAATTCAACGCGCGATCGTGCTGAAGCTCCAAGGGATTTTTTTTCTGTATTTTTGTTTTTTTTTTTTTGCTTATTTTTTATTTCAAATTCTCGTTAAATTTGAAAATTTGAAACAGAGATTTTAAGCTAAAAAAAAAAAATTTAAAACAAAAAAATAAAATCATTTATGAAAATCGAATCAAAATGGTCAAATGGCATTGCAATGCAATCTCGATTATAACTATGTTTTAAGTTTTTGGTTATGTTTTCGTTATTTTTTTTGTTGAGATAGGAATAAATGGAAGTGAGAATCTGTCAAGGTGAGTTTTGTTATTAAATTTTTGTTTTTTTTTTTCTTACAAATTCAAAACTTTTCAAATGTAATTTTGTAGAATGTTTTTTTAATATTAGAAATTGATCCTAGAGAATAATACATTTAAGGTATATTTACAAACATCCGTTACGTATCAGTTACGTATAGCAGCTTAGATTATAACATATTGCAGAACAATTTAATGGTTTGAGATTCAATGATCTCATTAATCTAGAAAAAATAAATAAATCTAAAAATAAAACTGAAGTAGATGTAAATTAAAAAAACTAATGACTCATTTATAAAGCACCCATAAGGCAAGTAAATAATGGATGACAGTAGAGATACTATAGTTGATGGACAAAAGACGCAAATACAAAAACAAACAACCTGCAGAATATAAACGTATTCATCGTGAAATAAGGTCGAAAATTAGAATAACAGAAGAAAATTGACTAAAACTGGAGTACTATGGATATAGGATCTACATAAAAGGCTCAAAGAAACAGCAGAGGTGTACAAAAAATTACATACTTCAACACTTCTTAATGAAAACGGTTAAATAATCACTGAAATTAAAGAAAAAACCAAAACCTGGTTAGAATATATTAAGAAATTGTTTTGTGATTCTGCTCGTCCCGAGTGTACAGTATTGAAATAAAGAACCATCCAAAACGCATTTTTTTTTACACTCTTTTTACACTGCAATTTTACACTACAATATAACCAAAGATTAAACCAAAAAAGCGATTATGTCAGATAAAAATTATAAAGCCGTAGAACTAAACGTCACTCGGTCAGAAATAATTATAAGTGATCATTAACGAAAACCTCATTATGTTCCAAAAAATTTTCAACAATATTTTTAATACCGGAAATTTCCCACAAGATTGGCTAAATTCTGTTGACTTCCGGAAAAAGTCTGTTTTCACCCTTCCGGAAAAAGAAAATGCGATGAGCACCAATTAATAAGTTTAATTTCGTTAAATGTTTTAATGTTTAATCTATACTCCTATATGAGATATGGTGTAGCAACATAGACCTCAAAACTAAGAGAACTCTACGAACTCGAATAATGATAAAAATGTCGTGAACAGATCACATTGCAAAGCGAAGCAGTTCTAGGTAGAACAAGCACAGAAAGAGAACTAAAGAAAGAAAAAGCCCCCTACTTTGGGCATATTATGTGTGGAAATCAATACGAGATACTTCAGTTGATAGTTAAAGGAAAAAGAAGTATACAAAGAAAACAATTAACATAGTTACGCAGCATTAGACCTTGGACAGGTATCGGAAACATTGGCAATTTAATCCGTTCGGCAACGGATCGAAACAAACACCTATCAGGACATAAATGCCAATATCATATGACCGTTGACATCCAATTATGGATTGGCAAATAAAAGAGATCCAATCCACTAAACATTTTTTATTTATTTATTTCCCTATGAAATATTACAAATCTGCCGAAGTAATGAAGATATTCAGTTTTTATATGCTAGCAACATAGAATGGCTAACGGATGAGAAAATCCAACGGAAAATTCAGTGGAAACGTTTGATATTTTACCATGGAAAGACATACTAACGTTGTCAAGACAACGTATTAACTCTACTATTGCTTCTTGTAATGCAAAGGTTCTCTTCTTTCCTTTGAATAAATCTTCTTTCCTTTGAATAAATTTTTATGCTATCGTCTTGAACTTTTTCCAAATTTTTCCCCAAACCCTTGTTTTATCTGTTGTTCATGTTTTTAAGACTCATCGTCAGCTTGTTGTCTTTAACAGCATTATATTGTAAATAGATCTGATCCACTAGCAACTCTATTTACTTGAAGCAAATGCGATGTACTTCGTTTATTGTTCTTTGAATTGTATTTGTATTGATGATCCCAGTAAGCATTTTATGTAATTGTGTGAAAAGTATTTTCTGCAATGGCAATATTTTCTGTTTTTTTGTACATGTTCTTTGTCTTAGTCCATATATGATTTTTATTGATTTATTTTGAATTGTTTGTAATTCTTCTAATTTGGTTTTGTTTAAGTTTTCCCATCCTACAATGACATAATATACAAATGAACTATGGATGGAATATGCTTCCATTGCTTGTATCCTATTTATGCAGATTTAAGCATTCAAAATGTTTAAACTTAAAGTATATATACTTTGTTTTATTAATATTTATAGTTAATTTGTGTTTGCACATACATTTATATATATATAGATTGTTTTTAGGTCATAAGTCATGTTTATCTTCTAAATTCAGCTACAAGATCATCAGTATATAGAAGCAGTTGTTTCTGTAGATTTCGTTAGGCAAAAATGTTTATGTATACCAATTGAATAGTGTAGGACGTAGGAATTTATCCTGTACTATGTAAACAGTCCATTTTTTCGGTTTTACTTATGTAATGTTCTGTAGATACGAATAAACCATTTTTGTTCAACACCATACTGATTCCATATTCATATAATTTGCGTAGGAGAATTTTCCTATCTGCTATCTTTATATCGAATACTTTCATAAGATAAAAAACATCACTGCCACGTTTTTATTGTTCCCTAAGCTATTTTGAATATTGGTTAAGACATCATAAATAGTCGCGTTCGTGTTGGAATTATTCTTAAACCCATATTGTATTTTATTTTTGTTATTTTTTCAAAATGCTTCGTAAACAGCATGCTTACATATACGTTTCAATTACTTCACCAAAGATTGTGCACATTGATATTGGTCTAAAATTATTTATATTTTGTGTTTCTCCAATATTTTTATAGATTTGTACTGCTTTGTTAATTTTGAGTGTACTTGAGGGTAATTCATCTTCTTTCAATGTTGTATTAATTAATCTAGTTGTTAATTAATCTTTTATGTAAGGATACATATTCAAATTTGTCATAGTTTGTATACCATATGCGGTTTGTAATATTAAACTGGAGTCCATGGACATCCCTAGATCCTAATTCTATTTATTTAAACATTATATTTTTACTTTGTCGAATGCCAGTCAGCTCCAACGAAAATTAAAAGCCACCATCATAGCTGAGTTAAACATTTCGTTTTCATAAAGAATAGTTTTTTACATGATTCTAAATTTATTTTTTGAAGTACATTCAAGTACGATTGTTTATTTATATTGCTTCTTTTTGTTTACATTTAAATTTTTACTATAATGGTATGCAATTTCAAGTAAACTGATCATCTAGACTAGATACTGTACAAATTAAAAAAAGCTTTATAGCTTTCAAATTTACATGCACTAATTTTTAAACAAATTTTTACATCAAGTTTGAGCTTTCAATCCAGTTTAACCCAGCCTTAATGCCTATTATTAGATTAAAATGTAAGTGTTGGTACGAGTTCACTGAATGTTTCGCAGCATTTCATATTAAATATAGTCAAAACTATTTGTTTAATGTTCAAAAAGGGATAGATCGCATCTAAAACAAAATAAAAAAATTATACTTGATATATTAAAAAAAAAAAGATTTGAATATCACATAAATAGAACTTGATGTATTCTAAAAACTCTAAGAATACTATGTATAAATGCATTGTAAACATTTTTACCTACTAGGGTTATACATTTTTCATCGATAATTTTTTATTTCGTCAACTTACGTCAAGTCACGAATTGTTGGTGAATAGACCTTTATTATAAGTTTTTAGTAGATAAAAATTCCAAATAATTTAAAAAAAAGTTTAAAACATAAAAATAAAAAAATAAAAATGAATAAAAAAAAATTCAATAAGTTATAAAATAAGTGATTACCTATAATTGGATCTTATTAATTTAGATTTAGATTTTAAATTTTTGAAAGTAAAATATCAAAGAAAATGACTTCTTTTCTTAAATAATATCAAATAAATTTGTTGTGTTTCTGTAATGGTGTTGCGCATTTCAAAAATATTATTTGTAACTATTTAATTGATGTTATTAAATTATCATTATAAAGTCTTAATTTTCGACCTAAATTTTATGATATTATTAATGGAGTACAATTTTTTGTTGTTTTTTTTATAGAATGAAATTAAAATATTGTTTTTGATAATAAAATAATTTTGAAATAAAATTATTAATCGTTTAATTTTTTTACTTTAAAAAGTATTTATTAATTGCTTAATTATTATAAAGTTTATGATAACTCATAAATGTATGCCAATAAAAAATTTCATTACACGACACAAGAAAAACTAAGATCCAATACTACAACAGTTTGTCGAAAATAATATTAGATTACAGTCTAAATCCAGAACATAATATACTGATTGCTTCTACCTCTCTTCCTGATTATATCAATCTCATATTTCATACTTGCAATTATATTTACTTCTGATTTTGCTGCATCTAGAACAGTGCATTTTAAAAATATTAATCAATATTAACAAATTGTTTGTGGATATAATAACTAAATTACTGAAATAGGTATAGTTTTTGATTGCGATGTCTTAGATGTTGTTGGATTGTTTGTTGTAAGTAACAACAAAACAATATTGTTTGCCCTTATTTCGTATAACAAACGGTTTAGATGTATCATTAAGCTTTTCAAATGCTCTCCCAGATATTGTAAAGACATTTGCAAAACCAACAGATTTTAATTTCATTGCATTTTATAATTATAAAGTTGAATTGTGTCCTTAGTTAGAGCATCGAACAAAAATATATATTTTTATAATCTGGATATTGAAACAATAACTGTTTTTTCTTTCCTATAAAAATATAACATTTAAAAGCTGTTGTAAATTCAACTTTCTATAACATTTTATCATATAGGTATTTCCATTTTTGTGGTTTTATGCTATACTGTCTTAGGTATGTAGCATTAATTACATCATTATGATTAATATCTAGTTTGAGAATCTTTACAATATTATCAATAGTTGAAATAATATCTGTACTCGACCTTATTTCAGGCGCATCAGCTTTGATCAATATATGCTGTTTGACACTGTTCATTTCTATGTTGTTTACAGTTTGGCGTAGGCTTGATAATTCATGTCGGAGTAATACATTTTAGTATTTAACTTCATAAGAATTGCATCATATTGATCTTTTATCAAAGGTACTTGATGATTGACATTAAGTTTACTGTTAGTGTTTTTGTGAAAATCCGAACAAATATGATATTGAAGGGGTATACATTTTCATTAGAAATTAATATATTAATCTTTTTCTTGGTGAATTTCGAGGACTTAAGATGAATGCATTTGTTGCAACTATCACATTGCAGATTATGATCTTCTTCATCACTTGTTATGATGTCAAATGAATATATATTACATTATGTATTATAGGTTATATAATTATAGGTTTTTTAGACATATTTTTATATCAAGATAAAAATTAGCATTTCAGATCAAGTTAATGACTTTGTAAATTACAGCAGATACAGTTTCAGGGCATTGTGAAAGCATCGATCATACATATTTTTTGTGGGAAAAACAACTTCATCACCAGTTTTTCAAACTAATGTAAATCTATAAATTATTAAACTATAAATTTTGATTTTATTACTGTACTGGGCCTCCTAATTATTTCAAACAACAGTTATATAAATTATATTGACTTAATACCGTATAATTCTGATTAAATAAAAATAATAACTCATATGTATATGTATAATAATCGTAGGTTCTTTCATAACCTATTTATAATTTGTCTTTACCTTTTTTTAATAATAAATTGATAAAAAAAAAATCACCATGTGATGGGTAGGAGTACAAAATTAGGTAGTCTTCACTTGTAACATACTAAAATAACACAAACAGAAATCAAACAAAATATCTTTCAACCATTAACCAATTATTGTAATTGCATTTGTGGCGTAAAGATTATTTGGACATAAAAAACAAAAACAAAAAAAAAATGAAAAAGATAACCATAACCTATTAAATAAACTCTGTACACATTGAAACATAAAATATTATTTAAAAAACTTGAACTTGCATCTTTTCATACATATTGCGTAAAAATTCATAAAAAATCTTCTTTTTTTTCGCCTTCTTTATACATTTATATTGGAGAGTACTTAAAATTTACCACAATCTATATAGCCAAGGTTAGGTTCAATAAATACAAAACATAATATACACATACAATAAACAACATCCCGTCCAAATAAGTTGATTTTTGCAAAAATCGAAAAATTAATGTATGAGTATAGTTTGGCACAGTGGGTGAGAAAATTTTTTAGGCAAAATAAATTTTACAAAATAATTCGATTTATTTATTTATTTAGTTATTTTTGGTTCCTTAAGATGCATTTGAGCATAGTAAGCAAATAAAAAAATGTACTGTTAAAATTAAAACTGGTTATAAAAATAACTCAAATGCATTTATATGGTATTTATGAACTAATCAAAATCAAATTTTATTGTACGTCAACAGTTGAACATTCAAATATATTTTTTTAAGCCTCTAAATTTTTTTAAGTTTCAAATATATTTTTTTAAACTAGAAAAAATTCTAAAAATAATAGTAATAAAAGAATAAAATTTATTAGTTACACATCACAAATCAACTGTATACGCCCTACCGAATACCGTTTCGTTGTTTTTTGCCAAAACTTGTTTGAAAATCTTTTTCTATTTCAATTTTAGTATTTTTATTTTTTGTTAAGAAATAAAACAGGCAACAATCCATTTTTGATAGACTGTTTGCTTGTTCTTATTGTTTGTTTATTTACTATGGGATATAGATATATACATATATAAATAAATTCATATTTATATGGAGATGTGATTGATAAATAGAAATAGCCAAAATTAACCACATCAAAAAATTTATTTTCTAAAACCTTAAAAATATACCTACTTTTCAGTATTATTTTCAATACAAAAAAAACCCACATCCATAGAAAAAAATAATGCACGTACATAAATTTATCGTATGTGCTTACATTTTTTATATTTCTTATTTTGAACCTTTGATTTGAAAAAATATTGAAATATATCCACATGGATGGACTGAATAACTACTGTTATATTTATTATTTTCTTTTTTTTTCTTTTTTAACAAAATTATAATTGCTCTTCTTTGATTTCTTCAAATTTTATTTTCGTATAATTTTTTTAAAAATTAATCCGAATTTAAAAGACATGTTCATTTATTTTTAAAAAGCTAACCAGTTACAGATTTTCAAATCTGTAGCGCGGTTGGTTTTTTAAATAATTTTCATGGGTATTAGGAGTTGTATGGCAACTACCCGAATCAGTATATTTCTAAGTAAATTTTTCAGGTCTACTACTCGTTTAGTGTTTGCAATATTTCTAATAAGTGCTAGAAAGGTAAGTTGTATCATTTGATAACAGCTATCATTTGATATCATTATACTACGTTACATTTTTTTGTTATCATGAATAACATTGCTAAATTTCAGACTACATGTATAGTGAACAAATAAACTTTCTCTTTTACAAGTATAGATTGTTCGTTCGACATATTATATAGATGCATCTAAGTAAAATTAGTAAAAAAAATTATTAGAAATGTATAACTAAAATGTTTAAACCTAAATAACTTTTATTATTTTTATTATTATTATTTTATTTATTTAATATTTAATGTACTTGTACAATATATTATTTTCATACATTTTAATTTAATTAGCAAAGGACAAAATGGCAAGTAAAAACCTTTAACGATCTAAATAACTTTTATTTCATAACTTTCATATGTAAAAATATATTTCGTTTAGAAAATTTTTTCACAGACTGTATGTGAGCATTTATGACTTGCGACGAATATTTTTTCTTGTTTTTTCATTTTTATATTAGAAACAAACCATCGTTGTTGGTCGTTCATCGTCACCACTCATAGCCATTAGCATTGTCATATTTGATTGCAATTATTATTAGAAAATTGCGAGCTATTTGAAAACATTAACAAAAAAACTACAAAAACGAAACAACAATAACAAAATAAAACAAAAAAAAAAAGAACAATATTTTTTTATGTAAATTTCTTTTATGGATGCACACATCTCAGCGTATTTTGGCCATAAAAGACGTCTTCTAATGTAGGCATTTTATGAATTGATTGATATTTAAATAAGAAAAAAAAATTTATTTTTAATTTGTCTTTTTTTCTTGTTTTTTCTATTTAGATTTTCTCTTATATACGTATATATTATATTTTATTAGTTTTTCCACTATAAATTTGTTTGAAAAATAATGAAAATAATAACAACAACAATAAATATGTATGTTTTGGAATTAAAAAATGCATGTTCTCTTTAGAAGAACACACGAGATTTGAAATAGGCACAAGAAACATTCTAAAAATTTGATTCTATCAAATTTAAGACTAATAAAATATTTAAAAAAATTGTTTTTTGTTTTTATGTGCATGGGTGGTACAATGTTTCACAATTATTTATTACATACTTTAAATATTTTATTATATTTTTAAAGAATTTAAAATTCTTAGATAGTCAAAATTATAATAACTCAAAATATATTAGTAGATATCTATTACACACACACCAATTAAAATGAAAAATAACTAAAAACTAATTTTTTATACTATTTTATACTCTTTTCAGAACAATTAATCCCATTGATTGGCTTTTTTTGAGATCTTGTTCAGCTTGATCATATGCTTGAAAAAAAATGTCGGTCCCATTTATTTTATTAACATTTTCGTAAAAAATAATATGTTTGTATTTTCTTCAATACGACATCGCAGTGTGTTTAAGGCCATAAAGGAAGCCTCAGACTAGCTCTGATTCAGAGTATTATATGTTAGAAATATCTGTATATTCACAGACAGTCAGGTTTCAATTAAAGCATTAGAATGTAAAGAAAAGAAAATAAATCATTTATGGTTACCGATCAATTAAAAAAACATGGTTTTTGAAGGTTTTTCATGGACCTGTCACAATTCTCTGGACGAACTAGCAAGTCGATTTAATATATGGCTACGATGGGTGCAGATAAACTTCCCACATTTAAGTACTATACAAGTACTATACAAATCCTTAATCTAATTTTCATTTTTTCCTTCCTATCCTACATTATCCATAAAAATTGTATAAAATCAAATTATTTTGGCAATAATAAAATTTTAAAGGTCACATATCACCTAAATTGTTAAAATATCTCCCTCTTCTCTCTTATACTTTTTTGTTTGTCTTGATCTACCAAATAACCTCTAGCCCTATGATTCGATAATCTCAAGACATCCTGTATATCTATAAAAGAAAAAAAACATTCAAAAATTTGAATTAAAATTTAGAAAAAGCTATAAACATTGTAAATTACTAAACCTAAACAAAAACTCTGGTGCTATGCTGAGCCAGTTTGAAAAATAAACTAGAATTTAAAAAAAAAATTTTATTTCTTTAAAAATATTCTGAGATGACGAGCATGTACGTACAAGAGGTGTAAAAATTTTACGACCAAAAATTACGATCCACCTTTTTTGTACTTATAAAAATAAAAATTGTTCCCTCAGGACAAAAATTTAATTGCATATTATTTTAATTATTACAAAAACGTTATCTTCTAGGAAGTTTATACTTATCTACCTACCTTACTATATTTTTCATTACCATGTAAAACAATTTAAAATAACGTTTACCCTGGATTGGAAATGCAAAAAAAAAAATTAGAACTTAGTGAGAAAGGAAACGGGATTTTCTGATATTGATTTTAATATTCTGGAAATTGTTAACCATAAATGTTTGTCTTTATTTAATGTCTTTATAAGATGAAAGGTAAGACGATTTTAATTCGAAAAGTTTTATTAAATTTTCTAATTAATTTTTACCAAAATATTTTTTTTTAATTTCTGAGTTTAAGAATTTTTTTTTCTTTTTGAAAAGAAAGAAGTTTTACTGTTGGTTATTTAGTATTTATAAAAAATTTTGTAATATCTACGAATGAAAAAAAATGTAATTAATAAAATGTCAAGATAATTTAAGACACCCTCAACAAAATCATTGACATGAAACATCATTATAACTTAGTTATGGCCAGAATAGTCATTAAAAATATTATCCTAAAAGCTGAAACATTTTCTAATGAAAACATACAATTTCTGGTTGAATCTGTTTGAGAAAAATGAAAAGTAAAAGTGTATTTGAATAAGTCGAGCTAATAATCCCACAACAACAAACACTAAATGAATTGATTTTGAACACTGTTTTTAGTTGAATATTCAAAAATATAGGATATAAACAAAAACTTCTTACAAGTAGTAGTTTTGAAATGCACATCTTTATTCATGACCTTGATGAGAAACTTTCTGTGGTTATAACAATTGTAATATCAGTATAGTCTCTTGGAACATGCTTTTCAACTCCCTTGGTACAATATTTTTACTTTGTATAAACAATAAAAAAGTAGATTCCTTCAACAAAATTGTCCTATTTCTGTTTGATTTTGTTCTACATATTCTCCTACGTAAGGTGAAAACATTTGAAAATTTTATACCTTATGTCAATCCAGCTATTAAAAAAATTAAGTTTATTAAGGGATCAAGAATTTCAAGAGTGGAAGATCAATAGAACTCCTGAGTGTCGTAAAACATTCACTATCTTTAAAAATAATATACTCGGCAGGCTCGTAGGAAATATATTGAAATTTTAAGCCCCAATCTCCTCTCAAATAAATTCTGGACTAATGCCTCAAAACTAGGCTTGAATAAACCAAAGAGTTAGTGATGTTAGCGATTTTGATGTTAATTAGCTAAATAAACATTTTCTAGTCTCACAGTAATAACTTTCTTCGTGATCTTAATGACAGGAATTTTGCTTTTAGAAATATTTCACCTGATGAAGTATACAATGCAATTAACCACATTAAATCTAATACCATAGGTCCTAATCTTATTCCCCTAAAAATTAATCAAACTACCTGCTTGTTGTCCTGCCATACAGAACCCATATATTGAATCCTGATTTAACTTCGTCTCTTTATTCAACAGTATGGAAATTGGCTAAAATTATTCCTGTACTTAAGAAACCTAATCCTGAAATCTCTGATCTCAGGTCTATTGGTATTCTTAGTGGCCTTTCAAAGGCATTTAATATTTCTTGTGCATAATCAGGTTTCTCGGTGTATTGAAAATCATACAAAATACAAAATTGCACAAAAACTACTCTACTTGAAGTTGTTGACACTATTTCTTGCTCAGTTTATAAAAAATATGCTACCACTATTGGATATTTCTAAGGCCTTTGACTCTGTCAATCATCACCTATTATGTAGCAAACTGTCACTGTATTTTGGATTTCATTAATCTGCTGTTCTATCTTCTTAACCACTCCTAAATAATTTAGAATCTGATATAGACGTAAATCTGGTATAAAATACCCAACTAGATGGTCAAATAGAGCTATTTAGAAAAAAAGAAATACTAACAGAATTTAAAAGCTTAAAATCGAACAAAGCGCCAGGACTCGGTTTGATCACAGCTGATATCTTAAAGAAACTCCTACCAAAAGCTTGAATAGTTCTAACTAAAATAATGAATGCAGTACTCAAACACAAATTTGTCCCCAGTATATGGAAAATTGCTGAGGTTATCATGATTCAAAAACCAGGAAAACCCAAGTCCTCGATCCAAGATCTCTCGCCAAATGGTTAGAGACTGGCTGATCTAACTGGTTGTGTATCTATTTTTATATTTTCCCAGTTTTTCTGTAACCATAGGTATATTCAAATCTTTATGCAGATTAATATTTCTAAGGTACCAAGGGTTATGGTATGTAAAAGTTTTGATTGCATTCATATTCTTTGAATGCATTCACATTCTTGATTGTTGCGATTTGTTACTATTAGAAGTAGTTTTCTATAACTGACACCTATATAACCTGGTGTTTCAGATCTAGTGTAGAATTGTTCTCAATAAGCCAATAAATGGATTCCTCTCATAAAAGACGAAATAAAAAAATTGGCTGTGCGCCATAAAGTCGTCTCTCTCAACATGTCAATGTCGAAGTTGCACGCTTAGCTTTACACAAACCGTTCGAACTGTGTTAGGACAAAATATTTTATCTTTCCTAATATTTTATAATTCCTAATGGAATTTTAAAGAGTAGTTTTAATTTTAACAAAAGGACGGGATTTTAACAAAAGGATGGTATTTTAACAAAAGTTTTTAGTGCGTTAAAGTCGGCACAGTCCTTCACTTCGTTCTTCCCCGGTACATAGAACATAACTATAAGCCTCTTTTGATGATATTCTTCTATCTGGAAAAAAATCGCTCTCAATTTGTGTATCTCAATGAATCTACTTCTTGCAAGCTTGAAGTTGTATGTGATGTCCCCCAAGGCTACATATTAGGACCCCTATTATTAAGTGTATTTATCAATGATATTCCAGACTGTTTAACTGAAGCTCATGGTCGTCTTTATGCTGTTTCTCATTGGGTTGCAGCTAATCAACTTATGCTGAATCCCGATAAGTCACAAACCATTATGATATATTCTAAAGATTTAGCCTATCATTTCTCACCTCTGATACTGAATAATAAAAATATTCCATTTGTTGATCAAGTTAAAACTTTAAGTGTTGTATTTAATAAATGGCATATGGTCACATATTGTTAATTTAAATGGGTCTATTGAACTATGGGTCTATAGTTTTGATTATATTATTTTATATATTGCAATATAGTAACTTTTAAGCTATAGTAATTATTTAATATTTATAAAGTTAAAATTGAAGAAATTAATAAACTGACTAAAACAAAAATAAAAATTAGACCCTGTGTTGTTGTAATATTATTTTTATTTCCAATACAATATTTTTTATTACTTGGTTTCATTCTTTCAACACCCTCTTACTACAATACACTCAAAAATTATTTGCCATCACCTTGTTAATTAAAATTATTTTAATATTATAACGCTAACAAAAATAATAATTTTCTTAGTTCTATTTAATTTAATTATAAAATATAAAATAAAAGAATATTAGTTATTAATTAAAATGCATTAAAAAAAATCATTGAATTATAAACTATTTACGAATTTTATGATTACTATAATAATTTCTGGTTTATTCTCATAACAGCTGTTATTGAAATTTTATGTATTTAATAACAATCCGGTAAGTTTATTACCATTATTATATTACCATTTAGAACTATTAAGATAAATCTTAGATAATATTCGCCATCAACACTGTTTCACACCAATCATGAGATTTGTGTAAAATTTTAATATTTCCGTTTTAAGGTATTAAAATTTATATTCTGATTAATTGTAATAAAAACTAAATATTAAAAATATAATGAAATTTCAATTAAAATGATATAATAAAAAAAAATTAATGTGAATAAGACAAGTTCTTTGTTTTTTTTTTTTTTAATTATAATTTCATTTTTTTTATAATAATTTAAATATTTTATCTTTTATAATACCTATATTTTATTTTCTGAAATATTTACTAATACAAAATTTTAATTTTAAATCCCACACACATTAACTGTATGAAATATAAATTCCCCATACTCTTTAATGCTTTGCAGTAAAGCTAAGTATGCTAAGAAAAAATATTTCTTCTACAAAATACAAGAGAAATTTAAAAAAAAAAAACAAAATGGTAGAAAAATTTTGAAAGATGTTTAATAATTAACTTAATATTTTTAACTTAATTTAATATTACATTTGAAAACAATTGACATAGGCAATTCATAGGGAAATATTATTAACGACATAATTAAAATCCAAAATATAGTTTAATTTATTTTATAATAATTAATTTTATTTTTTACTCAACTGTTTAAAATTAAAGAAAAATGTTATTTCACGTCTGCTAGTGGTCAAAATATTTTATTTTGAGTAGATACCATTTTTATTTTATTTTTTTTTTTAAAAATTTTTAATTACAAAAAATCAAAATATGAAATATTGATGATTTGAAGACAATTGGTATTTCTACATTTTCCGAACTATATAAAATTATAAAAAAAGGCTCTTATAATTTTTATGAGGAATGTAAAACCAAATTTTAAAATGAGCAAAATGTAAAATTATCAATTATTTAATTTTTTCTGAACTTCAATTTTTTAACTTATATATTTTCATTATTTGAAAATGTCGTTTTATCTTAAATTAATAATGGAAAATAATTTTTTTTCCCTTCTATTTAATATTTACAATGTGAATGATTTACAATTCAATAAGCTAAATAATTTTGTATATATTGTACTGGCTTGATTTTGTATATTGTACTGGCTTCACTATTTATTATATTATTTTACAGGTCGCATTGAATTTCACGTTTTAATCTCTTAGAACATGGGTTACTCATAAGATTATTTGCCAGGATGTTTAGATGTATTTCTAATTTACCTTTATACTTTGTGCAATATTTTTATATTATTTCACCATGTACTAAACGAACCTACAAATCGTTTTGGATCCATTTGGCAACGGAGCATCAACCACCATTCTTAGAACTTTATTTTGGAATTTTTGAATTACATCAATGTTGCATTTTGCTGCAGGGCGTTTAGCTAAGTATAACGTTGTACAATAGCACTTTGTTTTCCAAAGACAATTCTGATCCTTTACCTATTAAGAAATATAGGCTCTTTTGTCTCAATTGAGCGAGCTTACAAATTATGTACTTCTTCCATATTAAACATGGGTTCCCAAATATTTGACAAAATACTCTTGTGGCGTGACTGTACTGTTCAAAGTTACTGTAGGGCAGTTAAGTTTTCTCAGTGTAATTGTCACGTCAGCTGACTTGCTTTCATTGACTTTAATTTTCTAATTGTGAAGGCAGCTTTGAATTTGATTGAAATTTGCCGTTGTATCATCAGCAAAATTTGCTAATTTCACATCTGTTGTCGTTGGGATATCTGCAGTATAGTTGAAGTAGAATGTGCGTCCAAGAACGCTTTCTTGTATACCAGCTTGAACATTGAAAAGTTTTGTGTGAAAATCTATAGTTGTCTAACATAAAACGTAAGATTTTCTGTATAACTTCTCAGCAGTTCCTAGAAATCTCATGGCAGTTCTATTTTGTAGCTTATGTAATAAGCCTAAGTGCCACACCTTATCGAATGCTTGGCTTATATCAAGAAATGCGGTAAAACAATATTTTTTTTGCTCCATTTCAGAATTTATTTCATTCACAATTCGATGAGCTTGTTCTATACAATTTTATTGGCTACCAATATGATGCATAGTGATCATTAGACTAATAATTAAAATATCCGAAATTCGAATCCAAGACAGGGCTTCAATATTTAATTGAATTTTACTTTAATGATTCATAAATTACTTAAATTCGGTATAAATTCAAATAAAATAGTATTGTATTATTTAAAAAAGCCTATAGTTCCTATGACCATAAATCTAATTACCAGAAGTCTTCCACATGTAATCAGCTGATATACCAAGTATTAATAAATAATTAATAGTAATATTAATAAAATATAACTCTTTCAAATTTAAGTAAACAGATTCTACTACCGTACTTAATGTGCGAAAAGTTAATTCTGTTAAAGTCAAATCTAATTGACTGGCAACTATATGTTAAAAAAACATGATTTTTATCCGCTTTAATCTTTTTCTATAAAAAATTTCAAACAATATTTCTATCCTCTTTCATTCAGCAAAATCTCCTCTATCTTTCATATAGTATCATCTAATATCAACAAAAAATAAAACCATCAACAATTACCATCAGTACCACCAAAGGTAATATAATTTACATTTAAATATGAATATGCGAGGTGTTGAATTTTCTATATCTGAATTCTGAATCATTCTTAGTGCGAACTATTTAATACGATGCTGTATTCCATGTAATACGCATTATTCCAAATGCCTATTTTTTCATGTATTGATTCATTTGATCAGCCCAAAATAATACTCCAGTTTGTATTTTTTCCCGTACCCAATTTTTCTAGCACCCTTTTTTGTTAAAGTACGAACTTTTGTAAAATACTAGTAAACACTTTAAACAGAACTTGAAATTGAAATGTTATTGTAAAGGTCAAAACATTTCGTCAAATAGTCGTAGAATATTTTTCTTTCATGTTTTTCTTTTTTTATTCCATTTTCTTATTATTCCATTGTTGAAAATGAAAATGAGAATAATAACAATAATAAAGAAAATAATGGTGGAAAAAAAATAAAAAAATCAAAATTATGCTACTGTTTGTTACTGTTGTTGATATAGTTGCTACTGTTACTGTTACTGCTGCTGAATTATTATTATTATTTTCTTAAAATATAGAATTATAGGAGTTGTTATACCTATATACATATAGATATTATATTTATTATTATAATTCACAGAATTTTTCTGATCTCATTATAAAAAAAAAAAAAAAACAATAAAATTTTATTGGCACTTTCTGAAGAACATTTTTTAGCTACTGAAACGTGTTGAACGGTATTTCTTCTATAGTAGATATTGTTTTTCATCAGTAAAATAGTATCAAAAAGTCGCGGGTTATTTTATATTTTGTTTTTGTTATTTTTTGTTTTTCTTTCAGAATAAATTTTTTGAAATACAATTTATATGTAGTATGAAATTGTTATTCAGATTTTGAATATGGTTATTTCTTATATGCAATATTTATTTATCATTTACTTACTTTACTGTTGATTTGTTTTTTAACTCCCCTGTTGCAGAGAGCAGATTTTTTGGATAGTTTTCTGAATACGTTTTTTTGTTTATTCATATGATATAGCAAAATGTTCGCATGAAAGAAATTA
This sequence comes from Argyra leucocephala, assembly GCA_963942445.1. NCBI lineage: Eukaryota > Metazoa > Arthropoda > Insecta > Diptera > Dolichopodidae > Argyra > Argyra leucocephala. Next base: position 158,515,717 of record OZ012678.1, read on the forward strand.
GACTCCATGAAAAAATCTTTCATTTAATTTTTGATACCTTGACTTTTTTATCCGTTGAGTACAACCACCAACAGTGTTTTATGAGATAAATAAAATACACCTTTAACTTTAAAGTCGTCAGATAAGTCTTACTACACTGGAGTTAGTAGCTGGGAAATCCTTCTAACAGGTTATTAATGTAAAAGTAGAAAAGTTGACCAGGAAAAATTAATGCTTCCGAACAGCGCTGTGTTTTTTCAATATAACTAATTGTTACGCAAATCAAGCCAAATCAATTACAGAACAGTTTTTTTGTATAAAAACAAAAATTAATTTTAATTTTCAGTGAAAAAGACAAGAAAAGAAATCTAAAATGTCATATTATCTATGACAGTATTATAATAATATCATAACCGTTGCTTCAACAAAAAGAAGTTGAATTCGATTTAAAAAAAAGTTAACGGACACAAAACAAGAAAAAATATTAAATTAAATAATAAAGATTTAACCTTCCTTTTACTCAATTACTCGAATTCAACTCTTTTGCTACTTTCACTCTTAAAATTCATATAGGTAGCACGAATGATTTTGTATAGAACAATAATCAATGTAAAATCATATATAGACCAATGAGTCTATTATAAAAGTTATTTAGTTATATTATTATTATACCACCAAGGGGTTTGTTTTGTGATAGACTTAAGGTCCAATGTATACTTTGCATCCTTTAAGTAGCATGCAGACTATCATTTCATTTAACATTTCAGTTTTCTTATCTGTCAGTGTAAATCAAAATTTTTTGATGTTTCATCATTTAAACTGTCATTTCATCTTTTAACACTATTATACCATCATTTTAAATGACATTCGCCGACTGAAATGAGGAATGAAATGATAGTCTTCATGGTACTTTACTTCCTTTGTCGACTTTGACAACTGAAATAAATTACATTATTTTCTCTGTACTTGAGCAAATACAAAAAGTAATTAAAGCAAGCAAAGGAAGCAAAGCAACGAATTGACGAATTTTAATTTCAATACTTACCTTCGTTTACTTTGACAGTTTGTTGATTTTAAATTTTGTTTACTGTAATAAAAATGTTTGAACAGAAATTTATTGAAGAGTTTTATAAATAAAATGAAATTTGGGATAAATCCAGTCTAAAGTATAGAAATAAATTATTAAAAGATAAAGCTTGGACTGAATTAGCAAAAAACCTTAAAGAATCTGGTAAATTTGTACATTGCTCTAAAAAAATATGTTGTGAAAAATTTTTGTTCAATTTTAGGATAGAGAATTGCAATAAAAGATGGAGAAGTTTGTGGTATACATTTGCATTAGAAAGCAAACTCAAAAACAAGCTCAGTAGTTCAAAAAAGTCTTCGTCCATTTTTAACTTTCCATTGACACTTATATGCTTCACATATCATAACAATTAAACATAAAACATCTAAAACTTCTTGTAGTATCATTATAATACACATACATATATAATATTATTAAAAACATTAATAAAAACGAATTGTTGACGAAATTTTAATAAATGAACTATACTTTGACAAAAATATCAAAGGAATTTCATAAAGTTTTATTTGGCCAACATTGACTTCGTTTTTTTTTTGAGGTAACAGAAATAAGGAAAGCAAAGTATACATTTGGCCATCACCTTTATACTTTTGATTTTAACAAAATCTATTGTAATAAATTGTAGAGCTTTGTTTATTTTTACTATTGCAATATTTTTGTTTTGAACTTAATTTATATATGTAGTAACAATAAGTTTTAGGAATTGTTTGAACACTACTTGAACTCATCCACAGGTTTTTGTAGTGTTAGACAAAACCACCTTACCTATACAAACTCCTAAATTATTGCTTTGGTAGATTTTATAACGTATTTATAGATGTTATTAATACATCTGTGAGTTATAAAAACCGACCAAAATCTTAACGTAAAATCTATTAAATTACTGTAAAAGAAATTTATAAAATTTATAAATTTATAAAAATTTCTATCAGATTTGATATTTAAATAAATAAACATAACAAGTTCTATTTATTTATTTACATTGATACATGGATATATAGGCAATATTGTTCCTTTATGCGTAATTTTTAATTGTCTACACTTTCAAGTAGACTTTAGTGTAAAACAAGCAATTTACTGTAGACAATGTAAACTATACTGTATAGAATAAAAACAATTTCAACTATGATGTAAACAATAATTATTTTTCCAGTAGATTCGCCTTATTTCAAGAACTTTAAAGTTCCTAAAGTAGGAAAACACTGTCATCAACTTGGCTTGATAAAGCATAAAAAAATGTATTATGTCAGCTAACATTATTGATTTTAGAATCAATTTTATTTATTGATGGGTGAAAAAATTGTTCGATCAATGATAAAACGACTGATTCAATGTTGCATATACCGCTATCAGATATCAAGCTTTTTTTTACATGCTTAACAGGAGATTTTGAAACAGCTGTGAAATGGTCTGAAATTGTTGTGGAGTCTGTTGATGTTGCAAAAGATCTGAATTCCTACTGTTGTTTATGCTATTGTATTCGACAGTAGCATAAAAAGATGGAAAAATTGTCTTAGCACTTCACAGTAACTGTAACAAGCTACGCCGGCAATTTATTTGCAAAAGATGTTTTAAATAAAAAAATAATGGATCAAGTGACATCTATTTGAAAAGAATTTAAGCAAGTTTATTTTGAAAATTTTTTGGTTGATTAAGGTAGAATTGGGATTAAGCCATGTGATCTTGCAATGGTCGAATCAATATATAGAAAATTTGATAATAAATTCGTAGAACATAATATTAAACTTTTTGTACCAATTATGTGAATTTATTAATATTTGTCAATCGTAGGAGTGTTTCAAGAAACTGAATTCTGCATTATTCGGATTAAATTTATGTTACACATTTTATAATAAATATATAAAATTGGACTTGTAACCCGCCATAAATGATGGAAGCAAAATAAATTATAGCTTTTTCTTTACTTTATTAGAGTTTTCATTTCAAATTTATGTGATTGTGGGTCCTACTGGTCCCACAATATTTATTTGCCCTTCTTTGTTTACTTTTATTTATTTTTAATATTTAATTCACTTTGGGTAGCGTAATTTATTTATTTTATGTTAAATAAACAAATCAAAGCAATTTGTATATGTATTGGAGCGTTCCGTCGAATCGACAGATATATGTAGGAAATTATAAATTATATAATATTATAATTTTGCTTTTTTTTGTAAAATAAACCAGTATTTTCCTTTAACTTAATTGTAGTTCATTAATATTTAATTGTAAACATTGTCTACGCTGCTTCTGTATGAAGTAGACATAATTATATTGTCTACAAAGTATTGTCGACGTATAGAAAATAACGTAGTCTACATAATGTAGTTTACGCGGCACAACACTGGATATAGGATTTATATGACCATTCTATCTGAAATTTGCAAAATCAATACGTATAATGTTTTGCGTCTTAAACGTAAACCTGTAAAATTTAGTACAGAGTTTATATTTTAGAACATTTTTTACCATTCGTATTTATAATTGAAAAAAACAAATGTTTTTTAAGTATTCATTTTATGCACCGCTATAACTGCAGCCTTATAAAAACCTATTCTACTGAAGTAAATAAATAATTCAAAATAAGAAATTGATGAAAAATGTGAAAATTATTTTATGAACTTAAATGAACATGGGTTCAGCAACCCAAAATGCCTCATCATATCGTAAATTATTTATTACAATATAAATTTATTCTTTTTGTTGTTAATTTTGTTCAATGCATTTCTAAGTAGTTCTTTTAACAATTAATATTATTAATTATGTTATGACTTTAATACTTTTTTTTTGCCATGAAAGCTACTAATTTTACTGGAATTTTTATTGGGATTTCTTAAAACTGAAAATGAAGAAAACAAAAACAATTAAATAAATTTAAAAGTGTATTTAATAATTTTAATACAAATAAATCTATTAATAAACACAATTATCCTAGAATTGATCAGAATAACGATATGTAATTTTTCTAAATTTGATTTCGTTAATTTTATATTTCTTTAAAATGATATGAAATTGATGAATTTTTATTTTATTTTAAATTTTTGTTTTTTGTTATGATTTTTTTTTTTTTTAATTTTATTCCTTTATGGTTTCTTCAATTTAATTTATTTTTATTGTTTTTAAGATATATATTACGTACTTTTGTTATTTAGTTTTGTTTAGTTTAAAAAACAAAAAATAATAATAACTATTATTGTGATTATGATAGCATCTCTGCTCTTTAAGTTATTTACTTTTAATAAAAAAAAAAAAAAAAAAAGATAGGGATTGGTTTTATTTTTATATCCAAAAAAAAAGCAGACATATATATGTATGTATATATAATATAATAATATTGCGAGCCGGTATTTAAGATTTATCTAGCGGATTTTGGAGAATTTTTTTTTTTTTCGTTTAATTTTCCTAGAAATATAAATTTATATTGCAAATAAATGGCATTCAGTTTTGACTTAAAATTAATTCTATACAAAAAAATATAGAATTTCGTATATAGCTAGATACTATTTATATATGTGTATAGATCTATAAAGTACAAATGTCAGTAGTAAAAATATCAATGACTTCTGATTTATATAATTAAATATAAATAGTAGGCTCTTTATTTTAAAATAAAAATAAAACAAAAAAATAATAATAATTTTATATTGTTATGCCACACCTTTGTCCTAGGGTTATAAATTTCATAAAAAGTACAAGTACGAAAATAAAAACAAAAAAACAAAAGAAATAATAACTGTTACTAATATATACAATGTATACGACGCCGTATTCCATTTATTAATTTAATGATTCTGGGAACCTTTAAGCGTCTTTTATAAAATAGTATAAATTAAACTATGATGCCTACATTTCTAAAGTGCGATTGATAATGCGTTATATGTTGTTTGAAATAGGATACGCAATAAAATCAAGTTTTAAACACTTTAAGCAACACTGTCAACTCGTCACGCATATAGTTGAAAGCATATACTATATCTTTTCTATAACTTAACAGTGAGTAAAAGTAACATTCCTTCGGGTACATATATGATATATTATGTACCAAAAGGAATGTTACTCTTACTCACTATTAAGTTATAGAAAATATAGCAAGCCTATGGCACGCGTGCCCAAAGTGGCACGCAAACCAATTTTCATTGGCACATACATATACATTCTTTCATTTTTCATACATATGTACTAAACCAAATGCATTTTTAAATTTTCAATAAAATTTAACTCTATTCCATGTTTATAATATTTTAAAAAACGACACAAAGAATTTTCACAGATTTCCGGCGCTTTTATTTGAACGTTATATTATCTGTGTATGTAGGTGTACATATGTATACATTTTAAAATTCAAAGAACACTATGTTCAAAATATAAACCAAATTTGGTCAATTACGAAGTCTGGATTGATAGCATTTGATGATATTTTAAGTATTGTTTCCAAAATAATAAATTTGCCACAGCCCGAGCTTTGAATAAGAAGCAATTTCAGTTGTCAAATACAAGAAGTTGGTTTAAATCACCATGGATTGCTAATTTAAAATCACGTTCGCTGGCTTAGTCGTGGCTTTGTGTTACAACGTTTTGTAGAATGTTTTGATGAAATTATAATGTTTCTGAATGATAAGAAATCTGAATTTCCTCAACTTTTTGATAATGACTGGATCACAAAATTAATTTTTTATTAATTAAATTAAGAATATTTGCAACCATTTAAATGAATTAAATATTAAATTTCAAGACCGTGGAAAATCAATTGATGTTATGTACGCTATTATTAAAGGTTTTAAGGCCAAATTAGTAATATTCAAACGTGGCATTGACAACAATACCTACTTTTAAGTATTTTCCTTTGTTGAAAGATCATTTTCAAAAATTTTCATGGGAGCGTATGCAAATAATATAAATTTTATAGACGAGTTATAAATGGACATACAAGACAATTTTGTAAAGAGATTTCAAGATTTCAAATTATATGAACCGTTAATAATTAACTTTATTAAATATCCAGAGGCAAATACCGATTTGGAAATTATACTAAAATTGATCATTTAGAATGGTTAAAGTTAGCGAGAATTTAGAAATGCAGTTGGAAATAAAAATTTGTAGAATTGAGACATGAAATAGAAAATAATGAAAAAGAAAATAATAAAGGAAGAAGAATACAAAAATATGGACAATATGTTGAAGACATGGTGTTCGCTTTCAAAGACATTTAATGGGATGAAGAAATTATCTTTATATATTCATACAATTTTTTCATCAAGGTATAGGTGTGAAAGCTTATTTTCGATAATGAATCACATAAACTCTGATGTACGAAATAGACTTACCGACGGCGAGGTTTGTATTACATTAAAATTGTCAAACTATCATCCTGATATTATTTATTTTATATTTATTTATTTCAAGCTTAAATCAAGCAGTTACAAATAATATTTACTTAAATGTACGTTACAAATTTAACAAATTTACAAATTGATGCATTATCGAAAACTATTCAACAACAAAAACCTCATTAAAAATTATGTCAGCTAATTATAGAAATAAATGTATATATATTTTTTTTAATAAGGCACGCCCACATATGTATTTTCATTTTATCAAAATAATTTTTATTACACGCAGTCAAAAAAAGGTTCGCCAACCCTATGATATGTACTATTTGAAGTTAACTGTGAACTGAGGCAATATTATTGTTATCAAACATAAATTTATAGTTTAAATTTATTTATTTAAAAATATTAGCCTTCACTTGCATCTTACCAAATACATTATAAATAACGTTTATAATGCTGTTTATATATTATGTTTCCATCTTTTTCAAAAGTGGAGTATGTACAAAATAATTTGATTTTTATTCGATGATAATATCGATTCGAATTATATTTTTATCATTTAAAGACGCTATAAATACTCTGATTGAAGTTATTTATTCATGCATATGACACTGTAGATCTCCTTTGTTCACACAGTTAGTTAATACTCTTCATCAGAGTTTTACACCAATGTTATTAATTTAAATTGAAAAAAAGTATAATACCGGTTTGAGTTTTAGATATGAGTTCAACGATCTTCATAATTTGTTTTGTTTTTGTTTTTTTACCAGTGAATTAAAACTTGTAAGTTATATAAAGTGAAGTTGTTGAGGGATGATTTTATCAATATTTTATCGTTGACATTTCCATGTTTTTATTTTACTATATTTTAATTGCGTTCATTTGCACGTATATTGATGTAAAATTTACTTTTCGTTCGTTTTTTGATTAACCTGTACATTTTGCATAGGCACGCATACGCGTTATATGGAATTTCTAAATAAGTATCAATATCTTATTAGCGACTGATTATCAACCACTTTTTTAAATTTTGATTTAAAGGTTCTTTAGCACATTTCGATTTAAAGGTTCAATTTCAATTTAAAGGTCCTTCAACACATACTATCAATAAGGGAAGACTGATTGTATAAAATTATATAAATGGCTTAGTTTTCTTTTTAGATAAACCTTAGAAAAATATCTTTAACAAAAAACATTTGTAATGTAATGCTCATTTTATAGTAATTTGTCATGTATTAATTTTTGAGCAATTTTTGTAATCAAATGTTGAGTATCTAATATGATGCCATTCTCTTTTCCCTATAATATATATAATTTTAAATTCAATAAATAAAATATTTTTTATTAATTAATCACTTATATTTAATTTCTATCCTAAATCAAAAATAATTTCATTTATTTATTTGTGTAGTAAAATAAATACTAAGAAAATTTTCTCAATAACTTGCCTACAACCTTTTATATTCAGTTTATAGAAAAATTTTGTTTGGTTTTTCATATGCATATTAAAAATTTGAAATTGATTTTTAAAGCGAGTACAAAATATAAATTTTCATCTTTTATTTGAGTCCATCACTATTCAAAATACAGACAAAATGCTTGTTACTTATGAAAACAAAAAAAAAAAATTATTGAAATCACATAGAAAAATTTCACTTTAGAATAATTATTAAAATGTTAAAACTCAACTGATGCCAAACCTTAAAAAAAATATATTTTTCTTAACAATAGCTTGCACTTTTCTAATGCCCGTTTATATATATATGAATATGTATATATATATATATATGTATATATAGTATAAGAAGAATACATAAAAAAATTCAACCGCATAACCTAGTGCTTCTGGCATTTTATTTGGCATGTTAATAATGAGAAAATAAAATATTTCCTAGTTCTATATATGATTTAAAGTCAGTGGTGCAAACATTTTTTTTTTTTTTGTTTTGTTATTACATATTAGGTATATACTACTCAATATCAAAATAGTTAACGCAATAATATTTTTTTATATTATAATTTGCTGAAGAGAGCCTGGAATATACTATATATATTTTCTATTTACAATTCTAAGAATTGAGCTTACTCAAAATATTGTGTGTCTCTAATGTACCCCGTCATTTCAATTCTTTTTCTCTTCTTCTATTCCAACTATCATGGCTTCTGAATGTATATTTTTGTCTTTTTTTATGTTTTTGTCAGTTGTACTTAGATGGATCTGGAATTAATAAATATGGTACTGCCATTTGCCCTGAAGTTTGATTTATGCATTCTCTTATTTTAATTTGCTTCACTTCTCCTTGTTTTTTAATTTTTAATTATCTTGATTATCGATGGCATGAAATTTTCCATAGATTTCGACTATCTATACTATTTAATGTATTCAAGAATAATTCGTATTCATTGAATTTTATATAATATTTACTAACAGTTAAATAATTCATAATGCGTTAACATTTTGGTCGATTTTTATAACTCACAGATGTCCTACGTAACAATTTTCTTGCTATAAGGCTCTTGCACACTCTTATAACACTATTATAAGCACTCTTATAGAAGAATGTATTAGTGTTAATTTGTGTGCTCCGCAAATGTTGCGAAATGTTATAAATTATATGATGTTGCAAAATGTTATATGCAATGGAGCAATATTGCTGTAATATTGTATATATTATTAGTATACATTACATATTAGTGTATATGTTTTTATTATTCAAAAGCTACAGTAAGTTTATTAGTAACATTATAGGAATACAGTAATATAAGAACACTACTACTGCTATTCTAGCAATTCTATTCTTATAACAATACTGTAACTCTTGTTATAGGACTTTTAGACTTATAAAATTATTGCTATAGCAGTTGCTGAAAATCCCATTACAAGAAATCCCGCAATGGTTATACGAACATACTTATAGCAATATTAATCACACTATTCCCATAAAAACATCATTATAACATATTTAGTGTTTATCGGGAGTCATATAAGAGTCTTAAAACACTAATGTTGCTTTTATAACAATAAAATGTTACGTGGGGTATTAAATATTATCTATAAATAAGTTATAAAATCAATCAAATCTAAAATCAGGAATTGTATAGGTAGTCTAACACTACAAATACCTGCTAATGAGTTCAAGTAGTATTGTGATGAACGAAACAAGTCCTAAAACTTATTGCTAGTTAAATAAAGTTAAAAAATGTTAATGTAAATTTAAGCTTAATATGTTTAATACAACACTGGTCAGCAAATCTACACCAACTTAATTTATTTTTTTACCGATCGATATGATGTAGTAATTATGTTATCTGAATACTTAGCAAATGCCAAACGAATAGGAACTGTAATCGTTTGAATTGGATTGGCTTATATATGGGAATCATTTGTATGCATGGTGTCAAAACATGTTCTTTTAATTAGAATTAAGCCGACACTTTGAAATGTTTACCTACCATATTAAAATAAATAGGGTAGATTACACAAAGTAAATTGAATGTTATCATTATGAGTTTTCTTGAATTTTTATTTTTAAACAAAACCAAAAAATCTTAGTGGGATTTAGCAGTTGTATGGCAGCTACCCGAACCAGTACGAATTTTTGGAAAAGATTAAAAGACATATTTGTTTATTTTGAGAGAGAACCTCAACACCCATTTTTAGGTCTCCCAATGGCGTTGGTTTTTGAAATATTCTTGGAGAGTTATATATAGCAGTTATCTGAACCGGGATAGAAAGCAAAGCAAAAAAATGTTTTTTTTTTTAATTTTTTTTGCTTAGAACCTTATCATTGGTCTACAAAAACATGATTTCAATATATGAGTATCAAATATTAAAGCAAATATCTAATTAAAAACAAAACCAATTTCAACTTTATTCCTTGAGGCTTTCTACCGTTTACGATTATTCGACTATTTCTAAACAAATACCAATTAAATTTCATTATCCTATATCCTTTGACAATAAATAATTTATTCCTTGTTTTAACTATTTAATTAATTGTAATAATCCTTCTATTACAAAATATATTATGAAAAAATTTTTAATAGGCCAACACTTTTCCTGAAGAGTAGTATAGCTAGTGTAAAAATATACATACTTAATAAAAAAAAAATTATTCTATTATGTACCTATTATACATTATCATCGTATATGGGTTCATTTATTCAATTTACGCAATTATCTATACACATGGAATATTGTAGAAGTTTTTTTTTATTGAAGATTCAATAAAAAAAAATGATTTTTTTAATTCAGGACTAATAAAAAAATTATGTTAAGAAAAATAATTATAAAGTGCTAAAAATGTCAATTTCAGATCTGATTAAAAACAAAAATAAATTTATTCGTTTCTTACATTGGACATTAAAAATTAAAGTAGAGCTTGATTGCAATGTGATTTCAATTTGAAAGTTTAACAATGTACAGATTCATTTTAGATGGACCAAATTTTAATAAATCTAGAAATGACTTAATGAAAAATAGTCGTTGAAAATCTTAAATATTCCATCTAGAGATATTTATAACCGAATTAGATAGGAAATTGTTATTACGAAAAATAAGGTATATTTTGTTGGCCAACGTTGTATACTCAATATGTCCTTTTAATAGAAGTTCGCCAATTGTAAAATCTGCTTAAAATATTACTCTTATTCAATTTTTTTTTACTTCTTTTTCGGTCCAAGATTTGTTGGTTATATTATTGTCAAGTTATTAGATTGGTGCTAATTAAAATTTGAGCTGGATAACATTTCTTTTTTTCTAGATTGGTGTTGAAAAAATGTTAGAAATAAGATAAATTAAAACTGAGAATTAAAAACATTTTTTGCCGAAATTTCTTTAACCTTAGCTATAGTTTTTTATTTGAATTTTTTAAATTATTCCACATTTATATTTTAATAAAAATAACAAACTTAATAATAATAATAATAATTATGTCACGAAATCAAATTAATATATATTTTTTTTTTCTATGAGCAGTACAATACCACATCAACACAAATACACAAAATTCATATTGAAATTCTTTAAGCCAAGTTCATGATACTCGCAAAAGATCAAATCATCAAATTGCATTCTTGAAATACAAAAAAAAAATATAAGAAAAATTAAAATACAATTTTCTGGGTTTTTGAAATTAAAAATAATTACAAATTTGTAATTTAAAAACAAAAACAAAGAAAAAATATATAAAAATCTATGCATTTTCTATTATTGATAGAAAAATTCGCATATCTTTAATATCAGTAGTAGTATTATCAAAAGTCAAATATAATTGAGTATCTATCTTTTCAAATTATTATGTACGCGACTTTCTAATACACAATATAGGTAGGTATGTATTCAAAAAATTATTATAAAATATAGTTATAGACTTACAGTTTCAGTTAATTGCAATAAGTATAGCTGTATATTGAATTCTTTTTTTAGATCTAACAGTCAAATCAGTGATTCATATTTAAAAAAAATTAAAAAAATACTTTGTTGATTATCATTTTGGACCATGTAGATCCAGAGCCTAATATAAGAGCACCTTTTTTATAATATATTTATTTTTAGTATATTTTTGACACACTATAAAGTATGTTTGTTTTACCTCGAATTCTTGTACATTTGAAAATTTTCTTTATTAGTATATTCTAATTTTCTAATCTCTAATTATGCTAGCCTCACAAAATATACAAAAAATTTGTATGAACCAAAAAAAAACAAAAATGTATATGAACAGTACCCATGATATATCGAAAAGAAACAGAAATAAAAATAAAAGAGAAGGTGGATATAAAAGAAGCGCTATGTAGATACCGCATATGATCCGGTAAGTCCTCCGACTAATCATATGCATTAGTAGCAACTAAGGGTATCAAAAAGTGTATGCCTAAATACTCCTGCGTGAAAAAACAGGGCCCTAAAAACAATAAGAACAACAGTAAAACCAACCACAGCAACAACAAGAACAACATTCACAGAAACAACCTGAAAAAAACGAATCAAAAGCTGACGAAACAAAAATTAACTCCAGCTCCACCAACAAGTCGAACTTTACACGTTGAGATACTGGATCTCGGCAACGGCAAGCTAATATTAAAAGAAACATTAAATAATAGAAAAAAGATGATCCTGAAAAAATTCCCCGACTTCGAATCTGAAGAGCCGATAACAATTAAATAAATCAATGAGCATCCTGCAATGGAGCTACTTTGCTTTTTACCGACACCTAGAGGAGTTTTAACTTTTGGTAAGTACGACCCTAACATCTGTTGTTTTAAGGAAACAAAATTTGAAAAAGCGGAGATAGATCAAATCTCAAGCGAGGATCTCAAATCTCATAATTGCAGACATTATGGAATATAATAACTTCTCTCGAATGTTCTTTTATTTTAAAGGGACATTCCAATTGTCTAAATATTATTTGGAGCTTTGTAACATGTGATGTGAGAGGTAAAGATGATAGAAAATTTATTTTTATTTATGTTTAATTTTGTTTATTTTTAATGATGGCCGGGCAACACATTTTAGCTTTACTTACAACACCTAAGCCTATACCTCCATCGATCAGACATTAGGTACTGGTTCTCTCGCAAACCATTTTCAATGGGCTACTGATGAGGACTTACATAAGTGTTACTATCTCCTAATAATTTTCAAACTGCTGGGCCACAACGCACAAAATGAAACCAAAGAAAATTTGCGAATCGATCGGACAGGCGTGAAACAGTAACGAGTAAACCTGGAAACAGTAACGATTAGAGTAGAATTACTCAACTTTGAGCACATAGATATTACAGATAGATAGGCACGCTAACAATGGATTACTCAGGATATTTCTTGATCTGACTTTATGTCGACAATAACATTTTGCACATCGTCGAAGGCGGTCTAATCTAAAATACAGGCCATTAACGACAAACACCAAACACAATTCCATAACATCAATTATACATAACGGAATTCTGACCACAAACAAAAACAACTTGCAAATGCAACGATAGCAAATACACTTGCAAATACTTTTGTCCTGCATACAATATAAAATTCACAGACCAAGTACTTGACTACTTGACAAAGGATTGCACTCTGCAAAGGAAGCTTTCCCAATACTATACTGTATGAAATACTAAAGGAGCTGATAATAAACGGAAAGAAGATCTTGCTCAACCGATCATGTGGATTGGGGGCGCTTAGCCTTGGAAAAATTATACTTGGCAGTTATTTACTCGTAACATTGGGCAGCTTTTTTAAGTTAAAAAAAAATATTGGTGGCAAAAAAAATTTTTATGAAAAAATCATATTTAAGCTATATATAAAAATATATATAAATTTGGTACCAAAAATATTATATAAGGAAATTATATTTAATTAAAAAAAAATTATATGAAAAATGGTAATTTACCTGGATTTTTTACTAACTTTAACTTTTTTGCTAACTTTTAGAATATTCATTAAAACAAACAAACCAGGTCTCAGTTCAAATGCCAATATAGTAAATGTCAACAATGAACTTTTTATGATTCCTATCCCCATGTTTTCTTTATTATTTTATGTTTAGTCCATCTTCAGCTGACAATTTTATTATTATCGATTTATCCTTTGTTATAGAGATCTCTAATAGTTATTCTAAGATTGGTTATTATGAATTTCTAAGCCATTTTTTTTTTTTATCTATTTGACACAATTTCCTTGATGATTTTTCTAGCATTTTCCTCGCAGTGCAGAAAACTTTTTACTAGATGAGTCTTAAGTATAACCTTTATATAAAATATAAAGATAAAAATAGAATATTTACCTTAATATACCTAAATTTTATATAAAATAAAATCCTTAATTTTCGTCACGTGCGAACATTAGGGTTAATAATAAAATTTTCTTTAATATAAATTTTTCTTTTATATACAACTTAAAAAGAAAATAGATAGTACTTGTAGTTACTGAAATGACAATGTAATTACATTTTTTGCAACAAATAAATAGAATTAAATAACAGCAGAAAAAGATCGTAGATCAGATAGTAAATAAAGTTGGTTGTAATATTTATTCGATTTTCTTTTGAATTTTTTATTTCTTTTCTATTATTATTTTTATCTATTGAAACCTTCGTTAAGGTCAAGTTTATCATGATGTACTCATATCTATTGAATAATTTTCTAACCTTTATATTTTATTTTATATTTTTTTTTTTTTTTCAAATTAATACCCGTATATTTGTGTTCATACGACTATTACACAGCCTGATGATTAACTTACAGATATAAAGTATCCAATTACAAATTATACAAATCATTTTCTGGAATAGTCATAATAAAATTATTATAAATTAAACATAAAAAAAAATCAAAATCAAAATTAAAAAGAAATAAAAATCATACTATAATAAAAAATTTGAAAGAGATCAGTAAATAATAAGACTTGTATATATATAAATAATGAAACCTGTACATAATCGCATATTGAAAATCTCCGTATAGAAAAATTCTCCAATTATAAAAAAAAAAGTACATTCTTGTGTAAAACTGCGTTGGTATGGTGGTGGGAGAAAAACCTATTATATATTTAATAATTTGATCAAAATATGAGTTACAATGCATTTATTTCTGATTTGTTTGTTTTTTTTTAGAGTTAGAATCACTATAGAGTATTCTATATCGACTAAAGTATATCCTAAATAGAGAAGAATACGGTTGTATTATCTGGCATCCTGCTTCTCAGTTCATAGTAGTAGGAGCTTTTTTTTCAAGTTCAAATTTAATAATTATATCCTAATAAATTCAAGGTAATAAGATTTATAGTAAAAGGAATGTATGAATACAGAATGAATACTAAGTATAGCCTAATGTTTATGAAATTGAAAATTTATAAAAAAATTGTAGTTAAACAAACCGTCGCAACGCAATTATACTGTCGTACATCATAAAATCGAAAAAATGAACTAAAAATGCCTTCTTTATGCTTGATGCTCTATCGATCTGTGTATTCGGCATTATTTTATTTGTCATAGATGCAGAGATATTTCATTGCTACTTTGGCGTAAGCGACACTGAGATTGATACTTTTATTCTTATTTTGACTTAAATGCCAAATTTCTGGATATACGAAAAAAAGCGGTGTAAATAAACGTTTTCGAATTCGTGTTGTTGTTATGTGGAAAAACATATTTTTTTTAGTATTGTTATTGTAAAATAGTTGTATTTTTTAATCAATCAAGAATTAGTATGTGATACTTTATGACTGACTTATAAGTCACTATGTACCGTACTTTTAAAATATAAGTTTTGATAATAAATATTATAACAATTTGGAAAATTAGATTTAAGTTAAACATTCAGATTAAATTTTTAAAATTATTAACACTTTGTAGTATTTTATACTTAAATTGAAGTTGGGCTTTTAGTTTTATAGAATTTTTATTATGTTCTTAAAGCATGTTATTAACATTTTTCAAGTAAAAAATTAACTAAATATTTAAAAATTAAAAAACTAAAGTTATCTAATGTGCAAAATTAATTTTGTTGTATAGTTCATAATAAAACAAACTTTATATTTTGCTTAATAACACAAAGATTGAATTTCAAAACTATTTTGTTTTCTTATAAATTTAGCAGAAAATACCTATACTTTAAACACTATTAAACCAGTTATTTTGACGTATATATAATTTTTTTTGTCGTACTTGCATACAGGGTGAATGAAAACTGCATTCAATGGCGTACACCGTAAGATGGTTTTAAGTAAAAGGTCCTTAAAGTCCTAATTTTTTTTTCGAAAAAACTTTGTTTTTATACCTCTGAAAGATAGCTTATAAATCATACTACTACTAAACCTTAGCAAAAATAAATTTTTTTAGGCTCAATTTTGTTTTATTTCGTTTAAAATTTTAAACTCAATTTCCAAAAACTCGATTTTCTATCTTTTCGAAAAAAACTATGAAATTTATAAAATTTAAATAAAAATATAAAATAAAAATAAATATAATAATACGCTAATAATGTCCGTAAAACTTTCCACATCGGTACATAAAATCAAGTAGCAATAACACGAACCAAAAAATCCAAATTTTTCACCTCGGTAAAAATAGAATTATATATATATTATTCTGCATTTATCTGGATGTTTGTGAGTTCGACGGAACGCTCCAACACATACACAAATTGCATATATATACAAATTGCTTTGGTGCTTTATTTAACCCCTGTCTACCATGCTGAACCTTTGCAGGAAAAATTGATTGCATGAACTATATTTTTTTAATTTAATGTTAGTGTTCTTCGCAAATAATAAGGAAAAATAAAAAATAATAATAATATAAATAAAACAAACAATTTTTTTCATTTATAATAAGAAGGACTAATAGAAATTTTATCAATAGTTTAATATGGTATAATAACCAAAAGGCAAACAGCATTTAACACAAAAAAAAACATAATTCACTCAAAGGTTATTCTTATTACTTAAAATTATACACAATAATATACATGTGTATCAGCATATTTGTATTGTATAATATTATACATTATACTACTTTTTGTTTATACCTTTTATTTTTGTCATTATTGTGTGCGTAACTCACTTCACTCAAAAAACATTATTTTTGTTTTTTTTATTATTTGCTGTATTTGTATTCTGTATGTTCTGTATGCTCCATTCCAAAAATATTATTTTATTTTCAGTGTTAAGTGTTCGCTGTTCAGTTCACTGTTCAGGTTCACTGTTCAATCATTAGAACTTGATAGAAGTAGAGTAGGATAATAAACTCTACTTCTACGTCGGATAATAAGACATTGTTTTTTTTTAAATTGAAAATTATTGATGAAAATGTTTTTGTATTTTTTGTAAATTTTACCAATTTAGATACAAAATTTTGAATATTTTTTTAAAAATAACACAGTACCATAATAACAGTTTATTCATATAGCAAAATAAGATCCCTATACATTATACAAAAGACAAAATTTATATGAAAATAAGATCCCATTTTTAAATTTGCTCTCCCAAAGGCCACAATAACGCTAATACGGTATAATTTATACTAAATGGAACCCAACTAACGAATTATAACTAAATGGAAGTGAGTACGAGTATATCATACAAAAATACAAACATTTTATACAAATTTATTGGTATGGTCCTTCTTTTTCTGTGATATAAAAAAAAAAAGATTAGTGTTAGGCCAATATAAACATAAATAAAAATAAATAAAAAGTGATATAAACATAAGTACTGTAATTTCGGAATAAAGAATCTAATGAAAGAAAAAAAGAAACTAGGATTTATTTTGCTTCCGTCATTTATGACGGGTTACAAAGCTAGTAATAAAATATATTTCAATGAAATAAATAAAATGGTGAACAAAGGTAGAACATCAAAACAAATTTTAATCATTTCTTTGATTAAGTATCGAATCAAATTTGCTGTTATCTATCAGGAACAAGAACAAAATAAATAAAGTGGTGATTTTATAGTAAAACAATATAAAATATTAATATGAAGCTGTCCTTCGATTGACAAAGTTTATTGATGGTTAATTATTAATGATGGTTCACCTCTCAGAGAACAACTAAAGATATACAACCATATTCCGTTAGACCCATCTCGCGAGATCACGTGAAAATATTTCTGAAGAGATAGTTTTGCATTCGGTTAGAATCCAGATAATACCACAGACGGTAAATGTCAAAACAGTCTCGTGAGTAATTTCTGTTAGAGCTTTGATGAGACGCGATAGTCATTTTTTATCTCGTCAAAAATTGTAAATGATAGAGTATCTCGCCAAAGCATTTTGTGTTTTTCTATCAAAAAATTTAATTAAATAAATAAATTGAATGCATAAAATAGTTAAGTAAAGATTAATAAACAATTTTTCATTATTTTTCTTGCATTATTATTAAAATTATATTTCTATTTTAAAATAAAACCCATTTTTTATATTACTGTCTTACTACTGTTTATATGTACTAAACTAAAAAATATTTAAAACATAAATATATTTATTTTTATTTTTTATTTAAAAAATATCTTAAAACTAAACCCCATTAATACTTTCCAAAAATTTTATAAACCATATTTTGTTTATATACAAATAATTTTGGTTGACAGTAAAAAATGATCAGCACTACCAACAAGTAAAATGTTCTATCGCGCCGCTTACAGTGACTAACAGAAATGCATATTCAGCGAGACGAGACGAGATCAATTTTTTCTTCTCGTCAACGATGGGTCTAAATAAAAAATGGGTCATAATGAAGAAATGAATTGTGTTAAATTTAACTTAAATGACTATATTTAAATTTGAAATCAATTCTGAAATTTTGTAAAATAATTTTTTCAAATTAGTTAAATTACAAAAACAAACGAGACATTTACATTCCTTACTTTCCACATATTTTCCCACCTTTTTTTCATTAAATTTTTTTATTTTTTATTTATTGTGTCCACCTTATATTTTTTAATTATTATTTTTTAATTATTATTTTTATTTAAGTATTTATTTTTAATTAATATTCTCTATTCATCATTATTTTATTTTAAATCGGCACAATTTTCATCTAGGAATGTAATAGTCTAAAATTAGCAACATATTTCTTTTACTTATGTTGAAAATCATTGTAAAAAAAGTGTTAAGATTATGAAGATTCTATGATTATAAAATTCTAGAATATTATCTTTAAATAATTAATAAAACTTATTACTTACAATTATTATTTATTACTTAAAATTAATTTTAATTAATACTTAACAATTTATTAAAAACCTATAAAATGAAACGTGATAAAGAAATCATTGGCAATAACACCTATATTTAATGTCCATATTTTTTTTCATATTGTATAATTGACAATAATACAATGTTACAATATAAATAAAGTTTATTCAATTATTTTTTTTTATTTTGTAATTAAAATTTGATTATTTAAATTAAATTATTTATAGATTTATAAATTATTGATTAATTTTATTATTATGATTCAACAAAAAAAAAAATATTTATGGAAATATTTTAAAACAAATAAATATGATAATATAAGTAATGAATTTAAATTTTTTTTTAATTACATTTTTTAAAAATATATTTAACGAATAATATAATATAATTGAATAGAAAATTTGATAAAGCTATCCATGCAAACCTACAACTATCCTTTTTGGGAAAATGAAGTTTCAAGTTTCGACTTTTAATAGTAAATCTATTTATTTATTAATTATGTTTAACTCAAACACATTACAATTATTACTTCTTATTCTAAATTCGAATTTCATTTAAGGTTTTACATTGTTTTTATAATTTTAAATTAAATTATCACTTCAAAATATGATAAAAAATTTAGAAAATAAAATAAAGAAAGAAAATAAGAACAACTAAAACTAAAACAAGAACTATACTACCAAAACTACTAAATAATAAAAATAGCATATTAAAAAGAGTAGAAAAAAAAACTATGGTAATTGAAATAAAAGAATATTTCTCAGCTGGGGATCGGTCAGGGAAAAATTTATAAGGCATTGCAAATTAATGGGCGTAACGAATATTCTGGTTAATGGTTCTGATTTGCCGTAATTGGTTCTATGGAATGCAAGGTTAAAAATATTATTTGAATCGGGTACAGGGAATCGGGTACTGAAATTAAGGTGTAAGTCGAAATAGTGTTAAGAGTGTTGGAATCTATTAGACCATGAAAAACTTAAAAAATAAAGATATCCTATCAACTGCGGTTTTTCTTGTTTTTAAGGAATTTAATTGCAACAGCTTAAGGCGATGAATGGTAAAACTAATGGATTGGACCAATCTAAATGTGAGAAAACGAACCGTAGATTTTTTTTTTGAATTGCCTCAACTCTATTTTTATGAATAATGTAATACGGAGACCAGATGGGACTAGCATATTCCAAATCGGGACGGGTACGAGAGAGGTTTAAAAAGATTTAAGAATATATATGGATCATTAAGTTATTTTGACGATCTCTCAATGAATCCTAATATTATCATAATAAGCCCATTAACGGCTGTGGTGATGTAGGTGACAGATACCCTCCTAAAATTCACAATATATATACATTCTAATGAGTTCTAACATTGAATTTGCTTTATTTACAATAGCATTTAAGTGATGAACAAATGATAGTTTATCATCAAAAATTACCCTCAGGTCTTTGAATTGAGTTACACGTTTGATGACTTTGTTATCAAAAGTGTAATTAGAAATCGATGGGGTGTGGTGGCGAGTTAATATCATTATGAATTTGTCAATATAACAATAAAATTGTTAGCTTTACATCAGTTATGAAGGTATTTAGGTTTTCTTGAATTAGGGATGAGTCATTAATTTTTGTAATTTCTTTATAAAATTTCATATCATCCGCATAAATGATGACCTTAGTGCTCTTGATAACCGTAATTACATCATTTATGAAAATGATTAAGATTAGAGGTCCCAAATGGATGACCTAAAGAACGCAACAATTAGCGTAGTATCTAGTTGAAAGGTTTGATCAATTTAATAAGAAGTTGTGGAAACCTAGTTTGAGCAGCTTAATCAAAATAACACCATGTGGTAATAAATCTTGAATAAATAATTAATAAATCTCAAAATATACCTTGCTTAAATAAATCAAATACCTTGCCGTATAAATTACGTCAGTTTGTAGCCCGGGCCTCCTTTGAGCTTAGAAATGTAGAGCAAAATTCGGCTAAGTTTGTGACCATCCATCTATTTTTCATAAAACCATGTTGATTTGGAGCAAGTAATGCAGCATTTAATTAAAATCAAAGCTTTTATGACAACTAATATATACGAGTAACTTACAAAATATACCCATTTTTGAAATTGAACTTTGTAAGGACGGAACTTTGTAACTCTGAGAAAACGATATTATAAATGTTTTGATGATATGGAATTCAATGATGATTAAAAATTTATGACATTTAACAAAAAAATTAAAATATCAACAATGTAAAATACAAACAATGATACTCTGATAGCGGTTATGTCATCTGACTGAAAATTAGAAAGTCAGGGGTTCGAATTTCCATCACGGTATGAATGTTTAATAGATTTTTTTCTATCTACAAAAATTTGTTGATAGTATAATATGGTAATAACTTAAAATAAAATGGAACTATTATATTTAAGAAGTCTTAGACATTGATAGTACAGTTAGTTGTAATTGTTTGTAGTAGGAATTAGTTGATAATATCAGAATATTTTGTTAAACAAGTACTCAAATTTAATTTTTTCACTTTAATGTAATAAATCATCCTGAATAATAAATTGCGAAGAATAAAGAGATAAATCCTGTTAATAAAACAATACCGACCAAGGAAACCAATCACTAGTTGTGGATAGCTACTAAAAAAAATGTATACATCTAGCTTTACACAGCATTTATACTTAAATACGTACCAAATGTTTATGGAAAGCCTTTGAAATAATTATGACATTGATATTGAGTGTAAGTCTTCTAATAGACCAAAGTCGTATATAGACTAATTCCTTTACTGCTGATGATATCTAAATATATTTGAAAAATTGTTCCTGAAAAGAGTTCAACCTATTATACAAAATAGCAAGATGATACCAAATCACTAATTTAACTTCTGAAAAAATCACTCAATAATAAAACAAATTCAGTGCATTAATAATACTATATAGAGTAAGCACTAAAAGTAAACCCAATATATGCTCGTCAATATTTCTAGGTGCCAAACAAGCTTTAAAAAAGTAGCACGAAATCCAAAAATATAAGTTGCGAACCATATATTGGATTAACCCGGTCAAATAGTATTCAAAAATAAAAAAAGGGATCAGTACTCGTTCTTAAGAGATATTAGAGCTGCTGTATTACTTGCAAGGTAGTATACTAGATTCAATTTCGTACCTACTATACAAATGTGGCATTCCCTATAAGTAAAAAGTAGACAAAAATAATATAGAAGCTATAATTAAGGTATAAAGAACCAATGATGAAATATTCAAGTGGTGTGAAAAATGGAAAATAAAGTTAAATGTCGCAAAATTTAGACATAAATATTCATTTACTGACACTGCAAAATACTTTAACATCAACAAAAAAAATGTCGTCGGATGATCTAACCTAGCGTATGTATTTATTGTACAAAAAGATAACTCTACCTGAGTTAGTGACAATATAAAAAAAATTAAAAAAAAACATTAGCTTAAATAACTGTTATACCAATCACAAGTGAACTCATTCCGAACCGAATTTACGATAAATTACAATACTTTATAAAATTGTATTAAAGTAATTAAAAAAAACTACATTTTTGAATTACTAAAATCTTGATAGAACAATTGATATGTTGTTTATCGTTAATTAAAATCAAAGGGTTAAAGTTTCGTAAATATTATTTTGCTACAAAAAAAGAAATGCGGAAACTTCAAATAAATTAAAATTTTATTTCCAATTAAATTAACCAGAATTATAGATTAGAATTTTTTTTAAACCACAAAACAGAAGCCATATTAATTATACAAAAGAAAAATTTATTTGTTTTTCATTTGTTAAAAAAAAAAAAACAAAATTCAATCCTTTTGTTTTGCAGTCATTTTTTCCGATACCACAACATCTTTATACTTACTTAATTCTAAGTACAGAACATTATTTAATTATTTTCTAACACTTTTTAAGTGATTAATAAAGAATTTTCTTTGGTTTAAAATTAATATCAAAATAATCAAAATAATAAATTTATTTATTTTATATTATTCAACATGATCATTATTATCTTGATCTTCATTATCATCATCTTTATTTTGAGAACACAAAAAAAATAATGATGAATCTTTAAGAATATTATTTTCTTCCCATTTCAAATTAATGATCATTGAACTGTCATTAATACAATAACAAATTAACATTCAATCAATTTATTTAATATAGGTATTCTGAAATATACAGAGTGTACTACCATTATCGCTATTATTTTATTTTATAGGGACGGTAAATTGATTTGAATTGAGTAATAATTTGTTTCGGAATGTTACTTAAACGGTTTATTATTTTAAACATAAGATACTTTTACTGCACCAATTAAATTGCAATAAAATAGGTAGGTAGACTGATAGAAGTGGCCATTCCAGTTGCTCCTGGAAAACCAATTAACACTTAATTGTGTCCTTTTGATACCACGATTCGAGTGACATATTTGTTGTTATTGCTTGTTAAAGGGGATAATGCTGTCATTTTTATTCTCTCCATGGACTCAGTACTAGAGCCACCCTGTGCGATTGAGAAGGTTTTTTAGATCTCCGATTTTGTTATATGCAAAAAAATACTTACCCAATTATTTAAACAAAAAAAACAATAATAACAAAAAATGGGGAAACATAAATAGTTTAGGCGGAGGAATTATTTAGTTGCTATACTGCTTGTTCATTTTAATTATATATTATTTCAAAGATTAAATTGAGCTTCCACTCATGGTTAACTATCAAGCAAAGTACAATCAATTTTTAGTTATTTTCTTATTATTTTTCTCTCGTTTCATATGACCGCAAGATTATAAGTTCTTGCTCAGAATTCAATTTTGTTTACGTAATATAAAGTCAGTTTTATACAAAATGGGCAATATGACATTTTTTTAATTTCTAAAATTCAATAGGTATAATTCGGTATTAAGTAGAAGGGTAACACCGTAATCGCAGAAATTGCGAGAAGAGATATATGTTAAATGAGGCCAATAAGTTATATAAAACCTTCTTAGTGCATAACTAATCAAAACTGACTCCAGCTTCTATATAATTTGTTTTGAATAATTGAATATATTCATTTGAGTCTGAGTCTAAGACTTCAGAATTTACTGTAAAACTTAATTCAATTAATTTACATTTAATTTTTCAAAGATCATATCTTATACTAATTAATTCGCACAACTGAAATATACATAGCTTGTTTTTAAATTCTACATTTTTTTGTCTCTAATCTTGCAATTCCATGGATGGTGATGGAAATGGGATAAACCTCAAATTAGTGTATAATGAAGGTATTATAATTTAAATGAAATAACTTTGGAACAAAAAAAGATTTGCAAAGAATTAACACTAAAGCTTAAATGTATTGACTCAAGACATGTACATATAAGATTATACATTCAACAAAGAATAAATGAAGGCCATCCTGGTAAGTACGAATGAAAATGTTAGCAAGAAATTATATTTATTGGCCAAACATTGATAGTCAAATTGAAAGCTTTGCAAAAAAATCTAATAGATGCGCTTCAATGGAAAAAATACCAGGAAAGACAAACCTACAATTATGGCCAAATGAAGTCAAACCATGGACATATATTTTACAGGACCATATATTTTACAGGACCAATTGATGGATTATTATATTTACTATATTTATCGATTCATACAAGTGGCCTGTATTTATCGAAATAAGCAGAATAGCATCAAAGTCAACTGTTCAACCAAACCAAATATTCTTTCAGTATAGAATGCCAGAAACAATTGTGTATGACAATGGGATCAAATTTAGATCAATGAATTTTAAAAAGTACTGTATGAAGTCACCAGCAGTTTTTTTTTTTTATTTTACAGAAATAAACCGTTACCGCAATTAAACAACAAAACACCAGCCGAATTAATGTTGAACATAAAATTAAGATTACCACTGGACTTAATTAAATAACCAGTTAAAACATCAAAACAAGACGTAAATAGAAAAAATGAAACGGCAATATGATAAAAAGCATACCTAAAACGTCTGGATCAATGGCAAGATAGTTAAACAAAAAAGTAAGGTAATTTATAAAATTTCCACAAACATACGCAAATCACAAAGCAAATTAAAAATGATTTTTCAGCAAATGAGACAAATTTTTTGGATTAACAATATTCCATTACAAAACTAAAAAAACAAACATAAATGAAGAATCAAATAAAACAACACTATATCGGCAGCAACAACCACTAACAAAATCATCACGAAAAACCAAACCAAGAAAAAGCTTCACCATAAGTCCACTTCAAAAACATTTGAAAAGGAGACAATAGTTATTTTCATACGGTTCAAAGTCCAGGTTTTACTCAAAAGAATAATGTAGGTTAATGATATGGATAATTTGTTTAAGTTGGCAAACCTGTTAATTGAGTTATCAAAAGGCGTTTTCGTTTTTTAGTTCAGAGCATAGATCTGAGCGCGCTCTGACTCAAATGAGCTCAGATTTAATAAAAAAACACGATTTCAGTTAACTGTCATTTTTATTTTGTTTTATTTTTATTTTTAAATTGTCAATAATCGAATTTAAGCTTTAAATTTGGAAATTTACAAAAGTTTAAGATTTACAAACAAAATGTTTCAGTTTGTAACAGTTATAAGAGAAGCTTTTAATTTGTTTTTCGATGAAAGTTATTTAGAAGATGACATATCTGAAAGTAATGAGGATGTGCGAATAAAAAAAATCAGGATTATAAAAATTTCTATTGAAAAACTACACAAGCGCCAATCGTGATAAATATAACTATTAAATATTTAAGACCCGTATATAAGAACCAGATAAATATCTAGGCTTTTGAGTTGTTATTGTAATTTCATATTAAAGTATTGACTTAGACAGTGAACCGGATTAAAAGAAGAAAGCTAATTACAACAATTTAATTTAAAAAAAAAGAAGATGTTCATATATAGTAATCATTTCATTTCATACTTTATAACTCGCAGTTATAGATTTACATCCATTTTACAGTTGGTACATTATTAATTCACAGACTGAATTACTAAAGATGTATTGAAGTAATTTTAAAATAGAAATGAATGCATCAATAAATAAGTAAAATAAGAACAACAAAATATAATTAAAAAAGTGTTAAAAACTTATAGTTGAATACACAACAAAAACCTATTTGCTCAACTTAAATGTCTTATTTTATAGAATCGATAATTTTGTTATAAAATTTATTCAAAGACATTATGATAAAGCACAAAACACTCCGGAAAATGGTTTAATATCGCATATATTCTACCACAATGAGGAGTACATCAAAAAGACCTTGCTCACGGGCTTCATAGCTCCAGAGCATTTTATCTATTTGGATAAAAACGGTTATATTCAAAACCGTAATCATGTCCCTCTATTATACCATTATAATAGACGGGCTACATGTAAAGCTATTGATTATAACCCGCGCAATATTAACGGAGAGAATTTAAAATTTGAAATGTCCATACCAGATAAGGACAAATTAATTAAAGCAAACTATTGGTGGTTGGAAAACTCTAATTATAATTAGCACATAGTATAACATACATTATTTTTTTAATTAGGTTAAGCAGTTTTAGTTAGATTAAGATAGACTAAGTTAGGCTAGGTTTTTAATAAATATAAATATTGGTTTTTACCTCCTACTTTTCCAATAATATAATTCATAAAATAATTCATAATTCATAAAATTTTGCGTAAAACTAACATAAAAACGGTAAAATTGTTTAGATGTTAATAAAATTAGAAATAAGTAGCTGTTTTTGTAAATTTTTGTAGGCTAGACTAGTGTAAGAATGTAAAAATAGTGGGAAAAAATAAAATTTATATTAAAAAAAAAAAAAAAAAAAAAAATGTCTTATTTTATGAAAAATATTTACGGGTGGTGAAACACACAGTATAAATTATATTTTTACATTAAATATATTATGTGCTCCTAAGCAAGCTTCTAACAACAAAAAAAAAACAAAAAATATTTCAACGAACGATAAACAGTATGATTATGGTATTAACCATTAATATCAGGAAATCAAAGTTTTCATCTGATTATAGTTGATGACTAACTAAGATACTTAACCACAAAAATATGACTTCATGATTATTATTTAAAAGAATAAAAACAAAAAAAAAATAAAATAAACTAACAGAAAAAGGTGTCCATTATTTCCAATGAAAGTATTTATAAAAAAAATTATTTTTTTTTTCATTATTATTTTTTTTTGTTTTTTTACAAAACATAAAAAACTGAGGATTCATTACTCAATAGTATTATATTTGTGCAACATTTAAACAACATTTGTTTTGTATTGAATACCAGTTTTAGAAATTAGGTTTACATTGTAAGTTTATCAGTCTATCATTTTGTAAATGGTAAATTTCTAAAAATATTAATGTGAAGTAATACACTTGAAGTATATGGTAAGTATATTGATGGAACACCATAATCAGGAACATAAATAATATTAAAAAATAATAAATAAAAAGAAAAGAGCTACTTCATCACTAGCTAGCATTACATCCATATATATATATATATATATATACATCTATACATGTAGGCATAATATTTTAAAATATAATTGCATGACTAAATTGATCAATGTCAGTTAAAATTAGAAATCGTTTGTCATCTTACTGTTTGCTAACAACAATATTTTAAAAGCAAAAAAAAAAAAGCAAAACACCAAAAAAATAAATGAAAATCCTTGAAAAAATTATTTTTTGATTTTTCTTTCTTTTTTTATTCCTGACTTTTTATTTTGCAAAGTTCTATATATAGAATTTAGTTTTAATATTCTACTCTATATTGAAATATTATATTTTAATCCCTGGAGCTGCTGTTTTTTTTTTTTTTTTATTATTTTAGATTACTCTCTTATTTTTATTAAAAAACTTTAAAATCATAAATTTTCATTGAAGCTGTAAAGGATATTAAAAAAATACAATATTGATAAAGTATTTTATACAACAAAGCATTGATTGTGTGTTTTTTTTTATATTTTAGTTCAAAACGAAAGCGTTTAAAGACAGGCTGGAAGACCTAAATAATCATGTAATGTATATAAATAGATTAAAATATGCTCTGGAATATAGAAAATTTTGCATAGGTACATTGAAGAGCTTAGCATGTTTATAGTTTTTTTTGAACAGTTATGAGAAATATTTATAAATAAACTACTTTTCATCTAAAGATTTACGTAAATTAGGTATTGATAAAATATTGAATGCGATTCACGATTAAGTAAAAGCATTATTATTCACATTTATGAGCGAGTACCTATTTCAAAAACTACTATAAATATTATTTTAAAGTAATACTTAATACATAGCATTATTGTGATTTACATTATAAATTGTCTAGTTTGTGCATGCGTTAACATTTATGCATCATTATTTTGATCACAATGTATTACAATTTTGAATGAAGTCAGTTGCTTTGGTTAAAATATTAATAAATAATAATGAATTCAGTTCAGTTTTTTCTATTAAATAAATTGAATCTTCATATAATTATTTTAATCTATTATGTATGCTAAATTTATGTTTTGTAATCTATCAATGAAATTTATCTCGTCAGATTCTACATATAAGCTTGTTGATTTTTTTTGCTTCTTGTTGTTTTCTTTATTTGAGTTGTTTCGATTTTTTTTTTTGTTTTTTGCTACATTAATTAATTTTGACTTTGTATATTATCAAATATAATGGAATATAGTAAATTTAGAATTATTCTTTAACATATTAATATCTGGCAGATACTTGTCTTCTCAATTTTGAAATATTTTTTTTTGTTTTTGTTTATTGATGAATAATAAAGGCCAGGAAGTGTTTAGTGTTTATGAAAACTAAAATAAAAATGAAAGGAATTAATCAAAGATACGCAATATTAATTTATTTTATAAAAAAAAGTATACATAGTAAATACATCCATATATGTATATACATAGTAAAAAAATAGTTATACTTAATATCTATAGGATAATTCGTATATAGTTTTCTTTGTAGTTTCAGTGAACCTGAAACGATCTCTTAACCTACTAACTATGAAAAGGTGTGACATTAGCACTATGGTAGGGGTCATTACGGGTCATTGTCTGATTGGTAAACGTGCCAGAAGACTAAAACTCCCCTCAAACTGCAGAACGTGTAGAGAAGTGGAGGAGGATGAAACTGTCCAACACCTACTCTGTTGCTGCCCTGGTCTCTACCATAAAAGGAAAACCCATTTAGGAGCCTTCTTTCTGGACTCGCTGGGTGATCTTGAAAACACTGGTATAAAAACATTCGCCGCTTTGTTAAAAGTTCAAATTGGTTCAACGAGTAGGGTACTACGCGAGGAAAGTTTCCATGGTATCACAATGGACCTCACCGGTCTAAGTGTGTCGACGTACTGTCGGCACCCACTACTACCTACTTACCTTCTTTATAGTTTTTGAATAACAACACTCGTATTCTATGTTTATGTGTATCCTTATATTCTAGGTTCTTAAATTTTACAATGATGTTATCTGGTTTACCTAATCTTTTTGCTGTGTGTTTCGCTGTAAAAATTTCTTTGTATTATTTATCATCTAGCTCTATACCAGTTTCTTTAGTTATTGTTTTCACAACCGATATTGAATACTGGCTAAATTCATTAGGAACACTACCAACTGTTTTACTCTGTTTTTAATTAGTTCAGATTTTAATGTTTTAGTCTCAATCCTTAAGTTGATGTTTTCGTTTAACAAGGAATCAATTTTCTCTTTGATATCTCTAAACTCATTTTGCAGGGTTTTAAATGCTTCTCTTTGAGCAGATTGATTTTATGAAATATTTTCCAATTTTTACGTTATTGTTATAGTTTCGGCTTGATTACTGTTAGAAGTATTATTAAAATGATCCTTTGTAGAACTTGATGACGCTATATTTAGAGTCTTTGAGTTTTGCATGGATTACAAAACCAAATTCTCTCATGGTTAGTTGTAAATTACTTAAAATCTTCAATGTCAAGCTTACAGCTTGCTCCACGGAATTATCTTTTATATGGACAATCATTATTTTTACGTCGGTTAATTTTTTTGTTTCACAAATTATAATTTTACATCAAAT
Source organism: Argyra leucocephala (assembly GCA_963942445.1). Taxonomy (NCBI): domain Eukaryota; kingdom Metazoa; phylum Arthropoda; class Insecta; order Diptera; family Dolichopodidae; genus Argyra; species Argyra leucocephala. The sequence goes on from OZ012678.1 coordinate 158,545,911, forward strand.
CGTCAATACTCCATTCACTTATTTGCTTTTTTTCGTAAATAAATATAATTTAATTTATAACTGTAAATAATGTAAGACCCTATTCCATTTGGTGGATGGACTGAAACGCAAAAAATAACATAATTTTGAAAAAATTTTAATTGCCAAAATAAAACTTTTGTCTAACAAACAATCTATTGCCATTTATGGCATCTGAAACATCTTTCCGTCAATATAAATACATTCAACAATTGAATATTTGATGCTATTCGAAGCTACTATAATAATTTGACATTAATATGAAAACTATACAATTTTTCTTATACGTACTTGATATTACAAAAATTAATTAAATTTAAATTAAGTTAAAACCGCTTTCAACTAAATGGAAAATTTTAACCATAATTAATAACATGTCGTAGGTTTGGGGCTTATTTCGAACAAGCTCCAACGACCAGAATGTTGGGAAAACTAGTTTAAAGTTTAATTACTCAAAAACTGCTTTATAGATTGTTATGTATTATGCTCGTGTAAACATTGTTATATATTATGCTTGTGTAAACGTACCCTAATACTTAATATTGACGTAGTTGTTCATAGATTTTAATATTGGCCTCGGTAGGCAATTAGTTATAGCAGTCGAGTGTAGTATTGTAACGATTGGGAGCAGGAGCACAGGTTCAAACCCCGTGAGAACTGAAAAAATTTGCAAATGGTGAAAATTACTGAAAATGTAATTTTCATTACAACCACATCTGTTCAAATATCATTTAATAATTAATAAAGATATAATATAATTAATAAAAAAAATAATATAATATACAAAAATATATACCAAATATAATTAATATAATTTAATAAAAAGGCCCAATAAAGTTGGCCTGCAGATTCATCTGTAGGATTAACAGTTAAAATAAATAAATAATATATTTTCGGTATTAAATTAAAATATAGTTTTTTATTAATTTTAAATTTTAGGGATTGAACTTAATTCTGATGAAATGATTTTTCACCATTGGTTAAATACCTCATAAATACTAGAAAACATATTTTAGAACAAATGTGAACCAACGATGTGTATTTTAAACTTAAATCCAAAATAATAATGTATTTCATGGATTGGCGAAAAATATATTCGTACCTGGATATTAATATTTAAATATAGTTAAAGAATTTGCATTATTCTTTTTTGTTTTTTTTTTTGTTGTTCTTGAAATATCCCTTCAAAATTTTCACATTAATAGTACATATCCATCCATCCCCTTTCATCCATTCAAACATTCATCAATCCATCAATGTGCTTATTTCAATACATATATGGAACACATTGATTGAATGATTAGAATTTTTGTTTTTGTAATAATGATGTAGTGTTCTTGCGATGATTTTATTTAGCAACAAATTATGAGCTTAATAAGTTTTACTTTGTTAGAATCGTTTTACATTGATGTTTAAAAATATGTATAATTACTTAATTATAAATGGCTAGACATTATTCGAATATTTTCACCACAACGAAACCCTAAGAGTTATATTTTTATTATTTTTGTTTTTTTAATTTTTATTTATTTTTATTAGAGTCACCATTACTCTATGAATCTCACAAACCTTTATTTTTGTACTTATATAATATGGATATGATACCCGTATTATACACTATAGTATACAGGTAGTTTTTCTTTTGACTAATGTTTATTTAGAATTATTTCTTTTAATCACACTGTCTATTATGACGTAAAATTATTAAAAATTTTACACACGTTTCTAAAATAAAATACACGCACACAAACTAATACACATAGTAGGTAATAATATTATTGTAGAGTACATAATATGATAATGGTAGTAGGAAAAATTATTTTATTTTAATAATGATTAATTGTTAATATGCTTGGAAATGACATAATAATAAATTTTTACTCATTTGATTATGTTGTTTAAAATTATTTTAAATTTGGTATAGGAATAAAAAATAAACAAAAAAAAATAACAAAGAAATACCTATACAAATTAGTAATTTTTGTTTGTTTTTTTTTAATTCTGAACTTATTGGTAAACAAAATAGAATAGTTTTTCTAGATTTTCCTAAAAAATAACAAAAATATGTTTGTTTTGTTTTTGTTTTATAATATAAAAGAAGTTGACTAAAGTGACAGAATATTAATTAATAATTATTAAATTTAATGTTTTTTTTGTTAATTATTATAAATTAGTTAGTAACTATTATTATGATTTTTAAATTGAAAAAATTTCTGTAGTTTAAGAATTTTTTGAATAAAACCGAGTTTTTGCTTATTTTTTTTTCTTTAAATTGAAATCTGTTTTCTTAAAACAAACTAACAAATAAATTTAATTCAAAAAATATTTTTTTTTTAAATTAAATAATTTACTAAATACAATTAACATAAAACCATAAAAAAATCAATCATTTCATAAAAATCACTCACTTTTATTTGATTTTTCTCATCCAATATAAACATTATTTTTCTCATTTTCAGCTTTAAGCAAAACAATTACAATGGTTCAAAATACTCTCGAATAGAAGATCCAGACATTATTCTATCTTCTGTACATAAATAATTCCATTGCATCTGGCCATAGCTTAGATACTCCTAATGATAATATTGACTTAAAAGCATTTCCTGCTTCAGTACTACCATAAAAATCAATGTACCAGTTTAAAGGGTTTCGTTCGTTTAAGTCATCTAACAAAGTTTTGATTGAACCTTTTTAACCACTTTTATGCCAATTTTTTTATTTAGTCTTTTATGAAAAGTATCCTGAGGGGCATTAATAATGTTTCACAATACTTTGTTTTGGAACGTTTGGATAGTTTGAATATGTAGTTATTTAGCACAACTCCATATTTGAATACCGTTGCCCGTTTGCCCAAACTGATTTTAATATTTGATTATAGATCAAAATTTTGTTGTACGTCCAAAGCGAAGATGTTCGTCCAATTAGCCAATACAAATGTTTGTAATTCAGATCCAGTTCTAGTTTTTTTTTTCTTGACATATTCTTTCCATCTAAACTTTACTTCAAGCGTCACACCAAGATATTTTGCAGAATTTTGATATGATAGAACGACTTTGTTTATTCTTACTGGAATTGTACTCAATTTTTTTATTCATAAAGTTAACTTGCGTCAATTATGTTCAATTTAATTATCCACCTTTTACACCAAATGTACATTTTGTTTTGTTGTCTAACGTTCTTATAGTAATAGAAAAACCTTGTATAATGGGGAATTGTCAATAATATAATATTTTTTCGTCAACTCGCAAATATAGGAAAAAATATTTTTTTTATTGGGTTTGTGAGCTAATCCACAAGCCGACATCCATTAATAAAAATCCATTAAATTTTTGACAAGATTAATCCTGAAAAAGGGATATATTCTCTTTTTTGTATCGAGCAACCGCTAATCATAAAAATGATTTAGGTAAGTATTGAATAAAAATATATTTTACCTAAATATATAAAATTAATACGAAAATATTTATATTTTACTTAATGCATTAAAAAAGATGGGGGCTGGGATTTTAGTTGGCTAGACTTCGATACCCTCCCGATGATAAGCCAGATATTCGATAAGTAAATTAATCGAAAATAAGCACTATAACATAAAAATATGTATAGTAAAAAACTTGCAGTCCCGTAGATAATAAAGTGAAATGAATAAAATGAATAAAAGTAATAACAAGAATCGTTTTTTTATATTTTTTTTTGTGGCAAAAATCATTATGGATTTAGTTTTTTGTAAATATTAACTAACCATTTTATATTTTTTAATTTTTTGACTTTTTTCTATTTTTAAGGCATGAATTTTGAATATTTCTTAAATAAAATATATTTTTTGAGATATATTATTTACTACATATATTTACTACGAATGAAGCGTTAGGGGCAGAAAAACAGATATAAGACATAGCTAGAATATTTTTTTAAACTGTTTATGAAATTCAATTCCAAAGCATAATCGGTGAATTATATTAGAATTTCTTTAAATATTATTAAAATATGGAATTAAGTAACCAGCTAAATTATTCAGCATAATATTATAAAAACTTTCAATCACTAGGTCAATTTGGTTTAATATTCCACATTTATTTTAATGAGTAAACAAAAAAGAAAATAATATTTTCTAAGATAATTTATTTTCTTTTGTTATTATTCATTTTTACTTTAAATTTATTCAATAGTTAACAAGTCAAGAAAGTTACTTCAACCTTAAAAATTACAATTCCGAAGATTTTCAAGGACTCTTCATCCACAGGTCTTTGTTTTCAAAAAAAAATTCTTATCGAGAACAAAACAAAATAATTATTTTCTTCTGCCTTAAAATTTTAATTAAAAAAAACAATTCATAATTTAAGAGAGAAGAAGGACTGCAACGATATCCTGTTTCCTTATACTAAAATCCTATAAAAATTATAATTTTTTTTTTCTAAAATAATTCTAATGGTTTTTTATGTACAGGATGTGTTGAAATATTTACCGGAGTTAATTGCATATCTGCTTACTCTACTAGTAATCACAACCAATTCAGCAAATTATACCATGTTAAAAGATGGTTGATTCCATTTATAATGTTGTTATTTTTTTTTTATATTCTACAGACCATATGAACTGTTTAATATGTTTTAAAAATAACCTCGAATCCCTCAATCAATTGCTGCGGATTCGTAAATTATGAATTTTTTTTTTTATACAAAGGCTCATGGAAATCTTCAAAAGACACAATGGGCTTGACATTGCGTGTGGTATTCTTAACCACCCTTCTTATATTGTGATCTAGACTTATAAGACTAATGAACAATTTTTTCTTGGGTTTATTTTAATTTTGAATGTAGACTACATACAGCAATGTCTATCTAACTTTTCCGCCTTTGACACATTATTTCTGTACTATTTCAAATAGTTTTACTTTTTTCAGTAGTCTGGCTATATTTCTATTGTCCAGGAGCACATTTACGAGGTGATAAAATAAAAAAAAATAATTTTGGTGATGTCGTATGAATGTGAGGTAAGCATCGCAGTTGAATTACCCCGGGGAGATAAAATTCGTTTGTTCTGCTGGCCAACAATTAGTGCAAATGACACCTTTTTTTCTTTTTAAGTTAAGCCAAATACTATAGGTTTCAAACGATACCTTTATAAACTAATGTATAGCAAGATACACAATAATGTATGAAAAGAAGAGTAGACCAAATAAACACATTGTGATAATAATAATTACTGAAATTGAAGTATATTGTTTCAGAATTACATTTGAACTATACCGAAACTCTATACTGCCAAAAGAAGTGAAAAGGATAAATATTAAGATAAATTAACTATGAATCAGCTGGTCAGTGAGTGGTTGTAAGACTGTTGAGCAAAAATAACTCAAAAAAATAAAAACTAAAGACAACACGCAAAGTTAAGACAACATGCAATGATGACTAAATCATATTTTAATTTTTTTGTTATAAAATAAATTAAAAAATAAGAGGAGGTTTAGGAGATCTAGTAGCTTTCATGAAAGATCTTGCAGCAGGTGATATTTCCGCTGCAATTTCAAAAACAGCCGTAGCTCCAATTGAACGTGTTCCTTCCTTTAACAAATACAAACATTTCAAAACAAATTTCAAAAGACCAACAATATAAAGGCATGGTAGATTATTTTGGTCAAATTCCAAAGGAGCAAGGTGTTATGGCATACTGGCGTGTTAATTTAGCAAATGTTATTCGTTACTTTCCAACTCAAGCCTTAAACTTTGCATTCCAGCATAAATATAAGCAAACCTTCTTAGGAGGAGTAGATAAAAACACACAATTTTCCCGCTATTTTGTTGGTAACTTAGCATCTGGTGGCGCCGCTGGAGCAAACTTCATTATGCTTTGTTTATCCCTCTTGTATTTTGCCTGTACAAGATTGGCCGCTCTGATATTAGCAAAAATGATGCTGAACGTGAATTCAGTGGTCTTGAAAACGGCTTAGGCAAAATTTTCAAAACAGATGATATTGGCCGGTTATATCGTGGTTTCGGTGTCAGTTCAAGGTATTATTATTTATCGTGCTGCATATTTTGGTTTCTATGACACAGCCCGTGGTATGCTTATTGATCCTAAAAATACACCAATTTATATCAAAACGTTACAGCAGTTGCTGGTATTGTATCATATCCATTCGATACAGTACGTTGGCGTATGATGATGCAATCTGGTACATTACATTGTTAGGCCACTATTTCCAAACAAGAGGTACCCTATCAGCCTTCTTAATGGGTGCTTTCACAAACGTTCTACGTGGTACAGACGGAGCCTTATTTGTACGTGACCTTTACGATGAAATTAAGAAAGTACTATAATTTACTAAAATAAAGTAAAATCAATTGATGACGTTTAAGTACTACTTATAATATGAACACAAATGAATCAAAATATTCATCACATATTTTACCACTCACATTTGAATATATCATCAATGCAGAACTATGATAGCCAATATTAATTTACACATATAAGTATAATAAAATAACCAATATTTTTTCCATTACACTCTGTATTAAACAAAAAAAAATAACTGTTTGTTCGTTTTATGTTGCATAATGTCCTTAAGGAGTTATTCTTTCTTCAAAACAAACTTGAATAAAAACTTGAATAGTAAAGCTTAGTAAATAATGTATATATATTCATATATGTGTATTGTAATGTCTTAAGTGATGTTTTAAATACCCTTGCTTTCTTTTTTTCTTATTTTTTTTATCACTAAAACACCTAGAAATTGAAGAGTACCTTAACCTCAGTGTTATTTAAAATGCTTGAATACTCCATTTTTTCGGGCATAAAAAAAATATTTTTTTCTATTTTTCTTTTAATTAATTCACTTCCTTCTATTTATATGTGTGTTTGTGTGAATGTAAATAGTAAAAAAAGGATAAATAAGGAATGTAGCCGTTCATTTCTAAGCCTATATATATAATAGAATCTTTATCAAAGATAAAAATAATATAATAGATATGAAGAAAATACCATAATATAAGTACGAGTGCAGAAGGCCTGCATTTTGATTTTTTATTATTTTTCTTTGAGTAAATAAAGAAAGTTGGTTTGTTGATAGTTCATGTGTATTTGAAAATAGAAAAATAAAAACATTTTATTGAAATTAAAAAAACGGAAAAATTGAAAATATTTAAAAAAAAGCATTTTTGTAATGAAACTCAGCCGGTTTAACATCAAAAACTATTCAATATAGTTGAAGAAAGGTTATTCAAATAAGTTAAATGACTTTGAAAAACAAACAGAAAATAAAATAAAAATTTTCAATAATTTTAGAATTATAAATTAGTCAAATAATGTAGGCTAAAGTGTATTGCTAAAAGCATTTTTCTAAATTCTTTATTCAAAACTACATAAATAGTTTTTTTGTTTTTTTTTTTTTGGACAATGTAACTTCTTTTTATATCTGGTAAATTATATTTTCATTTAACAAACCTATAAAATAAATTTTAAAAAAAATTTAAAAATAATATTCTTAAAATTAAAAGAAAAAATTGGACAGTGCATTAGGCTTTAAATATATAAAATTAATTTAAAATTCTATTTTCTCTTCGTATTGTTGTACAACAAAAAAATAGATAAGTCATTATAAAAGCTTCAGCTTATATTATTTTAAATCAGTGGTTTGCAATTTTTTCCGGAACCAACCATTCTGTACTTACAGAGGTAGAATTGAATCAATATTAACTCTTAGAAATCATTCAACACTATCTTTTCTACTACATATATATTCCGGGGGGTCCAGAGCATGCATATCAGCTTTTAAGGAGGGGAAGGAGCCGTTATTTTAAAATTTAAAAAAAGCTTGTTAACTAACTTGAGGGTGCTCTATCGATTGGTGTTATTTTCAGCTTCCGGGAAGGACCGGAAAAGGGTTTTTAAGCTCCAAAAGCGCCTAAATTGAGCGTAATCGAGATTTTCAAATGAGAAAGAGGTACTTTTTTATGTAAATTCGGATTCTACAAAAAAAAAAAATTTTGTGAAGTAAAAAAAATTTATTTTTTTTATGTTTTTTTTAATTTAAACTTTGTAGGTACCCAAAACTGGGATAAAAAATATGCTAAACAAATTTATTTGTAAACATGATAATTATTAGTTTTGGCTTACCAAAGCAAAATACGGTGGATTTTTATTATATTTTTATTAATTTTAGAGAAAAATAATGAGAAAACAAACAAAAAATTTAACATAAATATCTTATTTAATCGTAGAATCCGAATTTACAAAAAAAAATACCCCTTCCCATTTGAAAATCTCCATTTCGGCCAATTTCGACGATTTTGGAGCTTAACAATTCCTTTTTCGGTCCTTTCCGGAAGTTGAAAATATTACCAATCGATAGAGCACCCTCGATTTGGTTAATTTTGAAAGAACGGCTGCTTCCCCTCTTAAAAACCTGATATGCATCCTCTTTAGGGATCCCATAATATCTCTTTTTTAAAGAACATGTTCTCTTTTTTGAACCCGATCTTTCTTTTTTATTTCCATAATGTTTCATTTGTTTTCTTTAGTACTAGGCTTAAGCTTAACACTTAAAAAAAAAATTAATTGTCAAATTTCAATTTGTTACAAACGGTAAATTGTAATAGACATTTCGTGTCGTGCTGTGTTTCTTATATGAATATATGATTGGTACTCGAATAATTATAAAAGGTAATTCAGTGAATTAAATTTAAATTTTATTAACAAAAAATCAGTAATTGATGAGTGTTACGTGTACTCCCAATAATTACAGAAGTTTAAAAATGAGCAAAAGAAAGTGTAAATTTAGTACGGAGCTCCAGACATAGTTTAAATGTTTTGAACGAGTGGTGGAGTCAGATTATGAAGCGTTTTGTTCTATTTGTAAGATCAAAGTTTCTGTAGCAAATAAGGCTTATATAAATAAGGAAAATATGACTTACAGCAACATTTGAAAGCGAAAAAACATAAATCGTGTATTCAAGAGGGTCAATCAAGCAAACAAATAACAATTTTTTTAACTACAACATCATCATCTGCATTTAAGAAAAAAGTGGCTGCGGTAGAATGTATGCTTGCGTTTCATACTTTGAAGCACCATTTCAGATTCCAATCAACCGATTGCACGACAAATTTATCAAAATCAATTTTTGATGATTCAGAAGTAGCAAGATCCACTTCGTCATGTCAAACGAAAACTACAGCAATTTTTACTAATGTTACTGCACCTGATATTGCGAAGAATTTTTTTTAAATTTGTTCTCCTTTTCTTTTATATGAGAAAAGTTTCTTTTTTTGCTTATTTTAGACAAATGTACTCTTTTTTAGATTTTTCCATATTTTATACCTAATCCTCTTGAACACTTGAAAGTCTTTTATTATATCATAGCTTTAGAGTCTTAAATAATTTTTTTTAAAAAGTTGGATTTGGTTAGATTTTCGGCATAATATTTTTAATTTCATCAGAGCTTGTTTCTGTAAATTTTCGACGATAACCTAAAGATGTTAGCTATGATGTATAGCTTCTATACATAATTAATAACTGTAAGACAAAGGTTGTTTTCATAAATGCAAACCAGCAGTCAATCTGTATATTCTTAATGTATGAAAACACTTGTCAGATTTTCTGAATACTGTTCATGCACTGTAAATGCAAAACTGAAAGGCTACTGGGCTTAACAGAATAAATTTTTATTTTGCATAGAAGTTTTTGAAGTAGTTTTCTTTAATGTTTTGAGTATTTTAGTTTTTATTTTGTTATTTAGAAAAAAATGTTATTTCAAAAATGTCAGTACTCCATGTTTTTTAATATAACATTACAAAAACTTTAACTAAAAGTTTATTGTTTATAGGAGTAGTGATTTCGAAGTAAGTCTAATTATAAACAAATGGTCAACATCACATTTAAAATTGTTAATTTCTACTAAATTTTCCATAGAAAACGATTTTAAAAGTAGAAAATATAAAAAAAGATTTGAAATAAAATACATATTAAATGAAGAGGCACTTCCCAGAATTGTCAAGTAAATGTAAAATATAGGTAGAGTTTGTTTGAATTATTGCAAAGTACACCAACTGGCGGCAAAGCTGTTCATCAGATTGCAGCATTTATGAAAACACCCAAGCACAATCAATATGCACAGAATTAACATTATCACCTGCATACCATAATATGGGTCTACGTAAAAAGACATTAATAGACATTAACTTTTTTGCTTAATTAAGTACGGTACTGCAATTTTACACTAGAATATCTACAATATTTTGAGTATTTATTTATCAAATTACTGGCTCTACTCATTGATTATGGAAAACTACTGCTATTGTCAGGAACTAAACCTTCTTAAATAGAATAGAAAATCAAACCTCAACATCATATGATATAGAACAAATTTTAGTTCAAGTTTTTATTAAAGAATAGAATCAACTCACAATTGTTCACCTTCAACCCACTTAACCCACCTGTGAAAAATAATACAGTGATAATGAACAATTCTGTATAACTTATAGAATCGAAATAAAATTAAATTCATTTTTTCAATGTTTAAAACTTAATTACCTACAAAATTAATCAATACCCCAATCAAAGTTGTAAGACACTGATAATTCTATGAAATAATTATAAATACAACACAAACTACTTAAATAATGATAAAACTGAAAGAGTACTACTAAGAAACTAGTTAATAAAAATTCTTGTATAGCGCTTTCACTACAACTAAACCTTGTACCGACATTATATTAAACAAACAAACAACAACAAAATATATAGAAGGAAAACAAAAAAAAAAAAAACAAAACGGAATGAAAAATGAGAATTGCTTAAGAAATTTTATTAAGGATAATGGGATTTCTTTAAAAAAAATAAAAATACAATTTCACATACACATAATGGTACGTTTCACTTCACATTCACTTTCATAATAAACACTTGCTGATTATGAGGATATTTAAGGCGGATATTATTATATCTTTTATCCTTTTTACTTAATATAATATTATTGTATATATATAATTATGTATATAAATATATCAATGTAATATGCTGATTTTGCATGTTTTGCAACACTTTTTGGTTATATGCATTTTTTCTATATGTTCCTTAGAAGAGTATAAAGTATAAAAGGATATCTATTTTTAATTTATAATTGTATGTTAATAGGTTCATACTTGTTATACAATGGCTGATATAACACTTATCTATATATTATTTATAAATATACATACATATATAATAATATGTTTTTTCTAAAGAATCTCCTTTAGAATAACAAAAAAAGAAAATTTTTGTTTGTAAGGACTTAAAGGATTATAGAAAATTATACTCTTAAAAACAAAAACAAAACAACTTTTAATGTTTTCAGATTAATTGTATTCTATACACTGGGGATAAATTTCTAAAGCGTAAATGTATATATGAATCAAAAGTAATATATGTAATTTATATGTATAACAGTTAAAACAACAACAAGTTTGTAATATTACTGTTATTTAGGTTAATAAGGAATGTATTCAATATACATACCTATATGTAAAGAAATAAATAAAAAAAAAAGAATAATTAATAATATTTCAAATTTTATTTTTGTTATTTTAAGTACTTTTCTTTCTAGGGTATATTTTAGATTCGCTCTATCATGCTTCTGGGTGGAGTAAGGGTTAAAAAAAATATTTCAGCTAATTAAGTAGTATTAATCATACTTCGACCATACTTAGGCCAACTTACATAAGTCTATTATCAAACCAATTAACATTAAACTATTGTATTTTGTACTATTTTGGTTTTATTGTTTTTAAGTGTTTGAATATAGTAATCTGATTAGTATTTGAAAAGTATTTTATAGTGCTTTGTAAAATGGACTTTTAAACAAAACAAATTTTTATACATTCTGTAGCTAGTGCTGATTGTATTTCAAGTAATAACTGATTGCAATATACCTTGACATCTTAAAAAGTTGAATACAACGTCCACATGATCTTAAATGTCTACAAAAGCTCACAAAAGCTAGAGGCATTGTCTCGTGATCATAATTGTTATTGACGATGTCTCGGTTTGACAAGTATTTTGGTTTACAAACATTTTTAAAAACTCAATGTTTGCTTCATCACAAATAAATTAAAACACATGGCCTCAGAAAGCTCTCATTACACAATGTTGCACATTTATTTAACGGATAACATCGACAACTTAGTTATTTTACCTTATATCAGGTTGAAGTATTTTTTTTAAGACATTTACGATGTCACCGATAATATTCAATTTCTACCATATATTCTTTCTTAACTTTAAAACCAAACTAAATAAATATAAATTAAATATTATGAGCAGTTAAAATTCGAACCGAAAAAATTATAAACATCGATTTATGAAATCATAATGTCAAACTCTGTAGTAGCTTCAGTTGGAACAAAATTTTTTCCTAAGCTATTACTTCTACTTTCAACCGATTTTTTTGGATATTTACTCCTACTGTATTTGAAAGGATGAGGGCCCCAAAGGTAAAGATGTGAAAATTCAAACTAATCTACAGAAAGACAAAAAAAAAGCATTAATTTTACTAAAAGTTTTAACATGAGAAGTTTGCATTAAGAACTAAAAAATGTTTAACGGTAACGTTGATGTTAGATCTTTGTTTGGTGATAACGAAGTATATCTGACATAAATGATTTTATTATTGTTTATCAAGACTACAACATTAAAGTTACCCCCTCTCCCTATGGATAGATATCAAAATAGTCCCCTATATCACCGTAGCTGAAAATGGGCTGATTGTGATAATCCGTGTTTGTTAGTTAGTCTCTGAGTGATTAAAGATAACTGATTTTTGATCACACTCAAGCGATATTCTTCAATGGGCTGGATAGCTACCATTGTTAAAGGTTGTTCTGTCGCTGTCGCTGGTCGCTGTCGCTGGTCGCTGTCGCTGGTCGCTGTTCCCAAGTGGTCCCAAGTGGCGAAGTCTGTAAGACTGAATCCTTCGTATTCCACAGAGCAGATATTCAATAGATTTCTTCTCTAGACTTTTCCTACGTACAGGTTTCCTATTGAGACTTAGAAGAGTTTTGGTTTTTTTGAGCGAGCGTTAGACATGAGCATTTTTGCTTGATGATTTCCAGGAACGTTGGCCAGGAATACTCAGTTTTTTGCTCTACACAAGCTTTTAATTGTATCTTAGCTGGGCTCAGAGGAATCCCACAGAACGGACTTGGTACTATGAAAGGCGTATTCGTTACTTTTTTTACTTGATATGCCCACATTATTATTACTTTATTTGTTTTTGTCAGAGTTTTAAATATTTCTTAACAATCACATACCAGCTTTAATGTGGTGTATGAATTAATAGCTAGTATGACTGCTGTACTATACAAGGGAATGTAGATTTTAATAAGTTTGTGTCTTGTAAAAGTCTAGAAGCCTCGTAGAATATTTTACATTACATTATACACTTCTAGACCTAGTACAAGACTACACCTTCCACCTACACTACACCTATCCGTGAATACCCTTAATGTTTATTTAATTTCTATCTACTCAAACTCTAAATTCTCTAGTATATTAAAATAACTGAAAACTATTTTTAACATTAATTTATTTTATTTTGAATAGAACATAATAATAAAAAATTTATGCTCAACATTAAACAAAAAGAAGTAAGCAAAAAAAAAAAAGCATAGTTATGTTTTTCTTTTGGATTAGGTTAAATTTTACTAACTAACTTTTTTTAAACGCCTATATAGCAAATCGTTTAACAATCTTTTATTTTAAATAAATTAATACAAATCCATATTTATATATACATACATATATGTAATATATAAATAACAGCTATAAATTATAACTTAATGACTTCATTAGTTCTTTAAATGCCTATGGCTCAATTACGACCAGACTTTTGTTTTTATATCTTTTTGTTTTTTATATTTTAAGTCATACTACTTAAAATGACAACGGTTGAAACTAAATTTAATATGATTAATATAATGATTATTGTAAATTAATATTGTTTAAATAATATACTACCCAAATTTATTGGAATTAGCTTTTAGCATAACATACAATAATAACAAGCTATGACCCAAAATACAACGAATGTATTAAGAGAGAAAAATGTTTGAAAAATCAGAATTGAAGACATTTTTTCAAATGCAAATTTAAGAATGAAAAAATTAAATTTAAAAAAAAAATTGATGTAAAAAAGATGGAATTTTATTAACCCCTTTGAGCAAAATTCAAAAAAACCGGTAGTTTATGCGGCATTTTTGAGCTTATTTTGCTTGAATGGCATGGCTATTTATTATGTAGGTGGGTGGTTTTTAATATAAAAAAAAAACAGAATTATATAAAGATTTTGTTATGCCTGGGTTCTTCTGGGTATTTGTTAATGAAACAATTTTATTTAATATATTTTATTTTATACCATAATATCTTTATTAAATTTATATTTTGATTATTTTAACTTATTTAGGAGTTAAAATTTTTAAATTGTATTTTTATTTATTTCATTTATTCAGCTACATATAAGACGATTAGTCTTTTAAGCATGTAACTAGAATCCATAATTTAAAACTAACAAAACTAAACATATTAGAAAATACCAATGAAAAATGTTAAAATGTAAGAATATAAAGTGCTTAAACTATAACTAGATTAAATTACCAAATTAATAAAAATAAAACATGTATATATTACATATATAGAGATATAAAAAATGAAAAAAAAAAAAAAAAACAATGCTATATACAAAAATTTACATACTTAATATATAATACATGTATACCAATGTATGCCTGTTGATCTGAAATAATACATTTGCCTACCTCAAATCATGATTTCTAAAATACTCACTGCTGAGCTCAGTAAACCTTTTAATGTTATTAACGCGCAGAATGTAGTTCGGTATGGAGTTCCAAAGAACAGTAGTTCTGACAAAATACGATAGGTGTCTTAATCGACTCCTGTGATGAGGAACTATTAAATTCATATTTCTTGTTGATCTACCAGTAGTGACCTTTTCAGAAAGGTATAATGGCATAAGATTTAACAAGATCTTTTTCATAACAACAATATACCTTGCTTTCAAAAAGTTACTTAGTGTAAAACCTAATATCACGTTGGAAACATCACTAATGTGATCATGTTTACGCCGGTTTGTGACAAAACGAGTGCAAGCATTAAAAATTAGTTGCAGCCGATGAAATTCACTAGCAGACATACCAGAGTAAACAGTATCACAGTATATGAAATGTGGAATCAATAAAGCTAAGACGAGTATACATTTTAACCTTTCATTTAGAACATAAGAATATTTTCACAATTTTTTTAAAATACAGTAGACATTTTTGGATATTCTATCAATGTGGTCATTCCACGTTAGTGTATTATTAAAAATCACTCCTAAATTTTTAGCTTTAGTGACATATTGAATTGCTAATTTATTCATTTTAATTTGGGGTAATATAGATGTATCAACTTCCCTAGAATAAACAATTATTGCTTGCGATTTAGATGCATTTAACTTTAGCCCATTACTTTTAGTCCAAAATAAAATAGCATCAAGATCGTCGTTAATTTTAGCAATGTAGGTAATGATATTGGTAATAGGTCCACTAATAAATATTTGGGTATCATCAGCATACAATCTGCATTTTGACTCAGATAAACATAGTGGCATGTCATTAACAAACAAACTAAACAATAAGGGTCCTAATAGGGACCCTTGAGGTACACCACATTTTAGCTCAACTATATCCGATCTCATTTCATTCAAATAAACAAATTGATTTCTTTTATAAAGGTAATTACATAATAATTTAATAGCTGATAAGTCAAAGCCAAATGACTGCCTGAGTTTTTTGCATAGAAGTTCATGATTTACACAATCAAAAGCTTTGGAGAAATCCAAGAATAGTAAAACAGTAGCATTTTTTTTATCCATTTCCATGTACATATTATCGGATATTTCAAGCAAGGCGGATGATGTGCTGAAATACTCTTGATTTATTCTAATTTAATATTCTTTGTTAACATGTAGTTATTATTTTGTTTATACATATTTTGTTAATCTTTAGTTTATTATTTTGACTGTTTATATGAGTAATTTTTACTGAAGTTAACTCTTGCTCGAGTGAGTTTTGACTGACCACGATAGTTCGTACTTTTGATTCTTAGAATACGTGTGTTATTTCTAGGTATGTTGGCATTTTCGTCATATCTTGGTAATTACACATATTCTAAAACACTCAATGTTACAACCGGAAGGTAAATAAATAGAACGCGTACGTACACGTACACTTGTTATTTAAGAAATTATTTGAATAAATCTATACGACAAATTTATCATCTTAGCTACTATTGTTCTACAAAAGTATTTCGAATTGTATATTTTGCTTTGATTCCAAACTCCAATATGGCTTACCATGTTGGGGTGATTCGTACTATAATAAAATGTAACCTTTACTTATCTCTCAGAAACATGCTGTCAGAAAATTGCTTAAAAAAAATCAGTCTTCGTCTTTTTAGAAAGCTAGTTATTCTACCACTTTATGTTTATAAAATACTAAAATTATTTTTTATTCGTTGTGAGCACTTAATTATAGTAGAAGTATTGTAAATTACAACCTTAAGATAAATAATATGAATTATGTAAAGATAACTAGACCTAATATCGAACACTTCAATCACTTTTTTAATGTCTTAGCTTCAACTAATATTAGATCTAAGCGGATAATTTCAATGGTTATTAAAAGGCTTCAATTTTTGCTTTGAATTCACTTGAAAGCAGTGAATGTGATTTGAAGATTGCGATGTTAGAAGACTTAATATTAATAGAACACTTTCTTTCTAAAAATAGACTACTATTAAACATAAAAAAAAACAAAAATCCTGTTATTTGAAAATAAATTATTTTCAGATTCAACATTTCTACACAACAATTCACGTATTTATGTAGTGAAAAATCATAACTATCTAGGCCTCGTAGTAGATTCCAAGATTAAATGGGAAGATCATATTGATCTTGTCTGCAAAAAAATGTCTCCTTATGTTTTTATTCTTAAAAAAACGTTTTTTGTTATATACTCTTCATATATTTTGTCAAATGTTGTTTGTGTCAACCCTATATGGAGTGGAGCGTCAAAAATTAGTTTAAAAAAAATCGAAATAATAATGAAAAAATCTATTAAAATAATTCATAATTACCCAATATTGCACCCAACGAGTATGATTTATTCTGATAAGTGCCTTAGTTTAGAGAATATAATGAATTGAATAGCGTGATTTGTACATTCTGATGGGCTTTAAAATTATAAATAATCAAATTAAGCATTATTTCATTTTTTAAAGATATGTGAGTGTGCATAAGTATAACACCCGAAATAAATGCAATTTTTATCTATCACTAAAACAAACCGTCAAAAGACAAAGTGTTCATAATTACCGAATATTGCACCCAACGAGTATGATCTATTCTGATAATTCTCTACAATTGTTTAAAATGCATCAAAATGGATTAAAATGGATGGTTTAAAACGATCTGCCTGACAATATTAAGTCAATTGATAATTTCTGTCTATACAAAAAAAAAATCGTCCGACTTCTTAATGTTTAAATGTGCAATCTATAATTATAATAGACAAGCATTTAAGGACCTGCGCAGTAAATACCTTTTCATTTTCTACTTAATGAACTCTTAGTATGTAAATAACTTGTATATACAACAATAATACGCACATATAGTTGTAAAAATTTCTAATAATATGGTTTTATTATTCCCCAAATACATGCATATGTGAGTTCTTGTTAAAATAAAAAACAAAAACAAACAAATCAATTATTATTATTAGTTACAACTTACAATGAACTTACGTACATATGTCAAATAAAAACAAAAGAACATGAAAAAAATCCCTTGAATTCTTCATTTCTAATTTTTTTGAGTAACTGTTTCCAAATTTTTGGTAATTTGTAGTAATCATATAGTTTTGGTTAAAAATATGTATATGTATAGGTGTACCTAGGTCTTTAATTACAAAAATATTTAATTTTATCCACTGAATGCCACTTACAAAATATATCAGAAACGAAATGAGAGAGTAAAGTAAATAATAGAGGTGTATTTATGTGTCCTAAATAAATCTTACTTACCTCAAATATTTTGTGCTGAGATTTCTATGTAAAGTACTGTTCTTTTTAAAACTTTTTAGCTCTCTTTCTTTTAAAAACTCTAATTTGGCTTCAACTTGAATTATAATTACTCAACTGGGGCTCCTAGTTTTTAAATATATTTGAATTAAAGTAAATTTTTAATGAATTTTTAGCTGATTGTATTTATTTTATAAAGAAAAAAAAACTATTGAATTTTTATATTATTAATAAATTATAAGAGCAGACAGCTTCGGCTACGGTCGTAAAATTCTTATATACTATGTGTGTCAAAATTACAACTTTATCAATTTATTTATTATATTGAATTAATTTGTATCTATTTTTTTAAATAAAGAAAAAAAAATTAAATCATGAAACTGAATCGTTGCTAAATTTGCGAAATGGTTAGTGTAAGTATGCCTATACCTTGTACTCGAGGTTTCTTATTATTTTTGTTATATGATTTATTTCAATCCTTTCATTTTTATAATTTTTCTTTATTTGCCTTATATTTATTTAATTCCAAATTTTTTTAATGGTTGGTATAGAAATCCATAAAAACAAAGTCTATAAATCCGTAAAAAACAAAATCCGTAAAAATCAAAATCCATAAAAATTAAAATCCATACGTACAAAATCCGTAAAAAATCCATATAAAATCTATTTCAAAATAAAATTCAAATACGACAAAATACCATTTTTCAAAATCCACATAAGACAAAATCTGAATTTTAGTAAAATAGCAAGGTTAGTAAAAACTTAAAAAAAAAAACCAAATATATTTAAGTCGGGGGCTGCTTCCTCCAAACCGCAGCTACCTATTTATAGAAACTCTGTTTCCACAGACGGCAGCTTTTAAGAAAATATATAAAAAATAAACAAAATGCCCCCAACCTTCTATATATTGCCAAGTAAAACTTCTTTACAACTTCCAATAACAATAAGTAACAACACTATCTTTCGTTTTCAAATAATATAAATGGCACATATTGTTGCCCTTAAAAACGGCAAAATCCCGAAGTATGTCAGAAACAAGCATAACAATATACAAATTATGTGAAAGTGCTGAAAATTTAATATTAAATATTCACTGCCATCTGTTGCCATCTTTGTGTTTTACAGATTTGGAAATTATGGATTTAGTGTATTACACATTATATTTTTATGGCTTTCGGTGTGCTCCCTCTTTTAATCTTTAATCTTTAAATTTTAACTTTTAATTCTTAATTTTCAAATTTTTAATATTTAACTTTAAGGTTTTTGAATTATTTTTTCTAACTTATTCTTCTTTTATTGAATTTTATATTTTTTAGTAATGTTTAAATTTTATATTATCTAATACCAATTACTGTCAATTTGACTTTATTTTCTTAAATTTTTTATTTTAATAACATGACTATCATTTTATGTCATATTATTATAGTTTTTGACATTGTTGAATTAACTTTATTATAGCTATGTTCTACTATTTTGTTGTCTTTGAAGTGATCTTAAAAATTGGTCGATCGTTGGTCGATCGAAAAAACAAATAAATAAGAGAATTGAATAAAAAAAATAATAAAAGTTTGATACAAATAAAGGAGTTAAATCAGTTGTTGAGGTGGTACCTATAGAAATAAAATCAACCCACTATTAATTTTGCAAAAATGTGTCATCAGGAATATGTGCAATAGAAATAGATATTTTAGCAGTATGGATTTATTTAGGTTATTGAAAACTCTTCCTGTTAGGCAGCTGTATTACTACAAAGTGTTGAAGATATTTTTTACTATAGGTGGATATCTAAGTAGCAGAATTTCTAATGTTTATGCTCTACGTTCTAATCTAAGAATCTTTGTTAACGTTCCAAGTTTCGGTACAATAAATTATCGTAATTTTTATGATGTTGTGTTTTTTCGCTTGTTTAATAGGCTTTCAGAATTTATACGAATACTTTGAAGTGTAAATGCATTTGTTAATAAAGTAAAACTTTTGACTGTATTATAACTAAAAGAATAAAGTTTTTTGTATCTATCTTATTGGGAAAATTTAATAGCAGTGATATGCTCCCAAATTAAAGTGACGATGCCACTACCAACAATATCAAGTTCATCTCGTATAACTAAAAATATTTGTATATAGATTTCAATACAAAATCATACAATTTAAATTAAACTTACAAGATGAGCCTAATAAAATGAGTCAAAAATACTTTTCAGTTAATTTTTTTTTTAACCTAAAAAAAATAAATATTTGTATACTTAATTATTATTATAAAAAGTAGTAATTTATCATTATAACAATCTATTTATATACATACATATATACATACATTAAATTTGTCACAGACAACCGTTCGTCTATACAAAACATTTAATCTTAATTAAATGAAATTAAAAAAAAAAAAAGTTTATTTGAATTGCAGAACTAATAAATTTAATTTCAAGATACAAGGTTAAACAAAAAAAAAAACTCTTAACACTGAATGTAGTATAAATTTAACAAGAATATTTGTATAACAGTTTCATTCAAAAAAATGAATAATAAAAAATTTTGTAAAATTACTTTTATTTTTTACTATTTTTTTTTTCAATTTTATTATATTAAAATTTACATTGCATTGCATAAAAATTTAAAATTGAAGATCAAAAATCGGATCTAAACTTTTTGCGCATGATTTCAATCAAATTGAATATATCCGTTTCAAATTCAATATAATTTTTTTTTTTTTTTTTAAATAAATAAATAAATGATTTTCTAACCGTGAAATAAAAATATCACAAATTGACAGAATAATTTCCTCGCTCTTAAAGTGTCAATAAAAGAGTTTGCAAGCACATTTACTCGAGCATATATAATTTACAATAATAAAACAAATTTAAAATTTAAAATGAAAAAAAAATTTAAATTTCATTGAATTGAATTAATTCCGTTAATCAATTGCATATTATTGAATATAAATTAAATAATATTAGTTTGTGGTAAGAAGAAAAAACAAAAAACAAAATATAAATAATTAGAGTGAACATCTCAAATAAAAAAGAACAAACATTTAATCAACCGTTAAAAAAAATGTTTTAAATTAATGAGGCCTAAACAAATATTTTTTATTAAAATTTTTCAGAAAGAGAAGGATAATTTTGATCGTATACACACACAAGCTCAAATAAGAAAAAGATTATTCACAAAGCGATTATTGGTTCTTTGAAAGAACGTTACATAAATTTCCGGTTCTCAGAGTATACTTAGCAGTAGTAACTGAATTGTAACTGAATATTGTCATATAATGTAATATCAGTAGCGGATCGTGGTGTAAAATTCTGGATGTACACAAAAAATATATTTCCTTCCGTTGAAAACTTTAAAAATGTAAACAATTTATATAATCACAATGTTCAATCAAAATAATATAGTAGTAAAAAAGTGATTGCACAGAAGTGTTTTTGCATATTGAGCTTCTGCAAATAAGAATTTTAAACTGCATATATTTTAGTTTTTGCTGGATATTACTGGATGGGCAGTGCACAACTTAAGTTCATTAAATTTGATCCAAAGTATAAAAAATGAAAATCATTAAGACATAATCATTAAAACAAATTATTCGCTAAAACTGCTTTTCCTGTCACGTTAGAACATTCAGAACAACTTAATTATTTTTATACTTAATACTTATTTTTAAACTTAATTATTCAATATAATTTAAATATGATGTTCTATATTTTTGAATTCCAAACATTCCAAAAATGAATTGTCAAATTTAGATTTTAAAAGCGAGCGATTTTAAAGAGTGATTTCTATTTATTTATTTATTTATACCAGAATCTGCAGAGAAATCTGCAGTCCAACTGCATGTCCTTTCCCCTATGAGTGATTTCTTTTATAAAATTTTTTTAATAATAATAAAATTTTTTTTTTATATTACTTACTGCAATATTTATCTAAAATTAATTTACACAACATTTTATCTTCAATTAGACGAATTTTATGAATTTGAAAAAAAGTAAGAGGAAATTAAAGAAAAATTGTATTATTTTCGTTTTAAGCGTTTGATAACTACCAAAACCAATTTTTCTAACAAAATTTTATAAATATCCCAATTTTAAATTACTTTATTATGATCTAAGCCTAATATTTACTACTTAGTATGACCGCCATTTGACCTTATTACCGCTTCCCATTGTTCATGGATTTAATAAAATTTTCAATGACGTCATTTGTAATGCTCATCCAAGCTATCTGAATTTGCTCTCATAGAGCTTTTATTGTCTCTGGATTCATTTGTTGAACTTTTTTCTTCATAATGCTCTAAATATTTTCAATAGGATTAATATCTGGAGTCATACTATACCATTTCATATGCAGTTATCACTTAAGTACACTTTCATCAACAAGAAGTAGAAATAAAACCGAATTTAATAAAACTCGATAAGATTTGAAACCTGAATTTTATCAAAAAATTTTAAATAGTAAAATGAAAATTATTATTATCTATTTTGCTGTGTTCGCGAAAACTAACTTTTCAGTTTCAACAAATAGTTCCAAAATTGATGGTTTCAAGTGACTTAGCATGATATCCATTTGCACATCTGCAGTTACTTTTGAGTTTGTAAATGTCAGCTAACCTAAAACACACCTGCTGAAGTAGCCCCAAACCATTATAAACCTTCGATTTTGTTAGGTACTTCTTGAATGCACACATCAGTAAGGCGTTCTCTCCATTTTCTACGCACCAGTAGCTTCTCATCTCCGAAATGGAGCTTTAATTTTGACTCGTTCGAAAGCACTACTTGCATCCAGATTTCTTTCCCATTGAAGCCTAGAATTTTTTTAATTTGCCTTTAGAATAGGCTTTCGTATTGATCGACGTGCTACAAAACCTACTTTTAATAGACTTCTTTGAACAGTTGATGCTGGTATTACGGTTCCTCTTTTTTTTTTAAATCTTGATAAATTTTAGGTAAAAATATTTCATAGAATTTTTTTCCGAATTGCATTTAAATAATTTTGGTTTATTCTATAATAACAAATTACATGCAAAAATTTGATTACGGCTCTGACAAGATATTTCTTGCAGTATTAAGTATGTTCTAAATCTATTGCGTTATAGTATTAATAGAACGTTCGAACATGATCGGACAATAGAAAATCACTCAAGACAAAATTTAAATCACAAAATCATTAACGATATTTTTTAGCCCATAAAACCTCAATATTTTACTTCAATCACAATTGTGATTGCAAATAAAAATCCAATCAAATATTTTCACCTAATATTTATCAAGATTTTTACAAACAAAAATTACACATTACAAAACTTAAGTTTCTTTTACAAAAAAAAAATTATAAAATAAAAAATAATTTCAAGTTTTTTGTTGTCTATAATCTATATATTTATATTTTGAATACAATGCACATAAATGACTTTGAATTTTTGTTTTATTATTTTTGTTTATTATAATTGAACTGGGTTTCAGATGATCTCAATAAATTTTCTGATATAAAATGAAATTTACAATTTAAATTGACAGAAAAACAATAAAATTCAATAAAATAAAATGTTCAGCATTACTACTAATAACAACATATTTACGTACGCTACGCATATCCCCAGGGTGTTGTTTATCTTAACTTAAATTACATAAATCTATAATAACCATATATGTGTATGTATATACTTATATAGATAAATTTCAATAATGTTTGATATTAGCATGAAATTTTCCAAAATTTTATATATTAAATTGATTGTCTATTAAAACTAATTTTAGTAAAAATAAAATTATAGTTTTAGTTAATTATTCTAATGGTTAACATACGTTTCATACCCGTTTGTCTGCAAAATACCCCTCTACAAAATTAGTTTGTCAGCAAAGGGGTATGAAACCATGCTGTAACACTCTTCGTGGAATATAGACCAATACCATGTACACGTGTAAGCAAAAATTGAATTACTTTACTTCTTATAGGGTTGAAGTTGGGTGTGATGTTCCCCAAGGCTTCATATTAGGACCTCTACTATTCAGTGTATTTATCAGTGATATTCCAGACTGCTTAACTGAAGCTCATTGTCGTCTTTATGCTGATAATGCACAGATTTATATTAGTTGAACCATTGCTCAGATTACAAATTATACAGTCAAACTGAATGTTGAGCTGGAAGGGGTTTCTCAATTGGTTGCAGCTAATTAATTCATGCGGAATCTTGCTAAGTAACAAGCCATTGTGATTTATTCTAAAGATTCAGATTTTTGATTTTTTCATCGATTTTCCAAGTGTACATTAGTTATGTCTCTCATCTTGCCACACTTTTTGTATTGCGATATAGCTTATTCCTTTTAATCAATATTCTACAAGATAGTAACAAAACAAAACAATTTTGGAAAAATTAAAAATTTGAAAATTTTCGTAATTTTTTGTGATGCTGGCATCGTTAAAAATTTACAAAATTAATATTATTAAAAAACACTCTAAAATCTTCATTTTTGGACCGATTTCAATGATTTTTCAACTGTTTTACTTTGTTTAATCAATATTCTAAAAGATAGTAACAAAACAAAACAATTTTGGAAAAATTAAAAATTTGAAAATTTTCGTAATTTTTTGTGATGCTGGCATCGTTAAAAATTTACAAAATTAATAATATTAAAAAACACTCTAAAATCTTCATTTTTGGACCGATTTCAATGATTTTTCAACAGTTTTACTTTGTTTAATCAATATTCTAAAAGATAGTAACAAAACAAAACAATTTTGGAAAAATTAATAATTTGAAAATTTTCGTAATTTTTTGTGATGCTGGCATCGTTAAAAATTTACAAAATTAATAATATTAAAAATCACTCTAAAATCTTCATTTTTGGACCGATTTCAATGATTTTTCAACTGTTTTACTTTGTTTAATCAATATTCTAAAAGATAGTAACAAAACAAAACAATTTTGGAAAAATTAAAAATTTGAAAATTTTCCTAACTTTTTGTGATGCTGGCGTCGTTCAAAGTTTACAAAATTAATATTATTAAAAAACACTCTAAAATCTTCATTTTTAGACCGATTTCAATGATTTTTCAACTGTTTTACTTTGTTTAATCAATATTCTAAAAGATACTAACAAAACAAAACAATTTTGGAAAAATTAAAAATTTGAAAATTTTCGTAATTTTTTGTGATGCTGGCATCGTATTACAAAGACATATTTTTAGTACATAAAAGTGCAGATATACGTTTTCGTCAAAAATATGTTACTGTTAAAATTAATCTGTTATTACCAATGTCCATCTTTGTTTGACAACACTACGTCTACGGCTACGTAACTTACACAAACTTATAATTTTTTATGATTTCGTCAACATCATGGTATAAAAGAATATATTCTGAATAACTAATGAACTAATGTTTATAACAATATGCCCATACATTCTAAAGCAAATTGGTCACAAATAACAGTTTTGAATTTTGAATAGAAAATTCTTTTTAAATCGACTCTGGCTGCCATACCTAGAACAAAAACACCAAAGAATGGTTGACTGCTTTTTTACATTTACAGAAAATAAAATTAAAATAAATTAAATTCTTCATTATTAAACTGGCATCAGATATGATAACAGATCTAATGTATTATAAGTTAATTAGCTTAAATTACATTAGCTTTAAGTGAACCTAACCTACATATTATAGAACAGCGTTTAAACAATTATTAAAGAATAAGCTGACAAATAATAAGTTATTTCCTAAACATTTTAAATTTCTAAACTCCACTAGAATTGTGTTAAATAAGTTTTTAGAACAGAAATTACATTTCAGAACATGTCAACTGAAAACTTTCTATAATTACATTGAGTAGTGTTTTTGTACAGAACAATAACAAAAATAAACTAGAACTAATTTATAAGAATTAGAACTGAAAATTATCACACTTTTTAAAAATAAATATTACAAAAAAAATTTTAAGAACCCATCTTACCTAATTTCCAAATAGTCAAAATTCAACTAAAAACTTAATTGTCATTTTAATAAATGACATTCCTCAAATACGATGTATCTGTTGTTACTTAGTGTCAAAAACAGAAAAAAAAATACAATTTTTCACTGATTCACGCTCTGAACAAAAAAAAAATGATATTTTAATGAGAATTTTTCCCAACCATTAAATACCATAAATACTTAATAGAATAATTTACAAAAAAAAAAAAAACAGAACTAGGTGAAAATTTAAAATAGTTTGTTTTAAAAATTAAAAATAACAAAATAGAATTCTTCACCTACTTTTAGAGGTAATCAGCAAAAAGAAAGTTTAAAATAATTCATTTTTTATTTTATTTTTAATTTCTTTCATATTTTAAAGCTATTTCTTAACTCAATTCATTTTCATTAAATACGATTTACATAACGAGAATAATAACATTATGAACGAATATTAAAATATTCTTCAATGTAAGTAAAAAAAAAAATACATAATGAATGACTCATGGCTAATGATTATTTTTAACAATTATAAATTCTGAATAAAATTTTTAGAACTAATTATTGTTAACATTCACTTTTTATAATTCAAAAAATTTCTTTATACTTCAAAATCTGATTAATAACTGTAAGGTAGAGCTGAGGTTTAAAATATATATTAATTTAAGCCCAATTAATGTTACAATCCAGAATCAAACAAAAAAGTAAACTTATGGCAAACATTGGTCGAATCATGATCAAAACAACAGAATCAATCCTTCTAAATGGAGCTGAAATTTGGGTACATGCGATGGACAAACGGTACTGTAAAAAACGCATAGCAGCAGTGCAGATGGACTCTTCGCTTCGCGTGCTCCTATCTATCTATCGAAACATGTTAATTGCAAGTGTTCGGCTTAACAACTAAGTGGTAATTCATGATAATCACAAGCATGATTACGATTGTTCTACTAGCGCAACAACAAAGAAATATATATAGAAGAGATAAAGCAACAAGTCGAGATTTCATTGTAGCGGAGGAATACAATGATAAGATGACAAGAACACTGTCGTAGCGATAAGCATAGCCGATGGATGACTTGATTAATTCTACCAGTAGAAGGCTGGGTTAACCGACACCACGGAGAAGTCAGTTTTTACATCACCCAGTTCCTGTTACCACGGATACTTTCAATGCTATCTTTACAAGATGGGAAAAATAGATAATCCAGGATGAAGCCTTGTGCTTTAGTTTAAGTAAAAATAGAATCTTTAACTCTAGAAATAAGAATATTAACAGCAGAAAATATAATTTCTACAATACTTAAAATAAAATAAATAAATAAATGGATTGTAATAGCTAAATACATAAAATACTACGCAGGAAAAAAATGTATTTGGTGAGTAACCCGAACAAAATCAAGGGAGTCTCACATACCCTTGGAGTGCGGACACTGCATAAATACCTATAAAAGGTGTTCACCCCCTACCTACGCAAAAAAAAGCACAATCCAGAACTAAATTAATCCCTCTTTTTCATTAACGTGACAGTTTAAATTCGACCTTGACCCACTGGTGCATTACGCATTTAATCAGCTCAATTCAAGAACTACATTAATTCAGTTCACATTGAATGTAACGAATTGTATAACCTTCTTTGGCATTTTCTAATTATTTCCTATTCAAATATTGAATTTTTGTAAATTATATTTGAGATAGAATTTGTTTGCCAGTCACAGTACCTAGCGAAATGATTCTGTATTTGCTAGATATTAATTTACCATCTGTTTCATGAATAAAGTTTAAAATACTTCTACCAAATACCAATATTTGATTATGAGTGTGTGCATTTTATGAAAAACATTACACACTCTTTTATTTCTCTGATAAGAAATTTCTCTGCTATTTCATAAGTATTCTATTACTTTTTTAAATTAATTATAAATCCACTGAGCAACTAGATTCACTCGCCCAAATAAAAATATCAACAATTCTTTTTCTGAAGTTGAAAACTTGATTTAACGAGCTTAATAGTATCAACGGGTGAATTTTGGAATCATAGAGAGAAAAAAAAAATATTTTGATCCTGATAATATTACATTGCCCCTATATTAAAACTATTAAATAAAATTTTTTATTTTTTTTACTTCTTTTATAATTATTCTTTTTATTACTTGATTTTCTTAAGATCGTACCATAAATATATTAAATTATTTCTCTACGCTTTTCAAAACATTAATCAGAACTGGCACTCCTTGCTTTTAACCATAGCAAGTTCATTTAGTTCTATTTTTCTATCAAAATTGGGATTCTGAGGGAGATGGTGCACCCGCGTAGGACCTAATTACTATATCACAAGGAAACCTAATGTTCCTAGCTTTCTAAAAATATATATCTTTAATGGCGCCTTTTAGGACAAAAAGGATGTTTGAAAGATCAAGAAAAGAACCCAAAAATTTTAGCTACCATTCTTTCTTGCTGATTAAGCTCAGATGTTATGACCATATAGAATTTTCTAAGAGAGCTTGAATTTTATATTATTTATTTTCTGCTACGAAAAATTTGTGATAGTCATTCAAAAAGCAAGTTTTTAAACGTTTTTTCATATTCAACTTTTTGTTTTTACTTGCTTTAATATTCAAATTTAACACAAAAAAATAGTATAAAAAAAAACATTTTACTGTCCACTCTTGTTGACATCTCCAAATTTTTCTATCATAAATTTTGAATATTTTTATCATTTCTATAACATTTAGTTATCGTACTTTGATAAAATAATTATCTTTTTCCGTTGAATTTCCATTGTAAAAGCTTTGAACAAAACTGTAAAACAATAATATTTATTAAAGTCATTAACTAGGTGAATTATTAAAGTTTATAATCAAATAAAATTTAATTGAAAATTGAATCATAATTTCAATTGAATTGAAAGCAATATATTATTATCAAATATTATTGCATATTAATAGGCGACTCATAAAATATTTTTTTTAACTTCAATTTCAAATTTTTAATATACGTAATATTATAATGTACCGTTATAATTTTTCTATTACAAAAATGTAATATAAATCTTGAAAAAGAAAAAGGGGAAATGTGACCTGTGAAATTATAGATCTCAAATTACCGTAATTGAAAAACTACTTCGTAAAAAACTATGTAATAGAAGTTAATGTAATTGTATGTTGAACATTTTTTATGTTCTTTTTTACTTAAATTTTTTGTATGACCCAATTTTGTAAATTTTCCATGAAGATTAAGGAAAATTATTAATTTTTAATATTTTTTTTTTTTGTTATTCAACTATACTCGCATTTTTTATCATTCATATTTTATTCAAAATAAACTGTAATAAAAAATTTTCTTTAGTCCTTTTTTTTAAAATGTTCATAATGGAAAAGAGAATTTTTTTATTTTTGAATGCAATTTCATAATAACCTAAAGAAGTTAATTTAAACATAAATTAAAAAACTTTTACTACAAGTTTATAGAAAAACAAAAATATTTATATAAAAGGTATATAGGAGATAATATGATAATAACAGACAGTAACCGGTAAGAAATATAAAAGAAAAAATATTGAAATGAAGATACGAAGGTACTTTACAAAAAAAAAACAAGAAAGATAAAAATATTAAGAAATGTTCTTTTTTAGATTTTAGTGAATTGAATTTTTCAAATAATTTGGAACAGAAACACTTCAGTAATTTTGTTTATTTATTTTCGAATTTATGTTTAGAAAACTAATTTTTATAAAAGTCAACAGAGTCGAACGCAACCATATTGTCTGCATAATACTTTGGGAATCTTATCTGCTCAAGCCAAATACGTGTTTTAAATGAAAACTTGTTTGAGTTTGAAATACTCTTCCTATTCGTGAATTATGCATTGAGAATTATGTGAATTCTTCAGAAGTAAAAGAGAATTAGCATAGTTTCTTATCATGATTCTCGAATCGAATATGAATCGAAGCTAATATGCTAATCGAACGTTCGCATAAATGTTTTTTTTTTAGATAATTTCAAGTCTATGGGATGAACACCCTAACCGCTTTTACACAGAGATTTCGAATACACAATCACATACAATAGCTTTTTCTGTAAATTTTGTGGTATAGACTTAATTTAAATGTGGAACACTATATCTACTGTAGAGTACTTCGCCTTCTTAATAGCATAGTTTCAATTTCTTTTTAGTGATAACCAAAACTCTCAACTATTTATCATTTACTTTATCCCAACGATAAAGGGTACTGAATCAGGTCGAAAAATCCAGAAACCATTTTTTGCCTTCGTCGGGAATCGAACTTGGGACCTTTCGGTTGAAAGGCAGACGATCTACCTACTGCGCCACCCAGCGTGTAATGTGATCACGATTTGCGAATAGATTCATTCGCTGTGGAAAAGTCGTTGCTAACCTATTTTGAAAATATATTATAGATGATTATAGATGAAAAACAAAAACCGTTATAAAAAGTAACAAACAAATTTTTTTAAAAAGTAGCGTGTTTTTCTCTTTTGTGCCAATAAATTTTATAACCAAATTTAAAAATATATTTTAAGATACAAATTAAAATAAAGAATCAAAATACAAATTGATAAACAAATAAAAATGAGTACAAGATGTGTTCTTTTTTATGATGACGGATTGGATAGTAGTGCTATATAGTGGCCCCTAAGCTGAAGATCGGACACATTTAAGCAGAATTTGAAACACTATTAGAAACAACTTAAATATACTAAAATTACTAGATATCGCGTAATATATAGGCAGTCAGTTATAAATAATTGTAAATTTTATCAAATATATTTTTAGATTTATAAAAATTTTTCGATTGAATAAAGATGCATTACTTTATTATCTGTGAATTCAATAAGTAAGAAATAAACTGAAGCGTCAAATTAAAACAAATGGAATATTACGAATAGTAAAATAAGCCTGTAAATGATTTTAATTCAGATTTCGATTGTATGGGATACTGCTATTTTTCATTTGAGGTTTCTTCAAGTGTATTTAAATCTGTACAACATTTAGGACGCGTGATAATTCTCTGGATATTCTTTGCTCAACAGAGCAGCTTATTCCAATATGGTCGGACATTTCTTGTTATAGTCTGTAGTCTTTATATTTGGTATTTTGTTTTTGGTTTTTTAACTTTAATTTAAAGTCAAGCTATACCTGTAATCATATCATTATCTACACACCAGTATTCATATAGATGAATAAATAAATAAACACTAATTTATTCCACTCTTTGGCTTCCACAACACTTTTAACGTACTTTTATTTCAACCGAATTTGCTGTTCCAAATTTAACCAAATACAAGCCAAATCAAGATTCTCTTCCATCAATTGAACCAGTTTAACAAACTGTTTTTAATCGTTTTCTTATAGCTCTGTTTATATTTATTATATTCATAAATTTTATAAATAATATTCGAACATTTTTTTGAATGTATCCACCCCATTCGGAAAACTCGAAAAACAACAAAAATATTTTTTTTTATTTTTGTTTTACGGTGGTCACTTAAATTTTTCATTCGACAAATTGTCGAACGTATTTCGTTCGCGTTGCTAATCATGGCAGCGAATTCGGCTACTTACACGTTCGATTCGAGAATTATGATGAGCACATAAACATCAACTAGTTTAAATAATCTTCGTTAGCATACATTTTGCAATCTACGAATAATTCATAGTTTAAAAATTGTGATAAGATAAAATCAAATTAATATTAAGTCATTTCTAATCACCATTTAAATTAAAACTAAAATCATTAGTTCTTATTACGTTATAATTTTCAGGATTTAAGTTTCAAAGTAAAGGTTTTTTTTTTTTTTTAGGCTCAATTTGATTTTATTTAATCTTTCCATGGAAAATAACAATAATTTCAAAAGACGAATGTACTTTTTGCAAGTTTAAAGATTGCAAGAAGTGTTAAAATCTTCAATTACATATTTGCCGCAGTGGACACAACACTGTATTGATTTAGCTAAATTGCGTAATTAGATTTGTCAAATATTTTGCTGGCAGGTTGGGGTAGGCTAATATTCTTTTGGCGTATATTTTTGTTTCTGTTTCAATAACTCATTCTACCATAGGTAAGTTTGAGAGTCATCATGAAGGTAATAATTTTTAATGTACCATGGCGCATTAGTAATCGTTCTCATTGTTTTCGACTGGAATCTTTGAATTATCTCCAGATGCATCTACAAGACCATATTGGCTTTATGATCACTTTGTAAATGAGAACTTTCAATTCCAGACTGAACGATGATTTTTTCCCATTTAGGCAGTGCAGACAGTGCAGTTTTTTTGTTTCTATGTCTCAGGTTCATTTTCTATTAAGATGAATTCCTAAATATTTCATTACATTGAATTTAAGTATTTCTACACCATTAAGTAATGCAGGTGGATATGTTGCTCTGTTCAATGTGAATGTGATATGAAAACTCTTATTTTCATTCACTTTAATTTTCCATTTCTTGAGCCAATATTTCAATTCTTTTCCACTATTGGGATGCAATTCTAGAACATTTGTCAGTGTTCAATGTCATCATGTCGTCTGCAAAAGTGTATATAGGAACACTTGACTGTTTTATGGGAGATCAGAACTAAATATTAAGAACAACATTGGTCTGAGTACCCTGCCTTTTGGTCTTTTTCTTCTTCTTCATTTAGCGTTACAGCTCGGGGTGAGCTAGAGCCTTCTTCGTGATATTCCTCCATGTAAATCGATCTTCCGCAGAACTCTGCCAATTTTGTACATTAATTTTTTGGCAGTCATTTTCGATATTATCTTTCCATCTGATTCTTGGTCTGCCTCTTGCTCTATTATATATTGGTCTTGTTTTGAAAATTATTTGTTGAGGGCGATTTTCGTTCATTCTTATCATATGCCTTGCCCATCTTAGTCGTTGTGCCTTTACAAACTTTACAATATCTTCATGTTATTGATTTCTTCGTTATTCCTTCTTTGATATTCACCGTTTTGTAATCTTTTTGGGCCAAAGATTTTTCGGATTATTTTTCTTTCGAATATACGTAAATGTTCTTCGTCTCTTAATGTAAGTGTCCAGCATTCACATCCATATGTTACTGTTGGTTTAATTATTGTCTTATATATCACAAGTTTTGTTTGTCAAGTAAGAATTTTGGATTGTAGTAATTTTTTATTAACATAGTAGCTTCTATTTCCTGCATTTATTCGTTCCTGTATGCACGAGTGCATACTGTTGTCATTTTTTATTAGTACACCAAGATAATTAAAGTTTGTGACACTTTCAAAATTAAAGTTGTTGATGGTAATATTTTGTGGTATTCTTTGATCGGTTTTCCTTGTCATTTTTATATATTTTGTCTTGTTTTCGTTAATTTCCAGACCAACTTGTCTTGTCTTTTGTTCTAGTATAATAAATTTTTCTGCCATTTTCCTATAATTTTTAGCTACAATTGCTTTATAGTCAGCGTAGGCGATAATTTGGAAGGATTTTGTGAATATATTACCGCCTTTATCAATTTCCTCTGTGGCTTGTTCTAAGACCATATTAAATAACAAAGCTGAAAGCGCGGCTGCTTGTCAGGACTCCCGATTTAATTTCAAAATCTATAGAGGTTGTATTTTGTATCTGCCTTTTGGTACGCCAGCTTTAATTTGATGTTCTTTAATAGTTATGATTGTTTTGTGTGTTGACTTTAAATTATCTATGAGACAGATAACTTTCTAATAATTTTTGAGCTTCAGGAATTAGATGAGTTTTAATTTTATATATTATGCCATCGTGCCAAACTCTGTAGAAAGCCTAAGCGACGTTTAAGAATATCGCTGAGCAGTATATTTTTTCCTCACACGCATGTCTAATTTCCGCTGCTATTCTATGTACCTGTTCAAAGTAAAGATGTTGCATATTGCATTTTAAAAACATAGTCTATAATAACTTAAGTCCCATTTTCATTTCGATAATCGAATTTATTTTACTCATTTCCATGAAATTTACAATTTTATTATTTACACTTCCATTCATTTTTTTGCGAGTGAAATTTCAATTCATAAAAGAAAATTTTAAAATTAAATTTTATTTTTAAATGTTTTTTATATGTAAAATTGTTTAGTATAAAACACACAAAAGAATTTTATTTCATTAACTAAACAGCAACAAAAATAACAAAATTGAAAGCACGCGATTTTTAATAAAATTAAATTTCATTTAAATAGTTCAATCTTTTTCTCATCTAAAAATAAAAAAAAATTATTTTGCACTGCACTGCGCTTTCATCAGAAATTTGATTTTATTACTGAAAAGTTTGAATTACTTATATAATGACGGGGAGGGGGAGGAATGAATTTAATTTTACTTTTTATTTTGATTTTATATGAATCAAAAGAATTTTCCGGAAAAGTAATCCTTTGTACTCTCTTACTACTATTAATTTTCTAGTTTATTTTTTATTTTTGTTTTGACTAAAAGTAAATAAGTATAATGAACTTTTTAGGTTCAATTAATATGTTTTAAGGAGTATACCTAACTAACCTAAATAACATGTTTGCAAGAGGTTTTTTTTTCAAACTAAAACAAACAACAAAAAAGCAAACAAAACAAATTTAAAAATAATTTATTTTAATTTTGTTTTTATCCTTTATAATGACTCCCTTCTAAATTAGAAAAGTTTTAATTATCTCTTAGATATTAATTGAAATTGTTGTACCACCACCTTTCTATAAGAATGTGTATTATGTAATTGTGAAATCAATATTTATTTATAAATATATTTTAAAAATATTTTGTTATTATACAGCCATTGCTATAGTTTATTTTTTTTCAGATTGCACTGAATATGCTTTTAAAAGTCTACTGTATACGGAGTTTCAGGAGAGAGGTTAATAATGGCAAAATATTATTTTGGGATTAATGATCAAACTGTATTTCTTTTAAAGATTTCAAGCATTCGTTTAGCCCAGTTCAATGAGTAATTAAACTCTGATAATTTCTATGACATTTGCTCAATACCTGGTTAATGAAGCACCTAGGTCAACATCTACATATTGCAATGAAAACTTAACAAAACAACATACACTACTGGACTGCCAATACACACGTAACAGAAACACTAAAATTAACTAACGAAAAAGACATATAGATAGTCAAAAACCTACTTACAAGTCACGGCATATGGCCACATCTAAAATTGAAAATAATATACGGAGAGAGAACGCAATGCTTTCTTCCGGATTAAAGAAATATAAAACAAAAAAAATAAGTGAAGTAAAGTAAGAAAATCTTAAATAACAACTAACAATTTAATAAATATTTATGTTCATATGTATATAATTAGATTGTGATTAGATTTAGATTAGATTTAGATTAAATTAGATTAGATTTAGATTAGATTAGATTTAGATTAGATTAGATTAGATTAGATTAGATTAGATTTAGATTAGATTAGACTTAGATTAGATTAGACTTAGATTAGATTAGATTTAGATTAGATTTAGATTAGATTA
This sequence comes from Argyra leucocephala, assembly GCA_963942445.1. Taxonomy (NCBI): domain Eukaryota; kingdom Metazoa; phylum Arthropoda; class Insecta; order Diptera; family Dolichopodidae; genus Argyra; species Argyra leucocephala. The sequence continues at coordinate 158,581,461 of OZ012678.1, forward strand.
GATTTATGTTGAAGTCGTATACAAGTTCTAGTAGTATTAAAAATAAATTGTAATAGAGAGATGGCCCACATTCTTACCTGGAAAAGGATAATAAATTTTGACTGTACGTGTATGTGTAGTTGAAACAATAAAATTAAATTAAATTAAATTGATCAATCCAAATTACATAGAAATGTTTTTGAATTTTTTATCTAGATAAATAAAATTTTCCGGAAAATTTAATAAATTTGTAAGATAAATTTTGAATGTTATTTTTATACAGGATGTTCTTTCTCTTAATATCACTTTAGGCCTGCGTCTTACAAACGCATAATGCAATACATTAATCTCGTCACGTGTTCATAAATTATTTATACATTTGTTTACATAGTTTATAAACTACATTGCAACAATCACTGTTATGACACAAAATTCATTAACAAAACAAAGTCAGCTACGTATTATGAAATTTCTATTGCACAAAAATGTTTTTCTTGTCAGTTTGGTTATTTAAAGCTTGCTTCTTAGAGATAGATTTCTTTAAATTTTTAAAATGGCTCAGGGTGAAGGACATTAATTGGTTTGTAAATTTAAATTTTTCATTTTTATTTTAGGTATTATTTATTTACTTTAAATTTGCAACAAAATTCACTTGAAATTGTAAGAAAAATTATAACCAATGAAAACCAAATTTTAAAACGCGTGTTCATAAACGTCAATAAATTATTGTAGTGTGACCCTTATAAATTAAAACCATTTGATTATAATTCAGTCATGTATAATGCAATTGTCACGTCATACAGTGTTTATGAAAATGACTTACTATATTATGTTATTGCTTAGATAAAGGTATTCAAAAATTTAATAAAGTTCGAATTTTACTCTCGTGTCGAAATTATTACTCAACCTATATTTACTTATATAAATAAAACTAGGCATCTAATAATGCTTTGATATAGAAAGAAACCACCCTGTATAATCCTCATTTATGGTAAATATGCCGCTGCATAATATTTTCAAACTTTAAAAATTAAAATTGCATAGGTTTAGGAGAATTTCTCTGATAAATTTAAATTGGAATACCTTTTTTTCAAAAAGATATACAAATTTTTTACTGTTATAATAATAAAAATAAATTAATCTTAATATATGAGAAATTCTCAACTTTTACAAACTATTAAAAACAAGTCCTAGAAAATTATAAAATAAAATAAAATTTTAAAAGTTTTAATATATCTCAAGCATATTATCAGCTATCGCATATCTCTCTATTTTATTTATCCTAGAACTAGGAACATAAATTATAAATAAAAGTTTTATATATAATCATCAGTCGTATTAAGAGGATAATAACTCTATATCAGTACTTTGTAATAGTAACAGTAGTTTAAATTGAATTTTGAAATAGAGTTAATTATAATGTGGATAAAAAGTTTTTCTTTATTATCTATAAATTTCAATATACGATTTTTATTGATTAGTTTTTCGTTTTTTGTTATATAATTTTTAATTACTTTTTATAAACTAGGATTATATAATTTATTTTCCAATTTTTTTTTTTTTTTTTTGTATTGATTGTGATATTACAATTTAAATCATGAAAACTTTTAATTTATTTGTAAAAGTTTTTTTTTTATTTTTAAAGTCTTAAATGTAACTTAATGTATTCATGTACTACCTATAGTGTAGTATAGAAATACGTTCACGGTAATTTTAACATAATATTTTGTTTTTTAAATCATACAAATTGGAATTTGAGTTAATTTGATTTTGTGCTCAACTCAAAAAATATTGACTATATTCAAACTTTTGAATTCGATATAACTTTAGTTCACTAAATTTGTAAGCGTGTACTTCGAACTATAAGTGGACACAAATTTTGACTTGTTTTAAGCTGATATGTCGATAAGGCAATTCCAGTTTAGGGTCATATTCCAGAATAAATTCCCAATTTTACTGTGGGTGGTCGAAAGCAATACAAATAATTTAAATTAAAATTTTGTAATTTGATATGAGTGGTTTTTTTTTATTATTAGCTTAATAACTATTATTATAATACATTACATGTATACTTAAAATAAGACAATGTAAAGAAAAGAAAAGAATAAAATATGTTTAAATAAAAATAATAAAATAAAAATTTTACTAATTTCAAATTAATTTAATATTAATTTTTTTTTTTTATTTGAAAGAGCTTAAAATTTTATATAAAATGGCATTCATAACTAAAATTCGACAAAATTGCAGTTATCATATTTCGTTCTAAAACCACAGAATTCATTGTGAATAATTAATCTCGCTAATGCAATTTTGAAAATATGTAAGCTATCAATTTCTTTCAGTACATTTGCTAACTTATCATATAAATCTAAACCTTTATCAAAAAAAAAACGTTGATTCTTGTATTTGATCTTCTATGCAGTCTAAGTAGTTCAGCAGTTGCAGATCTGAAATTTCTTTCATTAGCATATCTTACACAATTCGACAAATACACAAGTAACATGATATTTTTTAGCTTGTAGATAAATATCAATACATTAAAATTTATTCTATGACGGACTGACATCCACTTTAAATCTCCCAGCATGAAATTAATATTTGTTCTTTAATTACATTTTAGAATTACTCTTATAGCTTTATTTTGTAATAACTGGAGATTTGCTTTGTTACCTTCATTACAAAGAAATAAAATAGATGAGCAAAAGTCAAAGCATGGAAGAATTGTAGAATTATAAAACTTAACTTATATGGTTTCCAGTTCTTGCTAGGTATCTCTTTTTCGACATTTTAAATTTAATATAGTCCGCATGTTGATTAAATTTAAATTTTTCATCTATTTGAACTTCCAAATATTTAATTAAACTAACTCTTTCAATCTGGTCTCCTCCCATACTTAAATTCTCCCAATTTCCTGATTTAGAATAAAAATGAAATGAAAAACGGTAGAATACAAATACAAGACATAAATATCAACTTAGAAATTTTTTTAGTTATATAAATTTATTATTTTTATCATCCGGTCATCTCAAAATTTCTGTTACTATTTAATGAGTTGCGAAGTAATTTTATTTGTGTTATCTACCAAATTGTTTTATTTATTTATATTTATTTGTTTACACGTTTTATTCAAACGAGTTACATGTACATATTATATTTATGTGAATTCAAACAAATTTTAAAATTAACAATAAAAATTAAAACTAAAAAACTAATTGCAAAAATTGTGATATAATTAAAATGTAAATCAATTTATAGCAGCTTAAAGAAATATAAATAAAAAAAATTTAACAATATGCAAAATATAAACAATAAAATACTCCTATATATGAAAATTAGTAGTTATGGGTTAAAGTTAGCACTTTAAGAAAAAATTAGCAACCATAAGAATATTGAAGATAGAGAGATGAGATCTGAATTAACTAAAAGCAATAAATAAGCTTTTTTATCGTGTCTTTGGAGAGAGAAAAAACAATACGATTCTTATATTTGTTACCCATAATCATCATTATATGTATATAAATTCGCTTATTCCATTGTTGGTTCGATGAAATTTAAGAATAAATAGGTTAACAGAGCGGAAGTGATTAGTAGTATTAATATGGGCTAAGTTTGAAATACAAGGGAGTTAGTATTGCCTTTAACTATACTTCAGTAACGAAGATGACAACGGCAATTTCGTGTCTTTTCTTTAGAGTAGCAAAATGAATTAAATTCAATATATGTTCATATGGTGGCAAAATTAAGGGTTCAGACCCACGTAGTACAAATCTTAAGCAATTATTTTGGATTTCCTCAATCCTATATGTATATGAATTTCATAAAACCATACCTGATTGGCATATTCATTCCAATTGGGTTCTAACAAGACATGTAAAACAGAATTGTAAAATATATATGGATCTTTAAATTCACTAGACAAACATTTTATAAAACCTAACATTGGATTAGCTTTATTATGGTGATATTACTATATATAACATAATGTAACTCAAATGTGAGTTTATCATCAAAAATCACACCTAAATCTTTGATAGAGTTAACAGCTTCTAATGCTGCTTGTCCGTTAAGGAAATAATTATTTCAAAAGTGTGTGGAACGCCTATGGCAAGTCTTCACTGCACATTTTTGTACATTCAAAAGACATTACATCCTTATTCATACACCAAATATCGAAATTATGAAGGTCAGTTTGAAGTAAAAATTAATCATTTGGTGAAGAAATTTAATTGAAAATTATGCTTTAGTTTTTGATACGGCTGTATATGTAGAATCATATTTCATTATTTATTGCAATTTACACTATTTTCATGTTTATTGTTGTATAATATCTCTAAAAGCATCACACATAAAAGTATTTAATATATTTGTTATTCTTTAATTATTTTAGAATATTTCAATTGACAAGATTGATTTTCAAAGTATGTTAGCCCAAAGACTGCAAAATTCTACCTATTTTGTTTAGTTATTTTGTATATTTGATCTGTATTAATTTTACTAATGTAATCATGAAAATGTTTATATTTTGTTCGAATGCTTACACAGTATATACTATGATTAGATTATATTTTATATATATTTAATTATGGTAGATAATTGAGTTGAGTTTTGCGTGAAAAACTGATAGCAGTAAATTTTTCAAAATTTATTGCAATTTTTAATTATTGTTTAAAGTATGATAGACAGCTTATACAAGGTGTTGTGGCACACGAATGTTGCTATAAAAACAAATTTCATTATTTCTTTATTGTTTTAAATTAAGAATTTTATTAAATTTTTAACACAGGAATTAGTTTTTAGAAATAATTTGTTTTATATGTTACATGAATACTCTACATTAGCAAAGAACATAACGTCGCATCTGGATATTTTTCGACGAAAATAAAAATTTAAGAGTGCAGAAGAGAGAATTTATAATTTATAATTACAAAAACAAATACAGTAACCAATGACTAACCTGTAACCATCCAGATCCAGTACATGTAGATATACATATTTCAATATTATTTCAAATCAAGATTCAAAATAAGAAAAATAAAAAAATTTAAAGGCATTCATACGATCCTCAATGGGTTTATGATTTTAATTATGCGTGTCGCACGTGCATTATTTCTTTATATGAATTTTTATTTGTGTTCAAAAGTGTACTGAAAAGTAGGTGAATTTTATAAATTTTCCGCAAAGAAATGTTTTGATTTTGTCAATTTTGTCTGTTTTTACTTACCTAACATATATGAATATGTATTTATTTATGTAAATATGTACATATATACAAACAAACAAACAAGCAATCTATCAAAATTTAAAAGGTGAGGAAAAAAAGTAAAACTGGACATTTTATTTGTTATTATGTATTGTTGGCTAGTTTTTATTTCTTAAAAAATTATTTCATCTGAAATAGAAATACGATTTTCAACCAATTTCTGCGGAAAAAAAACGGTATTCCGTAGTGATACCGTAGATAGTAGACAGTTCACGATTTGTATATATTATAAATTTCATTCTATTACTATTATTATTTTTAGAATTTTTTCTAGATTATGTGATTCCATCATTGACTCTATCGTTGTATGTTTAACAACATACTTATTTCAATCCATACAATAAGTAGTACTTAAATTGATATTCTGATATTTTTATATTATATATGTTATCTATATTCATATCATACATAATCGCTAGTCGATAATTCGCATAAGATTTGAAGAGCAAAATTATTATTTTAAAGAGAAAATAATTTTGACGATAAAATGAAAGAGCGGGTTGTAATGTGGCGACCCGCTATAAAAATAATATTTTAAAAATTTGTAGAGACCTCTTTTTATTATCAAAACTTTGCATATAAACAAAAAGTTATTTTTTGCATCTTATATAAAAACAAATTCAAATCTTCATAATATAGCTGCAGTAACATTCATACCCCACCCTGTATAAGGTTAATTGTTCTATGGTTGATGTTCAATCGTTTTTTCATTATTGTTGTATTTTTATAGTATCTCTTTTTTAAAAAAAAAGTCTCAATTTACAATCATTTTAATTTCAAAACATTTTCATTAGTGCACAAGCATTGATTAAGAATACTAATTTTAATCAATTTATAGTTTAAGTGAAATATCTTGAAAATTACAATTTTTTACAAATTCATTCAAGTGGTTGGATTTTTTTTTTATATTTCATCTTATTTTAGTTAGATGAGTTTTAATAATCCTTATTTTACTTAATTTTAAGGATGCCTTTAGTTACTTTTTTGTGAAAATAAACATTTTGTTGGCGTAACATTAATGTGACCGATATAGAGTTACATCCAACGAGTTAGCTTATTGATGTAACAATTGTACGATTGTGATAAACAAATAATCAGTTATCACAACGCAAATAAAGAGGTTACTGCAACTCTTAATTAAAAACGGTTATGGCGACCGAATCATTCAGTTGCCCCAAACGAATTCATTCTCTGGCTGAACAACAAAAATTTCGCTTTCAGTAAGGAAAAAAAAAATTAAACAAATATCATTGAATTTATATTTATTGAGAACATTTTATCGAGTATAGTAGTTGTAGTATATTTAAACTTGAAACACTTTAAAAAATGATAACCTTAAAAGATTAAAATATTCCACTTAATGGTTTTATGTATATAAAAATTCAGTCAAAACATTTTTGTTTTTCTTATCATTGATATGGAGAAAACGAAATTAAAACTTCCTTTTATACTAATAATTATTATTACTTATATATATTCGCTAATCAATAGTAAAATAAATATTTAAATATTATAAGTATGTATCTTATATTATCATTAATCAAGTCATTGACCAATAATAATGCAAAATTATTAAACCATAACAAGGTACTTGTAAAACTCAAGATATAATTGTTATTTAGATTACCATTACTCAATCAATCGCATAATATGACTTAGATAATTTGAATAGATTTCATAATCAAGAGAATATTAATTCACATGTCTTTTTTAATATTTAATGAACAAAAGGGGAACAATATAAATGGGAACACTTAAATTAAATTCCAATAATATTATTAGAACTTTTTTTTTTGCAAACAAATTTTCAGGGTAAGATAATCAAAGAATTAAAATAAGTATGAATTGGGACTGTAAAATAACTCTTCTATGTTGATGACAGTTTAAAATCTTCATTGATATCAACTAAAATTGTACTTATAAATTGAATTTGTTAAATTTATTCGACGTCAACAATTTTCATTTAAAAAATTTAATCAATTTTAAAGCTATTAAATTAAGTACTAAAACTTGTAATTAATTTTAATCTCTGAAAATAATTATATTTCATTATGTAACCTTGAGTATTATTTGATTATGTTTGAGGTGGGATAGAATTTAAAAAACCCGCTCTTATTTGCTGTTATTTGACTTAATATAATTTCTGTAAATATTAAGCTACATTTAAAACTATTGGTATTATAATTGAACCCAGCTATGAATATTACGACCACATTCATTACCACCATACAGACCCGATATCAATTTTCTACGCCTTCAATAAAATAATAGAAAAATGTATCAACAATCAACTAATTGAAAATAAACTATTATATGATATTCAATATGGTTATTCTTTCTAGAGATATATTTGATAAATAAATAAATTAGAGCCCTACAATCTTTTTAAATCAAACCACTTGTGGTAGTTGAACCTATCATATTACTTGAAGACTTCAGCAGACGGTATTTACGAGTTTATTCCGTTTTACTAAGCTGATGCAACCATCTGTATACTTATTAAAGAGATTTATAACTATATTAATATAAGATTGCCGGAAGAAAAGTGAACTCTAAGTAATATATGAGCTTAGATCTTATAAAACTTTCAGAGAGTTCTGTTCAAAAATCTATTCAATCTGTTAAATAGGAAAAGGCGTACAACAATAATAAATGTATTTACAGGACACAGTAGATGAAAATCATCAATACAATACACAACGATTGTTTATTATCGAAGCCATTCTGAAGATGAAAATGGTCAAATCTTAAAACTATAACAATGCATTATCAGTACAGTTGAATAAGTTTTGCATAAGGGTTAAGACTTACAGGATTAAATTTTATCCTTTAAATATTTTAGTTTTTGTTAAGTATTATGTCACCCCATCTATTCGATATTAAAAGGAAAAAATGAATTTTATATATCTTTTCAAATGTCATCTTTTATTTTCAAATACTGCAGTTTTACGGCAAAATACTTCAAAATACTTCATCAAAGAAAATCATTCGTATGTTATTAGGTCATACAACTGTATATATATATATATATATATATATATACATAAAATTATTTATTTAAATGAAAAAACTTTAACCTATGTCAAAACTATTAAATTTGATTATACGTTAAAGTCGGACCAGGGCTCATAATTTTTATTGATAGAAATTTTAATTAATTTTATTTTTTAAATAGAATTGTATGAACTGACCTTATATTTGCAAATATGTATTACAATAACCTTGAAAACAAAAATTTACAATTTCCTATTGTTTTCTTTTTCTAGCAAAATAAAGACATAAAATTAATTATCAATCAATTAAGCAAACACCTTCCCGTCCTAACAATTTCATATCACATAGAATAGTTTTATAATCTGAAAATTAAATATTTTACATTCAAATTGTTTTTGTTTTTTCCTATTGATTTTGCTATAGAACTGATTGTTTTTTTTATATGGATTGAAATAAAATAAAGAAAATATTTACTTTTCCTTTTTTTTTTAGATTAGATTTACCAGTAATTATTCGAATCAAATCGTACTAATATTAAAACCAAAGCTTTTATAATTTTTGCATAAAATTTGTATATTAAATAAAAATAAATTAATTAATAAAATTTTATTTTTCTATAAATAAAAGAAAATTAAAATAATATTTACAAAAAAAATAAAATTATTTTCTTAGGTCTCATTTAAGAGTACATCTATCTTCTATCGAAATTTGAATGCTATTAATCACAAAATCTTGAATTCAATAATAATTATTAGAAGTTAAGAGTTAATCTTGAAAAATATTTCTACATATAAGTATCAGTAGTTTTTTAAGTAACAACTAATAACATAAAGTTGTTTAATTCAAGGTTAATTGTTTAATTCAATATTTTACAGGTGAATTTAAATTTGAATATAAATATAAAACTTGAATGCAATCAACGTTGGTATAAAATTTGCAAAATTATAATAAATACATATTAGAAGAATCTATCTAAGAAATTAAATTCAATATACAGAATTGTTGATAATTGAATTTATTTTTAGTGATTTATTTAATATAAAATAATATTAAAAAATTACTGAAATAAAATCAATTTAAATAAAATTAATACTTCACGTTAAAGTGCAAACTAATCTTGTATCGTAAGATCGTTACATATATCGAATTTTTTTAAGTAAATGTCGCAACTTTATGACAAAAGTACAGTGTGCGTTAAGTTTTTAAAAAATCAAAGTTGAAAAATTAATATAGTTTGAATGAATAATAAAAAAAGCTATAGCAGTTGTAGGTCATTGCGTATTTATTTGAAGAAGATCAAAAATAAATTAAAACCGCAAAAGAAGAGTACCATGTGTCAAACACTTCGTAGGTAAGAGACAATTTTTAGTGTGGAGAGTAAATTGTTAACAGATCTCCTAGATGATAATAGAAAATTTTTTAAAAATTCCACTAGAATAAAGTATGAGACTATTGAAGCTCTACATAGTATGGTAATTTAAAAGGTTAAATTCCCTTAAGATTATGGCTGAAAAGCTATTTGCTTTCATAGCATTCAGAAACAGAACTTATCTTTCTTTGCAAAAGTTCGATAAATTCTATCAACTTCTCTCGCAACTAAAATATGACTCATTTTAACTAAACAAAATTCAAAATAAATTTCCATAAAAAAACTTTCAGTACATTCAAATTTAAAAAAAAAAACTGTTGGTTGCCAAATTAAATTATCGTCGAAGCAAACTCTAAATCTTTAATGAAATTAACTCTTAACAATAATTCAGCATTAAGTGAATAATTGTAAAATATTGGTTGGGAACGACGTGTATAGCACATTAAAGCACACTTTTTAATATTAAGTAGTAAATTATTATTGTTAGACCAAAGATAGAAATTGTTAAGATCAGTTTGGAGTAGGATTGAGTTATCAATGGACTTTTTTTTTTTGAAAATGTTCATATCATCTGCATAAGTTTGTAGTTTACTCCTATTAATCACAAATGCATTAACATGATTAATTTCATGCATAACATGCATAACATCATTCACAGAAATAATGAATAGAAGAGGCTCCAAGTGACTCCCTTGGGGAACTCCTGAGTTGGCTACGAATTATGTCGATGTAAACGATCTAAATAAGACATTATAGGATCTGTCAACTAAATATGAATTGATCCAGTTTAGGAAAAGTACCGGGAAACCTAGCTTTCTTAATTTCAGTAATATAATACTATGAGGCAAAATGTCAAAAGCTTTTCTAAAATCTGTATTAATGACACTTGTGTTTGCAGGCCTTCCTCCATATTATTAATAAAGGCTGACGTATACAAACCTAACCTGTATACAAACAACAAAAAATAGATCGTTGTAAATTAGCTGAAAACATTGAATTAAAATAAAAATTTATGAATTCGCCATATTTAATCTATGAATTGTCAAATTTAATTGGATGAAAATTGTATGGCCAGAATCACGGAGTTCAAACGATCAGATTGGATTGAAAAGAGCGTTTACAGTTTACACGTACGCTTTTTGACATTTGAATCAAATCCATGGATTAAATCCTCCGTGTAAATGTTTACGCCTTTTTGTTTCATGTATAAAAATATATAATGATATTATCCTTAGACTAACATATCCATGATCTATAAATCAACCCTATTGTTAATTTTATTTTTCAAAGGTAATTTTTTAAATTAAAAATTTTAATTGAATTATTTTATTACTGTAGTTACGATACAAGTGAAAAAAAGAAAGTTGTTTTTCACTTATTCTCATAATTACAAATTAAATTCATATGAAAACAAACCGCTCTCGCAATTCTACATCGAGTACAACATCGAAAGTACAAGGATGTGTTCAAGAAATCGTTGTACAAATCATTATAGATCTACCTCTACTACACTTCTACACTTAATCGTGAATATACCCTTACTATATTGTACATTTTGTAAGTTTGCTTATTGTTTGTGTTTTTCTGTAATATTGTACTTTGCAATTTATATTTTCTAATGGACCATTCACGTAATATAGCATTTTCAAATTTTATTTTCCTACGATTCTACTTTACGTGACGATCCTACGCTTAATATGTAATAAAAAAAATTTAATTTATAATATCATTTTTATAACTTACTTTATAACTACAAGGCTACCCTACGTAGTCCGATTCGAACACAAAATGTAAATAGAATTTAATTCAATAAAGTTTGATTTATGTATGAGCCGAATTAAAAAAATTGGTTTATCAAAAATATTCTAATACTATAAGAAACCCCCAGGTAAATACCCGGCCGAACAAAAGAAAACAATTTTCTGTGAAACGGCATAATACAATGATTTTTCATAAGATCAAACATTTGATATGTTGAAAGTATCTGACAACAATATATAGAATAGTAATATTAATAGCAAGCCATAAAAAATAAAAATGTTCAAAGTTTTAAGTTAATTTTTATAAAATAAACTCTTTTATTTATAAAATAAAATATCAAAACTATCAGATATAATTTAACTTTTTTTATAATATTTAATTTGTTTTTAGATTTTTTTTATTTTTCGAAGGAAGGTGAAAGCGTCGAAAAATGATAAACAGACCACGTACGTAGCTTTCACTTAGCTATATGGGATTCTAACCCATTAAAGCAACCGAAACCCTTTACCATAACTGATATTATTTGCCGATTAATTGAATTTTTGCGTTAATTGGAAAAGTGTAGTGTGTTGGAATATTATTAAAAAATAGTTTCCGATAATTCATTACCGTTTCCCAGTTATTATGAGCGAATTTTAAAATTTATCATATAGAAAAAAATGGATAAAATGGAATATTCTAGCAAATCTCCTGGTATGCATTGTTACACTGTCCCTTTCAGTAATTTTCCCCTGTCTTGGTCCGGCCAGAATTTTAATTTTTAGAGTAGTGGATTTTGTTGCTCCTGACATTTTTGTTTAGAGCTGACCATGGATGAAAATAGTTTTAGGGTTTTAGACTTACTGAAATTTGATGTATAATAAAGTCTTATAAAAAAGTTTCATTCTAATTGATATTTTTTTTTATTTTCTAAATAAAAGAGTTAATTTTATAAAGATTAACTTAAAACTTTGAAATTTTTTTATTTTTTTGTGGTTTGCTATTAATATTACTCTTCTATACATTGTTTTCAGATAATTCAAACATATCAAATGTTAAAATTTATTAAAAATCATTTTATTGTGGCGTTTCCCAGCAAAATTTCTTTTTTTTGGCTGACCGGAGATTTACCAGGGGGTTTTCTAGTATATATATATACATATTACCATCAAACAAAATATCCGCTATTCCTTTTTATTAAAATTAACTAATATTACAATCTGTAAAATAAATTTGAACAATAGAATTTTAATATAGGTTCGATAAACATAATAATATATCACATGATTTCAATTATCTCTTTTTTTGTAATTGTGAATATAAATTTCTTTAAAATGTGTTAATCTGTAAAATTATATAAATTTCTATAAGTTTCGTGTATCTGAAAAGGAAATACTTATATTTTATAAATTTTCCTTTAAAACCCATATATTAATGTTATCCTACTATTTAATTTTTTTTCTACTAAAAGTACAAAAATCCAAAAACAATAAAAAAAACAAATTTGACTCAAAAGAGAATTGAACTCACAAAAATTTCTTATATTAACATGACGCTTCAACCAACTGAACTAAAATAAAAATTTATTTCGATTCCCACGACCTACATCATTGATTGATTGAATAAAGAAAAAAACGAAGGCACACGAAAAATCACGAAAAGAGTGCCTTCACTAATCGTGCTCTTGTGTATTATAATATAGATATATTAATTGTTTTCACTATACGACAAAATCAACAATACAACACTTTAAAATAGACCATAAAAGACTGTAACACAACTTATGAAATGTAAGAGTTTTACCTACTATAAGGACAGCTACAAACTTCTTATCTAAAACTATTTTTTGCTAAATCAACCATTAGTTTTTCTGTAGAAATTTAGTTATTTTGATTTTGACCAAAAAAAGCACAAAATTTTAGCTTAATTTAAAAATTTATACCAAAGACATTCACAAAACTACATTTTTAATCACTCAATTAATACATTTATCAAATTGTTTTGGAAATTCATTACTTAACAATCTACTTCAAACAAAACATTCATAATTTTTCATATTAGCACACTTTTTTATAGAAGGCTATAATTTCCATAAACACTGCAACAGTCAAAAACAGTCACAAATCTGCCGCAGTCAAAATAAAAAAAAACACATAAATTAAGATTCACGTTTTTTAATTACATATATCCATATATCAATCTACAAATGCATATGTACAGTACATCTACACTCCCTAATTACGATTTAACCAAAAATATATTGAAAGTAGTTTATTATGTTGTTGTTGTTGTTTTTTCTCAGTAATTTTAAATAATAATTACAAATTTTAATTTTAATTAGATTTCATGTTTTTTTTCTTTTACAATCAAATTTACTTATTAATACAAATTAATAACAAATTATATAATAGAAAAAAAATAAATATAAATTAATTTGAACACAAATTATTCTTTCTTTTTACCAAATGTTTCGGAACCATTTAGTTAAATTCATTAAAATTTAATGTAGGTATACAAACAGACTAATAAAAAAAAAACAAAAAAGAAAAAAAAAACCAAACTACATATTTTATAATTTAATTTAAATTCTATTTAAATGAATAATAATGATTAAATCAGTTATGATAAAAACAATTAATTCTGTTATAATTAATGCAATTGTTAAAAGGGGTTCTGCTACGTATTGTCGATTTTTAAAATTTCGATTCACAAAATATCGATTGCAAAATGTCGAATTGTACAATTTATCGATTCTTGAAATGTCGACATGTACAAAATATCGGTTTCTAAAATGTCAACTTGACAAAATGCCGACTTTAAGAAGGCAAAAAATTTTAGACTAAATAAATGATTGTAGCTCTGATTTTGTAGCCTACTATAAACACCATGCTAATTAAAAATCTGGTATATATACATATTCTGGAAAATAGTCAATCCTGATTTTGAATCCAACTGTAAAACCAATACTTGTTCCAATACAGAGTATGTTCATTCGTATGCCTATGTCGTAAAAAAATATTGAGTTTTCACAGTTTCATATGAAAATTCAGTAGTTTTGATGACAGAAAATTAGGAATATGCACTTATGTAATTTGTACAATCGACATTTTGTCAGTCGACATAATAGAAGTCGTCATAAAGATAAGAATTTAGTCAAAATTAATTCAAATTGAGAACCGATTCCATTTTCTACATCAAAGTTATGCAGGTAACAAAAAAAGGAACGCTAAACTAAAACTAAATTTTATTATTCTATTAGCATGCTTAGTTCAAATTCAAATGTACCGACTAGTTTTATTTACGCAAAACCATTGTTTTGTAATTAATTTATTTAACAGATGCAATTTCTTAATGTTCTCGGGTGAATTAGATAGTTTATGGATTTTGTAGAAAACTGAAAGGCAAGCTACAACAGAAATGAAATAATATTCCCACATCCAGTGGTTGTTAAAATAATATTTAATAGGGAATTGTGCAATTTTTCCCGAAAAAGTGTAAGGGAATTTCATTGAACGACCAACTGGAGCATCAGACATTATTTGTTATTTACTTCTGACAAGGAAAAAATATCCGCTACTAAAAAAATGCTTGGAATAAGAGACGTCTATCTGATTCTTGAAGGTTATGAGAATTGAATTCACGTTCAAAGTTATTTTGTATGTTGGTGAAATTATTTAATAGTTAATACTTTAGAGAAACCTTATACTTTAGTACTGTTAGCTTCGAGAAGGAATGTTATCGTGAATGATAATTTAATTTTCTATGTAACAGTAACCACATCAACAATCAACAATGGGATAATAACCCTAACTGCTTTTGTACAAGGATTTGGAGAGAAATAAGTAAACGGAAATAAATAGTATTAACATTAAAGGCACACACAACGTAGGGTCTACACAACATATCGTAAACATTAAAGATTTAAAAAAGAATTTTGAAAATTAAATATGTATTTATTTACTTAACTCTTGAAAACTTGCAAGTGTTCCATAGCTTAGCTTAGTTCTGCTCCGAAGAGGCTCAACTTAAAAATTTATGAGATAAGGCTTCGCTGCTAGTACTACATTGAAGCAATAATACCATTTGCGCCATAATACTTTTATGTCAAAACAGTTATCTAACAGATCAAAGCAGCTATTATCAAAGCAGCTATTATCAAAGCAGTTATCTAACATATATTATACAAGTGAATGGTTATCTCCAACATCTCGATGACAATGACTAAACGATATTATGTACTGTGTACCATATTCATCATTGATAATTTTGATGGGTCGCTCTTGTACTTTGTCTAAGTACTCTGTTAGATGTACCATCAGCCCCATCTCAAAACTGTGAGTTTAAACTAAAGTCGTGCCTTGTGGCTTGTTTATTAAGAAATGGTTTAAAAATGACAATTTTTTTTTACTTTTGATTAAGAAGTAGAAAATATTTAAATAAAATATTTGAACTAAAAGTAAAATCACCAAAAATACTATATTGAAGAATTGACACCAGCGGACCCAAACAAATATTTTAAAAAAATAAATATTGAGAGCTCATGAAATTGAAAGCTTTTGGAATAAAATGAATTTTATTCTTGAAATGGATATAATAAATAATTATTTGAATTGATATGACTTCACAATTTATTAGTATACAGAGTGTTTCATTTTAAAACAATTCTCAAATATAAATTAATCCTTTTCAAAATATAAACACAATAGAAGAAAAGTATAGAAAAGTTTTATCTTTAAATAAAATAAAAATAAAGCTTACAAAACAATAGAATTAACTTAAAATAAAAATATATCACCATACTCATATCTCATAATTTATCTATCTATCTACCTATCTATTATATTTATCTACGCTAATACTACACAAAGATTACTGTGAAATTTTTAGAAATCCAGACGATTTTATTTTTTTATTTTTTTTATTTTTTATTTTCTATTTTTTTTCTTGCTTTTGTTTTTACTGATATCAACAAAATATTACACCTATATAGTAGTAGTTTAAATAGTAGCTTATACGATCAACAAAAAATATAAAGTCAGTTAAAATTAAGTTGTTCAGCTGTTTAAACGGACTAACTAAAATTTTATTCTGTTATTATTTTCGTTGCTGTTGTTGTTGTTGTCATTGTTAATAATGTTGTTATTCTGATATGCTTATTTAATTTATATTCTACTCTATTATGAATTAAATTTTTGTGTTTTTGATATTTATAAAAAAAAGTGTACTAGAAATATTTATATAATCAATAATAAATAAATTAATTAATTAATTAATTATTGATATTATATTTAAATTAATTCCAATAATACTATTATTTAATAAAAAGAAGTGTCATAAGAACAACAACAAAAAAGAGGAAAAAAATTGAATTATGGATTTTGATAAGATTTTAGAAAAATGCGGTGATTGTGGCCGTTATCAATATATGCTATTAGGATTATTTGGATTTGTTAATTTTTTTGTATCACAACACTATTTCGGTCAAACAATGATTAGTTTTGTTCCAGATCATTGGTAATTATATTATATAATATATAAATGTACATATACAATATAAAACTTAGCAATTTATATGTAATGTGAGCATGCAATATTTTTTATTAGATCTCAGTAATGTAATTTCAATTTTACTTAAGCTATATAGTATGTAAATAAAATGTGAGAATATTGTATATATAGTATATGAATAAATGTGAGAATAATACAATCAATTAAAAATTATTTTTCAAAGGTATACTCACATTAAAAAGGAAATGCAAATGATCTTTAATCGGAAGCATTGATCAAGGAAGTTTATTATTTGCTTCCTAATAAATTTTTATATTATATTTATTTATTTATTTATTTACTTTCCTCGGAATGAGGAAAATACTAAACCGTGGTGTAAATAAGTGTTCTGTTTAGGATTTGAATTCGGGTCTTTAACATAACAAATAGCACAAAGTGATTGTGTGTGATTGATAGAGAATTATTTTTCAGTAATTTCCTGATGTGATATTTGATATTTTTTGATTATATTAATTAATACTTATTTAACATTTACAACTTGTACTACAAATATGTTTGAAATGAAATTTGTAACAATATATATAGCCTATAGCGAGAATCATTCTCTATTGGATTAAAATTTAAATAAATAAATAAAATAAATATTTAAAAAAACATATATCACGATCTGAGGAACTCAAATATTCACACCATCGCTTGATAAAGTCTATAATTGAGTGTTTGACCACTCAGCTACTGAAGACACAGAACATTTGTGTTTTTCAGATACATAATAATGTATTTTATTATTTTTCAATAAAAATCTAATTTATTTTCCTTAATAATTTTATTAGTTCTAGGACTCAGAACATTAGTGTACTACTTCCTGAAAACCAATTATTTTTTATAATTTTAATAAATTTTCAATTTAAGGAAATTCGAATTTTATTCATAAAATAATTAAATAAATTTGTATTATAACTCGATTGGTATCGGTAAATACAACAATTGAATAAAATAAAAATTCATATTTTGACATATTTACCAACACTATGATACTATAATACAATTAAAGAGGTTATTAGCACTTAATCGTGAATACCCCATATATTATTAATAAATATAATTTTAATTTACACAAAAAAAAAAAAGTTTTCCATAATTAATTGAAAATTTAGTTGTCTATATACATACATAGCAAATATATGTATATAATAAAATATAAATAAGCTAATATGTAAATAAAAATTGGTACATTTTATAAACAACGGTTAGATGACATTTTGAATGAATTTGCAAAAATAGAAAAAAAAATTAAAATAAAAGAAAACAAAAAAATAAAAACAAGAAATTCAAAAAAAAAATATTGTAGTTTAATATTTATAAATTTTTTTGAATTCAAGGTCTAGAAAAATGAAAGAAAAATTTATTCATTATTAATTTTTAATAATATAATTTATCACATTTTTTTTTTTAATATTTACATTATTTAATTAAGCCTACCACAATAATCAAACAATGTAAACAAAAAAAAAAAAAGCTTATAAATGCATAGGTGATTTTCGTTTTAAACATGATTTGAGTTAAAAAAAAAATAAAATAAGATATAAGTGATATTTTAGTTAAAAAAGTAAATTTAATAAAAATGTTTTTTTGTTTTTGTTATTTTTTTATCATTAAAGGTGTTATCATCCAAAATTAACAAATAAATCATTTGAAGAAATTCAAAATATTTATTCAAATTTTGATAATCCATCTTGTACACGATTAGATGATATTATTGATGATGTTGGTATACAAAGTACTAAATCATGTACTAAATGGATATATAATTATGATTATGGATATAAAAGTATGAATACGGAAGTAAGTTAAATATTAAATTATTTATTTTATTCAACTATAAGTTTTTTTTAATAATTAAAAAAAAAATTATATTTCAATTTAAATGTTCGTCTAACTGTACTGACTTCTGTCATTTCATTGTCACCTATTAAATGGTAATGCATGTTTTTGAGCCTTATTCAAGAAATTTTAACGATACGGCACCATACGGTATAATATATAAATTGTATTTTATCCCTATTATATTCTATACAGGGCCATATTCACAAATTTACAAATTATTTTTATGAAACTATTTTTTTCAAATTTTATCTTAATTTTCAATTCAATTTATTATAGAAGTACATATATAATATCTAACATTTCATGAAAAAAACCATAAGACATCGACGTGCATTTTTTGCAATATCAAAAATATTGCTATTATTATTAGTTTGAGCATTCTAGAGCTAAGCCGCTCTATTATATTAATTTATTATATAAAAATACTATTTTTGGATGATTTTAATTGACTTTTAACCGTATTTTTGATTTCGTTTTCAATACCATAAGTTTTTACACCTTATTTAAATTAAAATATTTTAAGCTTGATTGTGTTTTTCTTTTAATTCAAACGTAACAAACGTTTATATTCAGCATTTTCACCATTTCTGTGGTTTACGTGATGGATTTTTGGTGCTATTTAACTTGTAGTCTCTTGCAATTTTGGCAATAAGGTTGGTTTGTATTTAAATAAATTGTTCTTTCCCAACTCATTTTCTAGATCTGATCAATTATCAGAACCATATTTTCTTATTTTGATACTATAATGAATTTTATCTCTTAATTTGTGTCCTGCAATTTCCATTATGACTTCTCATAAAGGTATAGTTTATATTCTGCTGGTTTCTGTTTTTATTTCTGCATACATTGTAATCGGTCGAATAAAATTTCTGTCTCCCTTATATTTGATTCATGTTTGTTTCTTCCATATTTTCTCGTAACGAAAGACTCTTGCCACTATTTTGATTTGCTTCATGTTTTCAGATTTTTTGTCTTACGTATGGACAACTTCCAGACAGTACTAAACGTTTTTACTTATTCAATTATATTGCATCGTTTATACCGAATTTGAATTTTATCGGATTTTTTGCAATAACGAATGCTATCTAATGAAAAATATTAACAGTGAGTGTGATAAGTTTAAGAATAATAAATGGAGATTTCTAATCTTTTACAACAGCTTTGAGTTTTAAACGTATTGAACTCAACTCTGTTTACGTACGTTACTCCAGTCAGCTATTTTTGTTAGATCATGGTTATGTGAGCTAGTTATTATGTTTCTCTTCAAGCTGATTGCGGTTGAGGTGGCGTTAGATTTCCTTGAAAAGTCGTAGGATGCCACCAAAATGCTAGGTGCACTATGTATTGAATAAAGAGTTTTAAAGAGAGTAAATCGTTGAGGAAAATCAACAAAAGATGTGAAAAGGCAGAGCCTTGTCGAACGCTAGCATTTATTTCATAGTTGTCGGGCATAAAACTATCGACAATGACACATACACTACGATTCGAGAGAAAGACCTCAATCCATGCGCAAAAGAGGCTGCTCAAACCAATAGCCTGACTTTTGCTCAAAAGAATGCCATACTCAACTAAAGGCTTTTGAGATATCGAAAACTACAGCCTCCTACAACTTCACCGCTACAATGAATGCTGGTGTTAAGCTTAATGCAGAGAAAAGTAAAAAAGATCGCCTGTTTTCAAATGCTGAAACTAGAGTATGGTGCTAAAAAGATACAAAATGAATAAACATTTTTTTTGTCTTATGTAAAGTTAACTTATAATTTGGTGAGTAAATTCTTTTTCTTCTTCTTTTGTTGACTATCTATTGAATGGCAGCGGTCATATGATATTGGGAACGATGTCCAGATAGATGTTTCGTTCAGTTGCTGAATTGATTAAATCGCCAATGTTTCTGATGCCTGTCCAGTTTTTAATGTTGCGCAACCATGTTAATTGTTTTCGTCCTATACCTCTTTTTCCTTCATTTTTTCTTGAACTATTAACTGAAGTAGCTCGTATTTATTTCCACGCATAATATGCCCAAAGTAGAAGGGTTTTTGTTTCTTTAGTCATTGAAGTAGGATTTGCTCTATGTATAGTACTTCTTCGCTTTGATCTGGCCATGATATTTTTAGAATTTTTCGGTAGATCAACATTTTGAAAGCTTCGAGTTTATTGAGTTCTCTTATTTTTGAGGTCCATGTTTCTACACCATATAGGAGTAAATTCTATTTGTGTTATATGAAATTTTTAGAACAATTTACCCGATTATGTCAACAAATTAGAAAATATAGCAAATTGTTACCTCAGATAGTTTTTGATTATTTATTTATTTAAATTTATCTACCGCGGGAAATTAGCTTTACAGATATTGCTTACATATTACAATTTACAAGATACCAAACAAATAAATAATATTATATATATAACAAATAAATAAATTGCCTCTATACAGTGAGTGATGTATTTTTGATTAACTTTCGAGACTTGTTAAAAAATTTAAAAATTTCAATTACTGTTAATAATATTTAATCACTGTTCAACAAAATATTATTTTTTTTATTTTTAATATTAATTTAATTTATAAATTTGAAATTAAATATATATATTTATTTTTTAATTAAAAGTTAACATTTGCTTAAATCACTTAAATCATCATATTTGATTGTTTTTTTTTTTTTATTTTTTTTAAATTTAACAACAACAGTCTAAGAATATTTAACATTTGAATGTGAATCTCATGTAAAATGTGTTTGTTATTCTTTGTAGACAATTTATCAGATTTACGTTCTTAACATAAAGTTGTAATAATACATATTCATTCAATACTTAAATGTAAGTCCATGAACTCTTTATATTTTTATAATTATGTTCAAATAGCATGTCAGATTGGTAAATTAAAAATTTATATAATTTCACCATGAACTTTATATAATTGTGAGTAACGTACATACGTGATTTAAACTTAAAGTTTTAAATTGTTGAAATTTATAAATTAAAATGCCTTTAAAATGTAAGCTTTTTAATTATAACTGATGCCTTATTAAAGATCTTAATTTTGATTCAAATTAATTTAAAAAAATTTACTCGTTCTGGGTTTACTAAATGAATGTGCGTTATTCATATTGAGCTAAGTTAAAATTAAAGTAGTTATAAGTTTAAGCGATTAAAATATATTCTAGTTGTGATGATTGGAGTGTGATCAAAGTTTTTATATTTAAATAAATTATAGTAATATATAATTGAAATTTCTGATATTGCAAGAGCAATCTAGATGAAAGAAGCAAGCAATTTATGATGATTAACTAAAATAATGATACAATTATAATATATATATACATAATATATAGGAATAATACTAAAAAATATATAAAATTGAAATGTGTAAAAAACTATCTATGTGGGATTTTAAAGGGATTACAATCAAAAAAAGAAGCAGAAATAAATAGCAACAATCACAAGATTCTTACAATACTAGCTTTGTAACCCACCATAAATGAACGAAAGTAAAATAAATTTTAGCTTATTCTTTCCTTCGTTAGAGTTAGCATTTGAAATTCAAAACAAATAAATTTATCTTTCTTTTTCTTTATTTTTTTATTAGAACGCTTTAAATTATCATTTTAATTGTTTTATTCCCTAAGGGTCCTTTATAGCGACATTTTATTTGTCATCATTGAAAATTTATCATATAATTAAGAATCAAGTTAATCGTGTTAACATTATTTAGCTGTGTAAGTTCATCGTCAAAGTTTGAAAAAAAAACGATGGAGATATTATGATCTTAGATCTTGGGTCATTTATTTTTTGTCATGTGTATTGCTAGAATATAAATATCGATAGTGTCATATTAAATTTGCTTTTATCAATTTATTGCTTTTTCTCCAATTCATATCAATTTTTAAATTTTATAATATATTTATTAACTAATACGCGTAATTAGAATATTGAACAAATAATATTAATTTAATTTTAAACGAAAACCATTTTAGTAATTCAGTTTCGATTTTGTACGTGCAATAGAAAAAAAAAAACAAAAACAAATCAAATTGTAAATATTAAAAAAACAATACAAATCGATACCTTTTTAGAAGAGTATACTACTAAGCGACAAAATTTTCAAAATAAACTTTTTATATTATTTTTAAAGCTTAAATTTTGGGTGAAATAAAATAATTTAGGTTTTTACGCATAATTTTCTTGGTTTCAATAGACTTAAATGATCTTCAAATGATCTTCATATGATCATAATAATGATTTTGAAAAATAAACAGAATGAGTTTTTAGAAAATTTTACTTGCTAATACAATATTTTACTTACTTCTATTTATTTATTTCCAATTATTTTTATTTTTCAATGTTGCTTTTATTTATTTATATACCCTCTGGGTACCGAAATCTATTTGTTTTATATTAAAAAAAACACACGAAAGCAATGTGTATATGTATTGTAGCATTCCGTCGAATTGACAGATATATGCAGGAAACTATATTATATATTATAGATCATAGGTTCCCAAAGCATGGGTCGCGACCCAAAATTAGGTCGCCTAGCTTTTCCTTTGGGTCGCGAAGACTTCAGATTTTCTTTTAAAAAATGTTCTATTTCATATAAAAGTAAGTAAAGCATTGCAATTAAAGTGGTTTTCAATTGGTACACATATATAAAAAAAAAATGGTTGTCTAGAGTTCGAACTTTAAAAAGATTAATCCAATTGAAAGATGAAGTTCAATTATTTTTAATCGATAAAAATTCTGAATTGAAAGTATTTTTTTTAAATGAAAACGGTTATGCACAGCTTGTTACTTGGCAGACATCTTTGACAAATTGAATGAATTGAATTTGTTCCTACAGAGTCAGCATAGTAATACGTTTGTTATGTTCGATAAAATACAAGTATTTATTAAGAAAATTCAAATTTGGAAAATCAGAATAGCAGATAATAATATCGACATGTTCCAATTAACAAATGATTTTATGGAGGAAAATAAATTACCATTCCCATTGATAAAATGTTATATCTAGCCATCTAATAATGCTAGAAAAAAACTTTGAAAAATATTATCCTAACGATTTTGATATAATGAAATATGAATGAATCAGGCAACCATTTTGCGTAAAAGCAGAAGATCTGAAATATCTTGATATAAAAGCCCAGGAGCAACTAGCAGAATTGTCAAGTGATGGGAATCTAAAAGCAGAATTTACCCAAGTTAATTTGAATAATTTCTGGTTATCTATAAGAAAAGAATATTCGTTACTATCTAAATTGGCTGTTAATTTTTTGTTGCCATTTGTGTCGACCAATTTTCATGTAAAGTCATATAAAATTTCATTAACCCTAACTAATTTCAGTAATTTTAACTAATTTTGACTAAAAAATAAAATTATTACAATATTGAACTCTCAGTTATTATTTTTCTTACTAAAACATGGGTTACCCAAATATTAAATATCACTTTACCTGAAAAACGGCAAGTCTGATATGAAAGTTGTGTATGAAAAAGTTGTAGGGGATGATGTAGCGCATCAACACAATAAAAAAGAATTTTTTCGCGATAAGCAACGTTTTTTACAAAATTTTCAGTTTTTAAAAGCAAAATTTTAAGTTTATGCAGTTATTATTCAAACACGGTAAGTCTGATACTCATTCAACATATACCGTTAATTAGGTGTATTAATTCTAAAAAAAAATCTATGAAGAAAATGTTGCTCTAGTTTCAATTTCTTCTGGGCTGTAGTTGATATTCTTCAGACATAATTTTTCTAATCCGATTTTCTTTAAACCTCTGTAGCCCAGGTAAATTTAAAGATAGACCCCTCTTCTAGAACAATTTTTTTCCTAAAATACTCCAAGGAATCACCCCTTAAAAACTTTTTGCTCTAAACCGGACCACCCTGTATAAAAATATATAAAATATATTATAACGGGAAAATAAATATTTAAATACAAAACAAAACAAATTTTTCAAATTTTTCAAATATACTTTGTTTCCATGCTGGGTCGTCAGAAATTTTCGAGTCGAAAATTGGGTCACCAGTAAAAAATAGTGGGAACCCATGTTATAGATCATTGCCTTGTATATTGTTTAAAAAACAGTAAAACAGTATACAAAGCAATGTATAGATATATCTAAAGAGCTCAGAAAGAAAATTGAAATATTTAAGAAAAAATCTATCAGTAACTGAGTATATGGAAAATTTATTAACAAAAACATATATCCATTATTAAAAATCATTAAAAAAAATTAATAAAAAATAATTATATTTTTAATTTAGAAATGAGCCCACTAAATGACATTTTGTTGAGTTGTTTAACCGACTTTATTACATACTCGATCATACTAATTACAATAACAAATTATTAGTAGATTAAACAAGAACAAAAACGAATCAACCTCTTCGATTTTGTATAATTATGGAATTTATACTCATTACCTAAAATCTTTGTTGTTTATCACCGAATTCATTACATTCTTTTAAAAATTTAAAGTATAATAGTTTAATGAAAACTGATAGTTAATCTTATAATAAGTGTATAGTGAGTAAACATGATGTCCATTTACTCTAATTTACAGCCTATAAGATTTTTTTGAGTATGTATTAATATCTTCAAAAAGAAATTAATTCAGTTAAATGGTGAACTTAATTAAAATTGGATTTACAGATTGTTTTTTAACGATTTAATATTAAACCTCAATACAACTTGTCGTAAAACAATTTTTTTTCGTTTCTATCTAAAAGTTCAAAGGAATGATGCAACGATCGAAATGTTTGAATATTTTCAAGTTATATTATGAATAAACTAACAGATTATATTATTAAATAATTATATTTTTGCATTATGTAAATTTATTATGTAAATAATTTAGTATGTAAGTTCTTGTTCTTATAAATGTATGTATGAGACAAATTGTATATGTAGTTGCATGTTAATATTTACAATTATTATTAAATAGTATAATGCCATTGCTAATCTAGTAAAGTTTGGGTAAAATTTGAAAAAGTCTGCACATTCCAACTCAAAAGATCAACAACAATGTCAAATAAATATGTGTCATCTCTCATCATAATGCATTAATATTATTTTCTCACTAAATTTCACTTCTACAGTTCTACCTAAACCCACTTCCACAATACATTACAAAAAATTGATTTATTATTTCAATTTTCATCCTATAATTCATAATGAATTGTTTTTCCATTATAATTGTTGTTTTTATAAAAGGCTTCAGACAAAGACTAATTGTATAAAAATTGTATCAAATTGTAAAATGTATGTAGGTTAAAAAAGAATTTGATCAAAGCGAGGAAACAAGATTTGATAGAAAATGTTAATAAAATGAAATGTACAAATTATACCCTCATTAAATAAATAAGAGATTAATTTAATAAGTTAAAATTTTAAGGTATTTAATAATAAATTGTAAAGAAAGAAATATAGACTTTTAAAATATGAAAAAGAAGAATAAGAAGATTATGAAAATTATATTTTTAGAGAAAATCGATCTACTGGTACTCTTGCGAACGATCAAAATTCTCACTTACTATTCATTCATTGAATAATTAATTCATTTCATTTTTTTTATTCATTAAATTTTTTGTTATTGTTTTTATTATTCTATTTTAGCTTTATTTGATTTAATTTTTTTCCGTATCCCATAATTCAATTAGAAAATCTACTAACGTGACTCTAAATTGTTAAACTATAATTTGTAAACCATTAATATTCTCTGGTTCTATTATAAAGAATTTACTTATTTACTGATTTTCAATAATAAAAATAGCAAAAAGCTTATTACTCAATTACTTGTGTACCTAATATATACATGTTATATGTTTAGAAAAAGCTAATTTTAAAATTACAATAAATTATCTAAGTTACATAATAATTATATTATGTATAATAATTCTTAATTATCTATACTATCTACTAATTAAACCTACTTTGTATTTATAAATAATTAAACTTATTGAATGTAATGCAAACTTTTAAGATCAAAGATAATATGAAAGTTAACGAAATCTAATACAAGTTTATTATGCAAGTTACTTATAAGGTGCCAGTTATCAAGTTATTTTGATTTTTCTTTTTTTTCACTCTAATTTTAATTTGAATGCTTGATTGAACCAAAAATCATAGAATACTAAAATATTTATTCTATACTCTTTGATTGAACGTGTCTGATAAGTGAATCATTTTTAAAATATTTTTTAATCATTTGGAAAGCTTAATGTGTTTATTTTTCAGTGTACTCCTCTGTCATAAATTGTTTCATACAGTTTTCATTTAAACTTTATATATTTTTTAGAATTTAAATTTTATAGAATTTAAGCAAAATTTAATAGAATTTCGCCAAAAAAAGCATATGTATGTAAATGTAATAGGAAACCGGTATTTTTGTCGAAAAAAATGTCGAATAGGAAAAAATGTTCTAAAATGTTGAAAGCCCGGTTCTTGAAAAAGAAAATTTCGAATTTCGATGTATTAAATTTTCGACATTTGTTTTAAAGTAGTATATTTTAGAGTTAGTTACACAAATCAGTCTTTATTATTAACGAAATATAAATAATCATCTGATATCCAACAACTTGTTTCCTTATCAATATGGGTTCCAAAAAGGTATTGGTTCTCTAAATATTTTAATTGACGTTGTAGATATGATCTGTGAGAAAATTTCTGACTTTAATATTGTTACAGATTTATTCATCGATTTGAAAAAAGCTTTTGATACAGTTAACCATAATTTGCTTCTAACAAAATTATCTTTTTTAGGCTTTAGATTTGGTTCGCTGAAGTTATTTAAGCTATTTAAAGAATAGAAATCAGTTTGTTTCGTATAATAGCTGCTTTAGCTCCTACAATTCAGTTAACATTGGTATTCCTGAAGGCTCTATATTGGGTCCTTTATTATTCCTAATCTACATAAATGATTTACACAAATTGCCATTAATAGGTAAATTATACCTATTCGCAGACGACTGCAGCTTGTTCTACTCTGGTAATAATTTAGAAGCTATTAAATCTCATGTAGAGCATGATACGATGATAATAACGGAGTATTTCAGATTAAACTAAATGGTTATGAACGCGGAAAAAACTAAAATCATCCATTTTAGACAGCGTCAAAGAAATATAGGTTTTATAGAAATTAAAATTGGCATTGTAGTTTTGAAAGAAGTGGATCAAATTAAATTTCTTGGAGTCATATTTGACAAATATTTAAGTTGGCAGCCACATCTTGATATGTTAGATAGAAAGCTCAATACTTTTAATGGTATTTTATTTAAATATAAATCCAAAATTCCTAATAGTATCAAGCTAAAAATGTATTGTGCATATATAAATTCTATTCTTTCATACGGCACAGCAATCTGGGCGTCCAATAATAGAATTTCTCAAATCCAAATTTCACAAAATAAAATTTTGAAAAATATTCTAAATTTACCTTTACGCTATAATACTCATCGCTTATATTTAAACTTAAAAATAATGCCTATAAAAGGAATTTTTCAATTTCAACAAATTTTGGGGATATATAAAATACTTAATAATATCGGGCACTACAACATAAATTCCATTCAAAATTATACTCATAATTTTAATACTAGAAACCGAAATAATATTAGGATACCAAGAGTTAATAATGTGCTAGCATCACAGAAAATTTCAGTGTCAGGATCTGGGTTATACAATCGGTTACCTAGTAATATTAAAAATATAGCATGAGTGGGTTCTTTTAAAAAACGACTAAAGGAGCTTCTTTTGGAGTCTGATCATTTGTTTAACTTAATATAATGCTTAATATAAAATTTAATAAAAATATATAATTTGTGTATCTTAATAATATATAATCTAAAATTTAAAATTTAAAATATTATTTAAGATTTATTTAAGTTTTTATAATTTATTACTCTTGTATTTTATTCTTATTTTTTATTTTTTTTTATTTTTTTTATATAGCTTCATTAAGACTAACGTAGTTTATTCTAAAAGCGCTTGTTGCCTTCTTTTATAGTATGTATGTTTCTACAATGCCACTTAGGCGAAGAAACTATCTAATGAATATTGTATTATAATTAACTTTTGAAATAAAAAAAAAAAAAAAATATGTATACATAAGCTATATAAGAAATTCAATAATAATATTAAGCGGGGGTTTGGGTTTCTGGTATACTGGACGTCTCCAATAATGTCTTTAAACCGTCTTAATTATACGTATAGCAAGTTTGAGAAAACAAAATTTTTTTCAAGGTCCTTTGACCACAAATTCTGGGACTTGGGTCTCTTTGCAATTTCTCTAAGCGTTGTTTATTGTGAGACAAATTTGGAAAGCCATTTTTAAAGTCTGGATTTTAAAATTTGGCTTTTCACGCAGATCCAGAAATTTCATAATTTCTGTCAGAAATAACGGAAAGTAGCTTCGTATAACTTCTTAACATTTTATGAAATATTCTTAAAATTAGCTGTGTCCGAATTAATTATGGCTACGATCATATGAAAGTAGATAAATAAAATTAAAACAAAAATTATTCTAAATCTGCATACGACTATATTTATATTTCGACATTTTTTTTTTTAACATTTTTTTCAATATTTTTGCAATATTTTTAATTGGACATTTTTGTTTTTCAACAAATCGACCCACACCAGTATGTAATATGTATATAGAAAATTCAAAATGTATATATTTTTAATTTCTAAATTTAAATATAATTTCTAATAAAGTCAAACATTTTAAAACTTAGTTAGAGTCAAATTTGTATAATTGTTTAAAATAGTCGAATATTTTACAGATATACGATTTCGTTCACAACTTGTAGACTTTCTCAGTGTTTTGTAGCTTGTGCTTGACTCAGGAAAGAAATTTAAAATCGTCTTATTTATCTTTGTCGGACAATGTAGCAATTTGACCTTTTAAGCCTATTGCTTTGGGCAGATGATTCGTTGTTTAATTTCCAACAAAATAGTACAGGTAGAGCTAGATGATTTAATAAACATTGACATAATAAACAAGCACGATTTGAATTCAAAACTTTCAAAACCATATTATTGTTTTTTTTATCTAATTTTTCGCTGTATTATTTATTTTTATATTTTTACATAATATTGTTTGAATAATTAAAAAAAAAAAACTTTGTTTATATACAGACCGGCAGAGGATTTCATGAATACGGCTCAATTTATTGTAAAAAAATAGACAAATTTTATATAATTATATTGTTATTATTTAAAACATAATTTTCAACGTTCTAGAAAGGCAGTTAGGGGTAGTTTCATTGGTTATATTAAGCTTTTCTATAAATTTAATTATATTTATAATCATATTATAATATATTCATTGTTTTGGTTTTTATTCAGGTGTATTCGTTTTTTTTTTGAAAATGTGATCATTAGTTTTTTTTTCTTTTGTTTGTTTTTTAGTTTTTAAAATCCATTTATTTATTATACGCATGTTACATATTTAACAATTGATGTGCAAAAATGTAATGGTAAAATGTAAAATCATTCTGATATTCCTTAGAAAAAAAAACAAAAAGTAACGCAAAAAAATTAAAATTAAGTAAACGAAAAAAAAATAACAAATTCATTAAATATAAAGTAAAATACAAAATTATAACTACATAATTAATATCAATGTATATATACATTAGAAATAATTAAATTTAATTAAACAAGAAAAGAAAAAAAAATTAATGAAATATATAATAATTATAAACAACATAATTAGAATTATAAGACTAATTAGAATCATAAACAACAACTCAATTTGAGAGTGATCAAAATTCAATAAGTGAGATCTAAGATTTTTGATAAAAGTAACAGAAGTTCTATTCGATCTTAAACAGATAGGCAACGTATTGAAAATTTTGGAAGCTAAATAATCATAAAAGTGGCAAAAATGTTATGTATATATACTCTAGGAATATTTATTAAAAATTGATTATTGATCCTCAGATTGTAGTAAAAGCTAAATCGGTGGGAAAGATAACCTGATCTAATATAAAATAAATGTACATATTTTTAATAAACCTACAGCGGTTGTAAAATCGAATACAAAAATTTTACGTATTTACTTCAATGGTCGCTGTAACCGACCCCTTACATGAATGGGATCATTGTCGTGTTGCAAAATAAAATTTTGATCAATCAATGTGGTACCCGCAACAAGTGCAACATCATTCAAAAGATGAAAATAATGGACTGCATTAATTTTTTTCGAGCATGCGATACAGTATGTCAGATTGTATTTTAGTATATAGAATATTTATATAATATGAACATGCGAGATCTTGAATTAGGAACGATTTTAGAATTGGCTTCGAATTCAGGATTGCCGTTTTTTCCAGAATATTTGGCGATCAAACGCGGGAGCTAAAAGTATTAATAGATATAATTTGCATGCATATGTGCACATTAAACAAAAATTTAAGAGAAATATTGATACTATTTGACTGCTGCTATTTGAACAAAAAAAACTATATTTTTCAGAAGGAAATTAAGTCATGTAGCTTTATTCCCCAATTACATGCGAAAAAAAACCATACCCGAAAAAATGTGGGACATGGCGTTATTTCATGGCACCGGTTAATTCTTCGTTAAAATCCCCATAATTTTTCCCAAATTTCTAGAAATTCCCAAAAAAAAAATCAAAAAAAAAAGTTGATATAAACTAGTTCTAACTATAGCATAAAAGAGATTTTAAATATGTAGGTATTTTTTAATTCAAAATAAAATTCCCCAAAGGATTTCCCAAATTATATTTTAGTTTTATGAAGTTCGATTAACTTTAATATATTCATAACTTAATTTTCGGATACGAATTAATTACAAATAACTTTTATTTTATTATGTTAATTATTAATTTAATATTTCTTTTTTATTTTTATTTATTTATTATTCATAATATTAATTGAAAAATTAAACACAATTAAAAAATCTTTTACATCTATTGTTGTGTTGTAGATTTTCAGTGGATAAAATTTGAAGAGACAAAAGTCTATTAAAAATTAGTTTCTTTGACTTTTCAATTAATTTTAGAATATTAGTATTTAACAGTTTAAAAAAAATGCAGGTGAAATGTTCATCTCCAAGCTGCATAGTTTAATATGTACAATATGGGATACAGAAACTCTGCCAAGCAAATGGGAAAAAGGCATTATTGTCCCATCCACAAAAAAATAAACTTGACTGCGCCAACTATAGAGGTATCACATTATTAAACACAGCGTACAATACTCTCTCCAATATTATAAATAACAGATTAAGACGTATAGCCGAAAATATTCTAGGAAAATATCAAAGTGGATTTAGACCAAATAGATCTACTACCTATCAAATATTTCTACTGAAACATAGCATGGAAAAATACTATGAGTATAAACAAAAATCTCCACCTATTAATGATTGACTTCCGCCAGGCTTTTGACTCAATAAAAGAGATATGGTAGAAGCTGTATTTAATAACATAGGAATCCCAAGAAAATTGGCAATTTTAAGTATGCTAATACTCAGACACACCAAATGCAAGGTAGCAGTGCAAAATAAAATAACGGACGAATTTGAAATAAAAACAGGAGTCAGACAAGGTTATGCCCTATCAACAACAATTTTCAATCTAATGCTTCACCACGCAATAAAAGATTTAGACAGAGGCGGACACATATTCATAAAATCATCTATAATAAGTGCGCATGCTGACGATATTGCTATTGTAGCAACATCCTTTGACGAATTAAAAGAAATATTTCTGACTCTAGAAAAAGAAGCTGCTACTGTAGGATTAAAAATTAACGGGGCTAAGACCAAATATATGAAGATAGCGCGCACGAAAACAAGACGATCCGCCCAAAATATAACAATAAATGATTATAACTTTGAAGGAGTAAATAGTTTTATATATCTAGGTGCCTTAGTAAATAATAAAAATGACATGCATTTGACAATTAGTGATAGAATTCAAGCAGCACAAAAATGTTTCTACGCACACAAAGGCCTTTTCAGGTCAAAAATTTTAACCAGGACAATTAAATTAAGAATGTACAAGACCATAATTTAACCGGTCGTAACATACGGATGCGAAGCATGGACCATGACAATTAATGACGAAAATAAATTGAAAGTATTCGAAAGAAGAATACTGAGAAACATATTTGGTCCCAAAATAAACTACGATTTTGGTGAATACCAAATCAGATCAAACGAGGAGCTAGAAGCACTAATTGAAGGACACAATATTGTTAAATTTATTAAGGCACAAATACTAAGATGGGCAGGTCTTGTGGTGAGGATGAATGATCAAAGGATGCCAAAAAGAATATTAGACGCAGTACCGTACAATACAAGAGCAAGAGGTAGACCAAGATCACGATGGCTGGACGAAGTAGAGGGCAACTGTCGAAAAATTAGAGTTAACGGATGGAGGACAGTTGCACAAGATAGAGCAGAATGGAGGAAAGTTGTGGACGAGGTTAAGGTTCACCCCGAGCTGTAGAACCAACAGATGATGATGATGATGAATATTTAACAGTTTTCCATTAAAATGTATTCAAATTGCAAGTAGTTTACAACAAAATTAATAAAAGTTCTTTATAAATTTTCTGCAGTTCTACAACAATTTCAATTTTTCACAAATTTCAGAAATTTTTGTATTTTAAAATTTTTTATAAAAATTTAAATATTTAATCTTGTCTATATGAAATTTTGTCTCTATGTAATTTTGTCCATATGTAATTTTTGTGTTTTGTCATGTAACCATATATGTATGTATATGTACATTTTAATATGTCGTACAAATCTTTACAGATTATACATTTTCTGTTATTCTTTTATTTTAATTTTTTTTTGGTATTATTAACATAAGAGTTCAATACTTGTCTCATTAACACAATATCCACATATTACTTTCAAATAAAGACAATGTTATTATGGTTTCTTCCAGCTGGTATCTAATTACTTTGGCAGTATTTTTATGCTAGTTGCATTGATTCTAGGCTTTTTAAAAACCTTTTTTTAATAGGATTGTCATTTATTTTAAAATGATGAGCTTTCTCTGGGCTTCCTAATAGCCATTTTATAACATAAGTTTACAACTATATTTAATTTTTGACTAAATATTTTCATTATTGGATTGAACCTTTGTGGAAAAGAAAATTTTAAATTGAATCCAACGCATTGAAAAAATTACTTAATAATTGTTATGTTAAAATTGGGTTCCAGATTATCATTCAGTTTTATTTTTCTGTATAGGTACTATATTTTATTCTTATAACGCTAAGTCTAATTTTCATGTTCTAATATAAATTTTATCAACTTAATGTAATATAGTATGATTGAAGGGCACCCAAACTTGAACATACACTAAAATCCGTTTTATAATAATTTTTTTTATTTGTCAAAAGCAATTAATAGTCTTTTCTATATCAGTAATCATATAAATTGGTCTAGCTATGATTAAATATAGAACACCATTAGTGGTAGCTTTATTTATATATACAAAATACAATAAACATATTTTAAATTTTATTTTTCAGCTAAACTGGGTCTGTGATAAAGAATATATATCTATTTATGGACAATCATTTTTCTTTGTTGGTTCAGTGGCTGGAACTCTGCTTTATGGTTTTTTGGCCGATAAATTTGGACGATTAGTTTTGTTAATTGTTGCAAATTTATCTGCTGTTATTGGAGATATTTGTACAACATTCTCAAATGATATTATAACATTTTCAATAAGTAGATTTGTATCTGGATTGGCTGTTGATACAAATGTGTATCTCATGTACATTTTAGGTTTGAAATATTTTAATAACAAATTTTTTTTAATTGATTTAAATTTTTCAATAAAATTTTATTTTTTATTGTGTAACAGTTCTAGAATATATCAGTCCATCTAAACGAATTATTGGATTAAATTTTATTATTGGTATATTTTATACTGGAGGACTTGTGATTACACCATGGATTGCAGTTGCAATTGGTCATTGGAAACTTTATTTATTATCAATTACAAGTCCACTTGTTTTAGTTTTTACATTCATGTATATGGTAAATGAAAGTGCACAATGGTTAGTGACACAAAAAAATATTGATGGTGCAATTCTAAGACTTAAGAGAGTAGCAAATTTTAATGGAGTTAAAGTTGATGATAGTGATTTTACAGAATTTCGAAAATATTGTGAAGTATATGCAAAAACTAAAGAAAATGAAAAAGCAGATAATTTTATTGATTTATTTAAACGTCCCAGATTACGAAGAAGAACTTTTATTCTTTTTTATGTATTGTAAGATTATATTTATTAATTTTATTGTTTAATCATCATAAATGTATGTATATTTATTTTTTTCATAGAATGGTAACTACATTATGTTATAATATTGTAAGTAGAAATGTTGAAGGAACTGGATTATCACCATTTATGTTATTTTCTGTTAGTTCAACAACAGTTTTTCCAGCTGCAGCTGTATTAATATTTCTTCAAAATAAAATTGGACGAAAAGGAATGGCAACATCTGCTGCTATATTTTGTGGTATTATCGCCGCAATAACTGGTATTATATTACATATGGAGGATCCAAATAATAAAAATGTTGCTTTATTAGCTAGCTTACAAATTTTAGCACGATTTGGTATAGCTTTAGCTTATGAATCTGGTAATCAAT
The DNA here is from genome assembly GCA_963942445.1 of Argyra leucocephala. Taxonomy (NCBI): domain Eukaryota; kingdom Metazoa; phylum Arthropoda; class Insecta; order Diptera; family Dolichopodidae; genus Argyra; species Argyra leucocephala. Next base: position 158,616,841 of record OZ012678.1, read on the forward strand.
TTGCAATGGAATTAATGCCAACATGTGTTCGTGGTCAAGCAATAGCTGCACTTCATGTTGCTGGTTATGCAATTTCATTTCTAAGTGTACCAATATTATATTTATCAAATCATTTTGTTTCACTACCATCAGTGATATTAACACTACTATTTCTTTCGGAAGCATTTGTTATTCTATTTTTGCCAGAAACATTGAACAAGTAATACTAAGATAATTATAATTATTCTAAAAAATGTATATACAATTATTGAAATTTATTTAAATTATATTTTTTCTTTTTTAGAGTTCTTCCAAAAACAATTGATGAAGGTGAATATTTTGCTGTAAATGAGGGTGTACTTGAATTTGCTTGCCTTAAACGTGAAAAAATTAAAGATGTAATTAGTTGAAAAACTCATTTAATTTGTTTTTTTATTTCTAAAAGCTCGAATTTATTAGAGGTTTTAATTTACTTAATAAATAATTTAATTTTAAGTTATTCTATTATAAGTTATTAGGTTTATATACTATTTTGTACATATAGTTATTTTATGAATAAAAATAAAAATAAAAATGATTCTGTTGGATTTTTGAATTTTATACTCATTTCTACATACTCATATAAATTGTCCAAATATATTATAAAGAGTTACTCTTATATTCAATTTGTCAAAAAATCTTCAAAAAATCTATTTAAAAACGGACAAATTTATAGTTTTGGTGTTATCATCCCATTAACTAAATTCAAGAACCACAACCACAAACTACACGAATATTGAGTGCTGCCATTGAAGAAAAATTTATTCATATGATTTTGACATTCCGAAAACATGGTTATGTTTTGTAAAGTTGATATGACATTTCGATATTCGATTTGATTTTCCTAGGAAAGGTGCAAGAATTTGTTTTAAGTTGAGATTTGTTATTGAAAATTAGTTAGTTGTTTACAAATAAAAAATGTTGAATTTGTTAAAATTAAATCGAGTATGTTCCAGAGTAATCGTTGTGAGTTGATTTATTATAAAAAAAATATTTACTTCCAAAAGAAGTCTAATATAGTTATTTCTCAAAATGGTTTTAAAATGTCTTTAATTAAATTTGGTCTACAAATTTTGAATGAAAATTTCCGACAGAAAAAAATAGTTACTTATGTAATTAAAACTTCATTTTTTATATAGATACAAAACAGATTCTGTTCAAAAGGAATACCAAAAAATCTCTTAGAATCGAAACAAAGTTCTCACCATCAAGAAAATGGGGCAATATTTGATAAAAAACCATTCAAATTGGATTTAGAAGGAGGTAAATAAGATTTTCTGTATTAAAATGTTTAATTTTTAAAAACGAATTGTTTTAGGAAAGTTATATGCATGGTGCTTATGTGGTAAATCTAAAAATCAACCTCTCTGTGATGGTACTCATAAAAATGAATTTTTAAAAATAAAGCATAGGTAAGAAAATGAAAGCGTAGCTATTTTATAGTTAACCTAATGGAATTTTTTAAAATCATTTTAAGACCAATTCGTTTCGAAGTAGAAAAAACAGGAACATATTGGTTATGTAATTGTAAACAAACCAAACATCGTCCATTCTGTGATGGGACACATAAACAACCAGATATTCAAGCTGCTGTTAAATCATAAATTTAAATTTTTATTATTGAAAATAAACGAAAAGAAGTTTTTATAAAAAGATCTAGTCATTTATTTTTTTGCAGCAAGTTTTTCTTGAATTTTTATATAACTTCTAGTTTTCCTTTCTTTTTCTGAGCTGAAAAAATTTGAAAAAGGATATTCACATTAAAGTATTAGATGACAAGGTTCGCTTTGGATTGTTGTGAAAAAAAATAAGATGTCAGATTTGGAAAACTAAGCCAATAATCTATTTATTTGTTTTGAAAAATAAGGTGCCTATTTGATGTCTGCACCGTTCGGCTTATAAAAAAAATTAACACTAAACAAAGATATTTGGTTTTATTAAAAATATTTTAATTTATTTCACAAATGACAAAATAAAACCACAATTTTAAATAAAGAAAAAAAATATCTTTATTATTTGTCAAACATCAATTACTTTTATCTTAAACTGAGAATTCCTTTTTCACTTTTTACTTCCCTTCTATAATTTTTCACAAATCATAATTATATAATATTTTCTATATTAAAAGATAGTTGTTTATGTTTTATTTTATTTTTTAATATATAACTTTATTTATATTTCTTTATTTTTTATTTTTAAATAAGTTTCACAATTATTAAATAAATTCCTGAAGTATTTTTAGTAAAAAGTTACAAATAGAAAAAGAATAAGAAATCAAATTATTGCTATAATGACAAGGTTCATACGTTTTATGAGAGCGAAAAATGGTTATAAACGAAAAATGATTTATAAATAAAAGTTCAATACATTATTTAAAATAGTACTTAAAAAAAAAAACCTTCAGAATGTAACAAAATCGGACATGACTACTGCTACTGTTATCTTCTGTAACCTCTTTTTAAAGTATGTGGAGTTAAAATAAACACAATTCCTTGTAATGTTTTTTTTTTTTTTTGTGTTAATTAAAATCATTTCTTCAAATTCATGGGACGCATTTTGTTTTTGTTTTTATTAATAAAATTGTAATGACTTAATTCCAACTTTTGTTTTCTTCAGCAATTCTGATGGAAATCAAAAACATTGAAATTGGACACACTGGCATATATTGTATTATTCGATTACCATGAAAACTAGAGATTTATTTTTAAAAAAATGTTTTCGTTTTTAAATGGATATCTTACAGTAATTTAATTACTCTTATTTACTTGTTTCTATGTACGAATATAATGTTATATACCTATTTTTATTTATGTAATATGTAAAAGAAAAACATGAATAAAAGAAGTAAAATTTTATAAACAAAATAAAAAACATTAACTTCAAATGTTTTAAAAGAAATTAAAAAAATGAAAAATGTAAATTGCAATTTACTTTGATAAGCTAATATTATTATTATTAATCCCGATCATCTCAAAAACAATTTCTACTATGAATTGATGATGATCTCGTTGTAAATTTTTTTTTTTTTTTTTATAAATTTATTTTTATATGCTTTTTATTTTAAAATGAACAATTATGATTTTCGTGCATACTAACAAATAATTTTTCGTTGACTTATATTTATAATAGAAAAGTAGATTATTTTCTTCAAATCTACTTGAATCTATTTTTATATAATATATGAAACATTTAAATAATATCAAAATTAGGCACTCCACTCCATATTTACATTTCAACAATTTATTGAACAAAAAGGTAAAAAAAAAAAAATTATTTAAATCTTAAAAAGATCATCCCTGTTTAATTCAATTTCTTTATTTAATAAATACTATTAAAATTATTTTTGAGACGATTAGGATTAATTTGAATTTAAAATATAGACGTTATAATCATATAATGCACAAATATTTATTTAAAATAACATTCGAAATTACATTAATTTCTCTTTTTCTTTTAATTATAAAAAAAGAACTTCACAAAGAAAAAACAAAAAAAATAACCTATTTTTATTTGAATTAATTTAAATGCCATTTTTTTAAATAAAAATTTTAATAATTTTAAACTTAATTTTCCATTTTTTTTTTTTGGACTAAATTTAAAGTTTATTTTAAATGAAAAATTAAAAATAATTCTTATTTTTTTTTGAATTTGTATGAATATCGGAACTTTTATTTGAATCAATTTTACTGAGAATACTAGCTAAAGGTTAACTGAAAATTGACGGTTAAATCTACAATAAATAATGAACGATAATTAAAATTTTAAAATAAACCTTTTTTTAAACAAATGATAATGAAATAAATCGGATGCATAACAACAGAATTAAATCATTTATCAGTAATTTTGCAGTCTGAGGTCAGTAATTACTGCCGTTGATCAGTAAAATTGATTCATATAATGATCCGATAAATTAAGTTTATTGTTAGTTTATTTTTTTTTTATTTTGTTTTTGATAGCTAAATATTTTGTATCCTGTTTTACAATTGGTCACGGATTTAATTTTTTCTTATTTTTTTTTAATTAAATTTGAATTTATTATTAATTGTATTGATTGTTAAATAAAATTTGTTTTAAATTTTTATATTATTTTTCTTTTTAAAATAGAATTTTTACTTTTAAAAGTATCTTGCATTATAATTACATACTTTATTTTTATATTTTTCACAATCAATCAAACAGTTATTTTCGTTAGTTTTTGTATTTTTATTTTTGTTTTTAGTTTTGTTTAATTTTTTAAAAAGTCTAATATTCTTCATCTTCTGGTGGTATTTCATCTGGTGGAGCAAAACCATCCTGCAAAAAATTAATAAATTAAATATGATAAAATAAATTATGTTAAATACAAAAAAAAATAAAAACATAACAAGTGAACAAATGGTGACTAGTTAATTTAAAACATCCTATCAAAATTTTGTTTAGTTTTAATTAATTGTTTCTATCAAACCTTGAAACATATGATAATAATTGCAATATATTTCAATCGTGTTTATTATTTAAAAACTGCACAAACTAATTAGAATTATTAGTTATATTTCCTTATAAAAATAACATGATAAATTCGACACGACATTAAATCACTAAAACTGTGAAATAATTGTTTTAGTAATAGTTTGAATTTAAGTTTGAAACCGATACGTATTATATACCCGATATATCGATTAAAATTGATAAACTTATCTTAAAATACAACGATAAACATTCAAAGTCCCAACCCAGATATAACATATTATGTGTAAAAATGTAAAAAAAAAAAAAAACTATTATTTGAGTATTACATATCAGCCAATAACAATTAGTACTACTATAGCAGCACAGATTATTTTATTTATTTTCCTTTAAAAAAATTTAAAAGTTGTAATTTAAAAAATTGGAACAAGAAACAAGACAACTTAAATTATTTACAACTAAAAATTAGGATATTTTTAAATAGTAATAAATTTAGGGTTCTTATTCTCTTACATTATTTTTTTATTTTTTATTTTTACAAAGTATTATTCCACTTGAGAGTGCTTTCAGGGAAATCATGAAAATTAAAAATAATTGTAATAATAATTCCAAAAACTAGACAGACTGCCGAAGAAGACCAAATTTCTGAATCAAATTCGTCAATTACAAAGAAGAAATAACGTTTAAAAACATTTAATGTTGTTGAATATTGTTCAATTTTATTGAAATTCTATATTTTGATGAAATAAAATATAAAAATATAATGGAAACTAAATTAATTAAAATTTCGTTCTATTTTAAAATAGAAACTTAATATTTAAACTTTAAAAATTTATAAAATAAAATTAAGATCAAAACTTTTTAATATTTTATATTCACTCTTTAACATTATAAAAAAAGGTTTATTTATTAATTTCATACCAAAAATTTATCACACGAAAATTCTTTTAAGAATTTTTTTTTTTCATTTCATTTTTTTTTTTTTTTGGTTTGTGTAAATTTGGTGCATATTAAACTAAATTGTTTTTAACTTACATAATAAAATATAATTATGACACAACGAAGAATTACGACACAAGATAAAAAAAGGAATACCTTAGTAGCAAACATGCATATATAATATTAAAAAAACTGGAGATAAAAAATTTAATTTCAAATGTTAATAAAGTCGTTTGTTTTAGATGAAGCCATAATTGTTAAGCCAATATTGAAAAAAAAAAAATTAATTTCTTAATGCATCTGCAAATCGTAGTAGAATTATTTCTTAATAGAATTCCATATATTCTGTTTCAGGCTGAAATATACAGGATTCGAAATATGAGTATGAAATTATTTTTAAATTGCTTACAGAAAAATTTTTATTCTATTTCCTCATTTAATTTTAGTAAGTAACATTTATAATAAAAAAAGAAAAAAAAGACTTAAATATTAACACTTAAAATTTAAATTAAATTCTTTTTCTATTTATTATTTTAAAATTTCAAGGATAATTAATTTAAATGGGTATGGCTGTTAAATAAAATTGTGTAAAAACTATTAACAATAAAGTATGTATCAGTTTATCTTGTCTTGTTTTTTTTTTTTTCTAAATTAAAAATTTACTTTGTATTTTGTCGTTAATTTTTAGATTTTATAGCAAGCAAGCAAACACGCTTCAATAATTTCTTTGTTTTAAAAATGAAATTTCTTTTATTTAGAATATCATGATTAATTTAATTAAGCTATAAATGACAGCACATAATTAAAAATAAAATTTATATGAAACCGTACTTAAAATATTATGAAGAAATAATTTATTTATAGAAAATTTCCTTTTCTATTATATCTATGAAATATAATTACATATTATTAACGATTACATACATATATTAGAAAAAAAAAAAACATTTTTAAATTACCTCTGTTGCATACAAAATCTCTAAAATTTTTTCGGTTAATGGATTAGGTTGTTTTTCTTGTGTATCTTGACATCTGTTAAATATTTTTTAAAAATAAAAATTCATTATTACTTAATTTACTTATAATAACGTTTTAAATTAAAAACTTACAAAATTTCTATATCTCGAAGTTTATTAAAATAAAAGTCCCTTTCCTTTTCAAGACCTTCTAAATTCAGTCTCATTTCCATAATCTAAAATGATTGGAATAAAATTTAAAAATAAGTAATACATGTATTTAAACTAAATTTACTTGTTTCGACAATTCATCAATCTGTTGATTCGATACTTGATTATTGAGTGATGTATCTGAACTCTTATTAACAGAATTTGCAGTAAGCGCACCACGAGCCGATGGTGGTTGTTGTTGTGTACGTGGTGGAACTCTAGCCGTCACTAAATATTTAAAATATTTTTGTTTTTTTTTTTAATTGAAAAAAAAAGAAAAAAACAAATAGAATATAATATTAGTATAAAATTTAAACTTTTCACGTAAAAAATTAATAAAATCTTTAACTCACAAAATTAAAACAAACATGCCAGTAAACTTATAACTTTTTTTTTTATTCTTGAAAAGAAAATTGTGCATGTTTGATTGAAAATTTCATTATTTGACATACATATATCATACATGAACATACAACGAAGCAAGTTGATTTGTTAATTATGTTTTGTGTTTATTAGTTTTATTATTTATTTTATATTAAAATTAAATTAAAACAGTTAGTTAATATAAATTATTTTTATTTTTTTAAGTAGCAAAGCTAATTTGATTAATACGCATTAAAATAATGCAAAATACTTAAGCATTAATTATATATATATATATATTTTAAAAGAAAATATGGAATTTTAATTTATACTTTAAATTAGTTATGATTTCAACTTCTTCAGGATATTGATGTCATATTAATAATTATTTAAAAAAAAAAAACATGTATTTATGCATAAATTTAACTCTTTATTATAATTATTATTAATCAAAATGCAAGCAATTAAATTAATTACATTTTTAAACTTATATATATGTATATATATATATATATTAGTAAACAGCTCTAAAATGTTTGCATATTAAATATAAAAGTTTAAGACTTATATTTATTAGTGTATGTATAATTAATATGTGTAAATATTAACGTTAATGTATTAATGTAATTTTCATTTTTCAATAAACCCAAAACCTAATTTTAGAATTACTATTCTAAAGTGAAAACTAAATAAAATTAAAATATGTTATGAATAAAATTAGGTACATTGAATTAAAAACTAGAATACAATACGTAGAATAAAATTCTATTGACAAAACTAGAAAAGTAAAGTATAAGCCCAATAGAAAATTTTATATTTTATTTTTAAAAAATTTAAGTTTTTAAAACTTAAACAAATTTTAAAATAGAAGTATATATATAACTATATACTTTTTCTTTATAAATTTGAAATTATATACTAAATTTTATTCATATCATCTAACTAAATTGATCTTAGAATAAATTTATAAAATAAATTATTACAAATAAACATAAGAATATAGTTCAATAGAAACATAAGTTATAACATTTTTTTTAAATACCAAAATATTTGAAAAAAAAAATAATAACAAAAATAAAAAATAAAACAAAAATAAAAATAAAAAGAAACAAAAATAAAATAATAAAATACCAAATCAAAAAAACAAGAAAAAAAATTCCAAGAAAAAAATAATAATAAAATAAAATAAAAATAAACAAAAAAAAAACATACGCGACTTGGCAGTAGTAGTATTATTGGTAGCATTGGTACGATTTGTTACTGTTGTTGTCATAGTTGGTTGCTTGCGTGCAATTCCACCAATTGCTTTGTTAGCAACACCAGTTCCTGCACCAGCACCAAAACCCATTGGTAGATTTTCCCTAGCTGAAAGTGCATCATAATCTCTACCATCATAATTAGCATCAAAAAATTTTTTAAACCATTGCAAAAACTCAAAATTATCTTGAAAACGACCTTTAGTTAGTTTATCAATAGGTATTATCTAAAATTAAAACATTTCCCAAAAAAAAAATTTCAAAACCAAACAATAAAAAAAAAAAAAATTCATTTTTGTTTTTTTTTTTTTTTTTTTTTATGTTTTGGCTCTAAATAAATACAATTTATAAACTCAATAATGGAGAAACTAATAAAAAATAGTGTTAAAAAAATTAAATTTAATAATGTATTAAATTTTTTTTTAATTAAATTTAGCATTTTATTAAAAAATTAGAAAATAAAGAAAAACAGTTTGATATCAATTATTATGTAAAATCGTTTGTATTCGTAATGAATGAGATATAAGTTGCAAATATATAGTTACAATCGTAATGTGAAGAGTTATTAACTAGATACATTTTTTTTTTAAATTTTAATACGAAAAGATTAATTAAATCAGATTTAAATAAAGATAAGCGGTTCTCTTACATATTATATACAAAAAAAAAAAACAATTCTAATGTCTTTATCATTTTTAAATTATCTTAAAACATCGATGTATCAGATCTCTAGTAAATGAATTTATTAATGTATCAATCAAATTTATGCAGAAAATCAAAAAAAAAAAACAAGTTAATATGTAAAGGTTAATAATATATTAAAATTTAATGTATAAAAGGTAAAGTTCAAAGAAAATATAGGCAACTATAATAACTTACACTGCGAATTCAAACGACCTAATATGTATTTTTGTTGATAAATTAGCATTAAGTTAATTTTCTTTTTTACTTAATAATATTAATAAAATAATATTAAAAAATACATAAAAAAGGAAATGAATAATGACCACAAAAATAAATATTACTACTATAATTATAATTTTCTGGCTTGTATTTCTATATATTAATAAAAACCATTTCCAAAAGTGCTTAAAAAAATATACAAGTACTGTAAAAAAATTAAAAAATTAAATATTTTATAATATGTATGTATATATAAATATATCTTAAGGTTAATAATTCCAAGTCCAAAAAAAATTTTTTATTTTTTTTTTTTTTTAATAAATAGGGAAATCGAATAACTCAGATTACTTGAATTCTCTTAATAATAAAATCTTCAAATAATAAACAGTAGAATTTTTTTTATTTTTTTTTAGATAATTCTCAATATTTCCTTTTTTTTTTTTAGTTTAAAAAATTAATATTTTCAAATATTTTTGTCTAATATATAATAAATTCCTTCACCACTTATTTTTTTTTTTTTTGAAAATAAAAAATAAATAAAAAAAACAACAAATATTCAAATGTAATTTGGTTTAAAAAAAACTAAAGTTTTGTGTATTTAGGAAGAGCAAGTAATCTGAAAGGAATCATCGAATAGCAATTTATTGACTAGCTAGCTCAATATGTTTGTATGTAAAATGAATATGTATGTGCGTTTTTGTTTTTGAAATAATGATTTTTAATTCAAATCGCATTTGATTAAAAAGAAAACGAACAGCTATATAAAGTATGTATGTATATATACAAAACAACAAAATCAACTTGCACATTATTGTTTATCGTATTTTTTTTTTTTATATTGACATTACAAAAAAAACATGTATTGCATTGCTCAAAAACACAAAAAAAAAAAAAAAAAAAAAAAAATTGATGGCGAAAAATTATAATGAAAAAATATTTCTAGAACAACACAATACATTCAAAATTCTGAGCGCAACCACTTTTATTACTTTAAAAGTAATATTTTTTTTTTTTTTTTTTTTTTTGAATTGACTTAGAAAAGAAAAACTAACTATTTGAATTTGATGTTCTCGTGGTGGTTGTTGATGAACGGCTTGGTTGTTGTATTTGTCTTTTTTCTGAAATGTGATGAACTTCGTGTCCACCGCCGAGACCACCGATGCCACCGATGCTACCGCCGCCGCCACCACCACCTGGTCCATTGCCAAGTTTTACACCACCGCGTGTTATATATGGTTCATACTCACGTCCATCATAATTAGCATCAAAGAATTTTTTGAACCATTGTAAAAATTCAAAATTATCTTGAAATCTTCCCTTTATTAATTTATCGACGGGAATAATCTTTTTTTTGTTTTTGTTGTTTTTTATTAAAATATTTGGTCGTGTGTGCGATTGTACATATTTTAAGTTTTTTTTTTAAATAGATGTTTTAAAAATATATTTAAAATAAATAAAAAAAAAAATAAAAAACAAAAACAATTGTTTAATTTATCAAACTGTTTATCATATATTTAATGCATATACACACACATAATATTATATGTGATATATATATATATTTTAAAGAAAAAAAATAATTATTTGTAAAATTTAAAAAGAACCAAAAAAAATAAATGTTTTTTTTTTTTTTTGTAAATTTATTACCTTATCAACATTCATTTTCTTAAATGATGCCTGTAATATTTTAAAATTTTGTATATATTCATGCTCCAAATTGGTACGAAATTTAACACGTTTCATTTGAACTGAACCAGGGAACAACATATCCATAAATTGACAATAAGCGGCGCCTAAAATAAGAATTACAAAAATGAAAAAAAAATTATCATTAGTTTTATGAGTTTAACAAAATTATAAAACTTTTACATACTTTTTTTTTATATGTATATATATATATATATCAAAAGAAAAACAAAACAAAAAATAAATTAATTAAGGAAAAATATTTTCGAGCTCAAATCTGGGTCAATTTAATTTCTTTTCACTAACTTCCATATTTCTACAAATGAATCACAAAATATAAAGTTAACATAAGTTAGCTTTCAAGAATTTCATAATTTCAAGTCACAAATTGAGAACTATATAATTATATACGTAATTTGAACAGTAGCTATGTATTATAAGTATAACAACTAATATGAAAAATGAAATTCTTAAATAACATAACATACAGGATGCCTAATACATGTAATAGTTTCATGAATGATTGAAAATATTGTACTCAAATCAGTTTTTGTAAGGGGAATTCATTCTCACCTCAACCATTCAAAAGTTACAGGGTCTTACAACATTTTTGTTTTATATTGACATAGCTTTTGTTTAATCTTTTATGTAAGATAATAATAAAAGTGGCTACTTCTGCTTAAAATTAATTGAACTCTTCCTTTAACGCATTTATCATCAATTATTGTCATATTTCAGAGAATTATCAAAAAAATCATTGTCTTATAACTTTTTAAGAGTTTTGTACAATGTCAATTATGTCAATTCTTTAAATTTTTAATAAACTTTAATGAACCAAATGAAAAGTAAGTACAACTGAATTCTGTGTAAATGTAATAAAACTATAATGGAATATAAATATCTTGAAAATAAATATAAATCTTAAATCTTGATAAACTTCAACCCACTTTTAACAATCATAACTGTCTTGTCTCATATTGAAATGTGAATTTATAATGAAAAAACTTAAAAAAGATATTTCAAATAAATATTTAGTCCTCATCAAGTCCTAAATGTTTGAAATTAGACAACACAATTTTATGTTTGTTACAATCTTCCCAATTAACATTGAAAATATATATCCCAGTGTTCTACTGAAACACCTTGTACATCTTATATTGTAATTAACCCAAAATTACAAAAAAAAAAACATTGATTAAACTAAAACCATCCTTTCAATTATATACTAATTAAAGTCGAATAAAAAATTTACAAAATAAAAATGATTATCATAACCTGAACAAACGTAAGATAAAATCTTACAACAAGAATATAATATCTCAGTTTAATGATCAGAATAGCTGATCATGAATATTATGAATTGTCAGAGCTAATCATTCAAAATTAATTTTTAGAATTCTAGACTATTCATAAACTGATTTTTAATTTGAACCATCAAAATTGATATAAGTAAAAGTAAGACCAACATGTAACAAAGAAGTAATAGAATTAGATAAGAACTTTGAAACCAGTATAAACCAATATAGTGTTCATTACTTGTATCAGTCGTGGATTTACTAATTTTATCATATTAACACTTATTACTGGTTACTGAACAATTAATTAGTTATGTATTCAATATAGAACTGAAGTCAGATATATTACGAAAATCTTTATACATATACATATAGTAATGTACTTAGGTCTAAAAAATATCAACTGTTTTATTGTCTTCTTAATAACCCAATTTTTCATTTCATTCATTTCAAATATGTAATTTTAAATTTAACTATTGTAAAATTTGATATGTCATAGAATCTTCATTTTGTCACAGTTGCTTCATCATATTTTTTTTGTTTTTGAAAGTACATACTGAACTCTCCTCTACGGAATAATTGCTAAATTTACTTTTCTAACTGTTTAATATCAAAAATTCAAAACTATTAAAAATATTTTTCAATTTTTATATTACCCAACAAAAAGTATCAATGTTCATTAACCAAAAATTATTAAAACTGCACCTAAAATTTCAACAAATCTCATTTTTTAAATTAAAATTAATTAATTCAAATTTCTCCTGAACTTGACTTCTGAAGTCATAATACAAAAAAAAAATTTTTTTTTTTTTGAATATTTGAACGAAAAGAGATTCTTTTAAAAACATTTAAATTGAAAAATTAAAAAAAAAACACACACACCTTAAAATCTTTAACCAAAACCAAAAACCCGAAAAAAATATTTAATGTCAACACAATACTCAAATTATTAAAAATATTGTTTAAATGAAATATTTTGAAATTAAAAAAAAATATATATATATATACCTATATATATTGTACATTTTGTTGTTAAATTTTTTTTCGCAATAATTCAAACAAAACAAAAAAAAAACTGAGATTCATTCAAAATCAAATCTAATATTTCATTTCTAGCGTTATTCACTTATATTTTGTTACAATTTTAAAGCAATAAATCTTCAGAGACCCGATTTCATTTCTTTCATTTAAAAATATTTTGTATTCTTTTTTAATTTTTTTGTTTTTTTTTTATATTTTTAATTATTCTCACCTGTACATAGCTCTTCAATTTTTGTAAACTGTGCTTGTAGACAATCATTAACCCACGATAGCATGTCATGCCTGGATAGATTTTCAGTTGTAACATTTGTTGAATAAACGTTGACTGCCATTTTTGTAACTAACGGAAATAAAAATATAAAAAAGCACAATAATAAAAAAAAAAATAAAACATTAACAATAGAAAAACGAAAAAAAAAAAATATGAAAATTATTAGAGTAATTATTTAAGCATGGAATTCTAGAAAACGAAAATCAACTAAAATAGAAAATCAATAAAATGTGACATACGACTTCTTTTTATTATTATTATTATTATAATTTTTCTTTTTTAGATCTATATTTGAAAATCTTTATTTTATTCTTAAAAAGGCATTTTGAATAGTATTTGAATGGTATTATTAAAAAATAAAAATAAATTTTTATTAAACATTTTTTTTTGTTTATTTTTTTTTTTTTTTTGTAATTTATAAAATTAATATTTTAATTTAATTTCTTGATTTCATGTAATTAAAATTGCTTCTAGGGAATTGAATTTCCCAATTTAGAAAAATATTCGTATTTTTGATCATAAACTTTAATCAAAGTAAAATTCTAATTAAAATTAAAACTACCTATGATGTACGTAACGTATGTATTATGTACATATAAGGATTAATCGGATTTTACAATCATTAACATACTTACATAATGTGTTTTCAATTTTAAATTAAAAATTTAAATTATTGATAAAAACAATTCAAGAAGAACAACCATGTCAATTTGAAGAGTTTTCTATTTAAAGCATAATGTGCAATAATTTTCAAGTATAATGTACATATACTTGCATACATGTATAAAAATGTCCAATCGTCTCATAATTTATAAACAGTTTTTATCAAAATAAATTTTAAATCTAAAATATATCGTAGCACAATATAAGCACATAAATCATTATGTTACCAAGCACAATTTGTAAAATTTTCTTATTATTATTTTTTTTAATTTATTCTTTAATCCTGTTCACACATATAAAATTTCACATATTACCTGAAGAAACAGCGATTTTCATATTTTTTTCTGTAGATTAAATTACAAAAAAAAAAAAAAAGGAAAACACAATAACAAGGAGTTAAAATAAGTATAGTGAAAGTGGTGAGGATGTTTATTTTTAAATGACATTTTATTTTCATGAGATTTATTTTAATTCATTCAAACGAATTATACAGGGTGTTTAAATACATGAATACTATTTATTTGGACAGATGGATAAATGACGTCGTATTAGGTTGTTTTACCGTTCTACTGTTAGGTTGTTCTACCGCTGAAAAAAAAGATTTAGAATTATAAGAGATGATTACACATGATCAACTAGATGAAAAAAAAAAGAAATAAGGCTGGATATTTAAAAAAGCAAATCGAAAAAATTCAAAATGAAAATAGAAAATCGTAAAAATTGAGAAAGTAAAAAATGGGAGATCATATCGCAATAAAACTAATACATATCGCAAACGAAAAACTCTCAGCTAACTTTTTAGTACAATATGAAATTACATTGGGTGAAAATCTCTCCGCGATACATGATGAGAAAAGTTGGGCATGGTGAAGGACCAAAAACCAGTACGACGAGCTGTGACTTATGAAATCATGGCCAGATTGTATTCAGTACGTAAAACATCATCATCTTAGGCATATGATAGTTTAGGATGACCAAATGTGTAGCTCTCACTACTTAAAGTGGACCTTTGACTCCTTTTAATAGCGCAACATTATTAACAAACGTCAGCAACAACACTATCATGATGACATGACGTCAATCAATTATTTTATTTGGTCGCAAAGTTTCTTTTGTATGAAGTCAAATCACTTTCTGTCGAATTGTTGCGGTGGATTGTTACAATAAGTTCTGAGTTGTAAAATCTAACTAAATAATCCATCATATTACACATGGCCTACAAACGAAAGAAATCTCTTAAGACATTTTACTGTTGAAATAAATTAATAAATATTATGAAATAATGAATATGATGGATTATTAAATGATTTTTGTCCTGCTTCAACATTTTGTGGATTTTCATATTCCAAAAAAGTATATCCTTTAGTATTTTCTTCTTCGTCTAAAGGATAATAAGTGTTTACCAGTTTACTAAAACTAGAAACAAATTTGTCCACAACAGTTTTCAATTTTTCTTGTCTAATTGGGATCAAATTTTTTAATTGCTTACCCCTACTTAACTTAACTTTTAATTCTTTTTATTGATTCACTTACATTATATTATTTTCATTACTGTACGAATCGCATTCATAGTTTTTTAAATCTACTTTATTTAAATCTAAAATTGTAGTTGTGGTACAGTAATAAATATTAGGATTTTTCATAAACACAAAATATTGCAAAAGAAAAAAAATAATTTTTGACAGAGTTAAATTTTATATTTCTACATTTGCAGCTTTGTGTCATAAATAAAAGGTCTGTATGTTAACTTGCAAATTTATCCATATTCTTGTATATTTACTTTTTTATTTGCATACTTTTTACAAATTTTTGAGAAGTTAAAGAGAATTATAGAGTTAAAAATGTGACGTCAGAAGTCTCACTTAAGCAAATTATTGAAAATGAAATTTCTATTTGTAAAAATTTGCTGTCAAATTTTTGTTGTTGTTTCGAGCAAATATTTCGCATTTGTATTAAAACTAGTTTACTAACCTGAAAATTTATTTATATAGTTTTTACTAAAGAAAAGACCAAAATCAAGAAAAATTATTTAATTTATTTCAATAATTTCAAATAAATTCAATTAAACTATACAAAATTCAATTAAATTATAAAAAATGTATGTATGCACAAATATAGCGGTTTGATTTTATGTAGTACAATTATATCGGTTGGGACCCCTTCTCGTAATAATTGTGAATCAAATAATGAGAAATAAAAGTAAATAAATATAATACCTAAAAATAAAATACTAATAAATATTCTATATTCCCCCCATCCTTTTCATTTTTCCTTTAGAAAGCGCAAAATCTCCTAATGATAATACATACAAGATTGACAATTAAATTTTAAATTAATAACTATTTATTAAAGCTTTAATTTGCCTTAATTATTTCTGTAGCAATTACAAAATGTAATGAAATGTACAAAATGAATGTAATGAACAGTAATTTCAGTGTTGACAACGTTGAGAACACAACGAAAAGCTGACCAAACTTGTAACTTAACACAAGGTTTTTCATAAACATACGCAAAAAAAATTTTTTTTTGACAGAGTTAAATTTTTTTTTTGACAGATTAAAATTTGAATTTTCTACATTTGCAGTTTTGTTCTATAAATCAAGTACAATTTTGCAGTTTTCCTGCAAAGTTAAAAATGTCTATGAACAAATTTCATTTGAAACATTTTGTTTATGAAAAAAATACTTGTGAAAATATTGGCAATATTGCTTGTATATTGAAACCATTATTATCAACATTTTTGTTGAGATTTCAGAATAAAACGATGGGATGGATATGTCTGATACATTTTAGGTACATGTCAGAAGACACTTCAGTAAAAATGCCCCTCACAAGTTATTTGCTTTTTTTTTTAAATAAATTTGTACTTATCTTAGTAGTATGTATATAAAATAGTTCCAATAACAATCGAGATAATAAAAAAAATAATTCTGAAGAGAAGATAATTATTAAAGCTTTGACTTGTCTTCCTCCTTATGTTGAAATTTCGTTGTTCATGCATAAATGAACATTTTGAAGTCATATTAGAATTTCTTCATCTATTTTTTTTTTATGTTTATAATATTCGATTATCATATTTAATATGAAGTACATACATACATTTTTAAATTTATTCACTGAAATTATCAATTCTTTCTTCCTTTTTTAAAATACTTGATAAAAAAAAGTTCTAAAATTGAATTTTCTATTATAAAATCATGTTTCTTGTATAATCGATGCTAACGTAAGTTTTAAGTAAAAGATATTGTAAATTTTTTTTCAAAATTTATTTTTAATGAATGATATTAAAATTCTTTTTTTTTTTTTTAAATTTAATCAATGATTTAAAAATAATATTAATATTTGAAATTTTGAATAAAAAAAATCATTCTACGATTAGGAATTTTTGTTGATCTTATCTTGTGAGTAAGACACTTCAAAATAATAGAGGTAAAACTACTGGTATAAAATATTTATGCTTATTTTATAAAGTAAATAATTCAATTTAAAAAAAAGCTTGTGATTTACCAGATGACATAGTCAGCAGCCAATAAAATCACTGAAGTCAATAGTCGGTTAAAAATGTATTCATAGCTAAATCACAGATTTTAAAATATAACAGTAAACATATAATTAAGACCCTTTGTTTATCACTAAAAATACCATAATAATTTTATTTCATTTTTAAATTTAATAAATACATCTCAGTTGGAGTTAGCAAAGCAATACAAAGTGGATCGATACTAAAAAACGTAATACAAATTCAACTTTAGGTTAATAAACTATTTCATAAGAAAATCAATATTACCTTACAATAATTTTGCAAAGAAGGACGAATTTATTCAAAAACATTTATTTTTGTAATCAACTTTGTTAGTACATTTTTAATCTATCAATCTTCAATGGTAAAACCTTCAAAAAATTTAAAATCAAAAACAAAAAGTTTTTCTATTATTTTAAAACATATTAAATCAAAAGTCATTGATCTTGGACTTGCTAATATACATTATAACAAAGAATCAGTTTTACTGCAATATAGGCACAAGTATAATAAAGGTATATTGATTTTTTGTTTTTGTTTTATATTTTATTCCAACAATATTTTAATGTTCTATATTTAATACAAATATTATTATTTATACTTGGATTAAATTTAGAAATAAATTGTACATCAAAAATAGTTAAGTTATACTTTTTCCTATCCACACTGAAATGAAAAAAATCAATAATTATGGCATGCAATATTTCCAAGTACATAATATTACACAGGATTAGATAGACGAGAATGTACATACATATAAAATTTTTAAAATAGGCGCTAGAGTTAATAGACAAGGTGATATGTTTTTTAATTTTCATATTTTGATGTTCAAATATTTAAATATAAAACAAAATAAGAGTTTCAAAATATTACCCAAACATAGAATCTACATGACAGCTTATTTTATATATATACAAATGTACATATATCAATATCGTTGGAGATTATTGTTATGTCAAAGAAAAAATAAAATTTTTATCACAAGCATTAAATTGCAGACTAAATTTTCAATGTAACTAACATTTTCGTATAATTTTTTGAATGTCCATTTTTTTACTGCCATACACCACGACATCCATCACGTATGTACATTATGGTATACTTTTAACAACAAAAATACATCTTTGATAACTTTTTAACACTACTACTTTTTTTTATTTTTATTCTTTAGTTTATTTTTTAGCTTCATTGTTAGTTTTAACCGTTGAGTTTTAGCTATATGAACATTTTGATAACAGAAACTTTGATTAGAAGTATACGACATACATTTTTGACAACTGTCTAGTTAACTTCCATTTCTAATTTGTTTTTCTTTTCTGTATTTACAATCAATAGAATTTTTTACTTATCTTTTGATATACTTTATATATTGTGATAATCAGAAGCTTATACAGTGTTTTAACACATTTCTGAAACCTGATCACGTAACAGAAATACACATGAGAATATACGTGACTCACAATATTAGAGAAGATACATATGCTGCGTTCATGCCGGTGCTAAAATAGTAATGCTACGCCAAATTGACATTTGTGGCAACAGCCGAACACGACATTTTTTTAGCATCGCTAACTTAAATAGTTACAAATTTAGCTCAGCTACGTAGCTCAGCTGAGCTAATATAGCACGGTATAAAAGCCAAAATTGCTACAGATGTCAAAATAAACGTCACCGTAAAAATATTTCATAAAAACAAACAAAATTTATAAAAGAAAGTAAGTATATTTTTATAATTGCTTGTATACTATTTTATTATATAATTTATATCAAATTTAATTTAAAGGAAATGAAGAAAATGATGTGGTGTGAATGATAATAATATTATGAAGCGTACAGCAGGCTACAACTACAATTGCACGAAATTTACGTCTATTTCCGAACGTCGTAATAAAGTTCTGCAAAATATTTTCAATATGCCGAACGCATATTCCACTTTTGACATTTATAACAACGAGCGGTATGAACCTGTGGTAAATTTTTTTGACATTTATAGTATTGCTAAATTAGCACCAACATGAACGCAGCAATCTAATGTTAAAATGGTAGATAAGTATTAAAAAAAAACTGATTTTTAATTAAAGTTTTAGTTTTGAACGATAACTTCTATAATTTACAAGCTAGAAAGTTGCTATTATTATGTTCAAAATGTAAAAGAACAATTGTAAATAATCGAATTTTTTAATATTTATTCATTTTATCCAGCTTACTTCCTTATTGGAAAAGGACCCATACATTTTGTTAATATATTAATACTAGTATAATATATTGCTAATATTTATATTTATTTATCAGAACTAGGATGTAATGTTGGTCTAGGTGTATGTTACTTCCAATTCCTAAGTATCGATATTTGCAATCAAATAAAAAATTTTTAATAAAAATAAATTGAACAACATTTAAAATTTATTTAATTCCACTAAAATATTCCCAAAATATAAAATTTGGATTATAATTTATAAAAAATAAGAATATTGATGTATGACTTAACCAAGAAACACCCCATATATAATCAAACACACAAATATGTATATGGCATTTTACTAGAATGTCATTTGCGTGCAATTTGCAAAAGTCATGAATTCCAATACTTTTTGACGTAGCGTCATGTGCTCCAATACTCATTTCTATTGCAAGTGATCGTCAATTTTTGATTTTTATGCATTCTTTTGTATGCTGCTGTGTTCGTACAAAATAAAAGCAATTGTCAAAAATTTCAAAAATTAGCGATGTAGAAAGCAGGTAAGAAAATTTGTTTGGAGTAATGAAATAATAACACTTTTAATAGGAAAAAGAGTAAAATATGAAAATTTACTGCTGCTTTAAAATTCCAAAATGACGACAATTGCTTTAATTGCATATATTTGTCACTTGTAAATGAAATTGACATGATCGTCAAATTGTTAACGTTCTGGGAAAGTGCCTACATGTACTTTAAATACCAAAATATTAAAGGTTGGTTATATACTCCGACAATTGTATCGAAAATTAATATATGCGTAAAAGGTATTATATCATAAAAAAGCGACAGCTAGTGCTACTTCCAACTATTAATTTATAATTTATATAAAATAAATAAAAATTAACGAAATATGTAGTTACAAATAAAACAATTTTTTCTTTTATCAAAATACTTTTCGGAAAATTATCACTACTTAGTTAAAACGGTTCGAAAGTATAGAAAAGGTTGAAGAGCACCTTTAAAAAGAAAGTAAAGTTATCAAAGTGTCAAAACTCAAAAGAAATAACTAACTATTTATCCTTTTTTTTTTATTGTGACATTTTATACAACATGATAGATAGACATACCTACAAAAATGATAACATTATCTATTTTTATTTAATTTTTTTTTTTATGAAATGTCTTGGTTCAGTATAATTCAACAGAAGTTTTTCATTTCTAAAACTTCCAAATTATTCTAGATAAGAAATTTTACTTTTGAGAATAATTCTTACAAAATATAGTATTTATTCTGATATATTAAATATAAAAAAATAAAAATGATATATGTATACACAGATAATTTTTATACAACATGTATATGTATATGTATGTATAACAAATAAACTATTGAGCAGATTATAAATTTTATTACAAGCATTTTTTGATAAAAACTTTTCATTCTTAGTTTTCAAATTAAAGTTAAAAAAAAAAAAATCAGTACTCGTTATAAATCAATACAAACCAACCACAAACAGAATTCGAAATTTACCCACAATTACATTAATCGATAAAAATTCAATAATTACTCTAAACCCCTATAAAAACCACCGTAAAAAATGTCTGATACAGAAAACAGAAAAAAATATATTGTTCCTACACTACTTCTATATCACATTTCGTAAGTTTAATTTTTCTTTTCTTTCCTTTCAGTTTTAACTAATTCTTCAACAAAAATCCAGAGATATTTCAATATCAGATACAAACAATATATCAATTACTTAATCCGGAAGTTTTCATATAAAAAAAAAAAAATAAAAAAAAAATTAAAACAAAAATCAATACAAATTTCCTTGATACTTTGGTTAAATAAAAACTTCACTTCTTTAAAGAAAAACAAAAACAAAATGACAATTTTAAATAACTATCATAACCACAATTTAAATATGAAATATAACATGGTAGTCACTCTTAGTATACCTATGTATAATCAAATTTAAAATGAGTCATTTTCAAGGAATATCCGTAATATTAGCATGTTAATCGAGTCAACATGAGGAACTCGATATAAGTTATTTTTGATTACGTCGTAATGAAATTTATAGTAAAAATAATACGGAAAAATAAATTTTTTAATACTTATATATTTTTATCGAAACAAAATAATCCCCTAAAAAGTAGAAAATAAAAGTATGGTGGTAAATCCTGAGATTCTACAAATTATAAGATAAATTAGACTTGCTGGAATATTGTTGATGGAAATTTGGAATATTTGAGGCTCAACAAATCATGAACGTTAAAAGAACCATGCTAAACTTTTGGGGTTCTATATTTTGGTCTCATTAACACATACCTAGTATAATAATAAGATAGAACTGCATAAATTGTCAAACCTTAGAAAAATAACAAAAAAAAAACGGTGCTTATCACACTAATCTCATATATAATTCGATTGTTAACTGAAATCAATACGCAAGTAGTACTGTATTATTTGATTGCTCAAAAGCATTAGACAGAGTATGGCATTAAATCGACAAATTACTTGAGTCACATATTTGAAATTGGAGTAGCAAACGGAAAACCAAGATGTACTCAATACGTAACGTCCTTGGATCTATTTAATACCTATTATATAATGTCGATACACCGCAAATTGACATAGCAATATTTGCAAACGATACGATACTACAAGCGATTTGCAAATTTAAGCAGCAAAGCTATTATGAAAAGAATTAGAAAAAATAAGCAAATAGTTATAAAGCATATTAATTACAAACCGCTACCAAAATAAGATTCTGAGATCTATAACAAACACATATCGTTATGACACAAATTTTATGCTAACGCCAAATTGCATCAGTGTATTAACTTAAATACGATTGAGCTATTAAATACAACAAACATGGTGCAAAAAAGATACTCACGATCTAAAGCGTGATAAAAGCATAAAAGATCAGAAATACAGATTTTTGTAAACCCACATAGATTTTGCTTATTAAGCATAACATCAAACACGATTGATAAATTACTAATGTAAAATGTAATGAGATTATACTGTTACAAGCCTAAGTGTTAATAAAATTAAATAAAAAAAAATCAAATCGTTCCTCAAGCTCCTCAAGAACAATTTTATTAGTTCTTCCGGTTTAGTATACTGACAATTTTTTTTTATACTATTTGTCACTTCATTATTTTTGTAACAGAGAGCTCATAAAAAATAAAACAAAGTGGTTTTCATAAACAAGCAATATTGCTTATATTGAGAAGTATTTTGTTCATAAACAAAATGTAGCAAATTAAGTTTGTTCATAAACATTTTTAACTTAGCAGGAAACTGCAAAATAATAGTGCATGACAATCAGTTGTACTGCAGCTGCTGTTTATATTTATAACACAATGACAAAACTACAAATGTAGAAAATTCAAATTTGATTATTTTTATAAAAAAAAAAAATTCTGCAAATTTTGCAGAATGTGTTTATAAAAAGCCCTTATTTATATGTTCATAATAATATATGTAGTAATATTAGTTTGATATTTTTTTATTTTGTACATCAACTGATTAAAAATGGCAAATTATGTACAACTACTTTGAATTGAAATACGTTTTATTAATGGTATAAGTAGGTCTACTTTATTTTATTCATTACTAAAACTAATTCTAAAATTTCAACTAAAAGTAATTTTTGTTTTTACAAATAACCAAGAGATAAAAAAAACCTTTTATTTGAGCATCTATTATTGGAGTGATATTTGAACTTGCAATCTTCTTCAAATGATCATTACAATACCATATTGGTTGGTGAATAGATCAAACTATATATTTTTTTTGTTATATAGCACATCACTTGTCACTATTGTCCAAGTTCACATCTATTTATGTAATAAAATAGACTTGAACAAAACTCTTCAGTGAATTCTAGAGTCACATAATACTGCTCAATACTGTTACAAAAAACTGCAGTGTTCTCAAGATTTATTAAAAAGAGTTTTGATGCATCAATTGATATATTTTATAATCCCATATGTTTGAGCACTCATCTATCAATGTCACTTTAATTGATGAAAAAATGTATCAAAGGTTAATAATGCTATCAAAATATTAATGAAAGTTGCCTAAAAATCTAATTAGTATTATAAATTTTACTTTGTTTCGATTTACGTTAAACTCAGTATGTATATATATATACATGCATTATGCATATCGAGATCATCTTGTATAAATTAGAATAAAAAATCTTGTCGTCGTTAAAAATGCCATCTGTGTTCGCCCACCTCAAAATATTTTTAATAGAAATTTTCTACTCGAAATTTTTTTATATTTGACAAAATAGCGACAAACAAAATAATTTTTATTAAAAACAAACAAAATAAAAACAATAAAATAGAGTAAAACAAACACACAATAGAAAATTTTTAATTTAATGGTTTAAAAGTTACGTAATGTCTTCACCTACAATTTAAATTATAAGAAAATATAATAACTATAGAAATTAATGTTTTCTCTTAATTTTAAATTAATTTTAAAAATAAATTGAAATTTTGTTTAAAAATTAAGTACATACAATTTTTCATTTTGATAATAATTTTTGTTTTAATAATTAATATTGTAATTAAAAAATAATAATTTTAATTACATACATTGATAAATATATATAAATATACTTCAGATTTTTTACATACATACTTATATGTAAGCACATAAGTTACATTTACACATTAAATTAAATCAAAATTAATTTATTTAAATTTTCATTAATTACTCATCAGTCGTTTTCAACATTGTTGCAAGATTAAAATGATTATAAATTTAAAGATTTTAAATTGGTATTGCCATATTATTCCGGTAAACGAATATTATTTATTCATCAATTAAAAAAATCGATACTCTGAATAAGCATCTTATTAAAACTAAATTATCAGAAAAAGATCTGCAGTTTATTAGAAATTGATGGTAGTATGGTTTTATCATGAAAAGCAAAGAATGGTTGCATTCTGCAGTGGCATTAACCGGTGGTTTTGAAATCTACAAATGGATCGATCCACTGCACGGTGGGGTAAATGTACCGGTACTTGCGGTTAATGAAAATGGATATGAAAAATTCTGGATATCATGAATTTGATTTTTTATATGTAATAGCAACAACAAAATTTCTTATGTTGAATGTACCGTAAGAAAAATGAAATGTTTATATTTTTTTATGAAAGTTGTTAAATTTAAATCACCCTTTATTTTTTGAATTCGTGTGAAAATTGAAATTCTTGAGGCAGATTTATGTAAATAAAACTTTAATTAAGAGTTATAAAAAAGAAATTATATATATATATATACATATATGTGATACATATATTATTTCATTAAAATATATTATTTTTTGTAAAAGTATTTGTTATGTTTTCCGGCGATGGTGCTAGTTTGAGGTAAATTTGTGTGATGAATGTTCAGCGAATGGGTGGATTCCAGATCCACTGGTTAATGCCACTGAACCCACCCAATGCTGAACTCACCCATTTTTGTATTCCTTTTTTGACATTTTGCAATGACATATTGTGGAAGTGCTCTGAATATATTGATAATTTCTAATCATATATGAATATTGAACATATAATTTCTGGACGAATATTTTTGACTTCAATTCAAATTGAATTTTTAAACTAAATGTTGTGTATAAAAAACAACAAATTATATTTTTGTGCTCATTTTAATAATACATCAATTGTTTTATTACAATAATTGTTTATTACTATAATTATTAAAATTAATATAAAAATTGTTCTTTTTAGATTTACATCATACATTAATATTATAACATTATCTGAACATTCCCAAAAAAACAGTATTTTTTTTTGCCTCAGCTGATTTTGACAGTAAAACATTGATGAGAAACATTAATTGAAAATAGATGAGAATAGAACTACCACCAATTAATTTCTGATCAATATATTGACAATATATAAATGTACTGACAAGTATTGAAGAAACATTGATGTGTAATAGAGGTGGGTGTAAAGGTTAATTTCGGAAAAATTTAATAGTTTTTGTAGAATTTTTTCAAAAAATGCAGACTTTAAACCATTCAAATTTTTTTTTTTGATTTTTTATTATTCGGTTTTTCAGTAAATAGTCATAGACTCAAAAATAATTTTTCACTTAGTAATAAAACAAAGTTTTTAAATATCGCAATAGAATATATAACAATATATAAATAATATTAGGTCAAAATTAATTGAAAAAGAAAGTACATAAGTTTAAAACCAATATTGCCAAACGGAAAGATTTCACAATAATTATCCTTGGTTCACAGTAGTAAAATATTTTTTGTTTTGTTTTATATAAAATAGAATATGAAATTAATTATACGAAATTTATTATGTACGAAGAAAGTAAACACAGCACACAGCGTACAAAGAGAAAATATTATTTTAATTTAACGGTTCTTTTTAAATGCGGTATTTTTAAATTTGATACCTTAAAAAAATAAATTTTACGAAAGTCATATCTTTAAAAACAAAACAAAAAGAAGACAAAAAAAATAAAATTAGAAGAAATTTATATACGTTAATATTAAATGAATTCGTCAGACATTGAAACAAAGTGATGATAACACTCTGAATAAATGGGGATAAAATTTAAAAAATATAACTTCATATCACTGCAATAAACAAAAACTAAAACAGAAAAACTAGTTTGCAAATATTTGTACAACATGAAAAATAAAAAAATACTATTAATAATGTAGAACAAATTTTGTACAAATTTTCAAGTTGTTTTAATGTTTTTTATTTGTCGTAAATTTGAAGATATTCTTTCCTATTTTTTTTGTAGCCTTGTCCATATTTTTTGAGGTTAAAAAGACATCATATATGATCTTGAAATAAAAACCACATACATATTAAATCAATAATTTGAAAGTGTTCAATTAATTTACAATTAAACTGTGTATTAGAATTTATGTTAGCATTGAATTAGAGTAGATATAAGTTTTCAAATTCTAAAGACAATTTTTAAATAATATGTGGTATGTTCTTCATATTATTTTTTTAAAGTTGTTTATATTATTTTTAATTTTGTAAACGTTGGTAAAAATACGTTGATAACATACAATTTTGAATACTAACTTTCCCGATGATTGGATTATGGTTCTACACGATACCATTTAAAACTGATTGCTATATTCAATGACGATCTGTACCAATTCTCCGTATCGTACATATATCTGTTTTGCAATAGCCCTGTTTATATATTTATAGAGCCCATAAAGCCAAAGAATGTGCTACACTTTGTCAAAGTAAATAAAAATGTGTTTTTAAATTAATCACCCATATTCTGTTGACCCATCTCGCGAGATCTCGTGAGAATATCTCTGACGAGATAGTTTTGTATTCTGTTAGACCTTTGACGAGACGAGATATCCATTTTTTATCTCGTCAAAAATTGTAAGCGATAGAGTATCTCGTCTAAGTATTTTGGATTTTTACTTATCAAATAATTGAATTAAATAAATAAATTGAATAGATAAAATAGTTAAGTAAACATTAATAAACAATTTTTCATTATTTTTTTTGCATTATTATTAAAATTGTGTTTTTGTTTTGAGAAAAAAAAACATCTTTACTATTACTGTTTTACTACTGTTCATGTACTAAACTAAAAAATATTTAAAACATAAATTTAATTATATTTATTTTTCATTTAAAAAAATATTTTAAAACTAAACCCCTCTAATACTTTCCAAAAATTTTATAAACCGTATTTTGTTTATATACCCATAATTTTGGTTGACAGTAAAAAATGATACTACCTGCAAATAAAATGTTCTATCACGCCGCTTACAGTGTCTAACAGAAATGCATATTCAGCGAGACGAGACAAGGTGAATTTTTTCTTCTCGTCAACGATGAGTCTAAGAGAATATGGGTGATTGTTTTTGGTTTAGATGAAGAGTTTCAATAAAGGTGATTCTACCTAAGTTACTGTCATGAGCATAAAAAAAACAAAAATAGAAACTCTAATCAAACGTTATTTAATTCACTTATTAAAGTATTTATTTTATTTTGACTCAAAAGAGATAGGTATCAGTTCATATACATCAGGGTAAAAGTACATTTTAGTAGATAACAATTTAACTACAGAATAACAACTTTAAATACAAAGAGGAATAATAAGAAAAAACAAAAGGATTTAACATACAAAAGAATTAATTTCAAGCTTTAATGACACATTTTAAAAAAAATTGTTTTTAGTTTAAATAAAAAATATTTTTTTTTAGAACAACAGTCTATGACAAATATTCTTCGTAGCAATTATAACTAAAAAGGAGAAAATAATCAAGCTAAGTTCAAGCCCCATTAAAAAATTATTAAACAGAATTGTAGCTAAAATGTTTATACTTATACGAAAAAAGAAAATAAATGAACTTGCTAACGCTAAATGACAGGACCGCAAATTAAAATTAAACAACAGTATTTTAAACAGAATATAATCATAAGTGAATTGAAGAGACCTATAGTCCTTTAAATAACTTAGAAGAGGTCAAAAATTAACTTTAATGGTTGCAAATTTATTAGGATAAAACTAAATAAAATATTTTCGAAATTCTTGAAAAATCATTAAGCAACCATAAATCTCGTATGACAATTATTAACCTTACTGGTCTAAGTGTGTCGGCGTACTGTCAGCGCCACTACTACCTACCTACCTACCTACCATAAGTCTCTAACGATAGTAATCTATAATTTTTTAGTCAGTTTCACCCAACCATTACCCACTGCACGGTGACCATTAGCACCGGAACACCTTGTATATATTTAAAATAAAGTTGATGGCTTGCTAAAACAAAAGTTATCGATAACTCCACAATAAAAAAAACAATAATAATAAAAAAATGTAAATTTCTTCATCTTCAAATCAATCTATCTTAGTTCACTTCAATAAAGAAAAAAAAATTTTTATTTATTTATTATCAGAATTTCATGCTTGTAAAACAAAATTGTACCTTACACTGTATTATGTATGTTACTAATGTTTTTACATATAACTTATAACTGGTACCTAGTAACTAATTATAATTGACTACTAATCAATAGTTTAATTAATAATTAAATTTACAATTTTCTCCCTCTTATCTTGTTCTTTCCTCTCTCTGTATATGTATAATTTCACAATAAATTAGAATAAAAAAAATAAACCAGATTAGATTAGGAATCGTAATACATTCTTCTTTCAGCAAGGTACATTTCGGAATGTTTGTGAATTCCAAAGATATTTGAAAGTTCAAAAATCCAAATCTATCCAAATGACTATCATGCTTGAACTAAAACTCTTTACTAATATACAATTAATATTTCATTAAAAATTTGCATGTAAAATAACTAATTTTTGAAAATAAAAACTAAATTCTTACTTTATTAATTTACATCACAAAAAATTATAATTGGTATATCTCAGAGATAAATTTTATTTTATTTCTCTTTTAATTTTAATTTATCGTATTTTTATTTTAAAATAATTATTACTAATATTAAATTGAAGATATTATTACTTAATAATTTTGTACATAAATGGAGATAATATAGGTGAAAACAAGAAGAAAAAAAAAAGAAAAAAAATACAATCATTTAATATTATTAAAAATTATGTATGAGTAATTTTAAATATATGTACATACATTATAGATATATACATATTATTATAAAGTGATTCACTCGCAAAATTCGTTTTCGAGAAAGTAGAGACAAAAAAAAAAATATATATATATATACATATACATATTTGCTTTTTAATTTGAATCTGAGTAATGAAATTTTTATACATGCTAAAGCTAAAAATTAAAATATGTACAATCTATAAAGAATGCGAAATTATTAAAAATCAAATCAACATCGTAATCTAAATTGCTTATAATTAATTTTTTAATTTTTATAATATAATCTTTCAAGAATAGAGTTACATAGTAGTCTTTTTAAAAATTTATTGATTGTAACAATGCGTGCAGTATAAAAACTTTAAATACAGTTCTACTACCGTTTAAAGCTTTTATAACTATACTTTATTGTAAATTATATAATAAAACTTTTGCTACATTTTGGAATACCATTTTGACAATATAAATAAGTACACACGTACATTTTGATGTTAAAATTATAATGCTGGTGTTTTTTTTACAATATAAATCGTTAATAATCTGACTTTTTGTTTATTTTACTTTTCCTTCATCTTTCGTTATACAAAAATAATAATATTGCCAGATCTTCATAGGTTAGAACATATGGAAAAACATATTTTATTAATATATTTTGCTACAATTTGGGCAATAAATTTATTTTTCCGCCGAAAATATATACTAACCTATAACTATAATTTATTAATTCTGGTATACAAGATGTAGTTCTACTCACTCTGCCTTTATTTTACGTTTTCACTAGGTATTTTTAACATTTTGGAATAGTGTATAAAAGCAAGAGCTTTTGATATATATATACATTTTGGAAGATGCTACATTGTAAATTTTACGGTTTCAATGCATTTTAGAAGTCACGGACGTTATAACATATAAATCATAACGAACTGTAATAATATAACGTGAAAAATTTACAATTTCACTTAAATTGGCAAAGCTTTTTTTTAATACATATATGTATAAGTTTTAATTTATTACAAATATAAGATTAGGACCATGTAAGTCCTGTGAAAAAATTAACTACTCATTTGTTATTTTCAAAATGTGCTGAATCATATTTTTATTCTATTTTGTACTTCTCTTATATTTTTATTTATCTATTAGTTTAGGTTTGCTTGCAATTTTTTGATACGCCAACATACAATACAAAAAAAAATTTAGTTGTATGTTGTACTATTTGCCTTCAATTCACAATAGACTTATATGCAAAAAAAAAAAATATTGCAGAAAATAAAAAAATGTTGACAGAGTTGTTAAAATTTTAATTTTCTACATTTGCAGTTTTGTGCTATAAATAAAAACAGCAACACAACTGATTGTCATGCGCTATCTACTATAATTTTGCAGTTAATTTTCCTGGAAAGGTAGAAATGTTTATGAACAAACTTCATTTGTATTGTTTGTTTATAACCAAAATACTTGTCAATATAAGCAATATTTCCAATATAGCTTGTTTATGAAAACCACATCTATATTCATAAAATGACTAGTATTTAGACACGAAAATGTTGTTAATATTAAGTTTATATTAAGTTTCAATAGGATAATATTATTATATCTCGCGATAAATAACATTGAACTTGAAACTGTTTCTAATTTATGATCAGGCGTTGTGAAAATGCCTTAATTCAAAATAAAAAAAATCAATTGAAAACAAAAATTCAAATATCACAATTCAAATTTACAACCGAGAAAATATTCCAATTTTTTCTCGTTTACTTTAAGACTACACATAAATGGAATCAAATAACAAAAATTTGTAGAATTCATACGGTCAGATGAAATTTTAAAAAGGTAAATTGATTTCAATAATTATAATAGAGATTTAAAAAAACAGACCATAGTAAAGTATCGAAGTGAAAGAGGAAAAAATAATATTTGCAAACAAATAATGTTTGTTATTAACCAAAATTTAATTTTCTTATAAAAAATCGTTAATTCCCAGGTCTTAATAATCTTAAAAATCAAACCATAATACATACATATATATAGAAACACTTCATTATTCAGTGACCGCATTATTCATAATTTTTTTTCTTTCTCTCAAACATAGCACAAAAGTAAGTAAAAAAACATTTGACTTTCGATTGATTCAATTCGATTTAAATTGGTTTTATTTTTATTCTTATTATTTTAAAAACAAAAAAAAATTTTTTAAATCTTTAAAAATCATTAAGTGAAAAATTAAAATTTTTATCAAAATTAAAAAATCTGATTTTAAAATAAAAAAAAACGTTAAATATTCCCCCACAACAATTTTTTTTTTATTACTATTTAGTTAGGCATTAAAATTTTTAATTGGATGGGTATTCTAAAATTATTGTTTGATCTATAATATGTTGAGAAAAAATGTTATTGTTTAAATTTACAAAATTTATTTAATCATTTATGACTAATTATTTACTAAATTATGAAAATAAAATAAATTAAATAAAAAAAAACCAATATTAAAATGTACTAAAATTTAAAAATAATTAATAAATATAAAATTTAAATAATAAATAAATTAGTCAGTTATATAATAATTGAGAATAGTCATAGCTGTAAATACAATAATATAATTATAAGCTCTAAAAAAATTATGAATTGTTAAAAAATTATAAATATGTATCACGGCAATAAAGAAATAAAGAAAAACATCATTATTAAAAAATAAAAATCATTAATAAAAAATAATTAACTGTTGAAAATAGTCGAATTATACAAAAATTTGACTCCAACGCTAGAAAATAAGTTTTTATAGAAACTAAAAGTAATTGTTTAAATACAAAAAATCCAAAACTAAACATTTCCAGCTCAAGAAGCATTAAACATGAGGTTAAGAAAAAGCTGCACTTACATATTATTATATCTTAGAGTTAACATTCTTTGGTAATAAATAAACTATAAAATTATAACATAATTGTCAATTTTTGTATTAAGATCTAGAATAAGATTAAGCTTAAAGTTATATTATGTTTGTTTTCTTTTGTACACTTATGTATATTGTAATATGTCTGTATTAAGCATAAATAAATAAATAAATATAAATTAGTACTTAATTATCAAAACGAAATCTTAGAAGAAAATTCAAGTTTCAGACGAAGTAGTAGAAACAGCTCAGACATTTTAAAAGGGAATTTAAATACAAAGAAAAGTGCCGGTAGTAAAAAATGTCCAGAGAAAAAAATTTAGAACAGCTTTAAGTCCACAAAATTTTATTTTTGTAATTTTATTTATTTCATAAGCAAATTTTTTTTTTGTAATATTTTTAAATTAGCACACAAGCAAAATTTAAAAATTAAATTAATTAAGGGCCCCATAAATTTTTTTTTGTTATTTATATTTTGTTTACGAAATAAAAATACTCATCAGTCTTCATCATTATTACATAGATTTGGTTTGAATAAGGATTCCAAATTTCAATTTAATGTTATTTCATTACCTTGAACCAGAACAATCGATATTTTATTGAAAATTTGAAATTTTAATTAATTTTTAACAAATGTAAACTTTTTTTCTTTACTAAAAGATATAAAAGGGCATTCTTAAGATCTATGTAATACAGCGATTTCGAAATCTATTGTATACATATACTTATTTATTCTGATAAAACTATTGTGCATATAGGTTCATGTAAATCATTCAAGTGCAATTCAATTTTTCGTTCTGTGAATTTAAATTTTCACAACTGCAAAGATATCATAATTAGCGTACTAATAAAGCGAAATGTATGTTGGCGGGTTTCATTTCCAATGGACTAGGAAATTCGGTGATCCATATATTATCAGATCATTGTATATGTCATTAGTTCGTCAATCTTGAGTATGTATTATAGAGTATAATATTCATATTATGATAGAATTGTCTCAATTCACAAAAAAATCGTTCTTCGTTCATTCATTATGTAATCTACCCTGGGTTGTCCGTCTTATTCTATTTACATACATATAAAGATCGCTTAAAGTTACTTAATTTAATCTCTTTGGAATCTAGAAGCTAAAAATTTCAGATATTTTTTTCATATTGCTATGAAAGACGAAATCTATTATTGGTACATTAAAAATAATACTAATACTAATAAACGGTTTCGCTCATAGTGAACATCATTTTTAAAACCTTTTATAATCGGACAAATTATAGGAAATTTGAGTCAATTAATAGGATGTTTATGTTAACTAATAAATATAAAAGTTACTTAGATCTTTCATTAAGTGGAAATCAAATTTTTTATTGCTTTATTGCTACACTTTTCTTGGAATTAAATATTTGAGTTCGAGCGTTAATAGAGAACATGGTTAAAAAAATAACACATTCCACTTTATTTAGTCATAAAGTCTTGAGATCACATCATCACAATATACTATTATAATCCGATGACATCGGAAATGTTTGCAAAAACAATAACCCGATGCAATGTATATAATGTATCAAATTTTTTTAACCGACTACATTGTGTTGTCAACGCAATAATAATCTAATCAGTCTACAATTTCGAGCACTTTAAACACTTTGTATCTCAAATAAACGTCAAATCAAATGTCAAAAATTGTACTTTTGCTCATACTTACCTATAGTTTGAAATTGAAATTGAATATTTTTGTAAGCAAAGAAAATTTAGAAGTATGGAACTTGGAGTGTCATTTTTTAGAGTCTTACAATTTTACTTATCAAGTTAATAATTACTTGAGTCATCAACATTTATACGTAAGTATCAAAAAAATTTTGGACACACAATTTAACAACCCGTGTTGTAAAATTACGTCACAAACAGAGCTGGGTCGTATTCGAGTAAAAGTATTTAAAATACTATAAAATAAATAAATAATAAAAAATCAAGTTAAATAATTTTATTTAAAAAGTAATTGAAAATAATATTTAAACTTTGTTTACTTGAATACTTTTACTCAAATACTTGAAATCAAATACTTTTATTCAATGAGTATTTGTATTTTAGCCAGCTCTGGTCACAAATACATTGTGAAATGAATTTCCGATCGCAACTTTTAATCAGCAACGTTGTCAGTACATTTTCGATTTGAAGGACCCT
Source organism: Argyra leucocephala (assembly GCA_963942445.1). NCBI lineage: Eukaryota > Metazoa > Arthropoda > Insecta > Diptera > Dolichopodidae > Argyra > Argyra leucocephala. The sequence continues at coordinate 158,651,275 of OZ012678.1, forward strand.
TTGTCAATGCGTAGTTATTTCTAGTTTTCACATTTCCTTCTTGCTTGTCTTTTGTAAATTGTAGACTACTTTAGTTTTGAATAATTTTATTAATTATTAATTACTTTTGTTTTTTAGTTTCAGAATTAATTTTAATCTGTTTGATCTAAATAAGAAATGAATAAATTATAAATAAGTAGATACCATTTGTTTAGAACACTACTCTTCTGCGTAACTAACTAATTTGTGTTGTTTTGTTTTTATTTTTAAAAAAATGTTCATGATTCAGAAATGTTTCTAGAATGCTAAAGTGAATTAAAGTTTTTTTGGATAGGTCATCATAACCTTTTCAATTTTTTTTTATTATTGACTATCTTTTATAGATTGTTTTATCAGTTACTGTGCTGAATTCCGAATTGAAAACTCGTACTAATTTATTCTAGCTTCGAATTTAATATTCAGTGCTTGGAGGAAAAAATCAATTGTAACATCGTAAATGTCTTTAAAACAAACTTTATCTGATATATGTATAACAGAATCTAAGTTGTCAATGTTATCCGTAAAATAAGTTGGCAGCATTGTGTATTGAGAGCATTGTGTTTGAGACATTGTGTTTTAATTTATTTGGGATCAAGCAAAATGAACAGAAAGTTTTTATTAACACTGTACAACATTGGGTTTTAAAAATGTTTGTAAGCTCAAATACTTGTCAAACCGGTCGCGAATACAACGCCTACAACAATTGTGATCATGAAGTCAATGTCTCAAGCTTTTCTGAGCTTTTGTAGACATGTAAGATCATGTGCACATTGTATTCAACTTTGTGTTGAGCGGTTTACGATGTCAAAATCTCTATACTATTTTATACTAACTTCAAGTTAAAGACTTACAAGAGCAGTGCTGGTAGAGCAAATTTATTATCAAACATAGTGAAAATATTTGTACTTTGGTGTTTTTGTTTTGAATACAAAAATTTCAAACAAAATATATGATTCATATACATATATACATACAACAAAATATATACGTACATATACATACACCAATAAAAAAAAACAATCAAATTTAAATTTTTTTCAAAACTAAACAAGTTTTCAAAGATTATGTTAACATAGGTATATATGTATATATATATATATATATTTATATATATATATATATTTATATATATATATATATTTATATATATATATATATTTATATATATATATATCTTACGAGTTAGTAGTGTCAATGTTATTTTTCTTATTTCTATTGTTACCATTCATTCATTGAAAATCAATTTATTCTGAATTAAGGCAAACATTTTTTTCTTTTTATTTTCTTTTTTGATTATAACAAAATAAAAAATTTAAAAAAAGCATACTAATTACCACTTAAGATAATATGACAAGACAAGGTAAAGCTTTCTAACGGGAATCATTATTATTAAATAATTTCTTTTAATACATAAGTAAGTACATAAGAATAAATTTATCTTAAAGATTGAACAGCATTTAAACTTGAAATTGGAAAAACAAAAACAAGAAGAAAAAAAAAACATAAAAAATGGGAAACGGGATTTTCTTTTCTTTTAATTATTTTTTTTTAGATATCAAAAGAGAATTCAAAAGCTTTTAAAGTTTTCATAACTTTTTAAAACATATTTAAACGTTTGTTTTTTTCGTTAGTGTTGTTATTCTTGTTAATATAGAAAATCTTCTCTTTTTTTTTATTATTATTATTTTAACACTTGACAGTAAATAAATAATTAACCTTTTTTTTTTGTTTCCTTAAAGAATTTATATAAGAAAATCTTTAAAGAGAATAGAGGACTTAACAAATTTTATGAGTATATTCATTGTAAGCTTTAGTATTATTATTTATATTATTAAAAAATATAAAAGTAAACATATAAAAAAAAAATAGCAAAAAAAAAATAATAATAACTATAAGAAAATTTCTTAGATAATTTGAATGGTGAAATGAGTATAAAAAAAAAATCTCTTAAAGAAAAAAAAATGATTATTTTATTTTTGGAAAAAGTATTAACGGGTAAAATGGAAGAGAAGAATAAAATAAATAAAAAAGAAAAATTTCTTTAGAATTAGATAAATTAAGCGGCATATAATATGTATGTACAACTACGTATATATCTATACTAAATTCAACTTAAAAAGAAATTCTTATGTATATAAAATATTATAAATTAATGATTAAGATGTATTAAGAAAATATTTTCATGATAATAAAATATGTAGTAAGCTTTCAACAAGGTCATTGGTGCTATTTCCTTATATAAATAAATACATAATAAATTAACCGATATCACAAAATAATTTTAATATATTTATATAGAACGAACAATGTGTGAAAATTTCTTTTATATTCAGTATATATATATATATATGTACACATCATTAAATTCCGGACCGGATATGTATGTGAATGAATGTTTATGATGTCAATTTTTCATCTATGTTCTATATAAAAATTTATACCACAAAATTTATTCGGAAATTTCTTTTCTATTTAGTTTAAAGAAATTTTATTAGAAACTAGTACCTACTTATCTATTAAATAAAAATTTTTAATATGTATTATGTATACATATATATATATATATAAAATTAAAAAAAAAAATTTCAAAAATTGTTATTTGATGCACCGAAATGTGCCGAATGATTTAACTTTTATCTAGATTTATTTTCAAAACATAAAATATAAGATTATATATTATATGCATTATGTATAAGTATAATTTTATAGCATTACAATACATTCCATAAATCTCACTTTGTCATTGATATTTATTTATTTATATCTTATAGGAATAAATTTTTCTTGAATGCACGTAACTTCAATTCAGTTATTTTAATTTTTTCTTGATACAGTTAAATGTCCCAAGGATTTTTGTACAGAATTCAAGATTTTGTTATTAAATACTAACTACATATAATATGTGTATCTTCATTAACAATATATTGTCATTCTATCGATAAATATTTAACCCTATCAGGTTTAACCTCTTAATCAATATCTTAATCAATTGCATTATGTAAATTTATTGAAAAAATTTAACCCAATCAGGTCTTACCTCTTAATCAATACCTAAATCAATTGTATTACGTAATTTTAAAAGTTTCATTATCCTTACAAAATTGGTTTTTCTACGTAAAACAAGTAAATATTGAAAAAAATATTAAATTTATCATAAAATGTTACAATTACATAATTACAATTACACAAAACACAATAGTAATTTTGAACGATATTCTAAACATAGCTTTTTTAAAAGGAAAATTAATTTAATTATTAACATTGTTCACTTTTTTTTTCTGGGTGATATAATTACCATGAAAAATTAAAATACTTCAGAACATTCCGAATAAAATTAACATTACAGAATTCAACTCGTGTCTTAACTTTCATCAAGAGCTTACGATTATAAAATGAAACATAATGATAAGACCTTATATACTTTGCAACAACACAGGGTGTTGTGATCCAATTGTACCACTTTTAGAGAATTAATTTTCTGTTATTTTGTCTATGAATTGAAATTGTAAAATTTGTTGATCTAGTTTGTTTCATTATTAATTCGATTGTTTGACATTACCGAAAATCGATAAATGAAGTATGGGAGGTAGAGAGTAGCCAACTGCCAACAAACTTAGGGTCCATTGTGATACCACAGATCAATTAATTATATTATGTTAAACAATGTTGATAGGACTGCAAATATTTATAGTATTATCTTGAAATTAAGTATTGATAAATTTCTTCAACCGAACTCTATTTAAATTATTAAATCTATTATTTAACTACACACTAAATTATGTTTTTTATATTATAGTCCAACCAACTAGTTTATCCATCTTCATATAGCGCAATATTTTAAGATTCATTAGAATATGATTTTATACTGACGAATGGTTGTATTATCTTGAAACAAATTTGCATGTTTTGAATTAACGTTTATTCTATTATAGTTGTGTTCAGTAGATTTAGAACAGAATCGGACAAGAACAGTTTTGGATAATGCAATCAAACACTTTAAAATCACTTAGAACAGAAAAATCTACTGAACACCTTTTTCGATCTCTTTTGAACTTTTATGTTCCAACTTTTTACTCTCAAATTTCTTTGTTTAGCTGTCAAAACTTAAAGAAAAACCAACAACAAAAAGTTGTTCAAAACTGTTCAGAACAAAAAAGATCAATTTAAAACTGTTTCGCACAATCTAATGAACACAGATCAGAACATTTTTGGACAAAAAAAAAGTTCAATTAACGGAAACTAATGAACACAAAAACGTGTTCTTTTTTACTCTTGAACATTTTAGAACACTCTAGAACAGTATACTGAACACATATTAGTTATCTGTCAAAATACACAACTTAATTTTTTTTAAGTTGAGTTGTGTGGAAATATAGCTATTGTGATTGTTTAATGTCTGTGACAGTCTTTGCAAATTATTGTGACAGTTTATGTTTAAGTTAACGTTTCTAAAACGTTAGAAGTCGTTAAGACAAGATGTGATTTATATACTGTTAGATACTGCATCTATGTTAGTAAATACTTGATTTTTGAATTGTTGAATGGAAAAAAAGTAGAAACAGAAAGGTTAGGATAGGAAAAAATTACAGGGTCGCGTATTCCGATTTTCGTATTCGAAAGACTGGTACTATGTAATACGAAATTCGAGTTAAAATAAGTTTGACAACTCGAAAATCGTATATACGAATCCGAATTTAAATATTCGTACCATGTAATACTACTTTCGAATATTTTTTAACATATTTTATTCAAATGGTTTTTTGCTATCGAATATTAAAATTAAGTGAGTTATTTAAAAATATAATTATGTTAAATATTATAATAACTAATAATATAAAAAAAATACATTTATATTTAATTTAATATTTAAAAAAATTTATATTATTTCATATTTGTATGTTTTATAGGTTAGCCTTAAACACAAAACAAAACCATCTCGATTTAAAATAATGATGGAGTTTCAAATCGAAATAAAAATACAATAAAATTGATATAATTTTAAATAATACTTTTCAAAATAATAGACACACATTTTCAGATAAATTTAAAGTATACGAAAACATTAATGGCAATTTGAAATTCGGAAATTTACGTTACCAACTTAAATGACGTTTATTTGCTTTCGAATTTGATACACCGTACCAATTAATTTTACATTCGAATCGCAAATTCGGAAAATCGTTCGAATCCGAATTTCAAACACGGTAGAGACCAGAGTTATTAAAATTTGAATTTTCTACACTTGCAATTTTGTGTTATAAATAAAAATAACAACACAACTGATTTTCATGTGCTATCTACTATAATTTTGCAGTTTTTCTGCTAAGTTCGAAATGTTTATAAATAAACTTCATTTGCAATATTTTGTTTATGAACAAAATACTTGTCAGCAAAGGCAATATTGTCAATAACTATTGCTTGTTTATGAAAACAACTATTACCTGCAATAATTATACCACTGTCCAAACCAATGTTTATATCCATACATTATAAAGCTAAGGTATAGCTAGACAGCATCTAGAGTTTTCTTATATAAGCAAATATTTACATTTTTAACATTCCTTGTAAATCGCAATTATATAAAGTTCTATACAAAATAGTTATATTTTCCTATATATTTTTATTTTTTAAAAAATAACTCAACAACCAATACTCCATTGTTAATGTGCAGTTTGTCCATGACCACTTCGGTTTCAGTAAAAGACTATGTATTTCTATTCTACACATTTTTTGATCAAATGACGTAATTCAAAATAAAATAACATCAATACTTATTTCTCAAATTTGATTTACTTACATACTTAAAAAAGAAGAAAACAACTTCCTCTTAAATTTAAAATAAATCATTTAAAAAATTAGTAAATAAATACATTTTTAACACATTATTTAAATTCTTAATTTGTTAATTTTTTTTTTAATAGTATATGTATTTCAATCATGTACAATTAATTTCCACTTGAATTATTTAGTTGTAGGTATATATATTGTAAAGATAGAAGTGACAAGACAATCTTTTCAAATTGAAATAACTTCTTCTTATGAAATGTTCGGTTATTTGTTGATTTTATTTCCTTATTTTCTAATAATGTATCTCTGAGTAAAAGATAAAATTTTTCAAATTGTAACTAAATAGTTTTACCATAAAATACTGACGACGAGTGTACAAGTATTATAGCATTAGTATTTTTTGTTCCTTTTTTTTCTTTCAAAAATAGACCAAAGAAGACTTCAATAATAATTTATTATAAAAAATTGAAAAATATATTTTTATATACATATAAGTATACATATACATATATGAAATTAACAATATTTTTATATTAACTCATTTTTAGTAAAATTTTATTTTAAATAAAATATAATCAATTGCATGTTACTCTGTTCTTCCAGAAAAAATTTCAAAAAATAATTTTTGCTTCCTTGATTTCGAACAATAAAAAAGTATAAAATTGATAGAAATTAAGTAAATTTTAAATAAAGATAAATCGAATAATAAAATGTAAAATAAAATCAAAATAGAGTACAATAATAATTATAGTATAACAGTGAAAATAGTCGAATATTTTCCTTTTATAAAAAATAATTATAGGTTAGTGAAAGAAAAATGTAAAATGAAGTTATAAGAAGTAAAATGCATAATAATTATAAATTTAGATTTTCATTTAAATTTCAAAATTCACAATTCTAAAAATAGATAAAATTTAAAAAAATAATGCATTACTGCTCACATTTCGATAGAAAATGGTCCCTAAACAACTTAACGATATTTATTTGGAAGATTATTTTTCATCATCATCATTTTCATATTGTATATATATATATATTCTTATCTGTTATATATAAGTAAACACAATGAACTCATTTACTATACTGTGATGTAATCACATCTATAGACTTTTTCATAAACGCAGTATGACGTGACAATTGCATTATACATGGCTGACTTATAATCATATGATTTTAATTAGTGACAGTGACACTACCATAATTTTATTGAGATTATGAACACGCATTTCAAAATTTAGTTTTCATTTGTTTTAAATCCATTTACAATTTCAAATTAATTTCGTTGCAAATTTAAAATAAATAAATAATACCTATTTTATTTTGATAATACCTTGTTAAAAAATTTAAACAAATCTACATACTTATATCTCTAAAAAAACAATATCTCTAGTATGAAATTTCATAATGCGTAGCTGACTTTGTTTTGTTAATGAATTTTGTGTCATAACTATGATTGTTGCAATGTAGTTTAAGAATTGCAAACAATTATATAAATCATTTATGATCACATGACGGGATTAATGTATTGCATTATATGTTTTATGAAAAGGCCTTATTTACAACAAATTTTATTATAATTAGTAAATATTTTCAGTACACCATGCGTTGTTATATGAATTTGATATTAAAATTTTGATTTATTTAAGTAGATTGAATCATAATCTATTTTGTTGTCATTATATTCTAAATGCAGTGTGTGTATTACTGCAATTAAGTATTTTGTAAATACAAAGTAACTATCATGATCATTTCTAGAAAGTATTATGACATTAAATGCCGTTTTACAGTTTGACTAACGCACATTTTGAGTATTCATTGCAAAGACGTTGACACTTGCAGTTAAGAATGATAATGACGTTACAGATTTGACACATAATACAGATTTGCCTTAAATATTAATAACATATTATGTATTTTAAATTTTTACAAAGTTTATATAGACTTTATTCAAATTTTTTTCAAGCTGTTTGATATAGATAGATTTTATAGCATTTAAATTAAATTGCTATAGGTATGAACTTATTATAGTTGTCAATATGAAACTTCATACAGTAGGTAGTACGTTACAAATATTTAAACTTTATTTTTACTAGTTCAGTCTATTTTATAAAGTAAATTCGGAAATGAGTCAGAAAAGTTTCATATTCGAAATGCAACATTAAAATGTTTCCTAAAGAATCAAGTTGTTTGTTGCAATATTACTGTTTGTGATGTCGCAAACTTGAGCAAACTTCTCATCATAGAATATTTTTTATGTTTTATTTTCTATTTTTCATGTTTATACTAAACAGAAATCTACCACAAATCTATCTTCATGTCCATACGTAAAAAAAAATTGGTAAATTTCTGCCATTGTTGTTGTCACATTATTGAAATATCAAGATGGCCGAAATTGAAATTATTGGCAAATAAATAAATATTTATTATTATTCTAATGTGAATCCAACAATATTATTTGCATAATTTTTTAGCCTTTTTTTATTTTATCAATATTCGATTCGAAAATTACATTGTAAACAACAATTTCTTTGCACTCTTTGTGTATAAAAAATTAATATAAAATTTTTGACACTGACATAATATATTCCCAGTCAAAAAATTTAAACGTTAAAAATCTACCACAAATTTTAAATTTTGGTAGATTTGCTCACCCTTTACCGAAATCACCCCTCATCAACAAATTTTGGTAGATTTCTACCAATTTTCTACCCGTATGAACATGCATACTGTAATAATAAACAGCTGGTTGACATTTCAAGTTTCATTTGTCATTTCATTCGTTCAATTGTTTCATTTGATTGAAATATGTACATATATATTTTCTGTGAAAATGGTAATTATTTTTTTTTGTTTTAAGTTTAAGTACTGCTTAATTTTTTTCCCCATTCATTTTATAACAAAAGTACAATTTCTTTCTTTCTTAGCAAATTTTTATAATCTTGTAGTAAATAGTGTAGTTATACCATATTCTGATAGTTCACAATTTTCCAAAAATACGTTTAAGTCGATATTAAATAATATTTTATTCATTTTAATTAAATTTTCAAAGCATCGCTGTCAAATTCTGATAGTTTTAAATTGTACTAATTGCATCATAAATTTTGTACTGATAGAATAGTCATACAATAAATTTGAGAATGCAACATTACCAATCATGAATGTTGCATTTACCTATAGTCAAGTCAAAAATATTAAAAATGTAAAAAAAAATTATAATGCAATCTAAAGCAAAAAATTTACATTGTATTTATATGCAAAGTTGTATAAATAAGTAACATATTTTTGTACTATCTATTTAGATTAAAATTACAGTTAAACTTTTTTTTTATCATAATTTGGATGTCATGGTTCGTTTCATGGCTCCCCCAGTCTTATTCAGCAAATCATATCACTACGAATACCAGACTACACACTATAAAGAACTACAAATATCAGACATTGATAGAAAAATTTAATGAATGTATATTCAGTGCTGTTATTTACTTATCAAATCAGTAGCCTACATATAAATTATTTTTTTTAATTATTTTTTTTATTATGAAGGTGCAAATGTGCATATTCAAACTGAAAATATTTTAATTAAAATATCTAAGTTTAAAATTAATTTAAAAATAACTTAAGTTATATTTAATTAATTTAAAAAAAAAATTTGTTTTAAGGTTTGGACATTTATTATCACATTTCAGTAATAAAAAAACAAAAATATTGAATTAATTTATAATATATGAAAAATATGTATAGGTATTTACTTACAAATGACTAATCAAAGTTCTTTTGCAAAAATAAAGGGAGTCGATTTTATATTGTAAGAAATTTAACACCTATACACTGGACAAGGTATTAATCGAAATTATGATCGCATTTTATTCACGATAGTTATGTACTTTTCTTGTTTTTTCTTTTCTACAGTTTCGAAATTGTTAATTTTTTTTAAATTTTTTTTTACAAAGTTGATCAGTGAATTTTTTTACTTCTTTTAAAGTAAAACAATCAAATTAAAAATACCTATCAGAAAAAATTTCTCTTGAATATTTTTATGGAAATTCTTGATTTCAGTCAACCATTGAAATAATTACTTCAGTAGTTCACTTAACTAATAAGTAAACTTGATTATTCTGTATTAAATAAAACATGAAATTATTCTGAAATCAGTCAAAGTAAAAAATGAATTATAATTTGTTGAAAAAAAATATTCATTCAATTAATTTCAATATAAAAATTTAAGCAGCTCAATAATATCAGAAAAAATATCATTGATTTTTTTTTTTTTATGAAAATAGTATATAGAAGATTTTACTTAATATAATTAATTATCCCGATTTGAACATAATGTACAAACTTAACTATTATTTAATATCATATAAAACATAACCTATATGTAATTAATTTTTTTTTTTCTAAGAAATATTCTTTAAGACTAGGGAACCCTATTGATATTAGCAATTAATTTTGAATACAACTGACGTATTATAATTTGTAAGACAAATCAAATTACAACAAATTTAGTGGATAAACCATATCAAACATTTAGTTAAGATGTACCTTGACAGGGTAAATATCTCAACACAAAGTTGAATACAAGGTCTGCATAATTGTCAATAGAAGCTCACAAAAGTTTGAGACATTGTCTCATGATCAAAATTGTTGTTGGACGATGTCTTCGTGACCGATTTGACGGGTATTTAGGTTTCTAAAAGTATAGTCAAGTTTTTTTTGTAAGTATTTATAGGGGAAAAAAGAATGAGCAACGTTGTGATTAAAACCAAATTAAAATAAACATAAAAAATATTTTCGATGTTTGATAATTCACAATGTTAATCGTCAATTATAATATTATTCAAAATAATGTAAGCCATGATCATATATTTAACAAGTTTAATATTCTGCAGATCTGCATGGAACAAAATTTTAAATTTTTGTTTTACAAGACCAAAAGCTTGTTCTATATATATGTATGCGTAATGGACTCAGGATGGTATTCTGACGTGATTTTTCTGAATAAAGAAGGCCATTATTTTTGTAGGGCATGTATAGATAATTTACAAGGGGATAAGCTGTAAACCGATTATAGATAGATATAAGGATATGAGTATGTATAACATCGCTTTTTTATAATTTAACTAATTTAATCAAATTTTAATACTCAACACTTCTATAATTATCAATCACTTGGTTTAAAATTAAATTAAACAAAAATTTTTGTATATTTTTCTTGATCACAAATGTATTACAGTACAATGTGGCATTATAAATGTATCGACAACGTCGCCAACACATTGACGTATGATCTAAAATGTCAAAACAAAAATGTTTATATTGTCTCATGATCGGTAACTAATTAATTTGACAGTGTATTTATTTTCACGACACGGGTTGTTAAATTATGTATCCGAAAATTCGTTGATGATACACCACAGTACAGTTTGGTACAGTTGTGTTGAGTAACAAATAAATAAAAAAAGATGAAAGATAAGTAAGTTAAAATTAAAGAAAAATTTTAATTTATGTTTTAAAAATATTTTTTTTTTTTTGTCTTTATTCTATACATTTATCTACATTAAATATAAAAAGATATTAAGTATAATGTTGGAATTAAAATTGACGTGATGTAATTGACATGTAATCTAAGTTAAGAATCCATTGATTCTTGACTTAATGTTCAAATTTATATTTATGGAGTCTCAGGTAAAGTGAATCTAGTAGATAAATTCAGCGGTCTGAAGCCTCTTAATCTCCGCTCGCTTGTTCGTTCATTATTGATGAGTTGAGGAGCAAGTAAATTTGTGTGGTTTTCCAGTCGAACATAGTATTTTTTAGCTTTCTTTTTAATGAATTGCTTAACAGATGAGATATTTGAATCTGATCTAATTGTGTCATTTCGGACATACCAAGGCGCATTGACTATAGACCTTAATACTTTGGGCTGGAAGCGTTCTATTATTTCGATGTTGGAGTTACTAGATGTTCCCCATAGTTCCAACCCGTAGCTCCAGATTGGCCTGCTGATAGCAGGGATAAATTGGGATAAATTGGAGAAACGATCTATTAGCCAAAATAATTGGTTCAATTTTAATCGTAGTTGTTTATTTTTGCTGATGATGTGACTTTTCCAAGTGAGGCGTCTATCCAATTGCATACCTAAGTACTTAAAACCGACTCTTGGTGAGTCAATTCCATGTCGTTAAGGTGAACAGCGGGGCAATTTCCCTTGCGACTAGTAAAGGTGATAGGAAGGGATTTCGATTCATTGGCCTTTATTCTCCACTATTTCAGTCAGTTTTGAATGTCCAATAAGTAGTTCTGAAGAACTTCTGAAACTAATCTCGGATTAGTATGAGACACTAAGACCGCTGTGTCATCAGCAAAAGTAGTAATGAGTACCCTCGGTGATGTTGGGAGGTCCGCTGTAAATATCAGGTATAGTAGTGGGCCAAGGACGCTGCCCTGAGAAACCCCAGATTTAGTTTCTTTTAGTGTCGATTGTTCCCCGTTGTATTTAACGATGAACCTCCTATTTGACAAACAGGTTGACAAAATATTTTTTTTATTTTAATTTATTTCAATTCTAATAGGAAATGAACTCATGGAAGAAAGGTGCTCTTATTAACAATAAGATTAAAACAAGAAGAAGATTTTTCTTCAAAAAATCGGTGGTTATTATGGAAAGTTATATCAGAAGGAATAAAAAAACATGGATGAAATATATAGAAATTTTTTTAAATCTGATAACTTTTATTTCTTCGCAAGAGTCCAAACAATGACCAAAAAAAATTTTCTTTACGAAATTGTCTATATTAAATTTTTGTTTCACAAATATTTTGAATTTCAATTTATTCAGTTTTTCGACATTGTACTTATAAGGTTTAGGTTTTTTTAAGACATTTACGATGTCATCGGTAACTATAGTAAAATAAAAATTTGTTAAATTTGAAAACAAAAATATTTCACAGAATTAATATGGAAATAACTTTATTGCAAAAATCAAATGATCACTGAACTGTCAACACTTGGTACTTAACAGAAAATTGCAGAACAAAGGCAAATATGTAATGAGAGGTCAGGCCAAAGTTAGTATACGACCATATAAGGTTACTTATAGTTACATGATACACATTACGTATGATGATCTAAGTAAATAGTAATATGCATAACATTTTCATATTATAAAAATCTGAACACATTTTGGTCAATATTTCGAAACTTGGTGATTTTTCTCTAATCCTACAATCTTACTACAAAACAATACAAACATGCACAATTTTTTTTCTTTACTTACACATCATTTTTTTCCATTTTAACTACTTCCTCATGCTGTTCTATTTTTAACAAATTCTTGATTATTATTGACTCAGTGAAATTGACTCACTAAATTTCTGAATTACATTTATTTGAATTTTAACTTTGATTAAAAATGATTTTACATTAGAATTGAATCTTAGTAGTTTCATTAGTTTTTAATTTACTAAACAATGCTTCGATGTCATTTAATCTAGAACTAAGTATACTGTACATAGGTATTACAATTAAAAAAAAACATGTTTGTTTTATTAGTTTTTGATGACAATCATTTTATGCATTATTTAAAACTGTGAATGATATAACTAATTAATTGCAGAGTTTAGCAATACAGACTTTTTAATATTAAAATTTTTAAACAATAGCTATACCTATCTGATACAAATTATTGTATTAAAATCAAAAACTTCATACTGATAAACAACAACCATAAAAATTATTGACGTTAAAATGATTTTCGTTGATAAATTGTTCAAAATATTGAATTCAGATGACACTTACGATTTCAAGAAAACAAAAGTAGGTATACTTAACTAGTTATAAGTAGTTAGTTGTGTAATTTATTTTTGTTATAAAATTTCATCAGCATTTTGTCAATGGCTTATTGGAGTTTGTAAAATATTTTACTAAAATAATAATAATTTGGCGTAGATTGTGTTTTTTTTTTTTTGCTGCCACAGTTATATGTAAAATAAAGATTTAATAGAGATAAGTATTATAGAAATTACTTTATTGAATTTTATTGTTGTATCGAACAGTGAACGTTGGTTCAATGAAATAAGTTTAATAGTGGTGAAAAATAAATTCTACAATAAAATATTTTAAATCGTAAATTTTTAATTTTTAACAACCAATTCCATGTGGATAATTAAACTGAGAAATAATTTATTAAATTTTTTCTGTATTTTATTTTCAAGTTTTCTGATTTTCTATTCATGTTTCTTATTATGTAGGTATTTGATTTATTTACTCTGGTAAATCGATAGATTTTATTTATTTGATTACTTGAACGAATTTATACCTATTTAAATTCTGTTCTTTGATTATAACTTGTAATTTCTAATTTAATTTATGGATAAGTGACGACTGTTTTCATCCGACTATGTATTTTTTAATTTTCTCTTATTTGTAATTTCTTTCAACTTCATTTTTTCCCAAGTATCAAATAATATTTTAGTAAAATATTTATGAAAAATATTATTTTTTTTTTTTTTTTCAAAAATCAATAAAATTAAAATGTAAAAAGTAAACTACGAAATAAAAAAAAAATAAAAAAGAGTTTAACTGTAATCAAGAATTTGAAGTAAAAAATTAAAAAAAAAAAAAAAAAAAACTTTATTAAAAATAGCACATGTCGTTAAATGAGTAAAAAAAAATAGTTATTACCTGAGAAATTTAACCGGCTATTTTTTTTTTTTTGTTTTATTTTTTTTTTTTTTTTTTTTTTTTTTTTTTTGTAATAATAAAGATACGTTATGATTGTACTCCAGTCAAGTAGAATTTTTTCTTTTTTAAATTTCTTTCGTTTGAAATAGAAAGAAAAAAGAACGTTGTATGTACGTAATAATAGTTACATATTAAATAAAATATTTTTTTGTAGTTAGATTTATAAGAGAACAAGTTATCCCACTTTTTATAAAATACTTAAAGTCAATATAACTATGAATATACTATATATGTATATAAAAATCGTCAATATCAGCAAAATATTGACGAAACAAGTTAAGATTTTGACTAAAATAATAAACGTAGGTTAATTTGTATATATATATGTTATGTATATATGGATATATATAAATAATTTAAAAACAAAAATAATATAAGTTCAAGAATGTATTATGGAAATTTTTTTTAAATATTTTTATAATATTTAAATACATATAACAGAGATTTAATGATGAATAAGGTGTGAATTTAAATATTTTAAGAACTAAGGTTAAATTTTGTAAATTTATAATAATTTAAATTCTTGTACCTAATCAAATAACAAATATATATACATTTTTATGGGCAGAGGAATAACAATGAATATAGGTGTATATACATGTTGGATATAACATTTCTGATTGTTGATTTTATTTTTAAAAAAATGTTGTATCAATGAAGAACTAACGAACTATTCTTCAACATATTTTAGGAATATTTAAAGGTTCTTACGTGCAAAAAAAAATAAGGATATACATAATAAATCGAAAGTTTATGTAACTAGTGCTCCTTAACTATCTTTTTAAGGTTATATAAAAAAAAACTCAGCAGTAGTTAAAAAAAGCAATAACTAATTAATAGTTATTTATATACATATAGTTATATATACATAATATATAGATCAAAATATAAATAGGTATTTTGATATTAATTTACGAAAAAAAATAAATATAACAATTTGGCCATTGAACTCTTTCTTTGTAAGAGAATAACATTAAGTAACCCAATTTCTAACATTATTAATCATTTGGAAAACTCACAACCTATACTTTTATATTATTTACTCCTTCTATAGAATATCTATACAATATTTTTTATTCTTTTAAATAAAAAACAAAAAAAAAAGCATGAAAGTAATAGAAGTAAGTGGTTTTGTGGTAGTTACATTATTAATTTGTTAACTACTTTTAAAACATAACTAGGTACATATAAGTATGAATTTATTCATTTTTTTTTTTTGTTTTATTTTCAACTTAACGTATTAGAATTAAGAACAGGAAATAATTAGAATATTTAGGTTGCAATTAATATTTTATTTTAACAAAAATTTCTTTTTTCTTTTCTTTTCTGCAAGAATTTTTGTTTAACTACTTATATTATTATCTCAATTGAATTAAGAATGTATTTTAATTGTTGATTTACTAGAATTTATATCAAATAATATATAGTTAACTACTTATTATAGAAATAATAAAAATAAAAATCATATTATCTAATGATTCATATCAGTCTGAGAATTTAAAGGAAGTAAAGTGTCGCAAAAAAATCTTAATTGTACTTTCATTCTTTCATAAAATCAGCCCCTGGATATATTTCCATCTATTCTATATTATGTATGTATGCATGCATGTAATATGTATATATGTGTATGAATGTAACTGAAAAAGTTAATGACCTAGATAATCTTAAATTTTTTATTAAACATTTTTTTTTTTTATTAAGAGACGAACAATTGATTCTTATTTTATGTATAAAATATAAATTTAACAAGAGACTGACTATGACTACCTACTTGAATTTCACAAAATATTAAAAAAAAAAAAAATAGATTTCAAAGTCAAGATTTTTTTTAATGTGTGGTGTATGTATGAATTTTTACTTTAATAAACTCTGAAAAAAAAAATGTATTTTGCACGCAAGAAAATTTTTATTAAATTTTTCTTCAGAAGCTTAAATTGGAGTTTGTGTTTTTTATTAATTTTATCTAGTCATAGCCATACACAAAAAAATTTAAATAGAGAAAACTTATCAAAAATATTATAAGTATAGAATGTACTAGTAAGAAATAACAAAAGTATATAAATATGTATATATATATACAATATATAAATTCATGCAACATTTAAATAAAAAGAGAATCACAAAACATGATTTACAATAAAATAAAACAATTTTCCAAATTTCAAGTTCTAAATTTAGAAAATATTTATATTAAAGACTTCACAGAGAGTTTTTAAAAAACAAGAAGCGAATGGAATATAACAAAAAAGCATTGAACTTTTATTTAAAGGTTTTTTTTCGTATTAGATATAAAATAAAAACAAAAATAGCAGAGAGAAAGGGCGCAATGCCAGGGAAATCAAAATAAGAAAAATGTCAAATATTTCTACATGCATATACACCCCACTTAGTTGGCTCTGTAGATTTTGGGTATATTTTGTTTTATTTTTTTTTTTAATATCCTGCCTGCCTGCATTCACGTATCCAAATATGTATATAATATCTGCAGCATAGGTAGGCAAACTCATTTAGATCTTTATTTCTTTCTAAACATTTAAAAAGCACATTTTTTTATAGAGAAATTTTCATATTTTTTTTTTATTTAAATTGCATTTTATGTTATTGAAACCATAAGTACATAATTTAAATTTAATAGTGCAATTTTTATTAGAAAAAAAATAAAGCAATCTAATTTTATAATGACGTAATCTATAGCAAAATAATAGCACACCTTTTCCAAAATATTTGGATTTAAATTTTAAACTTGATTTTTTTTTTATTTTATCTTTAAGTTTTTATATCCAAACGCTTTAAAATTCATTTTAGAAAGAGAACATTATAAAAAAAAGAATAAAAACGCACTGAAAAAGCAAAACACCATCATGGTTCCAAAGTAAAGTTTGTTCCAAAAATATTTTGAAATTTTATATTAATTAGTAAAATTTATTTAAAAAAAAAATTACCTCTGTAAATAAATTATTTATATGTTATTGAAAATATTCTTTTTTTTTCAATTTATATTTAAATTTATTTTAAAAATAATACCATTCAGCCGGCTATATACTAATTTAGCCGTTTTATTCTTAAAGAACAAGCCATCATAGCTTTTTTTTTTTAATTTTTTTAAACCAACAAAGTAGGTAAGAACTTTCTCATGTTTAAATACTTTCCATTAAATTATTAAATATTTCACTCTTCTTATTAATTTTTTAAGAAAAAAAAAATAATTAACTTTCTTTTTTTATTAATTGAACTCACCTTTTATTAAATTTAATAAAAATAATTTAATTTAACAGAATTTTAATCACTTTTTTTTGTATAATCTTTTGCGATTCGTTCTATTTGACGCACTGGCACAAATTATTTTAGTTGATTTGATTTGCTGGCGACGTCAGAAACTTCAAAATTTCAAATTTCAAATAACTACTGAAATGCAGCTAATTTCGTGTTGGAAAATGACTGATGTCAAATTTAGGGGAATGTTTTTGAAATCGCAATTTGTTTACAAAATTATAAACATTTTTTTTAAAAGATTTATATATATTTTTTTTATTTTATTTACAGGTGTGTACAAAATAAATATCATTTAAGTATTAAATTTCTCAAAAATTAATTTATTTATTTTTTCTTTGTTTGTTAATTGTTATCTGATTTTTGAAATTTTTTAATTAAATTATCTTTAATTTATTTTAAGATTGATGTAAATAAAGACTTACATATTTATTATTTTTATTAAATAGATTTAAATAATTTATTATAATAGAATTAATTAAAATTATCCATTTTTTCATTTTATTTGCTTATTTTGGAATTTGTAAAAAACTCTATATTGTTTATGTAAACTTAAAAAAGGAGAATATTGGTTAGCACATGTAAACATTTTTGATTGTGACGTAAATTTGGCGCCGGCGAATTAAATGAAGGCAAAGTGAAGTAAAAGTACAAATTTTGTTTATTAGTGAAATTAAATATAAATATAAATATTTGCAACAAATAAATTAAATTACACCATTAAAATGGAAAACAACGTACAAATCAACACATTTTATGTGTCTGAAAAAATATCTAAAGTTAGATGGATACCAGAACACTTGGGTCAACCACAAAGATTTATAACCGGTAGCTGGGATAATTCCGGTAAGAATTCCGTCAAACTTTGGGGATTCGTGAAAAATGAATATTTTAAGAATGAAAATGAATTTATTCCAAAATGTTCGGATAAAATTAGTATCAAAGGTGACATTACAGAAATTGCAATAATGGATGCAGAAAATTTTTATATATCATGTGATGATGGACGTATTCGTCTTATAAACATCAATACTATTTCAAATAATAATCAAACAATAATTGAAAAAGAAACATCTAAAATAATTCATAAAACTGAATTTGGTAAAGCTTGCAGTTGTACGGGTATTTCAATATTTGATAAAAATATCGCTACAATAGGAGAAGATGGAAAAATAAATATATTAGATATAATAAAACTAAAAAATATCTATCAATTAGAGCACAGTGATAATTGTTCTTTAACAGCGGTTTCATTTATAACGCTTAACGAACTTTTAGTTGCTAATCGTATGGGTATAATAAAAGTTTTAGATGCTCGAACTGAAAAATCTGATTCTAATGTTATAAATTTAATCGTTTCATCAGAGAATGAAAATAGATCTAATTTTGCAACTAGTTTATGTTGGCATCCAACACAAAAACATGTAATATTTGCTGGAACTGAAGAAGGATCAGTTACAGTCTGGGATTTAAGACAACCAAATTTTCCAGCATCATATTTAAGTGCACACAGTAGTTCAATTACTGAAATTAATTTTGATCGTTCACAACATACAAAATTATTTACAGCATCGGAAGATGGTGAATTATGGCAGTGGAATCAAAATACTTCTATTGACTTAAACTTACAATTCAATCAAACCACTCCAAATGATGTATCCGAAATAAATCCATGGTTAAATGGTGAACGTACAAAGTCAAAAGTTAATGTGACATCCATAATATCAGGGATTGGTAAAGCTATAAATTCTTTCGATTCATATAGCTCAAAAATTGTGTGTGGTTGCGATAGTGAAGCAATTTATTATATCAACAATATGTTTTAAAATAATAAAAAAAAAAACACTAATTTAATTAAAATTTTATTTTTAACATTCGGAAACTCAAAACTTTTTTTTATCAGATCAATTTAAAATTAACTAAATTTATATATTTTGAATTATTTTAAAACTACTACATTCATATTACTAATTTATTTTCGTTTTTTAAATTCTTCCTTAGCTCCATCAATTTCTTGTTTTATGTTAGTTTTAAATGTTTCTAAAAATGATCTGAAAACAAAAAAAAAAAATTTTAAAACTGAAAAGCAAATAAAAAATCAACAAAGAAAATAAATACGTACTTAAATTTTTTAGGTGTCAATTCTTCTACTTTGTACTCTTGAGCAATATTTTTAGATTTATAAAAAATTGATATTGCGAGTTGTGCAGCTCTTCTCATAGGATAACTTTCAGATAGTCTTTGAACTAATTGCTCATTATTAGCAAAATATCTAAATATCAGTCTTAGTACCATTCTATTAATATTACTTTTATATAAGATTTACAATTGATAATTTTTATATTTTTGTATTAGCTGTTGTTTTAATTTGAGCTGATTTTTTAATAATTCAAGTTGTTGCAATTGATCTTCTTTATTGTAATCTACACCAGGCAATTGTTTAATTTGATGCCGGGCACTTTCAAATCGTTTTTGTAATTCTAAAATCTACAATCAAATATAAATATCAGTAGATAACTTTTATTATGAAATACATTACAATTCAATCTTACCTTTTGACTACACTCTTGAGATTCCTTTTGTTTGGCTGCGTTATCTATTGGATCCTTTTCGACACTAATATATTACGATTTAAATTATATAAAATTAAAATATATTCTTAAATTAGAAAAATTGACAAAATAAATACGAATTATTTTTACCATCTAATGATGTCGTAGATAACTGGCAATATTTCAATGTCAAGTTGATCTACTGTCAAGCCGGTTGAATTATTTGATATTGTTCCTGGATTTTGAGGCTTTTTATCGATCTGATCAGAGGAAGATTGTTCCATTATCAACTATATATTATAATTGAATAAAAAATATTATTCCTAAATTAATTTTAATATGTAATTTTAATGAAATATATATTTTTACTTCTTAACAGCAATCTCTATATGCCCTCACTCAGCATTCAACAACAATCGACTATCATGTACGTTAGCATCGCTGTTGACTTTATCAAATTTTCATTATAGAGTTACCATATTTTAATAAATTAAAAATTCGGCTGTTTTGTATTTTGATCAAAATTTTGCATATTTCTATTTTATTTAAATTTTTTTTAAGTAAAAATCCACAAAAATAAATAATCTATCATTTTTGGTATTGAGAAGAAATTCAAAATTTTTCCAACTGCTTCGAAGTTCAAAACCTTAACTATACATATCTTATTCATAACACCAAATATATGTATGTACATAATAAAATGTTTAATGGACATGGTGAACTTACAGTTTAAAAAAAATAATTTAAATATTAAATAAAACTATTGAATAAAGTGAATTTCTTTATTTTTTTTTCCACATCTTTATTTGTCCTGTTATTGTTTTGTTTTAGAATGAATTTTTTTTAACAATTTTATTTGTTAAAGTGAAATTTATTAAATGTTACAATTTCTATTTATGTATCAATATTGTTCTTTTGTAATCTTTAAAAAAAGATTAGGAAACTAATAAGATTTCTGAAATTACATAAAATTATTTTTTGTTCTTTTTTTTATTTTTAAATATTTTTAACATTTAAATATGAAATTTATATTATTAATAAATAATATAATTTATATACTATATTTATACATATATAATTTTAATAGCTAAAAATAAATTTAAAAAAATAGCAAATACTAATTGTTTTCATATTACATGAAGTACAATATATTGAATATAAATATTTTTAATAATCATTTTATGATCATTTATAAATCGCAATTATATTGTTTATAAATTTTAATTTTTCTTTAAATCAGTCCAATTAAGTTTTTTACTTTTTTTTTTATTTATTACTAATTTCTTAAGAAAATTCAAATTTTATTAAAAAATTTTACATTACATAAAAATATTTCCCTATATTAACATTTAAGAAGTTTTGATTGGGACATTCTAAACAATAAATTTAGAATTATTTCAATAGCGCAAAACAAAATGTGTATTTTTTAAATAAACAAACAAAAATTGCATAAAAGGTGTACATATTCCTATTAAATGCCATTAAGACAAATTTAATTTTCTTTATTATTAAAATTGTGAAATGCATGAAAATTTATATATTTTTTTTTTAGTCCTGGTGGGATTTGAAATAATTATTTTGCATATTGAAAATTAGTATGCCTGTTAAGGCACAAAATGTACATGAAAAAAAATAATATCAAATTAGATTTGTACAAGTTTTATGTAAAATAAAGAATTCTATTAAAATGTATTTTATTTTATTTATCAGTTGAAAGCTACTGCTATTAGAATAACATTTAAACTACCTTTAAAATTTAGCTAAATTTAAACCATTAGATTATAGATTTGTAATAAAAAATGTAAATTGCTTTATATAGAAAAATTATAATGTGATAAATTTATACATATGCTATAAAAGGGGGCAAGATATACATATATATATATATATCTTGATACATAAATTAAAATAAAATGCACAAATCTATTAGACTGCACCAAACATTAAAACTTATCATTTGACACATCAATATCAAATATTAATGTACAAAACAAGAAGTTTTAATTAATTATACGCCAACACTTCAAATATTTACTAAATTAAATTTGAGTTCTTTGTTAAGTTAAATTACATTTTAAAGAGAAAATTAGAATAAATAAAATAAACCTATACAAATAGTATACCGGTTAATTTATACATATTTAATGATCACGACAAAAATGTGGTCCATTTATTATTTTATCTATTACATAAAATAAAACAAAATTTTGTTTTTAATGAAAATCTTAAAATTAAATTGTTAAACATTTAAAAGAAAATAAAATTTTGTTTTTATCACAATTGATACTGAAGAATAATAAAAAAAACTTAAAAGTAAACTAAATTCTGAATTTAAATAGAAAATTTCTTAAAATTTAAAATAAAAAAAAAAATTGTCTTTACAACAATTTAAATACAGATTCGAATTCATTTCATGATTTACAACAAAAGTATATTGAAGATTAGTAATCAAACACTATTTAATAAATCTATTAAATAAAAAAAAAAAATCAAGTAAATAATTGATTAATAAAATAGTGGTATAAATAGACTTTATACAATAATTACATTTGATTTAAAAAAATAATTTTTTCTCATTTTTAATAACACTTAACTTAGATATTTTGAACTTGTTCTATTTTTTTATATTTTTATTTTTTATTAAAGTCTTAATTCCATAGTTTATTAGTTTTATTAATTTTCATGATTGCCAATCAAAGACTCTTCTTGTTCTTCGTCATTTACCCTAGTAAATAGATATTAAAGACAATTAATACTAATTTACTCCTTTCAATAATAAAAATTTTACTTACCTAACAATATTAGCTTTACGGCATATACAAATATTTTTATAGCATATTTTTAATATTTTCAGAACAGGATCTACATCATCGTTTTTCATTAATATAGCTACTAATATTAAACTTAAAAATATTGGTATGGAACCACAGTAAAAAAATAGTGAATACATTTTATGATGTAATAATAAATCAAAAATCATTGAAAGTGGTATTTGTAACGTCATTGAAAGTGTACCTATTAAAGATGACGTTAGAAAACATCCCCTAAAAATTAAATGTTTGTATATAAAATTTTCATTCTTTTTCTCAATAGGCATGCAATATAATAATCTTACCAAAGCCATAAGGCTTCACTTAATACTGTCCCTATGAAACCGTTTAAAAATAATACAGCGAATTGTCGCTGGTTTGGAAGTTCAAAAGTTTCAATTTGTAATAAATTTAAAATGAAAAATATTGGCCACATTAAAAGCAAATTAAAAAGTCCAACGAAACCTTAAATAAAAAAAAAACAAATTTTTAAATCATGTGAAGAATAATACAAATAGAAATAATTAAAATAAAACTTGTAATTGTTGATTTACCAAAAAATAGTGGAATATCAATTTTTTCTTCTGTATCGCTTTTTCTTTTAACAAAAACCAGGTACGCTGCGTAAAAAAATGCGCTTATAAGAGCTAAAACAATTCCACGAGAATATTTTGATGAATCTGAGATATCAGATATTGTAACCATTATCTTAAAATTAGTTAAAAAAAAAAAATAAAATAATTTCATAATTATAATAAGACATAAATATATTTTACCACTCCTGCAATATTCATAATAACTACTATAAATTTTGAGTATGTAAATTTATCACCAGCTGATGACGGAAAAAATGCGGCCAAAATTAAAGTAAATAAACTTGATGTTGAACTAATTAATGTAACTACCGCTGTATCACTTAATTCTAGGGATAATTGAAATAAATAATTTGCAACAAACCACTACAAAAAATAAAATAAGATAATTAAAGTTTTTTTTTTTTTTACGAAAATATCTTGCTTAAAATATTACCATAACACAAAATAATAGTGCTGTTCTTGCAGTTTTATGATGTGATTTTTGTCTACGTATTCGTATACTAGCCGCATATGATAGACGGGACATTAATGCATCGGTGGCTTCATGTGATGACATTTCACGAACTTCTGCCATTTTACTAAATCGAACACTACGTATACTTGAATCATCACTTTCTGTACCTGATATAGTTTCATCTTTTCCAGTGCGTATTGGTATAAAAGAAGGATCACTCTATAAAGAAAATTATTTTTTATTTTATAAAATAATTATAAAAATAATATAAAAAAGGAATGCATATTAAAAAAGAACAGCTAATACTACATAAATCCAAATTTACTTACAAGTGAATTCTGGTTTGAAAAATAATTATCTTCTTCATTCGAGTTTTCCATTATCTGGGGGGAAAAAAATATAAAATAATATAAAGTTATTAAATAAAATAAAATAATTATAAATTTTGTTTATTTTATCAATTATAAAAATAAAAATTAAAAAACAAATGTTGCTTCTTACAGAATAATTTCCATTTCGTTCACATGTTTCTTTCCATGGTGCCATTAATCCAATAATTAATAAATATAAGGTGAACATAGATGTTTTGAAATATGTGCAAAAAAATGGTTTATCATATTTTTCATTGTCATATATATACTGAAAGTAAATATTTACAATTAATATATACATTAAGTACATATATACAATTAGAACGAAAAGTAATGAAAATATCTACATATCATGTTTGTCAAATATTTTTTATACTTTAAGGTGCTAATGTGTATCTTATGATAGAAAATGATTAACGAATTACGAATTTTTGTCAAATCAATTGATCAAAATTTGTATAAAATCTTTGCAATCAACTTATTTTCACATACCTTAGTTAATTCACTTGACGATACCCATATAATATCTACAAAAATTAATAGACAAATTCCTAATAAAAGTTTTTGAACTTTTATACTTAACATTTTTATAAATTTTTATATTTAGTTCTTTGCGTTTTTTTTTTTTTTTTTTTTTTTTTTATTTTAACGATTTTATATCAATTTTTTATTTATTATTTTGTGTTGATTTGTAAATGAATGTTGTTGTGCGATCGATTAATTAATTATTTAAAAAACCAAATACTGATAATTTTTTAAAAATAAAAAAAAATATTTTATAATTACAGATGAACATAAATCTTTAATACTTGAAGCTTTAAATTTGATTGTTCTTCCATGATTTTGTGTTGAAATCTACAAAAAAAAAATTTTTTATTGTTAATCATTTTGTGGAAAAAAGTTAATTTGATTAAATTAATAGTCATTGATTTCAATTGGAGTAAATTAAGAAATTTTATTATTTGATTTTTTTTTTTATTTATTAAAAATAAGTATAAATTTATAAATATAAAATGTAACTACGTATATTTTTTTTTTATTTATTCAATCTTTTATTCTCTAGAAGAGAATCATCTCAGATACAATATTGGTTTTTTTTTTTTGTTAAATAAATTATTTACTCTTTAAATAATATAAATTTAAATTTAACAATTATTATTCTAGTGTTAAGTAAATATTTCTATATATTTATTTACATTCAAATATAGAAATCATAATAAACAAATGGGTTATCATCATTATATACACCCACATTTTTGTTCTTATTTTTATTTTTAATTCTGTTTAAAATAAACAAATTTTTATTTAGATTAGAATTAAAGTGCTTTACAAAATTTGATAAAATTTTACAAAACAAATTTCTTTAAATTTATCTAATTTAAACAATTTCTTTAAGTAGAATGATCCAATGTAATAAATGTATATGTATTTTTCATAAAATATAATTAAAATAAAAAAAAAAAAAAAAAACGAAGAAACAAGTAGAATTTCTTCCGATGGCTTGTGACTAATAATTAATAAATTACAATTGAACGTAAAAAGATAAATATCAATAGGGATCAGATGACATTTAAATTTATTTATTAAAAAATAAATATATATAGTATATACATACATTTATAATTTATATGTATTTTAATATATAAACGATCAATAAATATTGTACTTAATTTTTATTTTTTATTTTCATAAATTATTCATGTACTTTTTAAAAATTTCACTATACATACTTGTATATTTACATAAGAATATAATTTTTGAATTATTTTTCACATTTGCAAAGAAAATATTTATATGTAAATGGAAATTTCTTTTTTTTATTTTCTTGTTCTTTAAATTTCAAGTGCAATCAGGAGTTACATTTTCAGATTTGACTTTTCACACTTTTTTAGGATTTTTTTGCTTGCTTACCTCTCTAGTTTGATTTTTTCAACTACTGTTTCATAAAATAAAATAACCTTTTTACAATATTCATTTTTTTAAAAACTATGTTTTTATGCAGTTTCTTTATGTTTATAAAACATTTAAATCTTTTCTTTTTAATATTCTAAATTAGTAAGTTATTTAAATAAAATCATTTAATTGCTCTTCTCCTTTATTTCAACTAATTTTTCTTGAAGAAACTACTTTATTTTGCCAAAATCTTAAAACTACCATGCAAAAGCTTTTCAAATGACGGTTTCCTTCACTTTCTTGTGCTTTTTAATGATCTGTCATAAATTCCTAACTTTCAAAAAGTTAAAGCTTTTTAAATTTGCTTTGAGCGAAGCGACATCTGTTTTTCAAATATCTTTCAGATGTAGAAATTGGAACATCTGGAAAGGGAATAAAACTGCTATTCCAATAAAATTCCAATTAAATTGAAGAAATGTCAATTCAGGCTTTTTGTTGTGTGTGATTCTGTCATTTTGTTTCAAAACAAAAATTTGGATCGATTTTTGTCGCACAATTTTTAAAGTGTAATTTTTAATGTAAAATTTAATATATTTTATAATTTTTTTATTTGTATTTCAAAATTAATAAAAACAAAAAAAAAAATATGGAAGGTGAGTAAATATATATTTTTTGATTATTGATTGAAAGTGAAAATTTCTTATGTTAAGTCAACATTAAAGAAAAAAAAAATTAAATATTAAAGATTTGGATAAATCGATATCTAAAGTAAATATTTTAAATAATTGTATATTTATAAAAATGAGTTAATTTAATAGTTAATTTAAAGATTACAACACAAAAATTAATATTATGTACTTTTTACCGTTAAAAAATATAAAAATCATCATAGAATATAACCACATTATAAAAATTCCAAGCAAGGGGGTGTATTATTTTACTATTGACTGTCTCATGGAGTCATCGTCAACCTCAAGAAAAATATTTATTTGAATATACTTACGTATGTACATACATGCATTATATGATTTCCTAGATATAATATCTAAATAGATATGTGGATGTACATACATAAAATTATAAATCTGAAGTTTAGTGCATTTGTAAACAATCTAAAAATAAATTTCGAAATTTATGTAGATTACTTTATTATAATGGTTTTTCTCAAGGGACTTAATTCATTTTATACAAACATTTTTATGTTAATTTATCGATCTAATAAGTAATGTTAAATTAATCCACTGAAGAGTATGTCTATATCGGTAATAAAAATTGCATGCTAAATTATTAATATTTGCAAATAAAATACCACGTTTCTAATAACAAAAATTATGTCTTTACAATATTTTTTATTTCTATTTTTTTATTTTTTATTGTCAAATTACATCATTTTACGTGACTAATCAAAATTTTATGTAACATAATAGTTATATAATGTACAAAATTAAGGTTTCCATTTATAGTTTATCTTCCTACCACTATTCTCTATTTGAGGAACATACATAATACCATTTTTAATACCATATTTTATGTTTGAGATCTGATCATATTTATTTTTAATTCTGATCTGTATAATTCTCATTTTTTTTGTTTTTGTTTATTTTTCTATGATAAAAATTAATTTATTAGAATTGACAATTTATTGTGGATAT
Organism: Argyra leucocephala; assembly: GCA_963942445.1. Lineage (NCBI taxonomy): Eukaryota > Metazoa > Arthropoda > Insecta > Diptera > Dolichopodidae > Argyra > Argyra leucocephala. The sequence continues at coordinate 158,679,420 of OZ012678.1, forward strand.
TATCACCATCATTCAATAAAAAAGTTAATTTAATTAAAAAATATGAATTTAAATAAAGATACATATTTTATTTTAGGTTCTATTGAAGATCTAATTAAAGGTCTTGAAAACATTAAATTGGAAACCGAAGAAGAAAAGGCATTAGAAATATTAAGAAATTTATATAAAATTGAAGCTACGAAATTGGAAAATTATGATTTTGTGAAAATATTTATACCCTTATTACAATATCAGTCAAAAATATTAATATATGAAGCTTCGAAATGTATTGCTGAAATGACAAAAATAGAAACACAACGAAAAAAATTCACTAATAAAGAAATTATTGAATCATTAATAAAAAAATTAAATAATTTGGAAGAAAATTTTCAAATTGAAACAATAATACAAGTTTGTCGTGCTCTTGGTAATATTTGTTATTTGAATGATGAAGGACGTTCATTTATATTAAATTGTAAAGGTGATGAAGATTTAATCAAATTATTATGTATTGAATTAAAAGAAACAGATAAAACAATTGAATGTCAATTTATCAAAGTACGTGGTGGCCTTATATCGAATTATTTATTAGGGAATGAAAATTTGGCAAAGAATGCAATGGATTTAAATATTATGAAACACATTCAAGATATTCTTGATCGTTCAGTCAAAAATGTTGAAGAAAATGAAGATTTATTATTGAACACTTTACCAATTTTGAGTATTTTGACTGAAAATGTTGCTGATTTAAATTTTGATTCAAAATTAAATACAGAATTGGCTGATATATTGGCAGCATCAACAAATCCTGATTTAGCAGAATTATGTTTAGAGCTACTTCATTATCAAGCTGAAAATGGTTTGAAATTAAAAAAAAAAAAAAAAAAAATTAAAATTAATTTTATATGATTCTAGATGAGGTGAAAATTTTATTGGCTAAAAATGGTTTATGCGAAACCATTTACAAACTTTTAGAAACATATAAAAATTTGGCTAGTAGTAGCGAAGCAAAAGCTCTTATGAAATTAGCATGCGATCTCATTGTATTAATACTTACTGGAGGTAAAAATAAATTTTTAAATAATTTTAAAATATATTAAATAAAATGTTTTGATTTTAGATGATGCAATGAATTATTTATATTCAACTCCATTATTGAAAGATATGGAAAATTGGCTTGATTCAGATGATATTGATTTATTAACCACGGGTGTTTTAGCTTTGGGAAATTTTGCAAGAACTGATAGTCATTGCATATATATGGTTGAAAATAAAATTATGCATAAACTTTTAGGTTTGAAAATAATTTAATAATTTTTATAAATAAAAACTAATTTTTTTTCTTTTTTGTAAATATTTGTTAAAGATATTTTGGCAAAAAATAATAGTGCTGTAGATGATATAAGATTACAACATGCTCTATTAAGTGCTTTACGAAATTTAGTAATTCCAAAACCAAATAAAAATGCTGTTATAGAAGCAGGATTAGTACGAACAATATTACCAATGTTACAAATACATCAACCCCCTGTTGTTTTCAAATTATTGGGAACACTACGAATGACTGTAGATGGACAAGGTAAAATTTCAGTATTATCAATTTATATTATATTCATATATTTATTTCTTAATATAAAATAATTCTTGTAGAATCACTTGCTATAGAATTATTACAAAATGAAGAGCTTATTAAACAACTAGTTCATTGGAGTAAATCATCTGATTATGCAGGTGTTACAGGTGAATCATTACGTTTAATGGCATGGTTAATTAAACATGCTTATTTGACAAAAGGATCTACTGAAACATCTGATACAAGAGATATTAATATTTCAATTGAAGATTCATTAAATCAATCATTACAAAAATCAGATAGAACAAGTTTAGAAACATTTGTAAAAATTGATGGAACTGTTGAAAGTATGGTTAATATGTTATCATCACAACATTTAGTAATGCAAAATGAAGCAATTATTGCTTTAATTATACTTTCAGTAATGTTTTCAAATAAAAATGATGATAATAATGAATCAGGTGCATCAAATGTTAGTACTGATGAAATAAATTTAAATGATATATATATAAAATATAAATTAGGTTCAAAATTGGCTGAACTTTTACAACGTACTTCAGAAACTATGACAAAAGAAATTATTGAAAATTTTCAAAAATTAATATTATTATTAAAAAAATCTGATAAGCTTGTCAAACATTTAGATGAATATAAAATTAATGAATTATTAGGATCTTTACCAATATTAACTGAATATTGTACTTTATAAAACTTTAATACATTTATTTTATGTGTTTTTACATTTTTATTTAATATAATAAATTTAAGATTAAAATTAATGTGAAAGAATGACGATTATGTAAAAGGTTGTAAAAGAGTGGTTGTTTTTTTGTTTTTTTCTTTTTATTTTAAATTCAACATGTTTAATGCAAAAAAAAAAAAAAAAGTAAACAAAATAAATAAAATAAGAGAAAGTAATGTATAGCACAACTTAACACGAGTGAAACCTTAAATTTTAAGTAAAAGATACAATATATATATATATATATATATATAGTAAATATTTATTAAACATATTGCACAAAAAAAATGTATGTTTAATTATATTGAATTACATTAAAATTTAATTTATTAATTTATTTATTGTAATTAGGCTACAATTTCTCTTAATTAAAACAATAAATAAAACTTTGTACAAATAGATTTTTTTTTTTTTTTCAAAAACCTATATTTGCAATATCAATTAATAATTACTTCATTTAGTATATTTATTTTATTTAAATAACATTATTTAGATATAATTCAAAACAAAAGAAGAATTAGTGGGGACCAACAATTTGTATTTATATTTTGATTTTCACTCAAACCAATATAATAAATTTGTATAAATAATTAATTGATTTACAAATCTAAAAAAAAAAAATAGATGTTTTTGTAGCCTAAATAAACTTTTATATAAATTTTATGCTACTTATATTTATTTTATATAATAGAGAGTTCAACATTTTTTCATATTATAAATTTAAAAAAAAAAAAAAAATATTTTTGGTTTTATTAAAAACTTATAAATATTTCGTTAACTTTCTGTCACTGCCTAATTATTTTATATACAATTTTCTTTACTAATTATTCTTGTCTTTTATACAATATATATATATATATATATATATATATATATATTTTAAGTGTTTATCAATTTAAATTATTGCAGTATTTTCACATGCACATGTACAAAAACTAGAATTACCTCCAGTTTTTAAATATTAAAAAAAAAAAAAAAAAAAAAAAAAATACAAATAAATACTATAAACATCACACAAAGCTATATATATATAATTTATTTCATATATAATACATTCAAATATCTTAACTTATTTTACTTAAAATTGTAGATTTTTAAATTATAAGTAGGAATTCAAACAATAGAAAAAAAATTCTTCAGTTAATTAAAAAAAAAAAAAATTTAAACTGGCAATAATGTTTTTAACAGGAATGTCCTAGTAAACAATTTCGGTGATATTTCAAATTTTATTGGACAATATTTTTCTCTTCTAAAGTTTTACGTCCAAAATTAAATTTTAGTTTTAAACTAAACTAAACTTTTAAGTATCTTAATATTACAGAAAAAAAAAAACAAAAATAATATTTAAATAATAAAATGGATATAAAAAATTTTAAAAATAAATTATAAATGCAACGATATTTTATTAAAATAACAATTTTTAATTCTATAGTATTTTATAAGGTAAAAATATTAAATTTTAAGTTCGACTGAATTTGTTTAATCTTACTCTTAATATGTTTTTTAGTCCTTCTATTAATTATTAAGCCTTTCAACTATTAAGTTGTTCTTCTCAGCTTCATTTTTTTACTAAATAACTTTAATAATATTATACATTATATATTACAAAATATATTATTTTTACAGAATTCTATCAAAATTTTTCAAATACATACTTTGTAAATCTTTATGCATTAAAAGAAAAAAAAAATTCATTGTTTTAAAAAGCTAAATAATTTACACTTACTTTTTATGAATTTATATTTTAAGTTTCCAAAAAATATTAACTTAGGAACTAGTAAAAACTATAAAATTAATAAATGCAACAAACATACATTTTTAAATAAAATAAAGGCAACAAAAATTTAATATGAAAATTTTAAGATCTCGTCGAGCAATAAATTAAAATCAAATTTTTTTCTACACCTTCCCCAATTTGTAATTCAGTACAGAATTGCAAATCAGAAGTTTTCATTACACATTGAGCAGAATAATGAATGTTATAGATAAAAATATTTCTGAATTACAATTGGAAAAGTTCTAGACTTGAAAAAAAAAAAAAAAAACAAAAATCAATTTAAAATATTTTTCTTCAAATTTTGTAGTAATAAATAGCAATATTGAACGGAAATTTCAAAAAATCTATTACATAAAAATTTTGTAGATTAAAATTATTTAAATTTTTAAAATAAAATACAATATAAATCAAAATAATTTAAAAATTGCAATTTTTGCACTTGTTATTTAGAATATAATTTTGAAAATTAACAAAAAAAAAAAAATAATAGAAATTTGTAAAAATTAATTATAATAATACGTATTTATTATATATAACAGAAAATAAAATAATTTTACTAAAATTTTAAAAAAATTATTTGTATTTATAAAATAATGTTTTTTGAGAATTTAGTTGTAATCAGTAAAATAATAAGTGGGATCATAAATTAAAAATTTACTAATCGATTAATAATGAAAATCGAATCATATGATTTTTGCATATTATTCTTATATTGATTACAGGGGATTTGTTGCCTTATTGAAGATAGAGAGAGAGTCGAACCACACTTTTTTTTCCAATATAACTTTTCTAGGATATCAAAAATGACTTTGACGATAGACACTTATTACTTGAAACACTTTTCATTTTAGAGTTTTGTTTGAACTCTCTAATCATTGTTTACTTATTATACCAATGACCATATATACATGTATATATATATAGTATTTGATTATACATAATAGATAAAGTTCTTAAAAAGTATTTTCCACTGCAATATGAACCGTTTTTAATATTTTTCTTAAGGATTGGATCAACTGATAATTAGATATACTTATGTAATTATTTTTTTCGTTTTCTCCCAATCAAAAAAATTCAAATGGTAAGTAATCAATTCCCGAAGTGATAATTTTTTTTTTAGTGATTTTTGTATTTGATTTGTAATTCAAATTTATTTAAATTATTTTAAGTTTTAAAGCAAATATTAACCAGAATGACCTTAGAATGGAATCACCCAAGGTAGCAGTTGGCGAGGAAGACCCAACATCACCTGACGTCGAACTAACGAGATATGAACGAACTTGGAAGGAAATAAAGATCTGCGTACAACGGAATCAAGTTGATGTGTCATACGCTCCAAAGAGAAGTAACAGGAAAAACAAAAAGTTTTGATGAATGAAGAATTATTATTATTATTATTATAGTAATGGTGAGGTGATATAGTGAAATGATTAATAAAAACCATATATATTTAGCTTGATTCTCTAGAATTTAAATAAATCTATTTTAATGTGATTTTTAAGATAATGGGAATCGAAAATGCAATATTAGAGTTTTGACTGTAATCTAGTATTATTCCATACGATATAATATCGTAATATACAATGCAGGGGTGGTAGCACGTAACTTGTTACAAACATGTTGTCACGCTATTTTCAGATAATTTCAAAATATTTGCATACTTCCTTAATTACGCAGATTAAAGCAAAATTTAAGAGCGTTAACGTTTAAGAGCACACACATTTTGCATAAGTCATGGATTATCACATTTATATGTAGTAAGTCGGTTTATTTGATAAATTTAAATTTGTACAATAAAACTACTTTTTTTTTAAATTTTTTAAAATATCTAATATTTTATTACTTAATACATGTATACATACACATATGTACGTTCTTTTAATTTGTATATAATTTTTATATAACATAACTTTACATAATAATAAAATCTTAATTTATTTTATTTGTATATGTATATATATAATTATATTTTTACAGTAAACATAAATGTTTTCATTTCAAAACTAAAAACAATTTGCAAACTTAAAAAATGATAAATCTGATCTTTCCTTCCTTATATAAACAACAGTCATTTAATGACAAAAAAAAAAAAAAAAAAAATGAATAACTTAGAATCAAATATTATTTTTTCATCATTTTACCTTCACATTATTTAATGACTAATTTACTTTACTACGTGTGAAAGAAAAGGAAATTTCAAAAACAATTAAGTTAAGTTCAACAAAATGAATAAAAATATCAATATTGAAAAAAAAATTAATTCAATAAAGGAAGAAAAAACTGTATGATTACTACAGTTTTAATTAATTTCCATTTAGAAATTTCACTTTTTACTTATACATAGATACTATTTAAAAAATATAGGCACACAGCATATACCTATAAATATAACAGTCGAGTAAATAATAAAAAAATAAAATATTTTACTTATATTTTATTTTAAAGAATAATTAATTGTAAATAAATAAGCTCATAAAACCGTTTTATAATTTCAAAATTTTAAATTTCCTAATTATTTTTTATTATTTTATTTTATGTTTTTTTTTTTGTTATTTTAAAAATGTTTTTATTATTTTATTTTGCTTTGAAATATTTTTTAAACAAATTTATTTTTTTTTATGTATTTTTGCTATAAATCTGTATAAATTACATAAAACATTAACTTACATATTAATTTAAGTCACATTATTTTCCAGAACAAAAGGAAAAATTGTTAGCAAAAGTAAATTAAAGATTCATAAATAATTTAAAATTATAAATAGTGGTAAAATATCTTCAAATCTAAATAGCTAACATTTTTTCTTCATCACTGTTTGTGACCTTAACTAAACATATATGCGATATGTACATATTTTGAATATACATTTTTAACTATTTTGTTTTAAATGAAGCTTTTTTAGTTTATAAATTAAAATACAAGTTTCACCTAAAATTAAAAGGATGAATATATGTAAAATAAAATCAAATTCGATTATCAAAACCCAATAAAAAATTAATTTAATTGATGGTACATATAAATTCAAAACTTAATTCTTAGTATTGAAATGTGATTTGCACACAAATAATTAACTTTTCCATTTCAACATTTATAAATTAAATGTATAATATTGTGATAAGAATATTGAAATTTAATATTATAAAAAAAATACATTAAAATGAGACAGAATTTAAAAAAAAAAAATACATTTTAATTTTTTTCGAATACAATACTTTAAAACTTAAAAATTAACTCTGTATCTTACTTTTACTGAAACTATAGTTATTTGGCATATTAAAATTAAAAAAAAAAACGATATTTTTGAATTTTTTATTTTTCGATATTTAAATAATGTACAATTTCATTGTTTTTCTTTATACCTAATCTTATAACAAATTACAATGCTACCATATTTCAAAGCAAAATATTTTAAGAAGGTGAAACAAATTTTAAAGCAGAAAAAAATTCAAAAATGTTAAATAATTTTTTTTAAATAATTTATTAATTTTATTTTATATCTATATAAATGTATATATATGTACTTTGATAATTTTTGAAAAAATGAAACAAAAAGAAAAATGTTTTGTTTTTAATTGAGATACATACATATATTACTTATAATAAATAAACTAAATAATGAAATTGAACTTAATGAAACATTTTTAGAATCATATTACAATTTTAAATAACGTTATGTTTTACTTTTCTTTTTTGAGTTTTGCTTTTAAATATTTTTAAAGTTGCTGTTTTAAATTTTTTAGTTTGTTTTTTTTAGAAAAGCTAATTATTTTAATGTTAAAACATAGGATTTAAATATTTTTTTATAAATTTTATACATTTTTTTTTTATATTTTTGTTTGTAGGCCTTTAGAAAACTATTATTATGTTATTTTGAATATACATACATACATCAAATAAATACAGTTTTATTTTATTAGTATAAAATAATGAAAATAAAAAAAATAAAACAATTAATAAAAAAATCTAATGTCTCATAAATCAGAGACAAAATAAATGACATTTGATTTTTTATTTATTTTTGTTGATATCAATAAAATAAGTCAACAATTACAGTATTTTTTTCAATTTACCTTATTTTATCAACATAATTTATTAACCACCTTTGGCCTACAAATCAAATTAATTTATTGTATTTATGTAATTTGAATTATTATTATTTTTTAGATTGTAAAAATTATTTCATATATTATTATTTTATAAATCAACGCTGTATTATGGATATTTTAAATTTTAAAATTATTTTCACAGATCTTTTTTTTTTTTTTTTTTTTTATATAATTTATTTATCTTCTTGTTTTTATTTTATAGCTTTTTATTAAAGTATTTTATTTCCTTATATATTATTTAACCTGAGTCCTTAAATGTTGTAAGAATTCATAATATGATAAACTAGATTCACTCCTATCATCGACTAATTTTTCCATAAATGTTGATTTACATGTACTCGTATCCCTAAAAACGTATTATTTTACATTAATTAAGTACATAAAATAAAAAAATGTATGTAAAATGTTTACCTAATAATTTGAATTGTTGGTAAATAGGGTTTCTCTTCATTTAAGTGATCAATAAAACATTTTAAAGCGAAATTTTCTGCTGTATCAATTGAAGGCAAATTATAACATATATCGGGTATTTCAGCAGTTGATTTAACTCCTATCAAAAATATTACAAAAAATAAAATAAAATGAAACATGTACATATAATAGCAAAAAAAAACATTTAAAATAATTTCTCATACCTAGTACACTTTCTAAAATGTTTTGTGGTACATTTAAACCAACATAAATAATAATTAATTGTCCAGAATCAATTAGGAACATTGAACGAGAATCCAAACTAAAATTTAAAATTTATATTATTAACATTTTTTCATTTATATAGTTGAATAAAAAAAAAAAAAAAAACGTACAATTCGGCTGTTAGCTGTAACAATGGAACTTCAGGTAAATTTTCTTCATCATCTGAATTTTCGGGTAAATTATAAAATAATGGATCAATCTGATAAAATTCTGGATAAATATATTTCATTAATTGATCTAATGGTAAATTTTTCATTCCATCCATAGCAGCTATTCGATCATCTAAACGTGTACTTGTTCCTACTCTAAATGCCATCTATATATATATTTAAAAAACATTGTATATAAATACAAGGTAATTTATGAGTGCATTTGTTTGTTTTTTTTTCTTACATGTTTTAATAATGCTAGAATATAAATTGGTAATAAAGATAAATTTTTTGGTGCCATTAATTGACCACTTTGACCACCAGAATAATTTTGTGCTAATTTAAAAGCACTTAATATATCTATTGTGGCATTTATAAATGCTTCACGTGCATCTGCTAAACTTGATGTTAATGAACGATCTACAGCCATTTTTGATAATAATCCTATAATTGCTTGCGAATCAGCCGAATGCATCACTTCATTTAACATACTTGTGACTGGGAGACATAATGTGTGCACACGAATTCGACGTTCACCTTCACTATTTGTATATAATAAAGCAGCTTGGAAACATATTGTTTTAACATCTGAAAGATTTTCTTCATATGAAATCTAAAATTCAAAATAAATAATTATTTTTTTTTTATGTATTTAAATAATGATAATTGTTAATAAACTAAAAAAAAAAAGTTTTGAAATTTACCTGCATACCATAACCCGCATCTGGATTTACATTTGGTAAAGATAGAAGATCTGTTGAACGAACAAAAAAGTTACCATGGAATGTATGAACTTGTAAACCTCGAGTACAACGAATACGCATTACAGCTTCAAAACCTATCTTTCTCGTTAAATATCTTTTTAAACATTGTTTGAATGAATCAACTTGATTTGGTTTTGTCTTTTGGAATAAAGGAAAATGATGTATTGAGCCTCCACTATGTTTACTAATTCCCGCTAGAAATTTCAGAAATATATTAATAAAATTTTACAGGACCAAAAATAATTAAAACTTACAAATCGTTGATAAATCAACATATTGTTGATTTAAAACAAATAAATCTACTGCAATCTGATAACCAGAACATTCTAATGCATGTCTTTTATAAAAATCTGTAGCAGGATTTAAATGTGCAACATCTTTAGATGAACGATTATTTGGATCTTCGCGGGGCTCTAACAGACCAACACCTTTATTAGGTAAACATGTTTGAAATACTGTAACACGACCACCTGACGATATCTTTAGAAAGAAATTAAAATATATGCAAAAAGAATTTAAATATAAATAATAAGAAAGTTACCATTAATTTGTATGCAACTTGTAATGCAGCACCTAAACATGATCCTGGATCATGTGATTCAGAAAATCTTGTTGGCAGTTTATTTAAAAGATCTTTTACTAATTCTTTACATTCTTTTAAATTTACTAAAAGATTATCTGGGCAAGGTATAAATGGATCTAAAATAACAGAAACAAACAATTTTTCATAATTAATTTTAAATTAAGTATTATTTAAATACCTTCAATATCAACTAAAGTCATTTCTCGTGGTTGATTAGAACCTTCAGCAATATTATAAAAATGGATTGAACTATTGTATGCTATAAAACCCACTTGAGCTCTTGCATCACCTGGCATTTCATCCAAATATTTCAAAAGTGTACTGCATGCAACTTCAAGATATCCTGATTGTTGAGCAAGGATTGATACATCAAAAAGAAATAGGTAAATAGCCGGCTGTGGTGGACGTAACTGAAAAATTAATTATAATTATTGAAATATACATATTATGATTTGTTTGATTTTTTAATTACCATATATTCTGAAGGAGCAATAAATTCTATAGTACTAGAACGTACTTCTGGCCGCCTTGTAACATCACCATATGTTTTAGATGCTGGATCGTATTGAAAATCATCTGGAACTAAAACATAAAAAAAAAAATTTCAAAAAACTTATTTAAATTTGAGCATATTTAAGACTTACGTTCATTTACACGATAACATAAATTACATTTCCACATTTTACTATCAACAAAATGCACAAAAGGATTAATATATGTCCTACATAGTCGACATCTTACAATATTTGGGCATTGAATTACAGGTAAACTCTAAAAATGTCAGACATTATAATTAAGTATAAGATACTAGTCCCATTTTAAGTAAGTAAGTTATGATTTTTTTTTTTTTTTTTTCAAATTACTATCCATATATACTTACATCCCCGTTACTTACATTGATATCTCTAAACGGATGCACCAAAATACCAAGTGGCAATCGAGATTTCTGCAACAAACTGTTGTTTTCAGGAATTCGATTCAAAGTACAACGCATAATACTAAAATAAAATATTTGATTGCAGAACCAATAATTAAAATCATAAAAGAAATTCTTACTCTGGATTACAATTGACAGATTCCTGAAATTGATTATTTAATGAAATCTTTGGACTTTGAATTGTTGTTGGAGTTAAAATATGCCTATGTTGCATTAAATCTATAATATCTTGACCCCATAAACGATTGAATCCTTGATGAGTAACACTCGCTGTATTTTGTGGGTATTTCACTTGTCCGGCATTTTGATGACCATTAAATGACCCTGGGAGTTGTTGTTGTTGTTGGTATTGTTGTTGCGGTTGCTGTTGATACTGTTTTTGTTGTTGTTGCTGCTGTTGTAGTTGTTGCTGTTGTTGGTATTGTTGTTGATATTGCTGTTGCGGTGGTTGCACTGGAATTGGTGGTGGCTGAGATTGTATATAATTTTTATTATAATTTTGAGCTCCAGATTCTGGAGGATACATTGGTTTAAGATTGGTAGTTGAAGGGACTGATTGCTGAGACTGTGTAGTATTTGGTATTGCATTTGTTAATGGTGGTTGCTGTTGTTGGAATTGATTATTTAATGGTGGAACTGAATTCAAATTTTTTTGATTTTGTTGATTTGAGGGCATTTGATTTGATGTTGGTGGTGGTGGAGGTGGCATTCTATTTTGATTTGAAAATGGTGGTATTTGTTGAATATTATTATTAACAACATTTGAATTATTGGCTGCAATTCCTTGGTTATTTTGTTGCATTATCGGCGGCTTTATTGGATTTGATGGCGATATTACATTACCTTGTTGTGATGTTGGTATTGATGCAGAAGTTTGTGGTAATTTTGGTGGCATTGTTGGTATTTTATTGTTTGCTAATGGTGTATTAATAGTATTTCCTGCTGATGGAATGCCGGTAAACGTATTTTGATTTGAAACTTGTTGAATAGGAGTAGTATTATTCGACGATCTATTTGATTGAGAATCTAAATTATTTAACGCGTTTGTTTTAAAATTATATGGATAGAATGATTGACTATTAGATAAAGTTGTTTGTTGGTTCGTATTATTTGACAAATGCTGATTATTACCAGGTTGAAGCGGAGGCATATTTTGTTGGCCATTATTTAATGCTAAATTTTGCATTTGCGTATTTAAATTTTGATTAGCATTTTGAGACGCTGGAATATTGTTTATTGTTTGTTGTTGATTTGTTCTTTGATATAAATTGTTTGTTGTATTATTTAATGCTGGGGAGCCGGTCCGCGATGAATGACTACTACCGCCATTACCATTTACTAATGGCATATTATTTCTCATATGTGGTGGTAAATTACTTTGATTAGATGTCGGTGAGGTAGATGTTGTTATACTTTGTTGATAAGATGTATTATAAGTACTTCCAATTGCTGCTGAAAGAGTTGGTTTTAAATTGAAATTCATTTGTTGATTAGTAGGTTGAGTAAATGTGGAAGGTGGTGAAATTATTTGTTGTTGTTGCTGTTGTTGTTGGTTTGGTAGCTGCGGCTGAAATGGTCCATTAGAATAGTTTACTGGTGTTGTAGACATATTGGCATTATATATGTTCGTATTTGAATGAGATGTTGACATAATTTTAACTGTATATCTTGAAAATTATTGTTTTGGTCTTAAATTTTTTTTAGACATAAATGTAGTTTAATCTAAAATTTAAAAAAACAAAACAGATTATGAACAAAGCAAAACAAAATATTTGATATTAATGTATTTGTAGATATTATTTGTTTTAAAAAAATTTTATATGTAAAAAAAATATTTAAAAATAAAGTAAATAAATATTTTAATATTAATTTATTATTCTAACAATGGAAATCGATAACTATAACCCAGACATGGGAAAGATTCAATTTAATTATTTATTTATCAAGAGGAAAAATTTAATTATGCGTACCTACATTTATAATCTTTTTATAAATGTCATACTAGTGATGTTCCTCATATACCTTTGTTTATATCAAATGATATTTACTCGAACCTAATCTTATCGACATTTGAAATATTATTGTAGTGGAAATATATCTGAAATTATCTGAATCAATTGATAAAATTTTTGACAAATAAAAATTGAAAAAACTTTGCATTTAGATGTTTTAATTGTATTAAATTACTGATGAGATGATTAATTCATTAAAACTGTGTATTTAAAGATAACCAGTAAAAGATAATTGGATTCAAAATAAATAATAAAAACAAAATCCTTAGTAACATAACAATTTTAAATCCACGTCATAGCTTTTCTTCTACTTTATATAACAATTAGGCTCGTAAAAATGCATATCAATATAAATTAAAAGTACATATAAAAATTCTCAACATAAAAAATATATCGTCAACGTCTGTAAAAGAAGCACAAAAGAAAAAAAGAAACAAAGTCTAAACGAATATGTCTATGTATTTTTGATAATACATTAAAAGTAAACAAGTGAACTTGAACGTAAATTAATTAAAAATTGACCATGCCTTTATGTGTAATCATTATATTATATACCTTAACCTTCATCAAATTTTTTTCGCATTTAAAAATTGTAACTTATAAGATGATTTCCGAAAACAAAAGTTCACATCTTGTATAGCAAAAATTTGCATAAAAAAAATTAGCTGAATGATTAGAAAACAAAATTAATTTCGAATATAAAAGAAATGAAAAAGATAAATATGGAAATGTGAAATGAAAGTGAAATGAAACTTTACATATAAGTAGATGATTTTAAATTTAAATGGTAGTGATATTATCTTTAAAAACAAGATATTATTAAATTGTAAAAAATTGGTCACGTTATAGATGTACACAAATACTATACTTAAAATTTAATTGTGTTGACAAGATTCATTTTTACGTAAATGATCGAGGTCAAACACACATTTTAATAAATTTTTACCCATTTTTTATTTATAATGATTATATAAAAATATATTTTTTTTTAAAACATTGAACGTATATTAAACTTTTAAAAATGTCTGAACTTTTTCCACTGAACTTTATACCTCTTACTACATATTCAATTGGACATTTTTGATTAATGATCATTCTATTTAATATTTTATACAATATTTTTTTTAAAAACTATACTTTTGGTCTTCACATTGATAATGACCCAGATTAAATAAAATTTTCCGATTGGCCTAATTGGTCTTTTTGGCAAGCAAAATTTTTTATTTAGTAATATACTAGAGCATATTTCACATTTTTTTATAAATTTACAAACTTTTTGATTCTTTCAATTATTTTATACTATTTTTTCTATTTTATAAAATTCGTATTTTGTTAAGTATAATTTAATAAATTTAATTAAAGTTTAACTAAAATTGTAATACGAAATAAAGAAGACTATTCTAAAGATGAAATTTGCGCATGACACGACAGTGTCATTTTTGACACTATGCTTCCACATAATTCAAATACATCAATTATTTTTTAAATATAAAAATCTTTTAATTTTTTCACTAATTTCTTATTTATATTTGAGAAAAACAAAATTCTATAAAAAAAAATCAACCTTTCACAAATTTAAAATCAAATTACAATTGTTTACGCAAACAATTTATTGTTCAAAACTAACTAGGATAACGATAGCCTAGAACTTTTGTTTTCTGAAACGTTGAAATTTCTTTACTTACTAAAAATGATAAAGGACTTGTTACAAATTAATACTCTTTTATATTTATACCACAATATAAATTTATATTTAGATTTATTAAATTTATATTTTCACAGTAAAATGCACTATTTATCACCATCAAATCAATTACCTACTTGATTTTTGATGAATTTTATTCTATTCACCTTTCTTCATGTATAATTTGATTATTGAATTTGACAGTAGTTTAGTGGCCAACAATTCAAACTATGAAACGTCAAATTGATATATTTGATAAAGTGGATCTTTCATAAATATCATAAAACACAAAATGCTACTACAGTGTTTAGTTTCGAAATGATAAATATTTCTATTTAAAAAACTTCTTTTTTGACTTATTTTCTGTACTACTTACATTAAAGTTAATTTTTTAAATTTAGGTAAATTTACATTTTGCAATAAATAACAAATTTGCAAACTATATATCGAAAAATTGGATATATTGTGAAAAAAAGTCAAAAATATATATTTTGTGCTAAAAGCTTTTGTACTTGGCAATTACCAATTGAGAATGACAGCTACACTACAGGTAATCAAATCATAGCATAAATTAAATCAAAACAAGAATAGTATTTTTATAATATGTAAAATATTTGTAAAAAAATATTTAGTAAAAAATCCAAGTATATTTTATTTGTAAATTTATGTTCTGTACAAAAGGTAAAAAGTATACTATAAAAAGGTATAATAAAAATGGAAGAAATAAAATCTAAATTTTTGAATTTTGTAAAAAAACAAAATCAAGTCAGAATTCCAACAATGGGATTCTCAACATTACCTTACGAATATAACAGTAGTATTGATCAAACTGATGCAATTTCTATTAAAACAATCGAAAGTCAAGAAAGTAACGACAATAAAACAAATGATGATGAGTGCTTAGAAAATATTGAAGAAATATTTTATCAAGAAGACGCTGATTTGGCTTCGTATATAATTAAAAAAATTGAATCATCTGAATTACCAATAGATCAAATAGAGGAGTATTCAGCTGATTTACGTAAAAAACAAAAATTACTTTCAAAAAAATTATTACAAAATATTTCAAATCAAAAAGCTAATTGTAATAATGAATTTCAAAATATACTTGAAATAAAGCAAGAATTATCGAATACATTGGAAATTGTACAACAAAATCGCTCTCATTTACAATTTGCAAAAAAGAATCTCACTTCAATTAGCTTAGAAATATTAGCTGCTTATCGTAAAAGAGAAAAAATGAAAATTCTTATAAAAATTTTTAGTGCAATTAATGATATCAAAACAATGGATATTAAGGTTCAAAAGTTATTAAACGAAGGACAATATTCAAGTGCTATTTATTTATTGCTTAAATGTAAGATTTGCATTTCAAAGTTGCCTAATTATAATTGTGTTACCTCATTGGACAAAAAACTTCAAGAAACTCTACTAATGTCTGAATTTGAAATGGAAAAAATCTTATATGAATTAACTGAAAATATTGATATTGGTAAATATAGAAAATTGCATGAAGCTTATTCTTTATTGAATAAATCAATAATTGTTATGGATCAATTACATTTGAATTTTATATCAGCAATTCATGCAAGTTACTTACAAGTAATTAAAAAGTTTGTTAATGTACTTAATTTGGATGGACAACAAAGTGAAATATATGAAGAACTTTGTGAAAAAGTTCCTTCTGATAAATATTTAGTTTGTTTAGTAGATATATGTAAATGTACTTGGAATATACTAAAATCTTATCATCAAATAATTTCTTGGCATCAAAATTTAGATTTAGTTGATGAGAAATTGTTAAACGACGAACAAAACCAATCAATTTTAAATAAATTGAATGGCGGAAAATTAAGAATTTGGAATGATATTCAATCTAAAATATGTAGATTTTTATGTGGTGCTCAGGTAATTTATTTTGTAAAAGGTTCATAATGTTTTTATTTTAATATGATATTTTTTGTTTTTTGTTTTTTTTTGTATTTACTATTGTAGCTTAAAAATCTTAAATATGAGCAGTTCATACAAGCATTATCAATAATTCAGAAATTACAAAAAGTTGGATATGAATTTTGTGAAGATGAAAAGTGTTCTGTAAAACTCATTGATACTGTTCATATGCAAAGTTTAGAATTTTTTGACAAATATCATTCTAAAGTTGTTAATGAAATAATTTTATTCTTTGAAAATGAATCTTGGTTACCAGTCGAATTTTCTAGCGTTCTAGAACTTCAAGAATTTCGATTTGTTAAATTGAATCTTATGAAATTAAAATCAAAAGCAAAACAAAATGACTATAATTTATCTGAAAATGAATCTCAAACTGAATCTCAAAATCAAATTAATCTGGAAAATGATGATTTAGTATCAAATAATTCTCAAGATATTGTTTCATCTATAACTGAAGATATTGGATATTTTGTGCGGTATTATGAGAAAAGTTCTCCATTTGATACAGGATTAGATATATCCATGACAGAAGAAAATTTCTTTTCAAAAGTTATTGATCAATATCCATTGGGTAAGCGTAAATATTATAAATAAAATTTGGATTACCAATATCGAATTGTTATTTAAATTTTTAGATATTTGTGACAAAAAGACTACAATTGAAAGCTCATCTACAGAATCTTCAAACGAACATTTAGCAAAGTATAACGAAATATGTGCCAATAACACATCAATAAATATTTTACGATACATGGGAAGATATCTGCAAATGTGTAAATTACTTCATCCCATTTCAACTAAAATTATTACATCGATTTTGGAATTATTTGATTTTTATGCCTTCTTTATTCATGAAATCTTTTGTAAAAACTCAAGTTCAACGGTAAATGTTTCAAATATTGATTTAGAAATAAAATTGAAACATATTGAAGAAAATATTATATTAAAAGTACAAACATGGCCAAATAAAAATTTTACACCAATTGTTAAAGAAGAATTAGAAAACACTGAAACATTGTACGGATTAGCATGCCGTATTGTTGCTATACAAAGTGGTTTAAGTATGGTTAGACAATTTCAACAATTGCATCCATTTTTAAATAAATTATTACCTGATTTGGACAGTTCATTACTAGAAGTTACTGAAAAACATATGACATTTTTTGAAGAAATCGCTAAATTAATGTATTTAAAATCAATTTCAAGAATATTAGATAGTGAAGAAATTTTAAATGGTATGGCTAAAATAAAATGGGATGTTAATCATGTTAGTACACAACATAGCTTTTATGTTGATATAATCAATAGAAATTGTCAAACTTTTGCAATGAAATTGGAAGAAATCTCAAAAATAGTGGAACAAATACCATATGATGTGGTATGGAATTGTTTAGTACAATCATCAACATGTCTTTTAGTTGAAGGATTTTCTAATGTTAAAAAATGTACAGCTGGTGGAAGGGCTTTAATGCAATTGGATTTTACATATTTTATTTCAATGGTTGAACTAATATCAAAACAAAAATTTGTAAATTATCGTTCGTATGTTGATACTTATATAAAGGCATACTATTTACCATTGGATGAATTTATGGAATGGTTAAAAACACAAAAGGAAACAAAAACTTACAGTAATAAACAACTAATTTCATTAATTAATTGCACATATTCTGGTGATAAAAAAACTAAGACACGTTTAATTGAAATTTTAGATGAATCGAATGGTGAATATATGAAATAGAATCTCAATAAAAGAAAATGTTAGAATATTTATGAGTATAAGTATGATTTAAAATTTTATGTAGAAAATTATTTTTATAGATTTTATTGTTGAGATTGTATATTTTAAATTTTATCTAAATTTATAATTATATAAATATATATATTAATACAAATGAAAACACATAACAAAATGAAATAATAGGGTCACAATTTAAGAATATAGCTGCATAAATTTTATTTAATATATAAAAATTTAAAAAGTTAATATAACTTATAAATTTTAACAGAACTAAATTTTTATTTTTATTAATTAAAAGGAAAAATGATTGTTGAGTGAGAGTTAAAATAAAAAAAAAAGATTTGAAATAATTTGAATAGTATTTTAAATGTGCTGTAATTAACCTTATATAAATTCCTGTGCAAAATTTAGTGATAATTTGAATTTACATTCCTAATTTACCTTTTTCATTTTAAGTTATTTTTTTTTATTATTTTTCAAAATAATCTTTGAAAAGTTCCTAAATTTAGGTATAGTGTACTAAGTAAAATTGTATAAAAATATATTAATTAATAACTTTGCAGTTATATTCTTATTTTATTTTAATATGAAAAATATATTTTAAAATTTATTACTTATTTGGAAAATATTACTTAACATGTTAAATTAATTTTGTTTCTTTTTAATTTTCTCAATATTAACTATGTATGTACAATCACTGTATTTATTGAATGTAGATTGTTAAAATATAAAAAAAAAAAAATATACAAATTTTGAATAAAATTTTACAAAGTTCAAATTTCTGGCTAGCACAAATTTATCGCTTTCGTATTTTTTAAAATACAATTTATTTTTATGATATATTATTTCATTTAAATTTATTTTAAATAATTAAGTTGTTATTATCATTTATTTATACCTAACTAACATTAATATTCCAATTCTAAAAAAAGACAAAAAATTTATATTTTTTATTTATTATATTTGTTATTTTCGTCCAAATTTTTTTTTTTTGTTCTAATCAATTTGTTTAAATGATTTATGATTTTTGGATGATATTTTATAATTTATATATCATGTATTAATCAATCATGTATTAATATTAATTGTAATAAAACAAATCATGTATTATTAATTCCTGAATTCATTTTAAATATTTTCATTTCAGAAAGAAATAATAACAGATCTTACTTTGCTAATAATGTAAATTATCTTCGTTTGTCTTGAATGACTAATTCAATGACGATTCCATAAATTATTTCTGAAAATTTTAACAATTTTATGGTAGTCACCATCATTCATATTTATGGAAAATACTATTCTCTCTATCTGTATTATGAATCTATTATGTTGGATTTTTTGAGAATTGGATAATAAATCTAATTAAGGACTTGAACTAATTCAGAAAACAATAATGAGTAATATATTTATGAAATAATAATTATTCACAATCGAATATATAAAAAAAATTTTTTTTTTGTAATTCTTTTTATTCCCATTTAAAAATAATTTTTTTCTCAAATAACTTTAAATTTAATTTAAAAACTAAAATACATTTCTTTCTTTTTTAATCTTAGATTTTGCTTCTGTTTAAAAACCATTTTCTTAAAATTTATTTAAATTTATATTTCTAAATATGTTGTATATAAATATTTATATATTTCTGTCATATAATTAAAATGATAAGTGGAGGAAGAATTTTTTTTTATTTGTAATAGTATTTTACTTTGTGATATTACTGTTTGTCCTATTGTATTTTTGCCACCACATGATTTGGACCAGTAACGTTTACTATTCTTTTATTTCGTTTGTTTGAACTGCTACTACCACCAGCTCCTGCAGATCTTTTGTCTACGCTTAGTTCCAATACTCCTTCGGAAAGATTTCCTTTAGCTGTGGTAACAACACTGTTACCACTACCCTGAGGTGGTCGATTTGTTGTTGCTGATTGAGCATTAGGATTTTGATTTTGGTTTTGTCCACCACGAGATTGCATTTTATTTGGTTTCGGACGATTCTGCATAGCCACTGAATTTGTTAATGGTTTTAAAACATTACCAACAGCTTTTGTACGGCCTTCACGAAATACCATTCGTTGTCCAGGTCTTATGTACTCTGGATGTTTTATAAAACGAAATTTAACAACAGCTTTATCACCTGTTCGAAGACAATCTTGTGACATATCTAAAATAGAGGCAGTTTGTCTAATACTACCGCAATGTACCATGGCTTGATAACGTTCTGATATGGTGGTTGGATGATGTAAAACCAATATTTCACCTTCAAATTCCCAACAAGCTTGAGGTTTTAAATCAGGACTAACCATAACCATACCTTTGCGAATTTGAGATCTTTTTATTTTTTTCAAAGCAAAACTTGCAGTTTGGCCGCCACGCACTTCTTTCACATTCATTCGCTTACGATGTATACTTTTTATAGCAATTGGCATGAATTGACCTACCGGATCTGGACCAAGCATCAAAATATCGTTTAATTTAATTAAACCTTGTAGACATGTACCAGATACGACTGTACCAACTCCAGGTACTAAATAAGTATCGTCTATTTGAAATTCAGCTGGTTGATCATCTTGACCTGCCATGCGTGTTGTCAATAAATTTAAGAACATTTTTAGTAGCTCTAAATTTTCACCAGTTACATTAGATACTTGAAAAATTGGACAAAGACGTTCTGAAACAAAATTAGTTGCACTCATTACAACTTGATCAGCATTTTTTACCATAACTGGAACTTTGCGACACCCTGGTGATTTTAAAATTTTAAATAATAATTTCAAATTATCTTCCAAAATATTTGGAGGACACATATCAATTTTTGTCACAACCACAAAAACAGGTACCGACAAAGCTAATGCCAAACCTAAATGTTCTTTAGTCATGCCAACGATACCAGCATTGGCACCAATCTATAAAATAATAATATTATTTATGTTTCTAATTATTTATGTAGTTATGTATTTAAAAATTATATACCATTAACATTCCAAAATCAGGAACATGTCCAGTCATACCAAAAACTGTTGTTTTCAAATATCTTTCATGACCAGCAAGATCAATGAATGTAATTACTTTTGCAGATTTTTCACAAATTTTAACCCAATCTAAAGTGCCATGATCCGGTTTATTTACGACATTACCAATACTATCAAAACCTTAAATAAAAAAAATAATTGAAAATTTATTCTTTTTATTATTTCTCTATTTATTAAGTACCTAAAATGTCATTCCCAACTGAACTAGTTCGACCACTTTCCATTTCATGTTTATGTCTAAAAAGTCTCTGTCGAGCATGACCGCGTCCATTATCTAGTTCACCGTGAGTTAAGACACCCAATAAGGTTGATTTTCCGGCATCAACATTTCCAACAACAGCAACTCTATTAATTACAAATTTTTGTTATTTCGTTTTATTACTGTTCTATTAATTGAATGAAATATTTTACCTTATTTCCATAAAATCAGAAGTATCAACTCGTTTTCTTATCAAAAATTGCCCAATCAAACCTTTTTCTATTTTACGTTCACGTAGAAGTACAGTATCAGCATCAATAGTTGTAGCTAAAGATTGTAATGTTGCAACGGAAGCAGCATATTCTTCTGGATCTAAGCCACTATCATTACCATCTTCACCAGCTCCTATTTCATAAATTGTTTCACCACGGCTATCAATTATTCGTTCTTCAAGTCGACGTTTTAACAATTCAAATTGTTCTTCGTTTGGACTGACAAGTATTGTTTTTCCTCTAATACTACTGTAATCCATAGTTGAATTTTGGATAATAATTGATTTCTCCTCTATTAGAGGTGAAATTTTCTGATTCTTAATTGGCGACCTATCCATATTTCTATTTTGTGTATATAGGTTTGCTTTTATTTATTTTTTTCTTTTAAACTTTGTTCCAAACATTTCAATTTTAAAAAATTGGTATAGAATATTTCTAATTCTTTATGTTAGTTCATAATTCTTTCAAGAATTCTTAATTAACTGAAATTTAAAATTCACAAATTAATTTTTATTATATAAAAAAATATATTAATTTTCTAATAAAATAATTTTATTTAATGACATCAAATTTATATTTTATTTGATTTGGCATGACTGACTTTATTTAATAATTTTTTTTAGATTTGTAAATAATAGAAACCAAGTTTCCAAATAATTTTTTTATAAATCCTAAATAATAAGACTAAGCTCATTAAATACATAATTGACCTTTCACTCAACTACATAGTTTCATTAAAAGCGAAAGCAAATAATTTAGGAAGTAGTTACAGTTACACAGTGGTTTATAAACTCAAATACTACCTACATACATATATACAAATTTCCAATATCGTTATTTTATTTATTAAATTACTTATGAACTATATTTAAATTTAAAACTAATTTATTTCTTGCATTGTTTTTAAAACGAATAAAAATCAATAAAAATATTTTGAAAACTTTGCAAACACGAGCGCTTTTAAATGTATTTTTAGCTTGTTGGCAATAGATATTTTAAAATAAACATCAATCTATAAAACATATACCTTTTCACATCTTTAAAAATATACTTTAAAAAATTTAAAATATTACTTTCACCAAAAATAACAACAAAACTTCATATTGAACTCTGATGTATAAATGAATATAAAACAAATAAATGATCTCTTTATATAGTTGTTGCACCACTGCCAAGTACGCTTTGTTTTCTTAAAAAATTTCGAAGAAAGGAAGTCAATTTCAATTTCGATTTATCATACGAATTTTCATCATAAAATGATGAAATCCATAAGAATTATTTTAAAGCTGATCCTTACCAAAGTAGTTATTACGAAATTCTTTTTATTTACACCAAAAAAAAAAAATTAATTTGATCAGATACCACTTTTTTTTTCCTTATGAAAACACAAAAAAACAAACGATATGAGCTTTTTAGATGACGTTTTTTTTTAATTTGGCATTAATCAGCCATTGTCATAAGAAAGAGAAAGCAAATACTAGAAAACCGCATAAAATTATTTGACAGCTGTCAGCTGATTTCAAAATTATTTAAAAAAGCTTTGAAAAAGTACTGCCATTTACGAAAATTCAGAAAAATTTCAAAATGACCGTTAAATACAGTTAACTTTTAAATGAAAAAAAAAACAAAATGATTAAATTTGAATTTACGCAAAAACAAAAATGAAAGTCTCTACTAGCTAAAAATAAAAATTTATCAAATGGTCTCCTAGGAAGAACGATATTTCTTGTTTTCGCTTTTAAAATTTCGTAAATTTTATGGAGTGTTCTCAAACTGTTTTTGAAATATCAATTTGCTTTTTAGAGAGAAGAAAATTCCAATTTGATACATACCCCATATACGTGTACAGAAACACGACAATGACTGTTTGAATTCAAATTTCCGGAGTTAGAAAACAACAAAAATACTTATTTGTTAGAACGGAATGGAACATATATAACAATGTTCTTTATAATAACATACGATATTTATTTTTAGTAATTTGGGTGGATTGAATAAGTCAATGTCTACATTAATTTTATTATCATCATTGAAAATAATCTTTATTAATCCTATGGCAATTCTGGTATTAAAAACATTGCTCTAATGATCTTAAATTTAATAAATATTCTGTGTGACGAAATCATGTGTCTCCGTTGAGAAATTGGGACTGAAGTATCTTATTTCATATCTTTATAATAAATTTAATTTAAATTGCATACAACCTCTGTTTATATACTATTCTGTGTCTAAAGAACTCTGGATTTTATTTTCTTTCTCTTGTACGATAATATAAGATTCGAATGCCTATATTTTGATGTGTCTTACAGAAAGATTCTCATCAGTTGAATAAATCCACTGGGGCATATTATTTTCGAATTTAAAAGCAAATATAGTCTCATAATTTTCTTTTATCCTACAATACTTCGCCTTTTTCTAATAGAGTTATAAAGTTTAATAATGACATGAATTATAGAACCAATTCAGTAAGTGATTTAATTATTGTTTTAGATAGTTAAATTTTTTATTTTCATTTGTTGGAAAGTAAAACTTTTTAAAATGAAAAATTATAGTATTTACAATTAGTAAATAATTTCTCACTTCAATATAATTACTGTCCAATCTTACAAATATCTACATTTTTACATTCTAGATAGGATGTAGGTATACAATGTTTTCTACGAGGGCTATTATATATTATTGTTTTTTCTTTTTTTTTTTACAAATGTATATTACTCTATACATTGCAGATGTATTTCATAACTTTACTATTTAAGCAAGGAGTATTTTTGTTCTACATCCACATTACATGTTGGTGATATTACCTGATTATTAACGAAAGACAGTTTGTAGATTAATTTCATACAGTTGTTTGCTCGTTTGAAGAATATTTCAGGAAATAGCTACATAATTTCTTTATCTTGTTACTTCAGGAGATAATAAATGGCTATGTCAAATAACTGTTAATACAATTTTTGAGCTCTTTAATTAATTATATTCAAATATGAATTTTTTACCGACCCACTATAGTGAAAATACCATACATAATTTATTTTATTTATTTATATATACTATGTATTTACATTTATTACAATTAAAACTACAATAAATTTATTTGTAAGCTCTATCTACTTGGGCCGATCGGCTTAACTATACATATTATATATATACATATTACTATTCACAATATTATATTTTACTAATTGGAATATTGAGCTAGCTTTATATGGAGTTGAATCTTTTTTATGGATTACGTCCTGACCTGAGACCTGAGCTGAGACTCTTTCTTTGCCCTTTATCAGTCTATTTTTTATGTTCCACACGTTCCACTTGATTGGATTGGATTTAGAGCAAAATGTTATTTTACATCCAGTATTCCGTTCCCATATCATCTACATTCATATAGAATTATAAATAAATATTCAAATTTAGATATATATACTTATACATAATAGTTTTATATAATTGTCAAAAAAAAATTTTTACTATAGAGTTTATTGCGCAAAATCAAATAAGAAAAAAAACACAAATAACAACCAAACAATATAAAAAACGTGGTAATGGTAAAAATCTCATTCAGAAAAATATCATGTGCACTTTTCTGTTTATGAAAATTGAAAATAAACAGAAAAACACACCTGTGTATATGTAAATATAAAGTAACAAAAACAAAAAAAATTGTACAACTTTTGTAATACACATCACATTCGTATTCACTCATCAGCTACTATACAACTCCATACACACAAATTGGTTATTTTCACAAACACTTTTTTAACTCCCTTTGATATAGAAATCAGATAGAAATGGAAATACGTAGAAAACATTTTTGCATTCAAATAAATATATGTACATATGTATTTCTATTTCAACTCAACATGTATGTGGAATGTAATTTTGTTTTATACATACATATATTTATAGATATGTGTGTATATGTGTTACATTATACTTTTTCAAATATGAATTTATTTTCTTTCTAACTCTTCTTTACAGCCATGGTGGAAAAAACCAGTTTGCAGTTCTGCACAATACAAATGTTATTTTAAAATATAAACACAATTTGCCGTTAGTTCTGTTGAGACGGTCACGTTATAAGGATGTAATTAATATTAACGGATTTTTGTTTTTTTACCGAATATATTTTTTCTTCTAACCGTTATATGTGGGGAAGCTATCAAAAAACAAAAAAGTAAATAAAAAGGATTAAACTGTTTAATTTAGCCGGTTTCTTTGTTCACCTCTTTTGATTGGATTAATATACATTAAGTTGTTTAAACATTTCAAATATATACATAAAAGTGTGAATGTACATAATTACAAAAAAAATAAGAAAATAAATAAAAAAAAGATTAAAATTAATTAAATAAAAAAAAAAAATAATTAAATAAAAATAAAATAAATAAATTGTATATTAAAAATGATTTGTGTAAATTATTTTGTAAATTTCATATTGATTTTACCTTTAATTATATAATATATATACATATATATATATATATAGATTTATTGTAATTAATTGATTTGTAGTTCGTGTGTATATTTTATATTTATATAAATCGGTAGGTATATATATATATACTTAAATATAAATACAACCTATATATAAATTAATTCAAGCACACTTGAAAATTGATTAATTTGTATTTAAATATATATTTAAAATAAAATTAATCACAGTGTAAATAATATATTCAAAATAAATTAATATAAAAATAAATAAAAAATTATGTAAAATTTCATTCAAAAGTTTAAAGTGTTTTTATTTTTGTTTTTGCTAAAAAGCATAATAAATAACTCGTGTAAAGAAAATATTATAAAGTTACTGTAAAGTTTTTTCTTAAAATTATATTTACAGAGTTTAAAGGATACAAATAATTTATAAAAGTTAAAAAGAAAAGAAGAAAAATATACATATATATATAAAATAAATTTTTTTTTAGATAAAAATAAAAATAATAATAAAAAAGAAATTAACAGGAATAAAATATTGAAATAATAAAAGTGGATTTTTAATGAGGTATTTTAAAATATTTTTTTTTTTTTTACATCTGTAAGATATTCTTCTTTCTTTGAGATCTTTCATATATAAATTTTTTCTTAAAATCGAAAAATAAAATAAATCATTCAGATTTTGGAATTTAATAATTAATATATTTATATTATATATAACTTTATAAAATACATACATCCATATATTTATTTTAATATATCGTCCGTTACAGCGTTAAAATTGTCCTCATTTTAATATAATATATTTTTTTAATTCAATAATTCCTATTGAATGTTTGACTATGAAATAATCTGATATAAGAAGGCACATGACAAATTATCAATAATAAGATTAATAAATTATAACTGTTATAATTTTTGTTATGAACACTCTTCTATAGCTGCTTTGCACAAAACCTTAGCATACTGACAATCACACAGTTAACTTTTTTTGTATATTTTTTTCAATGTGATATTTCACATACAATCCATTTATAAAGTAATTTTTTACTTTAAATTTATAATAATACTAAAAAAAAAAAATGTTTACATTCTAAATCCAAATATTAATTTTATAGCGACCGTAGCATAAACTGTCTGGTCTTATAATTTTTGACTATTTTAATTATAATAAAATAGCTCCATTTTATTTGAATTATAACCAATTTGTATTCCCAACTAATTTCAACCACTAACTAATCCCAATTAATTTTCACAAAATGTCCTTAGCACGATTCGAACCAGCTTCGACCTTCATTCCAACAATCTAAAGATGACATTACAATTACACTGTAATGTTCAGCTAATAATTATAATGGTGTGATATTAGTTATAAAATGTTTATGATTTAAGTAGATTTTTGATAGATTTCTATATATAAAAAAATATGTTACTAGTTTAGTTAAAGAAGACAAAGACTATAGTTATATTGAAAGAAACAATCAAAAGTAAACTAAAAATGGGACAAAGCAATGTAAATATCAGAGTTGAATCGTTTAAATTACTAGTGATCGCAATATTGAAAAATAATTAAGAGAGAAAGGTACAAAATTCGCATTCATATCAAATTATTTCGGTGACACATTTACACATACGTGTAGAACAATTATATAAACCAAGCTACTATAAAATTACAAACATATCTGATCATTTAACATTTACGGTCTTTTGGGAATGACTATAGAGCTACGACATAACTCAGATCTATAACTAACACTGAAATATTTTAAAATAAAATACCTTTTTTTTAGATCTTATTCTACTGCTGTACGAAAAAAAAAGAATAGTTTAAATTTACAGTTATTAATTGAAAATAGAATAAATCTGGAAAATTTCTAAAATTACGATAGATCTGACTCCAAAATGTTGACTATCACGAAAAATGAGAATGACACGCCATCGCTGTCTATGTATTAATTGAAATCTTAATAGGTGTTTTCAAATTTTATTATTTTATCTTTTGATTTACAGAAGTTATTAAAGTTCAGATGAATTAAAATTTAGTATTTAAAACTAGCTGAAATATAATTTACCGATTTAATTGTTAAAAATAAAACTAATTTTAAATATTACCCTTAAATTTAATTTAACTTTTCTGAATCGGTGAATTTAACATAATTTACCGATTCAGCTATTCAAAATAAAATTAATTTTAAATATTACCACAAAGTTAAACTTCACTTGAATATTCTTTTGTGGTACCAAATGAAGAACAATCAAAATTGACCTTTAATGCATTTTCTATTAATATTTTGAAAATATGGGAAGAAAAAAAATACAGCTGTGAGTTTTATTACAAAATTTAAAAATAAAATTTTTGATTTGGAAATTATTAGGTAGTCATAACTCATAAGTAAGTATATTAGATTTGTAGTTATGTTTAAAAAAAAAAAAAAAATATAGTTTTTTTTTAAACTAACAGAAAAAGTCGAAATTGATTTTGTGCGGAACATCGTGCAGTTCCTACTAAATGTACTATCACAAATATTTCAAAAAGTAAATAAAAAGTCTGTAACATCAAGTTTCTATATCAATTTAAAATCGCCTCATAAAAGTACCTATATTGACAATATACCATTGGTATGGTATAAAACACTTACTAAACAGTTCATCAAAACGATGAGTTGAAAGCTAAGTGTCTATGTGTCTTCAATAGAAATGTACAATTCAATTGTGTTTGTCCTACAACTCTATCAGTGTATCTACTGATGGGGTTTCAGTATTGATTTAAAAAAATTAAATTTTCAAAATTTTTAATTAAGAAAAAAAAAACAGTTTTTAGGAACACTTATAAGGAGTACAAATTGATTTAATTAAATATTATGTTATAATATTAGTTTATATAATTTTTTTGACCCCATAATAGTTGACTATCTAAGTAAGCAGTTTATTAAAACATTTTTTTCAATTTATGTATTAAGGGTATTCACGAATAGGTGTAGATTGAAGATGTAGTCTTGTACTAGATGTATTGTCATTGTTAAATTTTTATATGAAAAAATATTCTACAAGATTTGTAGATTTTTACAAGACTCAAACCTGTTGTACTGTCAGTATTATTGTACTCTTCAAGTTTGACATATTTTATAATAATTGAATTATCTAATCATTGTAGTTACAAGTGAAAAAAAATAAATTATCATTCAAATTCATATGTCAACTAACCGCTGTCACAATTCTAGATCGAGTACAAAATCAAAAGTACAAGAATATGTTCACGAAACGTTCGATCTACAAATCATTGTATATCTACACCTACTACACTTATACATTTAATCGAGAATACCCTTATTAATTTTTTATTAATTATTATTACATAAGCAAGTAAATTTTCAATTGCTGTTAATTATAGAAAAATTAACCCCTCTCTGTATAACACACAATACTAGAATTAATTTTGAAACAGTCAATGAATAGTATATGTTATATATATATATAAAGTTAATTTATGTAAAAATTAAAATATCTTTTTTTTTGTACATTAGAAGAATCCATTAAAATGTGAGAACTCAATTAGTAGTAGATCCCTTCCTTCAAAGATTTTCAAATAAAATAAATTTAATTCTGTCGAGTATATGCTATGAATAACTGAAACATTTTAAAATAACAAATTAATTATGATAATGCAACAATCAAAATCAATTATCTAAATAAATTTGAAAGTGATGCAAACTAGAATTTAGAATTTCTAAAAATTATTATTTTATTAAAATTAGAATAACTTAATATAATTTAAATAAATGTTTTTAAGACCCGTTAACACACCCATTAAGCTATATTCCACGAAGAGTGTTAAGGTCATGGTTAACATACGTTTCATACCCTTTTACCTTCAAACCAATTTTGTAGACAAAGGCATATGTCTACCATGGCGTTAACACTCCTCGTGGAATATAGTAAAAGTGGGTATTGGTGACCAACGTTCCCTCTAATTTTTTAGATATCTGTGCGGAAAATGTGCGACGTGAGCAGTAAATTTACAGAACAAGATTTAGTGAGCGGAAAATTTGCATAAAAATTAATTAAAACAAAAATTAAATAATTAAATATTTAATTTATTATATATGTAATTCATTTTTTCGTATATAATTCATATTTATAGCTAAAGCTACATATTGACTTAGTAATTAATGCATATTAATACTTCATTTATTTATTCAATTTACATTTCATAATTTACATACTTATCTTATAATATTCTTTTTAAATTTAATTATTTGGAACTATAAAAGAAAATATATAATATTAAACGACGGAATGTCTACTACGGCATTTTTCCACGTCTGTCTTTTTCATTAGCCCAATATTGATAAACTTCATCTAAATCTATATTTTTTTGAGACAATAAATGTGATTTTATTCGCATCAAGCATTCCAAATGATCAATTTCAATTCTATTTCTAGATTTAGTTTTTATAGAATTCATTAAACTGAATCTACATTCACAATCGCAACTTGATGCTAGAAATGTTGAGCTAATATCTAGTAAAAATTTCAGTTCATTGAATTGGTCATCTCTCACAAATTAAATTCTTACTATCTATATCTTACAATTTTTGAAATCGATTAGAATGGTAACCAAAAATTGACAAGTTATAAAATTTTATTTGAGTGCATTTTCTTATTAATGGATATCCTTTGATAGTAGATGCGTGTGCGGCTTTACATTATATAATATAATTTATGTACAAAATCTTTCACCTTTTTATTTCAATCTACTGAAAATGGTTTTTCTTAAAGAGAAATTGTTTTTGTTTTATGGATCCTTTCATACATTTCTTTAACACAAACGAAAGAGAAAAGAAAAAATAACAACAAAAAAATGAAAGTAACTAAGTCTTTTTTTCATGGGGTTTTATTTTCAAAATTTTGAATATGTTTTTTTAATTTTTTTTTTAAATATGTTGTATACTTTGTATAGGGATATAAATAATTTTGTAACAATATTTCTAAAAATTAAAAAAAAAAACAAGTGCGCGGATTTTGAAAAGCAGTGCGCGAATGATTTTTAGCAGCTTAGAGGGAACATTGTTGGTGACCCATGTCAACTAAATTTTGACTTTTGCGATGGGTTAAAAATCGAATTTTCAATATAACTTTCTTAAACTATCATTTTAATATACTTTATTTAATTCTTTGCTAATAAAATGTAATTTATTTGACTTTTTATTAATAGTTTCTAGGAAAAAAATTAAATTCCATAAAAACTCAAAATCTCAGCCTCGCACCAATTTGTGACCTAGGGTGCTCCAAATTGTGACTATTTGGTGTTGGTACTTCTGACTATGAAAAATAATACTAAGCCCAAAACTTTAATCGCTATGTTTATCAATTAATAAAACATTATGTATCAAATATTATTTCATAAATTCAGTTAGTGAAAATCATAAACAAATAATTAAGAATTAATAATAGTTAATAATACTTAATTATAAATAAATTAAACAAAAAATAAATACAAGTTCATAACAGAAAAAAATATTCTTATATCTTCGCTTAATATAATTAGTTCTTTTATTGATCTGCGATTCCTTAACGAAATAGATTTCTTTTGCATTGACTAAAACTGGTTCAACATTTTTATTAATAATATATTATCTTGTATGACCGCTCGTGACCGTAGCCTTGACTTGATATTCATCGTTTTTTCTTTCTAACGTATGAATTAACTTTAATCTCTGATTCTGATTCTATTGAAGAACTTTCGTTATGTTAATTTTCTACCCTTCTTTTCAAATAAAACCATTTTGAGTTTTTGTTGTCGTTCTTTCATTTCTTGTTCTATGCTTTATCCAAAACTTTATTTTTTCTTCATCTTTTTTTTTTCGTTATAAGAAATCCATGAATCATTTGTAGCTACAGATGAAAAATTTTCTTTACGCTGTTTATAACTGTTCTTTGATCTTTTTTATCTTCATGACTTGTAGACCAAAATAGAGACTTTTTAAATGATTATCTTAATTTTTTTTTATTTCATATAAAAAGATAGGTAGCATATTTGTGACCGTTTTGAATATAATTATGATTGCTGTAATGTTAATGATTTTCAGCTTAATTTATTAAATTTTGTGTGGGTCACAAAATGAGCGATGATTCCTTATTTAATTAAAAATAAAAAAAATAAATGTGACCAATATAAAATTAAATATATTAATTAAATTAATTCTAAAAAGCAACTACAATTTGAAACATGTAATTCGAATATATTTTGCGAGTAATTCGGCTCCAATAATGCTTGAATTTGTGACCGTTGTAGTAATTTGACGAAATGAGACATGTATTTAATTTTATGGTAATACCAACCTTTTGCTGTAAATTAAAAACATTTTTATCAATTTTTCACTTCAAAACCTTGACGAAAACTGAAATTACGAGAAAAAGTAAGGTGCTTAATGACAAATTGGTTTTTTGGCACGAAATTTTCTATTATCATATTAAAGTACCAGTACAACTATTGTAGAATAAAATAATTAAATTTTTGAAAATACATTTTAAATCCATTTTAGGCTGACTAGATCACAAATAGCAATTAGGTCACGATTACCCACTTTTACTATATAGCACATTAAATGGGAGATTTAATAAACATACTTTTAAAAAAATTTGATCAGGCTTCTTCAAAATATAATTTATTTAGGATATAAATATCCTAATATTTAGAATATTTAAAAATTGAAGCACGTTCTACTGGGAACTACTTTACTTTGTTTGTTCATGTTAATGCTTTGTGTAAAATATCGGTTAGTATAAAATCCCTTTTTTTTGCATGTAATAATTCAAAAACCATTTCTTTTATATAACCTTTTAATATACATATAAATAAAAGCCATTCTTTTACTTAGAACAAATTGAAAGTGAATACGCCTATAGCCATCATTTTCAACATTAATTGTGAAATTTATCACTTTAACCGTTATTTCTTTCTTCAGCTTTATTTCTATTTGTTAGAAGCTTATCATAATGAATAAAAAATAATTTGTATAATTTAACAGCCTTGTATTTTTTGGTATACATTATGCAAACCATTTAATATTATTCAGAGGGTGTAGCGCGCAATAAAACGATTTATTTTTACACCAAATAAAAAAATTTATAAATTTCAACAAAAAATTTATTTAAAATAAAAAAGAAAATATTTTATTAAATATTTGTCATTAGAAATTGTTTTGAACTGTCTTAAACTTAAAATTAGTTATTAAAGAATCACAGGGTTTTGAAGTGCTTTATTTTTCCAAACTTTTGCAATACTTAAATAATATTAAATAAAAATGTATTTTTTTTTTGTTATTTTAAACTTTATAATTTTTTTTTAAATTAAAAAAAAAAAAACATTTATTTTTATTTATTTATTTAAGGATAAACGAATGAAAAAAAGTTGATTAAATTTATTTTCTTTCAATAAGAAAGAAAAAAACAGAAATACGAAAAAAAAGGAAACTTCTTCAAAATAAATATTTTCTTCTTTCTATATTATATTTAAAAAAAAAAAAACACAAATATAAAAATAAAACCAAAAAAAAGGAAATTGAAAATCTCGTTTGGACAATAAAATGATAAAATTTAAAACGGACTATACCTACTCTCTTAAATTAGTTTTAGACACGCACTAAGAATACCAAAAAACCAGTAATTTTGTTTCGAAATTTCTAAAAAACTAAAAACTAACTACTGGATAAGCTCCAAAACAATATAAACATTAAAGAATGAATCTTAAGAAGAATACAAATGCAAATAGAGTCAACAATATATATATATATATACTTCTAAACCAAATAAAGGAAAATTTTATGGGAAATCTATATTTTCCTACAAATAATAATAATAATCGTAACAAAAAAAAAATGTTTTTTTTGTTTTTGCTTTTCTTGGCAGAGTAACATCTTATATTTACAGTTAGTTATTTGTTTTCTAATTTTTATTCTATGTAAATATAAGCACTTTTAAGTATATTAAGGACACAATGATATTATGTCCTGTCTTGTTTTTTATTTTTCTTATATAAAATTGTATACAGTAGAAACTTTTTATAACGATATCGTTTATTGCGACGATCTGGAATATACCGAACGATTGAATTTTACATCACCGTTTTTATTACTACATGTATGTATACCAAACTTCCCAGTACCTATTACAATGGAATTCTGTTTATTGTTAAAATTAAAAAATAAATTTACATTACATTGGGCGTTTTCATAAAGTAGGTCGAAGTCTGCTAAGAGCATTGTCAGACCATACAAAATGTAATCTGATCAGACATAGTGTAAATAAACAACATAGAGCTAAAGTTGAGTTGAAATAAAATAAAAATAAAAACAAAATAGAACTATAATTGTGGAATATAGTTAAATATTTTCGTTTTATTTTACTAAGTACTTATGCTTATCATACAGGTACACGCGTATTTCGTCTATTATTTGCAGGCTTCTTCAATGTTTTGTACTCGACTAGAACTATTTATTTTCTTAATTTTACTGAAAATTAATTAAAAATGTGAAAATGTCCTTGGTACATAAAATGAAAACACTTAGAAATATTAAAACAATAATACCTTCTTACACTAATTTCATTGTATGTACTTTGTGTATTTAACAGAGTACTAACTAAATATCTATAATTATAATTGACAAGCATTTAAGGACCTGCGCAGTAGACACCTTTTCATTTTAAGTCTCTTCTTCAGAATGAACTCTTAATATATAAATAAGTTGTATATAAAATAATAATGCGCACTCAGTTGAACATTTTTTACTCATATGGTTTTATTATTCACCAAATACATTAAGAAATAGGTAGAAACGAAACAGAAAATGAGAAGTAAGGTTTTTATGTTTTTTAACGAAAACATACTAATTTCAAAGCTTTTCATTAAAACATGAGTGTTTTCTGCTTTGTAATGAGAAGTCTATATCAGTCCATGCAAATCCCTGTTCTTTTAAAAACTTTAAATTTGGCTTTAACTTGAATTATAATTACTCAACAGGGTCCCCTAGTATGAATATATTATAATAATATAAATTAATTAACAAAAAGACAAAATACTTTTTTTTTAAATTGACAAATGCCAATAATTTAACAATTTTTATTAAATTTCAACGATATA
Source organism: Argyra leucocephala (assembly GCA_963942445.1). Classification (NCBI taxonomy): domain Eukaryota; kingdom Metazoa; phylum Arthropoda; class Insecta; order Diptera; family Dolichopodidae; genus Argyra; species Argyra leucocephala. Next base: position 158,715,186 of record OZ012678.1, read on the forward strand.
AATTTTGACAGATAGTAATTTAATATATATGCTCGGCAATTTTATAACGAACATAGAAATCACACTCTGAGAGCACTCTGATTGAAAAAATGAGCAAATTTTTTACGCTCTGAGTACTCCGAGCTACATAATAAACACAATTAATATTTAATAGATCCTGCTCTGCTCATAGATGCTTTATTAAAACCCCCATTATTAACAAACTGTGCACGTTATTCTACGGTTACATACATTGTATTATCTTGTCTGATTGCTAGAATGCAATAATTTGACAATGTAAATAGAATCAAAATACCAGAGGCTTTTTATTATCTTATTTTGGATATTATATAACTAATTAGTTACCTTATATATTTTATGGACATTGAACAAAAGTACATAGGGTTACATGACAAAATTACATAAAACAAAACTATATAGAGGGTAAAATTACATTTTGTACAGACATATGTAATTTTAAGTAAATTACAATATGTCTGTACAAATTGCAGAAATGTCTCCGTTAATTAAAAAAATACTTTTTGTACAGACATATGTAATTTAGTCTTATGTAACTTACACAAAATTACAAAGGATATGTAATTTTATCCTGTCTAACGTAATATATCTGTACAAAATGTAATTTTTTAATATATTAAATAAAATTACATTTTGTACCGACATAATATGTAATTTTATCCTGTGCAATAAAAATAATATAAATATAAATAAAATGTATAAAATGTAATTTTGTTTTATATTATTTCGTTCTTATGTAAGTTTGTCCATATGCAATTATTTCTATATGTAATTTCGTCCATATGTAATCTTGTCCCGACACTGTACATAGTTAGTACATATTTCTACAGGAAACAGTTTTGCTATGCTTTTTTTTTATAGATATAGACAGAAGGAAATAACTCATAATAAAAAAGTTATTTATGTAAAAATTTAGTAAAATCATTCATAATATAATATGTATAATAAATTATTTCTGATATTACGAACTTAGAACAACAGTATAATATTATAGTAGAATAATATTAATAACGTTACTACTTATTACCAAATTTATATTACAATTTGAATTTGGGAATCGATTTAAAATAAGATCGACTAAGTCCGTCGATTTAACTTTTATACTCGAATTGAATTGAAAATGAGTATAGGATAAAATCGATAATAGAATAAAAATTTAATTGACAGAAGAAGCTTAGTATTAGTATTATTATTATTTTATTTTTATTAATTTCCATCTTTCGATCGGTCAATCCGAATTATAAATGTAGTAAAAATAATTCTAAAGAAAATTATGTATAAGAACATTAATCAAAACTAGCAGAAATATCTTGAAAAGTAGTAGCATATTCAAAAAAACAAACTCGTGTGCGCCGGCGTCCTGAGTTTGTTGCCATACATAACTATATCTGATTATAATGTCAAAATAATCAAATATTGATAGATAATATTCAAATTCAATATACCATAGCATACCAAAACAGTAGTGTTTTAGTAAACAATTTTATAATATAATTTACAAATTTTAGCTAAGCTCAAAACCAGGTGAAAAAGATTCCATTGATGGGAAATAAATAAAATATAGAAAATATTATATTAATATATCATATTATGTAATATACGTGTATATATATATTATATATGTTTACGCAACATTATGATAGCTTTTGGAATGACTTAATTTGATTAGTCCCTTTAAGGGTATAAAAATGGTAATTATAAATGGTTTCTACTGTACAAAAACAAATTATTTGAAGTATGACTCATTCATAAGTCATAATAACGTATCATATTTGAAATATATATTTTTTGTTGTTTTAAATAACTATACTGATGTATTTTTGTATATATATATATGTATGTCTGCATTAGTAAATACGTATTTTCCCATTAGAGAGTACACAATATAGGAAAAATATTTACGAAAAAGGATTTTATTTTATTTTTTTTTCTATTTCTTTTTGTGTAATTTTATTTTTCAGTAATACTTTAATAGCAACTGCATTGCTTAAAGCTACTAGCTACATAAAAATGGTCCAATAATTTATTTTTATATTAAAGATTTAAATTTTTTTCTACTCTATTTTTGCTTAAAATGCATTTTAGATTTTTGATTAAATATTTTGTGTTAGTAAGTTTTTTTTTTCTTTTCTATTCAAGTTTTAATCTTCTTTTTTTTATAGTTATAGTTTTTCGTTTAGTTGAAAATTTTTAATTTTTAATAATACATAATAATTGAAGAGTAAGAAACCTTCTCTTTACTTTTTTTGTTTTCTTCAAATAATTTTTGTCTATGCAATTTTTATGAATTTCTTTAAAAATATCAAAATAAAATAAAATTTTAGAGATGAAATTTGAAAATAAGAAAATTATTTATGAAACTGAAATAACAATCTTTTTGGGACAGATAGATACAAACATCAGTGATCTTGTAAAAGGATAAAATTACTTTTAAGTTTAAATTGAGTAGAATTCACATGGATGATATTGCAATTAAGATTGTGACAAAATAATGCAACATCTCTTATTTTCATTTCTTTTGTTCCGGCGTAGTGACACTATTATGTCATAAAAATATAAATTAGCTGTTTCAATTATTCAAAATGATAGGAACTGTGACAGGAAATGTTAAAAATTATTGAAACAGAAAAATAAAAATCACATATATACATATATACTTAATATTGTCGTCTATTGTGTACAATTATAATTCAATGGTCCATCTCCGTATTTGATCCATCATCATCATCATCATTGTCCTGCAACTCCATCAGTGGGACATAGGGCGGAAATAAATTATTTTCATCGGCTCCTATCCACGGCTAACCTCTTCAATTGTGGCCACGTTCTTTGCTGGGTACTTGCTTCAATTTTCTAGATTCCAACACTATTTAGGTTTTGATTTTTTAAATTGGGTTGTTTTTTTTAAATCACGGTAACAAAAATTGAACAAAAAAATAATTATTAGTTAAGGAATAGATATTTGAATTTATTTAAGACAATCCACAAACAACAACAACGAAAGTTGGCATTACAAAAATTAACCAACGAAAAAAAATATAATACAAATCTTATAAATAATAAATCGCTTGAAATAGATTCATTAATAATTGAATGACAACATAACTTATAAAAGTTGAATTAGCCTAGGTTGAAGAAGAAAAATATACCGTTATTTCGGTTCAATATGAAAACTTTTCTATAATCGAATAGAAATACATCGTATATCTCTTGTCTAAGTGTTTATATTTGATTTAACACATTTAAGTACTGTCATGTCATACTTATTCTAATGACTGTAATGGTTCCCAACAGGCCATGCCATTTACATGTGTATTACGGTAATTAAGGAAGAAAAAACACTGTCATTCGAATAAGACATGATTTTAGATGATAATTCGAATAGAAAAAATATTTTGTGGCACCGCAGGGAACACAAAAATAATAATAGTTTTTATTGAAATATTTGGAATGTACGAAAATTAGAAAGAAAATGGTTTGAAATTTTATTTTTTATTATGTTCTTTAATGATTTTAATGATACATCCTGTTAAACATTTATTGCCTCATATTGAGACAATCCAAGCACATTTAGGGGAAGCCAGAACACTGCTCACAAAAAGTTTGCACCATTGTAGCACGTTTTCTGGCATGCTCTCACTTTTTTGCTTTTCTAGTTTCGCGTAATATTCAGCAAATTTTCTTCGTAAAAACTTTCCAATGGAGCACAATCCCTTTGAAAATTGATGTTTATTGATATTTAGTTTCTTGCTTGTTTGTTCTTTATTTTCGATGTTTAATACGTCTGTCATCAACTTTTTCCGAAAGATCCGAATTTAAATTTGTTTATAAATAATCCAAGTGTATACTACAGCTGTTCCTAGCAAGAGTTCAATTGCAAGTTTACATTACCAACATATAACTACTTAAGTATAATGTTCTTTCTTCATTTGAAAGTTCTTAACTGAATGCGAGACATACAGACTTGCCCAATCCCATCTCACACTCGGATGTTTTTTTTTCTCGTACTCGAGAAAATTGCCCCGTAGACCATATTATACAAAATATTTGTATGGCTAAAAAAAAATGCAGTTTTTTTGCTTTAACCCGTATGAACATTTTGTAAAAATACATTTGGAGGCCAACACATTGCAAGATACAAGAGTATAATGTTAATAACTACTGTATATATAAACTTCAATAAAAAGCACTAAATTAAATATGCAAAACTTAAGGTGCTTATATACTGTTCAAAGCTCAATGATTATATCTAAAATATGCTTATTTTTGGGCTAACTATAAAACGCTATATATTTTTTTTGATTTTTCTAAAACCAACTTCATCTGCGGTTATAATTGCTTAAGTACTTATTATTTTACATAACTATTAATTATTACAAAATATACATAATTATAACAATATTGCCAATGGTAGTAACAACAACTTTAAAAAGGTCTTTTGAAAAACATTTTCTGGATATAGTCGGCCCTTTACCAACCCCAGAAGGTAACAATAAGTATCTGCTGATTTTTCCAGATGATTTGGCACGTTTTATTAAAGCCAATCCTATTTCAAATCAAGAAGCCAATACCATTGTAGAAAACTTTGTATGCAAAATAATTTGTGTTTTCGGAACCCCTAAATTCGTCCTAACGGACCAGAGTAACTGATGTATTCAAAAAGGTTTTGCAAGTTATTAAAAATAATTAAAATTCAAACTAATCCTTACCATCCCCAGAGCAATGGTTCTTTAGAGCCTTCACATCATTCTTTATAGGAGATTATCTCCATAGTTATGCTAGTAAGGATCCACGTAACTGGGACACATGGATAGATTACGCAGTATTTCGTTACAATTGTGAAGCAATACATTATGAAGCAATATTTGGTTTCAAACCAGAAGTACTTTGTTCATTGTCAAGAGCTGCTGAGCCAATCTACAATGATCAAAGCTCCAGAATCGTTATGAACCAAATCGAAAAAACAATTTGGAAGCGAAAGCAAAACCAAAACTGTAATACGATAAACAGTAAAAAGTAAAAAACTACCAAGTAGGTAATAAAGTGTTCTTCTCGAGATCAAAAATCGGACAAATAAAAAATAGAAATGGCCTGAATGGAAATGGTGCAAAGCTCATTTAGTATATTTATGGCTATTTTAAAGTTAAAATTTTTTAACTTTTTTTGCAAGGCAAGCACGGGTTTGATTCCTTTAGGAACTAAAAATTTGTGTCTGCTACCTAGACAATAGGTGTTAGTAAAACAGAAATAGGCTCTAGTCTCCATTCATTCCCCATGGTACCTCTTGCTTCCTTTATAATATTCTTCCTAGCTCTACCATCTTATGTTTTTTCTTTCCAGTTTATAATTTTGATTTTCAGCTGTTAAACATTAAGATTATGGTACTATTTGAGTTCTGTAATTAAACACGAGGTTTTCTAGCTGGAAATACATCGGAATGTTTTTAGTCTTCTGATTACATACATAAATAATTTGAACGAAATAGTTTAAGAAATTTGTAAAAATAATTATGTGTATGGTATAAATTATTGGTCACCTTCTTTATTATATTAAACTGTGAAAATAAAAAATTGATTTAAATTAAGTGTGAAATTTTAATTACGTATACAAAAATAATTTCAAACCGTATTTACAAAAATATTTATAAAAATAACCACATTAAATGTGACTAATAAAGATCAGTGAACATAAATCCAATGAACTTCTTTAAACCATGTTTGGAAGTGATTATTTAAAGTTAAAAGATTAATTGTAGAATTATTGTCTACTAACTATAAACAATTTTTTTTTAACAAAACTCAATTTTAATTATGGAAATTTCTGTCAATATTCATGTAACTAATGTGAAAATGTGTATGTAAAAAAAATATTAAATCTTTTAACCTTACAACTCATTCAACTTTTTAAGAAAAAAATCACATTACGTCATTTTTTATTTTATAATAAATTATGAATATATAATATATACATATACCTTTATTGTTAAATTTTATGAAAGGAAAAACTAAATTATTTATTATCGTAGGTCTTATACTGAAGTATTTTGCTTAATTAGAAGCAAGCAATATATAATTTTATTTTGATCAATTTACTGTCTAAAGTGCGTACCTATAAATGACTTTTATATTTATTTAATGTCAAAATTAAAAATGCATATCATCGGCTAAAATTATTTTCGATTTACCTACTTATATCGATTTTATTTTTATTTTGAATAAGTTGCAAAATAAGCTTAAAAATCATAATTGTTAAATCATGATTGATAGGTAATTACTACTTAATTTGTAGAAATCTGTGAGCTTGAGTCTATATATCCATATTAATTCGAATAACGTATCGAATGCATAAAAAGGTGTTTCCACCTTTTTACTGGCAATAAGATGGTTGGTAAAAATTTTTTTTATGTGAAACAAAATACATTCCATACCAACTGGATAAAAATAAATATTGAAAATTTTAAATCTGTTCTGAACCCCAAAATTGTTCAGAACAAAAATTTATGATTTAATTTTTTTTTATTTTGAGATTATGGTACAGAAAATGGTACTCAATTTAAGTGAACTTAAAATAAATATTAAAAAAAGAACCGCATACAGAATACAATGAATTCAAATTACAAGCAATTCATCATTTATTAATTGGCCCAATTTATAGATTGATAGTATCTCTATATCATTGTTGTCTTTAAGTAATTCACCTTCTCATTAGGTTTACCAAGGCCATATTTATTAATTTATTCAATATTGATGTATGTAATATACTGCTATGATTTTCACAATTTTAATAATGCACTTTTATATATATGTAAGTAGTAATGCTATGTACATACATACATATATGAATATTCAAAAACAAAAGGTTTAAAAATCTTAAAAAATTATTGTTAAAAATTTTTTTTTTAAATTTATTTGAATTATGTTCAATAATTTTTAAAACAAAAATAATAGAACAATACCATTTGTAACTTATTAAGCATTCAGATAAAGTCACTTAATGATAACTATTTTTAAAAATTTATTTAGAAATATGTAAATTACATACGTGCATGCGTATATATATATATATATATATATATATGTTCTATGCAGCGGTGGAAATATAAATAGTTAATAGTTAGTCTTAGGCTCTGAAAATATGGTTAAATGAAAAAAAAATGAATATAGAAATTTCAATTAAATTCTAGATCGGTTAATCTAATTCTAATAGATTTAGATTCATCATTCTAAATCACAAAACTAGAATAGAAAGAAACTACTGTAGAATATGACGTGATAGTTATATATTTTTGCCTTGAGTATAAATGTTTGAGATTTATTTTTTTATGCTTTTGAAATTTGTTGGAAAAATCAGGTTAAAATATGGCTTGCATTTACTTTTCATAAATACTCTATAGCTATAGAGATATCAAAATACATAGAAAATAAATGTGTATTTGCTTTTTATGTATATACTTTTTCAATTTCTTTATAGGTATACTTAGATTACACAGAACTTCCCATTATTAAAAAAAAAAAAAATAGGTATAGATTTAAAAAATTAGAATGAAAAATAATGCTATTACTGTATACGTACTGTAATACTACTTAATTCCTTAGGCCTCATGGAATTATGAAAATGCGAAAAACAAAATATGTTGTTATGGCTAATTTAGAACTATATAGTCAATTCACTTCTTATTTCCAAAATAATTTTTTTTATTTTATTAAAATAACACAAAAAATAATGGTTTTAAGTAATTTTCCTTTCTATCTACTAACTTTCTCATATCTGATGTACACATACCTATGTACATATACTACTCATATCTATTTACACACATCCACTTTTCATTTCACAACTGTCATCTCGTACTCATCTTACTTCACACCACGACTATTAAAGCATTCCCAAGGTCCAAACCATTAGATCATTCATTTTGTCGATAACTTTCTCTGTTCTTATTACCATTAAACGTTTGTGAATGCAAGTATCATAAAACATGATGCGTTTTCTGGACTTTCTACGCATCAGTAGGATGTGCGCCCTCAAATTGTACTAGCTAGAAATGACTGCATTTCGAATTTATTCATAAATACATAAATCAGATACGTACGTGCATATATATTTATATATATATATAATAATAATAAATATGTGCGTATAAATATATATAAATATGTGCGTATATATACCAGGTGTTCCAGAGCATGCTGATCAGCTATTTAAGAAAGGAAGGAGCCGTTTATTTTAAAATTAAATTCCTATTTTTTGTCGTAGAATCTGAATTTACATTAAAAAGTACCCCTTCCTATTTGAAAATCTCGATTTCGGTCAGTTTCGGCGATTTTTGGTCTTAAAAAACCAATTTGCGGTACTTTCCAGAAGTTGAAAATACCACCAGTCGATAGAGCATCCTCGATTTAGTTAACAAACTTTTTTTTAAATTTGGAAATAACGGCTCCTTCCTCTCTTCAAAAGCTGATACGCATGCTCTGGAACACCCGGTATAATAGATAGGAATTGTACTTGCCAGAAAGGACTGCGTCGTTCTACATTTAGTTGGCCCGATTACACTATCCCTGCACCAAATGAAAAAGGGAATTTGTGAAATTTGTTTTATAATAGGTCTCTTTATTAAAATGAGGTGCCACATCAATATTTGCTTTTAAAGAATGTTAATTCTTGAAATTTGATGTGTGCATATATTCCTCATGCTCTGGCAAGGTGTGCAGGTATATGTTATCGAATAGTTTTTGGCAAGGTATTTTTTCCTGGTAGTTTTGTAGTTTATGTAAATTGTAGTTCATTAAAACGAATCATCATAAATTCATCTTTTTCTACCCGTTGAAGTCTTTCGTTTTCTTTCAGATCTTTTAGACCATTCTGTGTTTACAGTAAGTTCTAAGTTCTAAGTTAAATTTTTTCTAAGATTGATAATTTGTAATTTTTTTTAATCTTATGCAAATCATGATGTGTTGCCCACCCTGATTTACATAAAACGATTTTAAATCATTTTTTTACTTTCACTTAAATTTGACAGTTTCTACGATTATGCTATTTACGTACATCTACAGAATCTACAGACACAAATGTATGTAAATTATGTTACCTGTAATTTGTATTATTATTTTGTAAAAAAAAAAATCAAATATTTTTATTTGTAAATTCTTTAAAAACAAAAATTAACTTTTTATGCCTAAAACTAGTTACGTAATTCAACTAAAAATTATTCAAAGAAGTTAAAAATACTACCCCTGTCAAACAAAAATTCATTAAAGAATTCAAATTCACCAGATTTCATTGCACAATTAATACTGTCTGTACATAAGCAATTAATTTTTGAAAATCTAATTCTTTATTCCTAGTTTGTATCTTATTTTTAAACATTAACAAATTTGTAGTTAATTATTGTTCTGTTTTTAATTTTTCCAGCACTGTACCTATACGTTTATTCTAAATTTTATTGTCATACTCTTTTTCAGTTTATCTACCTTTCATTTTTAAAATAAAAATAACAGAAAATAAAAGAAAAAAAATAACAACTCTTGTTAATGCTTACTTTTAATACAATAAGAAAAATAAAATAATAAAAAAAAAAACAACAAAATAATAAAAAATAACAAAATAAAATTCAAAACAGTAGGTAAAATTCACAAAGCAATCCAAAAAGTCAGGTTTATTATTTAATCGTTTTACTCTTTTTTTTCTTCTTATATTCTTATTTTTGTTTTGTTTTAATTTTAAATATAAATAAAAATGGAATAGTTTTAACTTTGACTTTAAAAAAATATAAAATTATGTAAACTGTATACAATACACTTCAAAATCCACTATGCTCGCATATTTTACATTCACGTAATGTAAAAATATAGATGGTATTAAACCACTACACTAATAAATACATGTACATGTGTGTAACTACTATGTGAAAATTGTAAAACCGTCAAACAAAAAAGAAAAACACATGAATATACCTGTGCATCAAGGTGTATTTTATACACACTTATAATATTACCAAATGTACATCGCTTATGTTTTTATTTTAGTTAAAATAAAAAAAATAAAAACCAAAAATCGTACCAATTTCATTGCATTAGCAAAGGAATAAACCGAGATCTTGCAGATACATTTGGTTTAAACATCATATCCATACCAATATATATAATATGTATATATATATAACAACCATATAAAAATACGAAGAACTGGAATACTCTATAATTGAGTAAATACCACACCAAATGGTTCGAGTTTAAAAAAGACAAAAAAAAAAAAATAATAAATTAAAAACTAAAAACACGTTTTTTCATATTTTGGATTATTATTGTTAACGTAGATTTTCACTCAGTTAATTCTCACTCTTTGGTTTTCTTTTATTTCTTTCACGGTCTCTCTTTTTCATTGTGTGTAGTGTAACATCAGAAAGTAACATAATGTCGGTTTTTTTTTTTTGTTATTTTTTAACATTTTTACCTTTATAAAGGTGTGTTAAAGTTTTTATAGTAAACTAAAAAAAAAAAGATATAACTAATACTAAAATTATGAAATTCAGTAAAAAAAAAATAATAAAATAAAAAATTCGAGAGAAATAAAGATATTTATTTATTTTAACATTTAACCCTAAAGTAGTTAAGATGGACCACTTAGATTCACATAGTTTGAATTTTGGCTTAAGTTTATTTTACGTCACCATATATGTTTGCTTTCTCATTGTGATAGGTGTTGTATATCTGAATACAACCCTGTATTAAATATAATTAATTGTAATAGATTTTATATGTATAACAGTAGTAATAATAGATTCATAAATAGGTTAATAAGAATTAAATAAATTTAAGGCAAAGCATAAAATAAACATATAAGAAGAATTATATATATAGCTTATTATGTGTATTCATTTAGAGTACATATTTACTTTTATATGGTTGACAATTACAAATAAATATGTCCATAGGTGTACGTACACAAATTTGTTTTATTTATGAGTACAAAATACATTGCACTAAACTTATAAGCAGTCGAAAATTAAGTAATATTCTTTTGAGTGAACACAGAATTTTGAGATTTGAAGAAGTGACTAATAAATTTTGTTCTACGTGCATACTCTATATTATATGTTTTCTCTATGGTCTAAGTGTAACCTTGAAACAAATACGATCATTGTAAAATAAAGAAATATTAAAGATAATATTGGCGACGAAGATGAGATAGGCAATGTTATCTGTTTTTTTTTACATCTACCCGTGCCATTTCAATCTTGGGATGTTGAAATTCAACATTCATTTCATACAATCTTTTCTATTTTGAATTCAGTTAACAAATCATTGTCCTCTTCGTCAGACACACGATCATAAGCGCGACGAAGAATTTTTCTCTCAAAGATACTATATATAAGTGCATGCTCGCTTGCTTTTGGTAAAGAGAAAGAAAAGAAAGATGAGCGTTTTGTTCATCACCACAGCACATCGATTTTTTGCCAAATTCATTTTTGAAAAACGGATAAGCTTGGCTGGAAAACCTAATTCTGACATTGCTTCGTAAAGCACAGATCGATATTATCTTGTCATAGGCAGATTTTAAATCGATAAAAGATGATGCGTATCGATTTGAAATTCAAGAGCCTTCTTCAGGATCTGCCTTGATGCGAACACTAGTTCAGAGCAGAGCTGAATAGAGCATACAGTAGAGTAAGAATAAACAGAACACACTCTGAACATTTTGTTCTCAACTCTACTCTGAACACTCTGAATTAAAAAAGAAACAACTTAGACTAAGAAAGAGCTTATGATGACTGTCAAAACGGCGACTAGGAAATTTTTAATAAAGCTTGTTATTTAGTTTTTCTGTTCATTTGTAAATAAATGGGTAAGGTATAATTATTTATAGAATTTATAGCAACACCCATGTTATTACAAATCTACTTCAACAAATTACTACTACTTATTGAGTATTTTACAAAATTCGAAAATTACATGTAGTGCGCTTCATTATTTTTGTAGAGCATAAAAAGTATGCACTGAACACTCTCAAATACGCTTTGATTGAATAAAAAAGCACTTCAGAGTAGAGTAGAAAATGTTCAAAGCGAATAAAGAAACACGGAGTGAGTCCGTTTGTGAATTTGCACAGTGAAATGAAAAATTTGTTTTTTGCTAACAATGTCAATGCCATTCAAATGAAGAAAGAAATCTCATTTTGTTATATACGATACCTACAAATACAATTCATTATATACGTACAGTTTGATTTCGTGTTTTTGTAGCTCCTGATTTGTAGTTCTAAAACCCATTTTTAAATAATGTACCTAATTACAATTTATTTTTATAATGAATTTGATATCTGATTAATATTTTCATATTATTGCAGATTGTACATATTATGATAAAAAAACTTTAAATTTGATAGCTTATACGCCGTGGAAAGTTCAAACAAAGTCAATTTTTTCACTGTGAATTGTTTAGGCGTAGGGCATTCAGATTGTCTACTCTCATATATCTCATATACATTTTCATATATTTCAAGTTTTTTTGATATCTCACACTGTTCAAAATTGTGAAGATTATCTCCAGTGTTATAGGTTAGACACTTCGTATTCGGTTTGTCGCGCTCTGAACTAATACAGAAAAACGCCAATTGGTCGGTTTTTTGTCTTTCAACGTGTAACGGCAAATTTTCTTTATGGTTTCTTATACGCAATATTTTGTTTTGTTTTCGATGTATCCATATTTCGATGTTTTCGATGTCTCGATGTATTCATGTTTTGACGTTTTGTTTACAATGTATGTAATTCTTCTCAATGGTAATGGAAGGTTAGATATGAAAAATTAAATTTATAATAAATGAATAAATTTAAGTTACTTTTTTTTTTATATAAATTTTATTTTTTCGCACTATTTTTATATCCTTACACTAGTCTAGCCTACAAAAATTTACAAAAACAGCTACTTATTTCTAATTTTATTAACATCTAAACAATTTTTTCGTTTTTATGTTAGTTTTATGCAAAATTTTACGAATTTTTTATACTATGAACAAACTTTACAAACTTTTTTTTTGTCTTTGAATTATATTATTGGAAAAGTAGGAGGTAAAAACCAATAGTTATTTATTAAAAACCTAGCCTAACTTAGTGTATCTTAATCTAACTAATTAAAAAAATAATGTATATTATACTTTGTGCTAATTATAATTAGAGTTTTCCAACCAACAATAGTTTGGTTTAATTAATTTGTCCTTATCTGGTACGGACATTTCAAATTTTAAATTCTCTCCATTAATATTGCCCGGGTTATAATCAATAGCTTTACATGTAGCCCGTCTATTATAATGGTATGATAGAGGGATATGATTACGGTTTTGAATATAACCGTTTTTATCTAAATAGATAAAATGCTATGAAGCCCCTTGAGCAAGGTCTTTTTGATGTATTAGTATTCCTCATTGTGGTAGAATATATGCGATATTAAACCATTTTCCGGAGTGTTTTAACCTAAGTTACTTATTATAACATTCAAAGGTTAAAAGAAGAACAAAATAAAAGTTAAGGGAAGGAGTCGAATTTATTATGGGATACATTTTTACTATGAATACAAGTTATAAAATATCCATTATAAATATTGGTTATATACATACAATTACATTCATATTAACTTACATACATGCAAACGTGCAAATATAAGGCTGTGCATAAAAATTTTAAAAATAAATCAAAACTTTTAGTTTTATGTTGTCTTATTATAAGCATAATATGATTCTTACCCATTGAGTATAAGAATATTTACTTTAGTAGGTACTTCTGTATATATATATACATAATAATATATTTCTAAAGGACGTTAATCCGTTGAGTAAATTTTCGCCTTTTTTTTTATAAAAATTAAACACATACACACGATCACTCATTTTGTTTTTGGATCTTTCTTTCTTTTCATACAACTGTTTTTTTATATTAGTTATTTTTTTTTTTTTGTTAGATGCATTTATAATGAAAGATAAACCTAATATAATATATAAGTTAAAAAAAAAAAACAAATGACTGAAAAGGAATTGATGAAAGGAAGCTAGTTCAGGGACAAATGAGAACTTTGACTTTTGTTAATTTACAAAAAACAGAAAAAAAACTGAATGTTGATAAAAAAATGAATGGAACAAAAAAATACAACTTAATGTTATCATCATTATAACATTTTTTTTTGTGTGTTTTTAAAATTTTTTTTTATTAATTTCGTTTTTACATTATAAAATTGTTGCATCTCATCAAAATGATGTTGAATTTAAATGTTTCACGATAAGTTAAGTATAGTATATAGAATGTGGCGGTAGCAACTTTTAATTAGAAAGGAGATGATTCTAACTATACTTAAATATACGTTTTAATTAATTTAATTCTATTTTACTTTTCTAAGAAAATTTAATTAAAATATTAAGTAAAAATCTCGTGGCATTAATCTGGTCACTCAACCACAATTTGATAATTTTACAACTTCAATATAGATATATATATATATATATATGTGTATATATACAAAAGTATGTATACAGAATTGAAATATTTGGGTGAAGACAGTGAAATTTCTTGATATTATTTTGAGTAAAAATAATTTTGAAAATAAAGATATTTGTATCTTATATGAGAAATAAAAAAGTATACATTTTGGGAAAATTGTATTAATTACCACAAAAGAATTTCTTGTAAACGGTGTTAGAGCACACATGTATTTTGAAATTTCTTTTATTGAATTTTAATATAGTTGAGCACTTATTAAAAACGAAAAAAGTATTTAAACCAACCATGCTAATGTTGAGCTAAAAATTAGTTTCATTAAATTTAAATGCCATTTTATATGAACTGGTGATATTTGAACCTTACATGTTCTCATCAATTTAATTATTAATTACTGGACAATTTAAGTTGATGGGCTATTACACACCAATGTTGAATTATCAATTTTTTATCCATTTATATAATTTTTTATTTCAACGTAATTTTTGAAGTTTTCTTATATTTATTAGTAAAAAAATTATTTACTTATTTATACTTATGTATATATGTATTTTTAAATACCAGCTGAAATTTTAAACGATGCATCACAAAAAAATACAAAAATTGTCAAATTTTCAAGTTTTTCAAAATGATTTTATTTTGTTACTATTTTTTATATTATTCATTAAACAAAGTGAATCAGCTGCAAAAACATTGAAATCGGTTCAAAAATGAAGATTTTAGAGTATGTTATCACATTATTAATTTTGGAAATTTTTAACGATGCTAGCAACCCAAAAAAATACGAAAATATTCAAATTTTCAATTTTCACGAAATTATATTATTTCGTTACTATCTTTTAGAAAATTCAATAGACAAAGTGAATCAGTTGGAAAAACATTGAAATCGGTTCAAAAATGAAGATTTTAGAGTATTTTTTCACATTATTTATTTCGTATTTTTGTAACGATGCTAGCATCACAAAAAATACGAAAATTTTCAAATTTTCAATTTTTACGAAATGGTTTTATTTTGTTACTATTTTTTAGAATATTCAATAAACAAAGTGAATCAGTTGAAAAAACATTGAAATCGATCCAAAAATGGAGATTTTAGAGTAGATATTTTTTCATTTTGGTAATTTTGAAAATTGGTAACGATTTTTCTGCCATGTAATTTTATCTTAAATTAATGATTTAATTAAAAAAAATTAATATTTGAATAAATATTTTAAATTAGTTTTTTATTTTTTAAATGGTATTTTTTCAATGTCCAACATAAATGGTATAAGTCTAAAGTCCTATATTTTAATTTAAATAACTTCGATTATAAAAAAAATTATGTAAATAGATAGTTAATCATAATATATTTTTATTTTAAAATTTAATAATAATAAAAAAAAGTCTAATCCAAATTTAATATTAAAAAGCTAAGTTAAGTAAATAATTAAAATAATTAAATAATATGATTTAACTATACTTGATTTCTCTAATAATTAAATTACATTTTCAATTCCGATTACTTTTTAAATATAATAAAAAAAGAAATCTTCTATAATCGCCATTTTTATTGAAAAAATTTCGCCAACTGATTTTAATGAAATATATGAATGGCTTAAAGTGAGACTTGATCTCATTTTAATTGATATTTCATCAATTTAGACATTGTAATTACACACATAACACACCATTTTATTACTATAGAGAAATTTATTATTCTATGGTAAGAATAAAATTTAATAATTACATGGTTTATTTTCTTTTTATCTTTTAATTTATTTTTTTAAATTATAATGAAATACATGAAATTTTTTTTAATACAATTAATCGATAACCAATAATTCGAAAAATTTGCGTAATAATAACTCTTTTTATTTATATAGGTATACAAAGTATGCATGTATTTTTTAACTAAAATTGTTAAAAATAAATCTGCAAATTATACTACTTATAATTTTTTTGATTTTGCACACGGACGTTGACAGAAAATTGGATCAGTCAATAAAGACAAACATTTTTCTGAAATTAACGGCTCAAATCTTTAGATCCTGGACGGTAATTTTATGTAGGAGCAGCAATGTAATAAAATAATAATTCCGACTTACATTAAGTATGTCGGTCGGAATAAAAATTATATAAGTATATACACAAAATAAAAAAATAGACAAACCGAAAAGAACTTGGGTAGCGGAAAAATCAAGAGAGTATTTGAGAAATATAATCTAAAAGTAGTGACAAAAAACAGAAATCCGAAATTGAGTAGCTTATTAGGATTAGTAAAGCAGAAAAAGAGTATAGAAGAAGTTAGTAACAGTTACAATATACCATGCCAAGCTTGTACTGAATCTTACATAGGCTAATCTAAAAGATTAATTGAAATTAGATAACAAGAACATTTAAGAGAGGGCGGAACTACATTTTAGTCGGTAGTTAGTACCTAAACACATGATACAAAATAAACAAAAAAATTGATCAAAGTAATTATTTACAAATCATAAAAAAAATACAAAAAATATATAAATTAGATGCATATGAAAGTCTAGCGATATACAGGGAGCATGTAGACAATATACACAATTTAAAATAATTAAGTAGTTAGCTACCAATTAAAGAAAATCTGAATAATAAACAAGTTTCTGCTAATAGTTTTAATGTAGAGATTAGCTTAATAAAAGATAATAAATTGGACAGTAGAAAAATTAGTTACATATTACATAAAGAAAAAATTATTAAAATAAAATTTAATTAGTCGCAAGCTATGATGAAGAAGGTATATATGTTGCTTCTGAAATGATTGGAGTATCACAAGGTTCAATTTTAGGAGTTCTGCTGTTTATTTTTTTACATAAATGATATAAAAAAATCTATTTCTTTTTCAAATCTAAGGCTATTTGTAGATGGTGCATTATTATATGCTTTATGTAGTATGAATAAATGTGTAACAAAAATTAATTTCGATTTGGAAAATATGATTAGTGAATGTGGTATGGTGTGGTGTACATATGGATATATGAATAGTGGATTAAAATGAATAAATTAAAAGTAAATATAGACAAAACTAAATGTATAATAATTAATAGCGAGATAAGTAGTAACAAATTACTAGATAGTAAATAATATAAAAAGAAAGTTGGTGACATTAAGTACTTAGGTGTCATAGATAACAGATTAAATTTTCAGAGTTATATAGACTATATTTGTAAAAAAATTAAAAACAAAATTAATTTTTTTTCTAAAATTAGAAAAATTTAACTTTTTGAAGTGCATTCAAAATATATAATACAATTATTAATAAGACACATTTCGATCGATTCTTTTTATGGCAAATAATTCTAATGAAAATAGCAAAATAAAGCGATGAGAATTATACTTAAAGTAAATAGATTTACGCATGTAGACATGTATTAAGTGCTCTAAAATGGCTAAAAAGTGTAAATCAAAGAATAATAATTATAAACAAAATTAAAAATAATATGTATCCGCAATATTTGTGTAATATGGGTGTTTTTTTAGAGTGATAGAACTTTAAATTGAAATAAAACACATTTAAATTAAGATTGAAGACACATTTTTGTTTATTTGAAAGATAATTTTATGACATTTAGGTTTTGAAAATATTTTCCGGCGTATGTCCACCACAACTAGCTCTGTGGAATCGCATTCGATCAGAAATTTTGAACCACTTTTTCGAGTAATTCAGGCCTTATTTCATCAATGACACGGGTTATGTTTGCTTCCAAAGCATCTATTGTTTCTGGTTTATCAGCATAAACCAATGACTTCAAATAACCCCAAAGCAAATAATCCAGTGGGGTTTATGTCGCATGATCTTGGAGGCCAATTAAATGGACCATTTCTCGAAATAATGTTATCACCAAATCTTTCTTTCAATAAATCAATTGTTGCCGTAGCAGTATGAGGTATAGCACCATCTTGTTGAAACCAAAACACTTCCGGATCGATACCATTCAAATTTCGAAAAAGAAAATCATTGATCATTGATCTGTAACGAGCACCATTCACTGTAACATTTGTTCCAGCATCATTTTTAAAGAAATATGGACCGATGATACCTCCAGCGTGTAAACCACACCATACGGTGCATTTTTCAGGATGCAATGAAACCTGCAGAATTTCTTGAGGATTGTTTTCGCTCCATATACGGCAATTTTGCTTGTTTACGTAGCCGTTCAACCAAAAATGAGCTTCATAACTAAACACAATTGTTCGATAAAAAAGTGGATCAACTTAAAACTGTTCAGGGCCCAATCAGTAAACAAACGACGCTTGTTATGGTCAAGTGGCTTTAGTTCTTGAACCAGTAGAATCTTATATGGGTGTAGACCAAGATCTTTACGTAAAATTTTCCATGTGGTGGTTTCCATGTGGTGGACAGTCCAACTTGTTGTAAACGTTGACGAACAGTTCTTTGTCTTCTTGTTAGTGTTGTTGTATCGAGGAGAGAAAATGTTGTCCGAAATCTATCGATAGTTCGACCAATAATCTGCTCCGATGGACGATTATGTAAACCATAAATTTCACGAAGTGCTCTATAAATTTGGCGAATAGAACACTGATTTTGAAAATAAATTTCAACAATTTGTAAACGTTGTTGCGACGTGAGTCTTTCCATGATAACTTGTCAATGCTTACTGAACAGAAATGTCAAAACTATATGGCTTCTATCTTCTGTCAAATCACAGTTATCCCTATCGAAAGTTCTATCATTCTAAAAAAAACACCCGTTATGTGTTATATTCATAATTATAATATAAGAAATATATTTAGTTTTAGATTAGATTTTTACTGAAAGAAAAAAAAAGCAAAAAATATGATTTTATATAATGGTGTGAGGTTGTACAAAGAATTACCTATATAAATAAGAAATTAAATTAATTTAAACAGATTTAAAATAAGTGTACTTAATTGAATATGTAAAGATAAATTTTATTTAGAACAAAATGAATTTATAAATTATATTTGAACTCGAATGGCTACAAGCCAAATAAATAAATAACAATAAAATATTAATACCTAACTATATGCAAAAAATATATACTAAAAAATTAGTGTAAGAAAATAAAAACTTGTATGTAAAAAAATATTGAAAAATATGAAACAATTTTACTAAGCGCTATAACCACAGTCTAACCACGGATAAAATAAAATAATTTTTCATGAAATCATTTGTGGGGCACCGACCCTGTATTTTTTTTTGTATTTTATATATTTAATAGTTAATAATAAAATACTTATTTATTATTTCTGTATTTCCCTTACATAACATAATAAGTATGTGTACACATAAATTTATATTTTTCTAAAGACTTATTAGTTGATAATAAAAACTTAAAAAATCTATATATAATTTCAACTACTATTATTAATATAAAGGAATCATAGTTAAATATATATTTATATGTATATGCAATTTTGTTGGATATTTCTTTGATATCACAATTTTTGTTTAAAGAATTTTTCTTTTAACATTTTAAATAAAGACCCTTAATTACATATATTTATTTGTATGAACGTATATAAAAATAAAAATATCTGTCTTTTTTTTTTTTTAAATGACAACTAAAAATCTTAAAGTTCTTCTTTTCATGTACTTAATTACACAATCTAAAGCGAAGAACAGGTCTTTGTTTTTTTGTTGGTTTCTATGTTATTTTTATGTTCGTTTAATAAAGCTTTGTAATTATTAAAATGTTTCGCACTTAAAATAATCTCTTTTTTTTTTTGTATACTAAAGTTTAATATAATATAGAAAATGATAATGGTTGACTTTCATAGGTCTTCTGATGTACTCAGATGATGATGATGATAATATGCTAGTAATTTTTTTTTTTAAACTCTTGCAAATGGCAAAATATTACCTTAAGCAAAAAAAAAAAAAAAAAAATACAAAATAGAAAAAAGGTTGTTTAAAAAATATTGACTTCAAAAGCAATCCAAAAGTAAACAGTTTTTGTTTTTTATTTCAAAACATCCACATACTCACTTACCTGATATTTAATAAATATGATAATTTATACATATATATATAGTTAAACACTCTGGTTCAGAAATGATTGTACACCTGTAATATGAATTTTTATTATTTATTACAGGAATTAAACATTTTTAAATAGCGTCTATTTTACTTGATAATAATTTGAAGTAAAATTGAAGTAAGTACACTATTTAAAAAGTCTTTGTTCTTGACTGTACGTACTTATAGTAGTTTTTCCATATTTAATTACTTGATATATATTCCATCAAATTAAAATATAAGTATGCTTTGTTAATTTATGTAGTAAAAATTTCAGTACCGTACCAATTAGAGGACAAATGTTTATGCATTTTTTTTTATAGAGGTACTCTCTAAGTAGGTATTTATGTTATAATCAAAATTCGAACCTAGATCTTCGTGTTAGTAATCTTTCGACATGAATTCATAACGAATTCTATATTTAACTGTCAATACTTAGTACTAATTTTGTAATTTAAAATACGTGGTCTTAGTTCCACTTGTAAAGCAAGAAGAACGATATTTCCTATTTATGTATTAAGTGAACATTATGATATATCAGTACTAGTGACACACTTAAGATGCGTTTGCACTTACTATATATATAGTGTACATGTTTATGTATTTTTACAATTTTATTTTTTGTACTCTTATTCTTGCAACTTCATTTATCACATCAGTTGATTATTTTATAGATTATGAGTGAATAGAATTTACATATTAAAAAAATTGTATATGATTTTTTAAGTTATATTTGTCGCTTCTAAATTTTTGTACCCGGTTTGAACTGCACCATAGGAAACGCCGCGCTCTAGTAAAAATGTACGAAAAGGAAATTCCATCTAATTTACTGGCAAGAACATACAAAAAAAATGATTCGAACTCTTTCGTTCTTCGTCACACATTGAATAGTGTGATTTGGAGGTGACTGCGTCTGTGTCAATTGGGTAACATGAATGTTATGAATACCAACATCTCTGATTAAACTGTTAAACAAATTTTCCATTGATTGTCAATTCAGGTATGATTTGAAGAAGGTATGGTTGCCAATGGTTATGAATTCATATCGAAAGATTACTAACGCGGAGATATAAGTGCGAATTACGGTTATAGCATAAATATTGTAAAAGTAATTTTTTCTCCCGTCAATTTTAGTTGGGAATGCAATTTTGTTATCACTCAGTAAAATTAAATTGAACTTTTATATGTGCTTTTATGAAACAACAGTTACTCTAAAATAAATTTAGTTTTCCATATTCAAATTAGTTAGTGTACAGAGTATAATAATAAAAGAGCTAAATAATAAAACGTATTTTGCAATTATTAAAAATATGCTGTAGTTGGCGTAATTTAAAAAAAAAATGTGCCGTTTAAGGATTCTTTAAAAATTGTCCCTATTTTCTGCCTCTAAAACAACTAGACTGTAAATTGTAGATTGTCTAATGTTGAGAGTGAATTTGCCCTCTATATCACCGCTATCACAAATAGGCTTATTGTAATAACCCGTGTTTGTTAATTAGTCCCTAAATCCTTAAGGATACCTGATTTCGTGATAATGGTATGCTGGATATCTTCCATTGTTCGGGGAACGTTGCTCTCAAGTGATCCTTTATCGAAGAAGGATGTGCAGGTTTCCCACGTCTCTGTGCTTGGCATGATTATATTGAAATATTTATCAAAATTATTTCTTGGCAAGCAGTATTCGTATAATGCTATAGAAAGCTATCGACTTCTGGAGTACACGAATTACTTCTAGGTGTACGACTTTTGTAATTTGTGGCTCATAATCAGTAATACATTTGTAGGAGTGAACCGTTGCTTCTTTTTGTATAAAGAGATGAAGAGGTTCTAGGTGCCTCTAATGATGCGATAGATGATGTCCGCATAGCCGCAGTTACCATCAAACAATCTGAATGATGTAGTTTGTTGAGTTTGCTTTGAGCTGTGATTTGCGTACTTTTTTCCTCATATTGCGGATGCGTAGGTTAAGATTGGTCTCATTATTATGGCATTCATTTTGGGGTTTAATCTCCGTTTATGACCACATAGACTTTTACATGTCCAGAGTGCTATTTTGGATTTGTTTAGAGCATTGTATAATTGAACATTCCAGTTCAGATGTTCATCAAATACGGTTCCAAGGTATTTGACTTCTTGGGATAAGTCAATCGTTACACCATTTAGATTAGGTTTCCTTTATTTGTCCCTAATTCTTCTGTTTGTGAATCTAAAACAACTAACTATATTTTATTATTATGTATTGCATTATAATTTTGTCGTTTAGTGCGTTGGTTCATTATTTGAAAATTTACTAATCCACATCAAGGTACACATTTACTTTTTTTTGTAACTGTTAAAATATGTACTACATAAAATTAACCTATTCTTCTTATATTATTTTTTAATTTTTTTTCTCTCCTTAATGAAAGATTCTATATATTATATAAGATGTTCATTTTTCAGTTTATCTTATAAGATTGCATCGCTTTATATCTTATTGTATTGTATATCACCTTGAATGGTAGTCCATTTTTATTTTTCTTAACATATCAGTAGCGTATTACTTGTAGTACCTATCTATATATTGTTGTTGTAGTATTTATTTTGTACAATTTAATGTTTATTTCGAGTCGAGGCTGTTTTTCTTATTCTGAATTATATAAAACAAAAAAAAAAAACAGAATTGAGTGTAAGATCTACAAGAATTTCCATTTTCTTTCATAAATACACACATCCTTATTTATATAGTTTGAATAAATAAAAATATAATTATATAATATGTTTGTATGCATTTCTATTTATATTATAAAGTATATGTTTGTATGGGAATAAGTAGCCAAGTAATCTATGAATACGGTATAGTTTGACTTTTGTATTTTTTTTTTCTTTTTGCTTTCTTTTTTATGGTGCTGATATTATGCACCTGTATTTACCTATTCGTTTTTTATTTCATATAGGTACTTTGTTGTATTATCTGTGTTTGTATTTATGTTGTGTGGAAGAAGAGGTAAATAAAAAGAAAACAATTGAATTTGTATATTTTTTTTTTAAGGAATGATAATAGTTTAAATGAGCAATCGTATTTATAAGTGTTGATGATTAAGTGTAGTAATAAGGATCAAATTCGATTTGAATACAAATTCATATTAGATATCTAATTATATGTAATTATATGTATTCGAAAAACATTAGATACAATATGTAGTAAAAAAATGCAGGGCCGTTTTTAAAACAAGAAAAGGTAAGTTTACCTAATTTACTGTCAAGAACATATAAAATAATAGTGTCATAAAATAAATGTGTTGACATTATTTCTATATAACCTCATGATAATGCAGAAAAATGCAACCAACTGTTGTAACAACAACACGGGCCCGATCCACATTTTTGATCGATTGTTTGATAGAAAAAGAACAACAATGTTTGTTTATTTATTATGAAATATGCATATATATATATATACATAAATACATATTTATATGTATATAATTGATAAATAAAAACAGGTAAAATTAACCAAATCCACAAATCTCTTAAATTTGAAAATTTAAAAATTATCCTACATTTCATATACTTTTAAATACAAATAAAAATTCATATAAAGAAATAATGCATGTGCATAAATGCATTGGAGATTGTATGAGCTTACATCTTTTTTATATTTTTTTTGAACCTTTGATTTGAAAAAATGTTGAAAAATATCTATATGGATGATGGACTGAATGAATATTAGCTGTTGCATTTATTTATTTATTTATTTTTACAAAATTATAATTACTCTTCTTTGCTCCCTTAAATTTTTATTTTTATTTCATTTTCTTCGAACGCATCTAAGTTGAAAAAATTAAAAAATATCCAGATGAGACTTATTTTTATTATATGTTCTTCTATTAGTTATTTTGGATAAGTTTATTTAAGTTTGTTTTTAATTAAATATTTTGATACAACATCCATTACAACTTCGCCATACACAACTTTTATGTGAGATTTTTTTAGATCTGGTGCGATTCCCGACGAAGCAAAATAAAACTGCTTTATGGTTTTTTTAATCTGGTCCAGTACCCTTTGTCATTGGAATAAATAAATTACAAAAAATATAATAAAAAGTGTAATCTTGTGACAAAACTTAAATAAAGTGGAGCTATTTTATTTAAGAAAGCTTATTTTCTGACAATATGGTATATAGTAGTTTTCCACATTTAATAAGTTGATAAGTTGATAAGTTAATATTCGAAAAACTTTATAATAAAATATATCGTAAAAACGTGCAGGATCGTACCTAATTTAAGCACGAAATTGTACCGAAGTTACTGTGGAGAACATAAGAAAAAATTAAACGTTTTGTTGTAAGTTAATAATATCTATTGAGTGGACCTTCAAAACGTTGCGTAGGGTTTTCAGAAATTAGTTAACAGAAATATGTATGTAGTTAAATTGTTAGTTTGTATACATGAGAGTCTTGTACTGAATTCCGAAAATTTAATATTGAAATAAAAAATTACTCATGTTCTCTTAGACGTGTTTTGTATGATTTTGTTCTGTTAGTTAGACGCGGCCGAGACAGTTTTAAATCGACATGATGATAAAAAACAGTTTGCCAATACTACCAACATAATAAAATTTTCTATTAGCCGTCTTACAACGGCTTACATAAATAAATATTCACCTGAATTGATTTTCTAGCGCGTCAGTGATGCATCTAAGAGAATATGTGTGAACGAATATTATGTAAATATGCAACAATCTTGTGTTTATTCGAACAATACATTATGTTTTAATGAAAATTAAAGTGCATATTATGATCGCGGCTTTGCATACTATTATCAATTAGAAATATTTGTGCAGACAGAAATTAAATTTTAACTTCAAAAATTATTTGTTAGAAATAGGCCTATTAATTTTTTTAAATGTGCTCTATTCAGTATTTGATACAATTTAAAACTACCATATTATGGTATAACAAGAAAACAATACAAAATTCAAATCTCATTATCATTATATACAAAACATCATACTCAATGGCCTTATGTACACTTGTTGTTTCAATGCGTGTTATTTTTTTCTATTCTCTTCCTCACACACCCTTCCATCAACAAAGATAAGAGCTTTTTTTTTAAATATGAGACTTAGTGGTTCTTAAAAAAAGTCAAGAAATTTTTGGTCATCCCCGTTGTTTTTTACTAATACGTATACAAAGGAGCAATAAAATTTTTTGGTAGATGTACAAAAATTTTATTCAAAACACAAAATGATTCTGATTTTGTAGTTAGAGCAGTGCATATAAAAATAAAAAAAAACAATTATTTTAACACTTAGTATAAACTCTTGAAAATAAATTTGAAAATTAAATGCTTACGCACACATTCAAACTTCCAAGCTTTCGCTGTGATAACAATAACACACGAGCGACATTGGAACAACACGCAGTGAAACAACAAGTGTACATAAGGCCAATGATTATTCAATTGACAATAGAAGAAATTATTATTTGGGCAAAAGTTGCAAATATTTTAAAAGTTCAGCCTTTTTCAATACAATTCAATACTTTCAAAATATTAATTATAAAGCTTTCAAATATAATTTAATAAAACTGACATTTAATCAATTCGTTTTTATAAACTCAGTAGCTTTTCGTTTATTTAAGCTGTCTACAGTTTTAATGTGACTAGGAAAACCGTTGAATAATTTAAGTCCGTTATATACAGTCAAGTCCGATATACATCTTTTTGGTATTCTCATTTCTAAAGAAGTTATTCGGCAAGAAATAAATGCCATTAGTAGGCAGAAATGTAAATCGTATTTGTGCAATATTCATCACGTAAAAACCGTTGCATTGGTCAAGAGAAATCGCATAATAAAAATTAATAGAACCATCATAAATTGCTTGTAGATTGCCCAACTAACTCATGTATATGTATGAGTTCATTTTTTATTGAAAAAATAGTTTCATAATATATATATGTATATATGTACCCAACTCATGCATATATGTACGTACATACTAGAGTAAAAGGTGAAAAATTTCAAATTCTTCCTTTTTAAATTATTCTTTTCTTTTAATTCTTTTGAATTGCAGATTTTTTTTTCCCTATTTTTTTTTTTTTAATATCTGTTTACCTTGCATCAATGTCAAATTGGAATTTACTCAGGTAATAAAGATTCATTTCTTGTTTTTTTATTTTATTTTTCTCTTTTAAAAATCATAAAATAATGGAGATGTAGGTACTCTTTGAAAAAGATTTAAACATGAGATCTTTTTATATATGTATTTTGAAAATAGGTGCAAAGTTTTTTGTAAAAAATTTTTAGTTTATTGAAACTAAAAAGGAACATAGTGAATAGGTTATAAATTTGAATTAACTTTAAAAGAAGAAAATTTAAAAAAACAGAAAAAAAAATAAAATTAAAATAAACACAAGGATGTTCTTTTCGACACGATTTTTGACACGTAATCCATTAAAACATTAACATTTTATTTTGAAAATAAAAAAAAATATTTTTTTAAAGTTTAAAAAGAAATTTTAGTCAAAAAAAGGATAATAATATTGTAAGTATAGTTATATCTTTTTAGATGAAAAATAATGAAAACAAAACGCAAACGTGATATTATATGAAATTAATATATTAAATTTTTTTTTTTTGAAAGAAATATTTTTTTATTATAATAAAGCAAATTAAATTATAGTTAAAAAAATTTAATTTTTCATTATTTTGATGTTCGAAGCAAAATATTGTTCAGATGTTGAGATCGTCTAGCATGTTATTTTTCTTCATAATGTTGTCTGAAATGGACTCGTATTATTCAGTAATAAATCCTATATCCAGTATACTTTAACCTTTGACGTTGTAGAAAAATGCAACAGTATATAAAGAAAAGTCGAAATAAAAAACATATATAAAAAAGATGTTTCACAGACCTGTAAGTTCTATTTTAATAGTATTCTAGTCATACCTACACCATTTACATGGGGATTTAAATTTTTTTTATCGATATAACCAAATAGCTAACTACTTGTAATAGTTTACTTTTAAAAAATATAAATAAAAATACATACATAATATTTATAATTTATAGCTTATATGGCCTTAGAACCATATCCTCAGAGGAAAAAGGGTAAAAAATATTTGCTTGTGTTGTTTTATATAAAATAAAATAAAAAAAATAAAGTAAAATTGTTTACTTAAATTATTGTACTTAATATATGTGAACTAATATTAGCTCATAAATTGATTCTTTGTTAGATATTTATCTTCGTTGTAGGGTTATAGTTCTTTTAAACTTTTAAATTTTAATTAGGTGAATTTAATTATATATTTTATTTTTTTACTTTAAATGTAGTTGTTAATAATAGCTCAAGTATAGATGAAATAAAGACCTCATTAATTAAACAATGTAAATATGAATTAAGGAAACCTATTACATTATTAATTAATCCTTCAATAAATTAATGCCAAGTAGTTATACCAAATTAATTGAAAATTAATAAAGTAATTCATGTGTACAAGAAATTAGAAGATAAAAAAAATGTCAACAAAACACAGGGCAATATAAATAAGCCCGGTATTTACTAAAGTTATAGAAACTTACATAAATGATAAACTCACAACATATCTTTTACGGAAAATAATTTTATTATGTAACTCACAGAATGGCTTTAAGAAAAAATATAATACTATGACACCATTGTTTGGTGTAATAGTTCATACTCAAACCTTAATGGCTAAAAAAGACAGCAAAATTCGCATAATTTTGATTTGGCTAATGCCTTTGATTCGATAGATAGAAAAACTAGATATTAAAAATATTCTATGAGCATATTTATTTGGTTCAAAATCTATTTTGAGAACCGCAAACAGTATGCACAATATAATACCTATAAGAATCTATAGTTGTAAATTATATTGCGAGAAGTAAAATAATAAATTTCGCGATTAATTTAAAACAAAAAAATTAATTTTAAAAAATGTTGTATTGGCAATCATTCTTTACAAATAAGTAGATTTAATTAGTATCCCTTTTAACTCTAAATTCATGCTTAAACAATTAAATAAAATTGATCGCCAAATCTATTTTAAAACTAGATTATTTATTTTATCTGTTGATAATCTATTGAGTAAATACTTATTATAAAACTGAAACGATTTAATATTCATTAAAAGTAAATTAAAATTAAAATCAAAGTAAGGTTATTAAAAAATGTTTGTAATTAAATATTTGGGGCGAATACTAATATACGTATTTTCTGTCTCTACACGATTTAAAACACATCATAACTGTGAAAACGAGCAGGAATTATATAAGTGCGGCTGTCATGTTAAAATGTAGAAAATGGAAATAGATTGAAAATATTTGTCGTAAAGCTTCTGTTGGCAAAGAAAATGCGGGAAAGATAGAGCACATTGAAAACTCTTTGTAGGGGTTATATGTTATCTGACTACTAATCAAATTAGTCTTCGGGCTCACGTCCCGAATGTGAGAATGATGAAAGAAGATAAGACCAAAATAACAATTTTACTTTATTAGTTTGGAAAAACAACTTTTGATATATATATATACATTTTTTTCGTATTATTTACATTTCGTACTTCATTTTATAATTATAATTTCATTTACAGTTTTTACATATTTTACCTTTGCAAAATTTTTAATTATACATTTATATTTAACGTATTTCATTAATTTCACAGTATTACAAATTTGTATTTAAAAAAAAAGTATTGCCATTCAACTTCTGCATTTTAAATAATTTACACAACTATGTTTAAATATTTCTAGTCTCTCCTCTTTCTTTATTTCAATTCGTAGTCTATCGAAATTTAAAAACCCTTTGTATACTAGTGAGTTTCTAGTATTACTTTGCCTGTAGTTTTCTATTCTAACACTTACTTCCGCATTTCTTCCGCAAGTACTTAACTATATGTTTTTTTCTCTGTATTATTTCAAACGAGTTAAATACAAATTTTGGTTTAATTATAATCTTATTCAATTATTTATAAGATAAAGTTCAGTTTTATTATTAAATCTATTATTAAATTTAATAGTAACTTGATTTAAGTTTAGAGATCATTTATATTTGATTTAATAAAAATATAAAAAAGATAAAAGAAAGTAGTTTAGAGTAAGATTAACATTATATACTAATTAATTTAAAATGTAAAAATATATATGTTTAAGACCTAGCCTAAGCTGTCTGGTCGAATTGTGTATTATAAATCAATTTTAATTTGCCTAATACGTGTTAGAACGACCACATGAATATACAATAATAATATAGAATCATGTAAAATGTATGCATATAATTAAGTTCGTACTTTTTAACATAATTTTACTTGAATTTAATTTTGATACTTTATTAGTAATTCATTTTTTTTTTGCAATGGTTGGATGTAATTTACAAATTTTATAGTTTTCTCTTCAAATAATTTAGCGCTTTGTAATTTTTTATTTTAAATATAAGTATTAAGGCATTAAGTTCAATCATCTGCTATATGTTTAACCATTTCAGGGCGTCCAACATCAGCTTACTGAAATAAATCTATTTACCTTTAAGATGGCCCGCATCCCTCTACAGCTTTTGCAATTTATCTAGTTCTTTATTGCTTAAGTACAATATTGTTAACACAATAATCAAAGTGTTGCTTTATCATTGCATTACACACTTTTACTGCAGTCAATATATCTAATTTATCCCTAATTCCCTTAAAGAAACCTATCTCTTTGCTTATTTTTTACTAATATATTCTACATGGCTTTTAAAATTAATTTTACTATCAAATGAATGAATTGGTGTTAATTCCTGTTAATAACCATAAATTTAGTTTTCCTTATTTTCAATTTTAATCTATTACGTTTTAGCCAATTATCCAAACGGTTTAGGCCATCCTTTATTTTATTTTTACAGTCAATCAAACTGGTATTGTTCAACATAGATTCATGCAACATTTGCAAGCAGTCTAATTTTACAAAACTGCACTATCTACACAATGTCATTTATATAAATTAAAAATAGAATTATTCCAAGAACGGATCTCTGAGTTATTCCTAGTTCAATATTAATTGCTTCTGATTAGATATTTCTAATTTTTACTTTCTGTCTACAGTTTACCAGATATGTTTTGAATAATTTTAATTCTTTTACTAGCATGTTTAAATATTTTTGTTTTTAATATAACCCTATCCACCGTTTCAAAAGACTTCTAAAAATATAGAAAAACTGCAAATATAATTTTTTTGTTCTTCATCATCTCCTTCCACTCTACTGTAGTCCAATTTAGTTCTGACTCTCACGAATGTCCTTTCCTATCTTCCTGACTGTTCTCTACTCAATAAGTTGTTTTTC
Source organism: Argyra leucocephala (assembly GCA_963942445.1). NCBI lineage: Eukaryota > Metazoa > Arthropoda > Insecta > Diptera > Dolichopodidae > Argyra > Argyra leucocephala. Next base: position 158,746,018 of record OZ012678.1, read on the forward strand.
GAAAATTAATTCTCTAGTTGTGTATGGATACATGTTTCAAGAATTTCTTCAAATGTTGGTAACATATTTATTGGCCTGAGCTGTTCACACTTAATTGAGTTTTTTACTTTTTGTACTGGTAACATTATGAACTGTCTCCAAGAAATATTGCACTTTATGTCACTATAATCACTCAGTTCTTTACCGCCCTATGCCCCACGAATCGGGTTGCAGGACAATGATGATGATAATATAACTATAAAACGCTTTAATGAAATGTTATGTGAGCTCTTATAGAAATATTACAAATTCAAGTTGAAGAGTAGACATCTAACTAAAGAGCAAATATCTATCTAGCCGATCTGAATAATTTACAATTTCTATTTAAGCAATATTTATTTTAAATATTTTTTTTAGTTTTTAATAATAAAAAGAGTGAAATTTTAATTAACATTCCTGAATTAAAATTAACTATATTTTCCCCCACTTATTTACATTTTTTAACATAACCACTTTTTCCAATTAAATTCAAATTAAAATATTATATTTGATTATTTATTTTATAGAATTTCGCAATTTTCTTATAATTTAAATAACTTAAAATATTTTTTATATTAATTTCATATATGAGAGAAATTGTTTTTCTTTTTCATATTTTATTAACAAAACATGTTTAACTTTTCTATTCATATGCTTATTATGAACATGTTAAAACCAGCTTGGAAAATATTTGCAATTCTTTTGAAAATTAAAATTTTAATTTTACTCTGATTTTGTTTTCACTAAGAAAAATTATTAACTACAAAAATATGAAAATTTAAATTTTATAATTTCTACTCACTATTTTTTCTTATTTATTCTCCATTTTTAATTCATATTTTTTTTTTTTTTTACATAATTATGTACTTATATATAATTTACAATAACAATTAAAATAAATTAAAAATTTTATTTGCGTAAATCGTGTTTTTATAAATTTCTATAAAATGAAATTAAACTTTTGGAAAATGAAGTGTAAAATAATATGGGTATATATATAAACAAGTACATAATAACTATGATTAAACAACAAACAAAAAAAAAGAAAATTTTGCAAATATTTTCCGGGAAATTCATTGAAGTTATCATTTTCAAGATTCAATATATTCCTATAGTCATATGTATGTAATTAATAAGTATTAAAAAAAATTGTTTTTGAAAATCAAAATATTAAAAAATTGTAATTTGGAATAAGGAAAATGGGTGGTTGTTAATTAAATATATAAATTAAAATTTGTAAAAATTTTCGTTTTATTCTTATTAAAAATTTCATATTACAGTTTTTAAATCTCATTTATTCTCACAGTTCTTGAAATTGAAATTGTTGTCAATTTGCATAGCAAAATATTTCGTTTAAAGCTCTAGTATGTATGTTTTTTATTTCTTATTCGAGGCTTAACATATAAAATCTATGAGTTATTTAATGTAATTAGACTTAAATAAAACTGTGTAAAAAGTGTAAGACAAAACTTAAAAACTGTAATACTTGAACAATTTATATTCAAACCTATCTCAAACAATCATTGGACTTTCATAATGAAGTTTATTGTTTTTTGTTCGGTGCATTTATTTCTTCTTTTCTAATTAGCCAAGGTCTTCCACATATTCATTTATTATTATTATTATTTCATTATTACTGTTATATTCATTTATTTAGCTTTTTATAGATTGAATCCAGGTCATTGAGTTGTATTATAAAATTTTTCCGGACATGATAGTTCTGCTGCAGAGCTTGGCACTGTATCTATCTATCATAATTTATTTACGGCTTTTTCATTTTATTTCAGAATTGCAATTTTTGTTATATTCATTTATTTCGCTTTTTACAGATTTGATCCAGGTCATTGAGTTGTATTACAAAATTTTTCCTGACATTACAGTTTTACTACAGAGCTTGGCACTGTAGCAAATTCGATTTTCCTCTATTTATATGTATATGGGTTATGTAATTGTAACCGATCAAAGTTTTTCGTTTGCAAATTCTGAAATACGTGTTTACGAGCATTTGAAATTCAATTTCATACCTGTATGTTGACTATAATGTTAGGTTAGTAGGTTTAGGTATGTTAAGTTTTATCTTTAGCAGAATATATTCGTTTGGAACTTCAGGTTTTTGCAATACATTTGAATATAAGAATTCAAGTAAATAATAATAATAATAATAATAATAATAATAACTATATAATATAAATTAACATAAAAAGTACACTATTACTTTACAAGAATATCAAACTTTATCTAGACTAAGTAACTATAAGATTGTACATTGGGTAAAATAAACTTTAAAAAAAAAAAAAAAATGTTGACTACAAACCATGAATGTTGTTCTAGATAGTTTTATTCTATTTTAACATCTTCGACGTCTACTCTTCCATTTGTAGTTATAGTATAATTATATTGCCGAGGTGATTGAAGCTTATTATCTACTTGTTCATTAACCACATAAATTTACCCTAATACCACTTATCAGTTTTGTTTATAGTAACTTTCGGCCCATTTTTCTGTTTACCGCTTTAATCTTCATTATGTTTAGTTTCGGTTATATGATTGCTAAATGTGTGGCAGAGATGAAGTCCTGTCTTTTGCATGTTTCAAGTTTTCAATTTGAGTTAAACTGTTGGATACTTTACTTTGGGACTTTAATGGTTCTTTTTATCGTGTCATTAAGAACAAAATTAAACAGTACTGGAGAAACATTGATTTTGTACAATCTTTAGAAATACTTATTCAGCTAAGTTATCGTTGGCAAGAGTTCTTGATGCTGCGTTTACTTATACAAAACATTTTCTACCAACTTTGATCATAGCTTATAGAGAGAATAAAATAAAGTTCTATAAAGAAAAAATCATTTTCAGTTAGAATTATTGTTTGGAAGCAACTGACTTTTATAATAGATATCTAGATTATTTCTATTACTCGTACACGTATAAGTATATAATATATAATTTTCTAGATAATAATAGAAATAGTTACCTAAGGTATAGTTAAAGCAGAAATTTTAACCTTAATAACTCTATTTCACATATTTATTTTTACACGTGTTTGCATGTAAGGTAATATTTTCAATAGCGATTTTAGAATTTTATATTCATTATTATGTATATTTAAAACTATATATATATACATATGTTGTATATAATATATACATGTATATTTTATATGTAATTATTATTTCATTTCACAGGACTTTTAATATTTTTATGTAGGAAATTATTTCTCGAAAATAAAACGTATTTAAGTATCTATCATGTATTATTTGTACATATATATAATATTTGTATATGTAATTATGTATATATACACATATTTATATTCTATATAATAAAATTTAATAAATAAATAAATTGAAAATTTGGAAATAAATTTCTTTGATAAAATTTGAAATTAATAATTATTTTTGAATTCTTACTAAATTCATTTTTTGGTTATTAATTGTTGTTGATCCCTTTGAATTCCCAAAAGTTTTATTTTAATTGATACCCAACTAAATAATACTATCTAATATATTTGAATTAAAATTATGAACTTATGTAAAATATTATAATGAAATAATAAATTGAAAAGAATTAAATATTGAATTTAATAATAACTAAATTTTATTTTTTATTTATTATTATGTAAATTTTTCAATTAAATTTTTCCATTTAAATGATTATTTAAAAAATTTAAATTATTTGTGAATTCAATTTAATATTTATTAAATTAATTGAAATTATTTAGAATAAAAAATTAATAATTAATTTGTTGTTCAATTTAATTTAATTTTTGGATTTAACTACTTAAAGTTTTTATGTATAATTAAATGTGTATTTTGTTAAATTACCATGGTGTCTTGAAGTCTTTGGGAGATTAATTTAAAGATAATTTAAACAAATTAAAGATAATAATTATAAAGCTTTTATTATACAATAGTCCAAACAAATTAATGGTTAACGCTTAAAGTAAAAAAAAAAATTATCCAAACTTTTTTAAAAATCCAAAAATTGAAATTTAAATGCAATAATAGTCAAACTTCAAAAATACAAATGCATCAAATGTCAAATCTTTATTTAGAGTTGGATTCAAAATTAGGTATGCTTCTTTTTCTGGATATGTACATATATATATATACATGTACGTATTTGGATTTTGAAAGTTTGAGTTTTGATGCACTTGAACTTTAAAAATTTTTAGATTTTTTTTTCGAATTTAAGGCAAATCCAGTGCTGTCGTTTTACCTTTTGAAGCTGTCACGAAAACTCTATTAAATTTACGTCAAATCTAGTAAAATTGCCACAAATTTTCGTACATATTTTCATAAGATTTCGATAAATATAACAAAAAGTACACAATTAATTAAAAATATTCCAGCCTTCGTGGCTTCTTGTAGTTATTTATATTTTATGAGATTAATAAGATATTATTATATTATTATTATTTAATTGAAATAGTTGCAACTCGTGGAAACAAGCCCATTTTGTAATGATTATATATTTTGTACTTTCAAATAAATTAAACTTATTTTGTATAAAAATAATATTTAAATTCTTAATGTGTTTTCACTAATTTAATTATACATATTGTAAATGAATTTATGCAAATAATTATGATTTGAATAAAATAAGCTGATATAATTTTCGACATTGAAAATTAGAATGTATTTGAAATTTTGAATTGGAATTGTTACTCAATAACATAAGCTTATGAAAAAAATTGATTACTTCCAGTCATAAAACTCAATTATAATATTATAGTGCTATAAATTATCACATCTTTCAAAATTGCCACGTCCAAATTGGAAAATTTTGATTTGAAAAAAAAATTTTGATAAAAAAGAAGACAGGCCCAAAATTATTTAATTTGATAAAAGAGGAAAGAGGAAATAGTGATAATTATACTTGCATAACGAAATCGCATTTCATATATATATATATATAAGTTAATCAGCCGTACCGATGAATTTGATTCGATATAAAATTATTCGAATTTCTCGATTCGATTCGATTAGAATTTCTTAACGGTGAATTCGATCGAAAGACTAATTTTGTACTCATTTCAAAAAATGTAATCAAATAAGAAATATAACGAAATATAATGACTTTTATGTCAAATAAGTTCAAATTTAAAATTAAAAAAATAAATTTAGATTGCTGTTTTAGAAATAAATTATTAAAATACACATCCGTATAAAAAAAAAATAAATAAAAATAATATTGTAAAATATAACTAATAAAAAAAATAATATAAATATATAATATACAAAAATATATTCCAAATAATTAATATAATTTAATAAAAACGGCCACATTTCGAAAGGGAAAAGGACCTATAAAGTTGGCCTACAGATTTATCTGTAGGATCAACTGTTAAAATAAATAAATAAATAAATAATATTATAAAATTTTGAACGAGAAAATTTTCAATCAAAAATATTCGAATTTTTTTTAAATCGAATTCGCCGGTTGAAAACTTACGATCGAGTACTCGATTTTTATTCGATCGTGTTCTTTATTAAAATCACAAATAAAAATATTTATTTTATTTTCAGATATTTTTTGATTGTTGTTCTTTAATAGTATAAATTTTCAACATTTCTTAAAAGAATTTTTTTTTTAGAGAATAGCTACATGTAATTTATTGCATAATATTTAGGATAATAAAGCGTTAGTGTCAGACAGACATACAAATTACAGAAACTATACATTTGTATTTTTTTTGCATAAAAATTCTATATATTATAATATACAGGGTGTTCCTACAATAGGGTATTGTTTTTGCATAGGTGGGTTAATGAATATATGTAATGAAAAATGTTTGATCCAGTATTTAAGATTAAGGTCCTAATCATATAGCCATCAATAGTTTTGAGATGATAAGATTAGTTTTTACAAATTTTTTTTTACTGAAATCACAATAATCTTTATTACGGTATGCATCATATTCAATATTATTATTATTATTATTATTATTTTTTATTAAATACAATTTAAATTATAAACAATATTAATTTACAAGCACTAGTTAACATGGCTGTCCGCTTTTATTCAATTTTACTTATCTTTTGTAATTATGAACAGCATATCATTATTTTTAATGTTAATTTATATAGGGTCTGTAATGAGATAACTCTCTTTAGACATTATTTTTGAAATAAATAAATTATTATAAAAATTAAATTATTTGAAAAAATTAGATTATTGGAAATAATTTTTTGAAATTATATATATATAATAACTATGTAGAATGAGACGTAGCGAAATGAAATATTTTTTAAATTTTTTTTTAAATTTTTAATTAAAAGCTTCAATTTAAAATTTTATCCCATAAACAAGTCATTTTAACATACAAAAATTTTAATTTATAAATTGCCGCAAAAACGTCTTTGATTTAAGATTAATTTTTGTTTTAATTAAATTATACTACGTATGTATGAGGTTGTTGTTTAAGATAAATCAATAAAAAGTATTGTGTCCACGATGAATTGAAATGATGGGAAACAATATTTATAACGAAATATTGAGTACGATTTTTTATTAAACTTCTTCGAATTTCGCGTAATTCGAATTTCGCGCAATTTTTCTTGGCTTTATTTTATTTTTCAATTTAGACTACATCCAGCGATGTCTATCTAACTTTTTCTTTGGCGTATTCATCCATAACCTTGAAGACCCATCGCATCAGCGACGAAAAGCCAACCAGCTCTCCGAACGAATTTAAAATTATGGAAGACTTTTGAAAAATCTCGTTTCGTTGGCAGTCAACATAACGAAATTCTTCACCAATCCCGTAAAAACAAATTTATCTAAACGTGGAAGCGGGTCAACCTCCGATCACCAGCGCGACGAGTCCTCAAGAATGTGGGTGATTATTGCTGCACTAACTCAAAAGGTTTCTGGGAATATTTCTATTATCCAGGAGCTCTACTACCTCCACATTTACATGGTGCTGAAGCCTTTTTTCGTGACTTCTTGCAAATTTCTGTATTTCCTTATCGACAGATTCTATTTGCAAATCTCTATGTAGTTCATAGTTTCTTATGAACCAGCGCGCGTTCACAATGTTTCTTAGGACCTTATTCTGGAACCTCTGAATAATATCTCTATTACTTTTTTTGCTGCATTGTGAATAAAACCATTAATAAATAAAAAAAGGCTAAATTGAGTAAGTTTTTGAAAAGTATTTATGTATGTACATGATAGTTTTTGTTACTTGATAAGTTACATGTTTTTATATTTAAAAATTTTTAAATGCTTTTCCCATCACGCGTAAATGTAAACCTTTTTTAAACATGAAGCCATTTTATTTTTGAAGATCGTAGAAGAAAACAATTTTGATTTAAGTTTTTACGTGTTAATTTGTAGTTTTTCATTAGGAAATTCTGTATTAAGGTTATTCATTTTTATTCAACATAATGAAATTCATATGAACTACACGGAGAGATATTTATTAACTTTATTAACTTAAACATTATATTTATTAACTATAGTTGATTTAAAATTTTTATTTTATTTAGAAAACTTAACATTTAATTGTTTTATAAAGAAAAAGTATAACACAAGTATGGCCACTCTGAAACCTCTCACTTTTATACAATTTTATTATAACTTTGCTATTCTTAAAAAGTATAATAATTGAATTAAAATAGATTAAAAAGTTTTCAATAAATAAAATTCTAATAAATATTTTCTTACAAATAACTTTAACAATGTTAAGTTTATCTGAAGAATATTTTAAATTTAATATAATTTAATTTCAATATTCAAAATCATCAATTAGCTATCATTAGAGAAACATTGTTCAGTTGTGTACAGATCTTATCTTCTAAAATTATTCAATTTCAATAAAATTGTAAATATTCGATTTTTTTTTTTAAATGACAAAATAATTAGTGGATAAATCGATTTGTTGTATTTAATTCTTCATTCTTAATTTCAATTAAAACTCAATACAAGTTAATAATTTTTCATTGTGTTTTTCGCTGTGTCACCATGATGTTATCATAGAATATAATTTTTAATTATATAATTTTGTTTATATAATGGAATTATGTAGAAGCGTTAACACATTTATTTTAATTAAGAAATAATAATATAGATACTAAAAATGTTCAAAATGCTGATGCTGTCCATGATTAAATTAAATAAAAAAATTATCATAAGTCATGAACTTTTTGTTTTTTTTCGATAAAAATTTCATAAATGTTGATTTTCATTTTTATAATTTTGTAATATTAAATTTTTTTTTTTAATTTAATTTTTATAAATTGTTAGTAACTGACTGCGAAATAAAAATATGTTTAATTAAAAAATTTTTATGTTATTTTTCATTATTTCGTTAATTGATGTGGTAAATTTTTATCGATTGTAAATTGAAACGTGTTCGAATTAAGTGTAGGGGAAGAGTATTGGAAATTTGGAATTTATTGAAATAAAATTTAAAAAAAAAATTGTGTATAAAAATTATAATAAAATTCAAACAAAAATGCATATATATATATATAACTACATAATTATCATATTAACTTTTTTTCTACAAATATTTATTCAAAATTGTATTAGTTTAAAAAAAAAAAAAATACGTAAATTTAAGTGGTTTTTTGATGATGAAGAAAAATTATTTGTAAAAATATTTTTCTGCGAAATTTTAAAATTAAAATTTATAAATATTCATTAAACTAAACATGTATGTCAATTGCATCAACTCTGTTATAATTTTGCAAATCAATTACTCTGTACCAAAAAAAATAAATAATAATTCCGAAAAAAATATCTCAAATTATAAAAATATAGAATTCCGGAAAAAAAATTTCAAATGATTTAAAATCTAAATTTTTTTTAAAATTCTACTAAAACTAAATTTTTGTACAAATATATTTTTTGGGAAAAAGCATGTAATATCGTTTATCTTCAGACATTCTACAAAAGCGATTAGTATCTTTGATTTTCGAAATTTTTTGTTCGCGATTTTTTTTTCAAGGTAGTCAAACTCCCTAATTTTTTGAAGCCGCACTTCATAGTCAGTTGTTTAAAATAAAAAAATATTTATGAAACAAGTATTGATGTACAGACCGGGACCATAAATTGATTTATTGCATTAAAAAATTTCATATTCACAACATAAACTGCTTGTATCGATTTGCGTGGGATAACATGGAATATTAGAGCCTAAAATACGATGTTCTAATATTCCACTTTCCGATATTTGTTCGTTTGCTATAATCAAAAATATGCTATTTGGGTTGAGGATATAATTTTGAAAATTTATTTCTGATTCTATTATCTTGGTGTTCTGTTCGATACTATTTAAATTAAAATGGTCGAGCTCCTAGATTGGAGATCCAAGAGATCGAGCTATTTCTGTACTAATTAGTTTGTTTTTATCTTAAAACAGTCATGTTTTTATTCTATTAAAGAGAAACAACATTTTTTTGAACATAATATTTTTAGCCAAATATTAGAATTAATATACATTGTTGATACTAATGATAATACATACATTATATTTGATTTATTTATTTATTTATTTCAAAGATTTATGCCTAAAGAGATAATTCTCATAAGAAGGCTATATAATGTACATATAATGTTACATATAATGTTTTTAATTTTTTGCTTACAAAAAAAAATTAAAACTAAATTATTTTAAGTTATATTTAAAGTTATTTTAAACATATTATTATATTAATATATATTTTAACTGTATAAGCAAAAATTAAAGTAATTTTTTCATTTTTCTATTTTAGGTCAGATTTCCAAGAGTATAACAAATCTTCGAGTAAAAATTTGACAAAATACATAGTAATAAAATTAAATTTGAACTTAGATAAGAAAAATTTGAACTGAGATAAAATAATTCTGGTGTCATCATCATCGGTGCTAATTGGATTACACAAAAAATTATCAATTATCATTTAAATAAACGTGTATATATACGAACCAATATTACCAATATTAAAAATCTCTAAAAAAAAAAAAGTAGCACAGTACATACCATTTTTATTTTTTACTTTTTTATTATTTTAAAAAATTTTTATAGTTGAGGTGAATCTGTTCAAATTCGATTTGAATTAAAATATTGTGTTTCGTGTTTTATTTTTTTGCGCTTATATTTTCTTTATTTTAGTTTTTATTTAAATATTTTTTTTTATTTTTGTATTTTAAAAGTGTATGTACGTGTATTAACTAAACAACAGCAACCAGGAATTTCATTTTTTATATATTATTTATTTTTCATTTTCATTTTTTTTTGTTTTTTTTTTTGATGCAATCAGAATAAGTCAACGCACTTTTAGCGTTATTAAACGTGTTCTTTTATTTTTACCTTGTGAATTTTACTTATTTTTTGTTTTTGATTTCTGTTTTTAGTTTATTTATTCAAATATGCAAAATAGTTTTTTTATAATACGCAATTTTTCTTAATTCTACAGAATATTCAAATAATAATACTAAAAAAAAAAAATACAACAAAAAGAAAAATTATAAAAATATTTGTATGAGTGTAAATGTTGTATTGATGTTTGTATGCAAATAATATTGAATATTAAAATCAATTGAAAATATCTATAAAGCAAAAAAGTTTATGTAGTTAGTTAAAAAAAATTTATTTAAAAATAAATATATATATATATATATATATAATATATAATATATATATAGTTACATATTCAAAATTCCAATGTTATAAAGTATTGTGTGTATTAATATATGTACTAAAAATATATATATATTAAAAATATAATAAAAGTTTTTTTTTTAAAAACAAGTTCAAAGTTTATACATGTACATATAAACATAATGTGTACCTACATATGTATTTACAAAAATAACCATATACAATAATGTATAGAGATTTTTTTTTTGTCTGGAAAGTTGTAAATTACAATTATTGTCCTACTTGTATTGAAATTTTATTGGATTAATTTTGATTTTCATCGTATATTTGAACTGCAATACAAGAGAGTATATTCTGGTGTATATTGAGTTTGGGTGCATTTCAAAGGATTAAAAATGTAAGTTTTTATTTTTTGATATATTTTTTTTTTTTTATAAAACAAAATAAACTTTGAAATATTTCAATAAAAATATATAGATATATATATAATAAATATATAAAAAAAAAAATGTATTTTCTCTTCTGTTACTCTTATCACAGGTTTTACATGCATATATATATTTTTTTTTACTTGTTTTTGGTTTTTATTTTGTGGTGTTTTTTGTTAAATTCTCATCCTGGGTAATTAAAATGTTCAATGTGTTTCCTTTGATTTAAATTGTTTTTTATGTGATTTTTATTTTTGATTATTGCTTTTTTGTGTTTTTGTTTTTGGAAACAGGATAATTTGATGTAAAAAAAAGAAGATATTTTTTTATGCCTTAATAAATAGGAAAATTTGGATCAAATGGGAATGATGATGAATTAAACAAATGATCAGATTAATCGAAAAATATGTAGGTATATATATATACTTCTATATAACCCATTTTAAAAGAATTTTATTACATATCCATATTAAATTGTAATTACCACTTACGATTGTAATATAAAGAAGTGATTTTTACGTGATTTAGTTTAAATTTTTATAGGAAAAAATATAATCATTTTTTTAATATTCGTTCTAGTTACTTACATATATAGATAACACAAGGTATTTAAGTGGTTTTAGAGTATTACAAAAAATTTTTATTTCAAGGAAGATATTTATTTATTATTAAGATCCTGTTATGCTCCTGAGACATTATAGTTGTATTGTGTAAAAAAAGGGGGTTTTAGGCGAATTGTTTAGCTTGTATAATCATTAAATACTCTAAAAACTACCTTAGCATTGATTGGAGTATAAAATGTTCATTTTAAGTTATTATAGATAGTTCATAGATTGGTGACAAGATCACATTAAAACTGTTATTTTTAAATAAATAGAGTTTAGTGCTCAAATTAGCAATCTTCTAAAACGAACTGCAACAACCAATTGGTCAGTTGAGTAACGGCATCTAAAAACCATAATCTAGGGCTAAATGCATAACTAGAGTACATTAAAAAATAAAATAATAATTTTGTTGTTCTGGCAACTCTAAATTTTTTGAAGTTTGTTAATCGTCAATATTTGTAGTTGTGGCATTGTCTAATTATTAATTATTAGTTTTAAATATTCTAAGTTATTACTGAATAAACACTGGTTATTGCAACAACAGGTTATGGACCCAATAAAATTTTCTACTTGTGTTTGGAATATTTTAAATTTGCTCAATGCCTTATTTTTAGCTTCATGAAATAAATTTCTGTCCACCCAGTAACATCATCTATAAATGTTATATAATATTTCGCACCACTTAGCGATGAAGTTCTTATTAGACCGCAAACACCACTGTGTACTATACTTAAGAAGAGTGGATATTTTCTTTTATGTGGATCTAGACAAAAGATAATCTGGTTTGTTTACTCTGAGCACATATAGTTCAAGATGATTTGATTTTGGAGCTATACCTTGTCTTGTTATTAATTATTAATAATTTATACTTTTATTCCTGAATAAATACTGGTTATCTCAACAACACATTTTTTTCCAAATTAATTGATACACACCCCAAAACCGTTACAATTATTTTTTTTTCATATAAAATTATCTGCAAAACGAATTGCGTATATATACCTGATATCTTAAATAGTTTTTACACTAATCTCAAGAATTGCGCTAATAAATTGAAATATGCAAATTGAAAATGTTGTAACTTTTTTTTCATTAATATTAAATTAAAACATTTTTTTTTTCTTATTTGACTGATAATGTTATCATTTTTAAATAGCCATAAAAAATTAAAATTGGTTTGTAAATAGTAAGAGTAAAGAGTAACTATACTACAATATTATATTTACGTAGCTATAAAGTTCTTACAAATTTTCAAAATTGTAAACTAACTATGGTAATTGAATTTTATTGCTCGTAGTTATGAATTAATTTCTGTTCATTTTTTATGTTGTTGTTTTATTTTTTTTTTTTTGTTTTTATAATTTAATTACAGTCATTATAAATTCACGTGCTGTGATTTAAAAATGTTATTTTTCTCTCTTTTTTTATTTCTCTATTCGTATATAATAATTGCATAAACTATTGCAAAAATAAAAAAAATCCGTTAATTTTAGAAAATAATTTATGTAACAGAAATATGATAATAATTTTATAACAGTTATTTTGAAAATTTTACAATTAAATTTTATTTTCTGGATATACTCATTCTTATGTAAGAAGTTTCCTTATTTCGTGTCATTATGTATGAATGCAATTGGTAATTTGTATATCGTCTTAGGATAAGTAATTTTGTTTAGTTTTTATGGTTAGTATTTTATAGATTAGAAAAGTTATTTAATGAACATTTAATTAGTATATTGGATATATTCAACTAGTCTATAGATTTTTATTAAAAAAAAACATTTTTAATATAAAAAAAATTAAAAGATTAATGCAAGTTAATTTACCACCATTGGATTATGTGTTGAATTAAATTCCACTTATGAATGTTTTCTTTAGATTTTTTAATTTTTCTTTCATGATTCATTTTTAATTAGCTTTTCCTGCATGTTCAATTAGTTTTCATCATAATATAATATCAAAATACGGAATTAATTCTTTTTCTAAGTTTTTCCTCTTAAATTATTTAAAACTTTTTGTTGATTGCAAAGATTATAACATAATTGTGTTCTAAGATTTTTATAATGTGGTAAGATTCATGTACATAATAAATATTGTATTAGGTATTGATATTTTATTTGTGTTTTTATGAAGATAAATTAACAATGACATGAAAGCAAATAAATCGAAGAAGTCTGACATCCCTGGAATCGAAATTTAAGCTATATTAGTTCTATATAACTTTATTTAAATAAAGTTAAATGGCCTTTGAACACATTATAGGTTTTTCCAGCTCAGTTCAGTTCAGTTTATTTTTTAGTTCTATATTTAAAGAGCCATAACAGTAGCTCCTAAGTATATATATCCCAACCTGGCTGCTGCATAGGGATATCAATATTACAACTATCAGAAAAGAGATCGTAAACTTCAGCTCAAAGTACCAAAATAAATTAGCAAATCATAAGAGCAAAGCACGTAAATGTACCAGTTTCCGCTCCCTTAAGGAAAAATTAGTTAAGGTTAACAAAATAAGCAAAATATATAAGCTTTTTTTAATTTTTTTTTTTCAAATTACAATAATTAGTATTTTCTAATTAAAAAAAAATATTTTCATCTAATTATAATTTAATTTTTTCTAAATAAATAATAAAATATTATAACTGCCAAAAAAAGTTTGATTGTACGTATTTCCGCTCAATAATTTCAATCTGAACTAATTCCGCCCTTATATGAACTCAATTCCGCTTTTTGAACCTATTTGCGATTCACAGTACCTATTTACGATTTTATTTAAAAAAGCTATTTAAAATATTTATTAAGATTAAAATTAATAATTAATTTTTTAAATAATTAACTAGTACTTCTACTATTATAATAAAAAATCAATATTACTATACTTAAGTAATTTAAAAAAAAAAAAAAGAAATAGTTAAAATGTAAGTAAAATTATTTGTTACACGTAAAAATATACATTTATTTCAATATGAAAATTAAAAAATATTAAACAATGCAATGATTCAGTATTTCAAACAAAAAAAAAATCAATATAACATAATTAACTTAAATATTATAACAATGCACATTTATAATAAATAAATAAAAATACAAAATATTTCATATACATACAAAGTAAAAATCACATTTACTACTTCTTATTTTTGGCATTTTTTATTTGTATGATTCCAGGTACAATATATTGTCCTCTGCTATTCATTAAAATTGAAGGCTGAATTTTGCAGACTGTGTCACTGTCTGAATATATTAGAATATCTTCTTTTACAGGCCATCTCCAAAATGTTCCAGAAATGGTCATGGTTTTCACTCCTCTATTTAACTTATTGTGAAATGTATACAAAGAAATTATTTTGGTAATTTATAATGGACGCCTTAATAAAATTTTGGTGGTAAGGCAAAATAATTCCAAAGATTTTTTAAATCATACAAAATATAATATTAGTAAAACATAGTTATGAAAGAACTCCTTCTTTAGGGTTGGCGTTAGAGTAAAATTTATCTAATTGTTAAAAATAGTCGAATATTTTCCTTTTAATTTTACTAAATATGCTTATCATACAGGATACGCATATTTCGTCTACTAATAAAAGGAAAATATTCGCTTATTTTCAACAATTAAAATATAGTTTTTTCTTTAAAGATAGACTTGGTATGAATTTAGTGAAAATAGCTTACACCTGTTTATTTGACTCGGAATTAGGACATATTGCACGTATTACCGACCCGCTTTTTCATACAAATTTTTATAGAAACTCAAAATTTAGTTGTAACAAAAAACACATATGCGAAATTAAATTTATGGGTCGTAATTAGGTCCAGCTTAGTTTGTTCAATCTAAATTTAAAATCGTCCAGCTGCATCCTTATATAATCAAAAATAGTTGGATAACTTAATTAATTATTTCGATATATCATTTTCCTAATTGCGCCCGGTCGATCGTAAATGCGTACAACATAAATTTACGTGTGCCTAATTCCCGCTGAAGACTAATTAGCAGTTTTAAATATTTTTTATTTACAAATTGAAGAAAGTATGTATTAGAATCTTTTTAATAATATATCTTTTACAATTATTTGAATAAAATAAATAAGTGAACATAATAGTTTTTAATTATTATGTTCTTAACAAAATAAAAAAAATTTTAAACGTTTTAACCAATATTTTCACTAAAATGTCTACCTAGCTTAGTATTCTATCAATGACTTATTTATTAATATGAATACAAATGTGCATTATTTTGCATTACAACGAAGAAATAATATTCTTTTTTTATTTCAAAAATAAATTTGAGATATAAAGCGTCGGAGTATTGTATTTACAAAAAAAGGGTTTAGGCGGTATAATGTACTAGGGCGGTGATAGGTACATTTACGTTATTGCATGAGCGAAGATAATCCCGACTAAAACAATGTGATCTTCTGGATCTGATTAATTGATTTCAATAGCCAGCAATATAAATAAGAAATTTTAATACTGGTTAAGATTTCAATAAACTGACAAAAATTTAATTAAATGTTCCGATTTAATTTACAGATTGTTGAAATAAATTTAATAAAAAAAAATATATATATATGTACTTACATATTTAAACGATAATGTGCAATTGACAACATTTTTTTTTTGATAATTTTCTAAACTTAAGATTTGGCACAATATCGTTTAAACATATATTATGAATAAACATGTATTAAATTATGTATATTATATATATTTACTACATTTATTTCAACAATCTACAGATTCTTACTACACCATTAAATCAAATTTTTGACAGTTTATTCATATCTTAAGCAGTTAATTTATTTTGGTATTTTGATATTTTCCTAGATTTTATTATAATTGAATAAAACTGACAAAGCTGTATTATACAAAAAAACTGAATTTGATAACATTGGATTTTAAAATTCCAATTAATTGTAATTAAAAATGGCCAAAGGCTATTCTTTTGAATTTAATTAAATATATGTAAGTTCTATTTTGAGTAATTAGAAATACAATTCTGTTATGTATCAAAAAAAAAACTAAGTATATGAAATAAAACATGTATCGAAGCAAAACAACTATCTTGTTTTTAGAAATATTCCATTATCATAAGACTATAATCATTGCGAGATAGAAATGGGTTTTAGTGACCCATAGTAATTTTTTAAATTATTAAAAAACAGAACTTTTATTAAATCATCAATTCATTGTCCCTTCAAATGTTATATAATTTCTATCCTATTTTATTTTATAGACTTTATTAGTCATATTTTAATATTAATAAATTCTCAGCTATGAGGAACATAGTAGCAAAGATAAGTAGTATACATACTCTCACATTATAAAATAATACAGTCGATTGCAAGTCCTTACGTGAACGTATACAAATTATTTTTTATGAACATATTTCAATCTGTAAATTATTATCTGTGCGATGATTTCACTCTTCAATTAATGGACTGGTTAATTGAGCATTTGTTTGATAACTCAAGTATCAATGCTACAAAAATAAAAATGAATTTGATGGTATATTAAAAGAAAAAAAATTAATATGTTATTTGGTATATATATATTATTTTATATGATATGTATATATATATATTTTTTTATTTTGATTAAAAAGCAATTCAACTTGAATTTATTTAAATTTAATGTCCTGAAATTAATATGAAAAGAAGTTCGCTATATTTTTTATTAAGTTTGCAGGCAATAAGAATTGCAATAAGCTTAAACTGAATGGTATGATATCAATGGTATCTCATAGATCAAATAACTTTTATTTCTTGCAGCCGAATTTTATTATTTACATTATTACAAATTAGTTGTAAACAACTTCTTTATAGCTTAATATGGTAATTTTGTTACAGAATTTTATTCATTGCAGACATTACAAATATTATCGTAAGACAAATTTTTCCAAAAAAAAGAGTAAAGAAAATGTGAAAACTAAATTTTCTGTTTATCCATGATTCATTCCTATTGTTATAGTTATAACAATAGGAATGAATCTTGGATAAACAGACAACAATATTTCAACTTAATATAACCTATAAATCAAAATTTAATTACATTCTAGTCAAGATTTTATTACCCCTAATATAAAATTGCAAAAACTATAAACATAAACTGCATTTAATGAAAATTTCATAATAATTATGACTTTGAGTACCATCTTGTTATTTTTCTAAACAATTTCAACACAAAAAAGACTTTAACTAGTTCCTATGTGTTAGAAAATTGTAAAATATGCTCTGAAAAGCAAATATAAAATTGCTGAATAGTTAGATTGATGAATAGTTAGTAAATTTAAAAAAAAAAAAAAAAATATTTTAAACGCATATTCCATAAATTCTACAAGGATATTGATTTACTTAATATAAATTTACTATACATTTGCAATGGTACTCAACCCTGTTGCCAAATTAACCAAAAAAAGGGATATAAAACAAAACATTTTTTGTTTCTTTTTCCAAATCATTAACTACAAATCGAATTGATTTTAAATCATTAAAATCTCATTCAAAATTTCTTTTCTAATAACTATCCATTGAAGTAAATTGTTTTAATTTTCCAAAAAAAAAACAAAAAAAAATTCTGTTTTCATATCCACAAACATGTTGTAATAATTTCATAAATTTATAACAAGTAAACACAAACAAACCTATTTAAAATTGTTTTTGTAAACGATTTCATGTTTTTTTTATACATACTATGATACTATATGTATAAAAGTATATGTATATGGATGTGAAAGGACCTTCTAATAATTTATACATATTCAATATGAACTTATAATGCAATTCTGACAATTAACAACCGATAAAAGAAGTAAAAAAAATAATAACAAAAAAGTATAAAAAATTTTCCGACCCTCGTTGTAACATTAACATTGAGAATTGAAAAATTCATCACTCACAGTATAAAGTATAATGTACAACTTCTGTAAAGTTGTAACCATACGTACACATAATATGTGTATAAGTATATGCAGAAAATCAATAGAATTGATGCATGTAGAAAATAAAATTACAATAACAAAATAGCATGGCTATATTAATTTGTTGTATACACATGGTTTATATATAAATTTATTATTATCCTTAGTATTATTCCGATGTCCTTTGAACATTTTTTTTTATCCCTAATTTCCTCAATTCATTTGTATAAGTAAATATAACATATACATTAACAATATTTTTTTATTTAAAAAGAAAATATAAAATTTTAACATATTATTACAAATTTGTTTTTTTTTTTCTCCCCCTTTTACTATTTTCTATTCCAAAAATTTATAAAATTATACAAGAAAACAAAAAAAGAAAAAAAAAAATAGAAAAAAAAACCAACCGAAACAAGAAAAAACATTTAAAAAAATTTTCTATTTTCAAACATTTCTCTGTTTTTGTTATAGTTTTAGTTACATGTCTAAAATAAAGAAAATAAAATTATTCAATTTATAATTTCACTTTTACATTATTTTAAACATTCACTGTTGCTTCGTTTCGAGGATTTTATTCAAGGAATAACAATTTTACTTTATAAAATTATATGTATTTGTATACAAATATTATATATGTTTATATATTTATTTGGATATTTTATACTAATACTATGATAATGTGATTGCATAAAATTTTAAACGACTTTTATATAGCAAAGGCTTTGAAAACGATTATGATGATGATGAAGACGACAACAAAATCAGCGACGATGGTAATGCCATCAAGAAGGGTCAAAATCGTTATATATTATTGCTGAAGGCATTTTTAAATGTTTAACTTTAACGATGCAATATTATTATACGAACGAATTTGTTATAACTATGGGTTCGTTTATATTGGAGGAATATCATATCTGCTATGGATACTATTTACACGATCATTTTATAAAAAAATATGTTTGTAAGCAAATCTGAATTTTTGGTTAAATTTAATTGTAGTTAATAGGGTGTACTTATGCAGGATTAAGAATTTTTTTTTATTAGAACGGATGTATTTTTATTTTGATAAATTTTAATTTTTGATTTTGAATACTCGTCTATAACATGGGATACATTTTGGTCTAATTTAACATCTTCTTCCAAGTAACCTTATAATACTGATCTAATGCTCTGCAGCTGTCAGAACAAGTTAGTCATTGTAGATCTATGTAGATACTCTGTCTGTCTGTCAAACGGAGTTTCGATCACTTCTGGCCTTCGCACTTGTAAAGTTATTCGATATCTGAGTTGAGTATACCTTCTTAGGTAAATAATTTTGATATAAATCTATTGTTTATAGATTTAATTCTATTATTTATTATAAATAGGGAATATAACTAATATTATGACCTTCAAAAGTAAATAATGTAAACAAAATGTCATATATTTAAAAATTGATAACTGATAACTGATTGAAAGTGATAACTGTCATATATTTAAAAATTATATGTATTGTAGTTAGTTCATTAATTTGCAAATACTTAAACTACGATAGTTTATATTAAAATCTTGTACGTTGTATGTGGTAAGATGGTGTTGTAAAGTCAATCGACAGTTTTTGATAAAAAAAGCAAAACGAAGAAGGGATCATGTTGAATAAAAATTATATCAAGATTGTAGTAGAAAAGAAGCTGGAATAATATTTAATGGAAGCAATTATTTTAGTACATAAAAAAAAACAATTTTAAATATATAAGAAAAATGCTTTTGTAACTAATTCGGAACAATTTTTAACTTAAGTCTTGCAACGAGAATCTTTCACATATTTAACAGACTTCAAAAATCACCTTTGTTCATTTCTATCTGCATACAGATTGTAGTATAAAGTCTAGTATTCAGTTCTGTATAAAGCATATTCTCTACAATATTTAGTTTTATTACTTTTCAATTTCTTTCATTGGCCCAACTGAAATTTAATCTACCTCAGATCCATAACTCTTTTGCTTTGAATTTGAAAATCCTGGCTTGGTCGAAAGCAATATCTACATATACTAGATAGTTAAAGTGTTAAACAACTACTGGCAAGTGAGTAGCATAACACAAGCGAAAACATATTAACTTTCGTCCGATCATTTATATGGCTTTAAGCAATTGAACTTATTTTAAGCTATACTGATTCAACTTAGCTCTTAGGTCAGATTCAATTTTCAATTCAATTTGCTGTATTCAAACATTAAAATCGTATCTAAAATTCAAAATACATACATATTACTTATTTTCCATAGAAAATATTTTCTATTTTTATTTATATATATGCATACGTACGTGTATAGTGTGTAAAATATTCCAATATCCTTGAATTCATTCAAAATTCTAAAATCATTACATAGAGAAAAAAAAAATTGTTATTTTTGGCTGTGTTTGATAAATAAAAGGATCACAAAAACACAAAAATATATTTCACCCACTTTATTAAAGACTTGCCTATCATATAATACTTACTCACTTTATTTTAAAATTATTCATGTATGCATATATATGCATCTGTACAAATTTTTATTTCAAAGATTTTATTTTTTGTTTTGGTTTTCGGTTCAATTCTTATTTTGGGGTTGAAAAATTCTGCGCTTCTTTGTAAAACAACAAAAAAAAAAAAAAACGAATTTTCAAAAAATTTGTCTAATAGGATAAAACAAAAATACATAATATATCAACCAAAAAAAAAAAACAAAAAAAAAATAATAATAATAAAAAATGAATCCATTTAAAGTGAATGTTATTCCCTTAAATTTAAATGTTTTCTGTGTAGTGGTAAATGTGCATATACACATATTAGATTCTATACCAAAAAAATTAAATAGAACTATTTCATATCAGTTGTAAATGTTTGAAACTTAAAAAGAGGGTGAAAATAAGACATCTAAAAAGGATTTCTAACTGTACAAATATTATAGTAAAATATAATATAAAATACAGTATGTTTACTTCCTTCAAATATGTATTAGAGTTTATTGCATATAATATAATATGGATGCATATGTAATTTCAATTTTAAATGTTCACTTGACGTATCGTTGTAACTTGTAATTACTCTTCAGATCTATTTTGTTTTATACGCCATTCAATATAATTTTGAATAAATTGAAAAATTAAAATTTAATTAAAATTTTTAAAGAATTTACTTTTATTTTGTGGTTCATTGGATAATGGGTGTATAATAGAGGTTAAATCAAATTTTATATTATTATCGGGTTTTTTATTTATTTATTACATTAAATTTATTTGTTAAGCTATAGTTATATGGGCTATCAGCTTATGTTATAGGTTTTATATTATAACTTTTAAGTAATCAAAAATGAAATTTCCAAAATAAAATTTTTAACAAGAATTTCCGGAATTACAAGAAATCGTGGTGATTAACAATATTCTAGGTGTTTATTGGACAATGTAAATTACATTTATTATTTTTGCAAGTTGAACCAATATTTGAACCAGAATTTAATTTCTAAAAATAGGGTTGAGTATTAGTATTAAGCATAATCGAATTATTGAATCATTTAGAAGCGAGCAGGGCCGAATTCACCTGATTTTATTTAATTGCACAACATTTAGTTAATTGCATCAATAAGTTATATATTTTCATAGTAAATGTTGTATATCTTATGGAAATGTGATCTAATGAACAAAAAATTTATACATATACAATATTGTTGTTAAAAAGATTGCCTAGCTTTAAATTTATTCGACAAAGACAAAATGGTAACAGGTTATTAATATCTAAAAAGCGAATAAATACTTTCAACATGTAAATTAAATTATTGTATCTAATAAAATAAATTGTAATTATTAAATTTTTTCTCTGATAATGTAGAGTTAACTTTTTTGTAGTATAGCTTATTTTATAAAATAATGTTATTTGTTTTGTTTTACTGTCATTTTATTTTGCCAACCCGATTATCATTCATATCGAATATGTTATCTCATGTATGTTGTCCTAGTAACTAACTAACTGAATAAGGTAACAATTATCCTAACACTGCTGGCAACAAACATTTTTCCAGCTTTAACTAGTTTTTTAGTACTTGAATATGTTAGATTTAGATTCGAATATACATTTTTATATTTCAAGGCTCAGATCTATGCAAACACGAATATTTGCGCTAAAACAAATTTGTAGAACTGCTATTATTAAATATTTACAATGCTAATACTAACAAGTAGAATTATTCGAGATGCAATAAAAATATTAAGAATAACTAAAACAACATAGACCTAATGGTTAGAGTTTAAAAAATATATATATTTTTTAGAAAGTTATTCACAAATTGAAAATGGTTTATATAACATTATAAAATTCAATTGCCGATTAGAAACTTGAATAAGGACCTTATCTCCCATTTCTTGTTGTTTAATTTTTTTACCAAAAATTCGAAAAAAAATGTTTATGTTTTTTTTTCAATAGATTTATTACTAATATAAACCTTAGAAACAAAAAATGAATATACATTCGTACTTGTATACATACATATATGTATATATATATTTGATGTATACAATTTTAAATAAAATAAAATGAAAAAAAAACACAAGGGTGAATATAACACTATCCTTACCGGCTTTATCACTTTTTTGTTTTTGTTTTTTTCATTTCATCCATATTCATTTGATAAAAACAAAACACATTTTTTTTTTGTTATAGGGAAATACTTTGAAAAATTTCGTCCTTTATATATATATATACCTATATGTACTTTAAGTATATCTCTTGACTTTTTTTTTGTTTTGTTTTTTTAATACTCTAATTTTGAATAGAAAATTTTACGGTTAAATTTTATTTTTAATTTTGTAAATTAAAATCAGCCCAACAAAAAACACTATATACGATTATAATTATTGCCCATTAAAGGGTTAAATTATTTTAATATAGAAACTTATAAATTAGGATAATATTATATAATATGTAATATGATGATTGTTAAGGTTCTCTCCTCTATCATATTATTTAATAAATTACAGGATTTTTAATGAAATTGATAAATAAGTAATGCGTGTCCTTAAGGAAGCAGCTGTTATTGTACTTACATACTAGGTGATATCATAAAATGCAGTTATATTAAATATTTTAGTTTTTGTTTTAATTTATTGTTTATATATTATGTAGATAAAGAGGGTGTTATTTATTATTTAATAATGAATGAGAAAATTGAGAACTTAAAATAGATAGTGCCCATGGAGTAAATATTTTTTATTGGTGGTGTGTCATTTTTTGTTGCATAAAATAGGATTAAAATATGTTAGCTATATACAAAGAGTTTAAACAAAAGTGTAAAAATTTATAATATTGTGGGACAATAAAGTATTATATAACTATATACTGTTCTATTGTATTGTATTGTATGAAAAGATAAATTTAAGTGATTTGAAAATTTAAATAATGGGAAAATTTTAAGGATATTATAACCTGTCTAGAAAACAGCATCAGTCTGTTTAAATTAGATTATAAAATTATTATTGTATGGAACTTATGATAAGAAATATTATTATGAAATGTATTATCATGAGAATTAAAAATTTTCCCAATTTTA
The DNA here is from genome assembly GCA_963942445.1 of Argyra leucocephala. Lineage (NCBI taxonomy): Eukaryota > Metazoa > Arthropoda > Insecta > Diptera > Dolichopodidae > Argyra > Argyra leucocephala. The sequence continues at coordinate 158,770,139 of OZ012678.1, forward strand.
TTTTTATCGATTTAAATTTAATTTTAGACTATAATAATTTATTATTTTGTATTTTATAGTTTATATAATAATCGAATGTATGTAGTTCAGTAGTTGTTTAGTTATTAGAAAATAATTATATGAATACATTTAAATTCATTGAAAATAAGTAATTCAAAACCAGAAAAATGTTTGCTAAATTTTAATATATATCATTCCAAGTTGTCAAAATTGTTACATTAAAATGATAAAAGTGTGCATTGCAATATAAGAGAAATTTATTTTAAAAATCTATAGTTATGAAATCAAAAATATTTGTTCACAAGCATCATACCATGCTTTTTATATTATTTTATATTGTAATAGTACCTACAATATGTGCATCAATAGAATCCACAAGTAAACACAACTTAATATTCTGTTTTTAATAATATTCTAATTAAAACAAATATAGTAAGAATTTAAATTAATTGAAACGACCAATTCATTTTAGTGTCGAACCATAATGAACTTTAGTGGGTTAGGAGCTGTTATTACTTATTGAAAAATTGTGATATATAATAAAATAATTTAATTATTTAATAATTTACATACTTCATAACAAATTAATGATACATAATAATAATAATAAGGGGGAAAAAATAAAAAAACATTAATTGTATTTAAAATAACACTGAAAACAATATTCGATTAATAATAAAATTTAAAATATATGTATGAAAAAAAAATTAAAATATATATTATATATTAGGCCAAAATAATGGGATAAGCACCCTAACTGCCTTTGCAGAATTTAAATATTTAACAAAACTTCTGTTTATGTAACTATTTTTATTTACATTTACAATTTTACAATAGTAAAAATCACTTAAGTTAGACAAATTCTATTATGGGTAACCTAAGCAAATTACAAAACTTTAGCTGGCTTTTCGTTTAGTTTTGACATTAGCTTAAGCCAACTTAAGTCCTTATGGTTGGGCCTTTAAACTGAACTCTATTATAGTTATGATATTAATCATTACCACATTCGGCAGTATCAGTCACCAATACATATGAATACACACCAATGTCATTATCGACAATATCTTATTTATTACAATTGACTGAAGATTAAAAATATCAGTTAACTTTATAAACAAGCAAATTCTATTTTGATTTTAACTAAATTAAATAATGTTTTGCTAGATTCCTCAATTAACGTATAGACTAGTGATGGAAATCGATTCAAAGTACTTATGGTTGTTATGTGAATTATTTTTCATTTGCAGCACTAAATTCTACATTTCTGAAGATTAATCGTTTCGAATAAACCAGGATTTGATAATACAAGAAAATTATGAAAATAATAAATATAACATGTAGAACATATACAGTACTTATAATTCTTTATACCGAATTAATGTTTTAAGTTAAGTTTTAAAATTCTTTATTTACAATCAAAATGTATTAACACAGTACAAATGTAGAACGATTTTTATATAAATTTACTTAATTATAAATAACAGAATAGTTTTAGTTGCACTTTTATTTTAGAAAATAGTGTTAAGCGCCACTTCAATCAAAGTTTACAATTTAAAATTAACAAACATTTATTGTGGGGTAACAATAATGTTAGAGCAAAAAAATTGTTTAAAGTAAATAAATTGAAAATATAGATAAAAAATTATGTTCGTTGTTGATTATTCATTTATTTGTGTATTAATCACTTTTGGTTTTGGCAATATATTTGTTCACTTTTACATTGACTAACTTCGGTTGTATCTCCGTTATGATCTATTATTTTTCCTAAAAAAATATCCTTTGAAATACATTTAATAAACCTCATAAAATTTTGCACCATATTTCAGATTTAAAGAGGCTATATTAATTAAAACCTAGCTGGATAAAAAGATAATCCCAATTAAATTGTATTTACAAAATTAAAAATTGGCCGCATAAAATTAATTGCAGTATTACTGTGCTAACAAAATAGATGCATGCAATAAAGTAAATTAACTTTTAGAGAGCTAAAAACTTTCGTAAAATTTCATTATCGTATCAAAAACTATATGACAACAATAATATTATGTGCAAGTAAAAGTTTTTTGTTTTGCTTTTTGTTTTTGGGGAAAATAAAATAAAAAAACAAAACATATGAAAAGGAACAAAAAATAAAAGAAAATTCCAGAAAGAAAAACCTCGAATTGGTTGAAACAATTCTGGAAAAAAAAAGAAAATAAAAAAAAATGAAATAAAAACATAATAATAAAAAAAAACAGGATTTTTATTACACCAATTGGAAAAGGAATCTTTTTCAAAGCCATTTAGAATGGTTTTGGCGTTATTTTTTAATACCACTGGGGAGAGTTTTCTCTTTTTGGTGCAGGGGTAGTTAGTCAAAATTTGTTTTGAAGCTGGAATTCATATTGTCAAGTATTTTTGTAGTACTAACTACTTAGTTATAGAAGTGCATAACTATGAGGTTTTTCAATGATTTATACAAGTGGTTCTCAAATGGTTATTATTATTAGTGTATCACATAATAGGAATAATTTACAGATATTTATGAAGTATAGTTAAGGACAAGTACATAAGTATTGGATACAACATTTAATTTATTATTTTTGGTACCTTTTGGGATGGAATAATTGAATAAATTTGATAAACGTTGGAGTTAAGTGAAAATATAGTGATATTAGATTTATTTATTTAATTATTTCTCTCAATTAAGCCCAATCGCTCGCACAGAGTATATATTTAGATACAATCGTTTTTTTTTTAAATATATTCTTTTTCCAAAAAAATAATAGCTGTACGAAATTATTATAAAACCATACCAATTTGGTGGTGAGAAATTCGACAAAAGATTTTCTCATATACTTACTTACTGGTTGCGGTCGCTGTTTCTGAGATGTTAAAAAAATATTTTATTCTTGAAAATTCGTTCTCCAGCTCTGATTTTTATGCTATTTTTTGTTTTTAAATCTCTTTTGAAAGGTCTATAATTTTTTTTCCTTTCTTTTTATTTAAGTTTTTTCTCACTTACATTATTTTGTTGTGTTTATGTTTTTACTCTGTTTTTGGACTAAAACAAAAAATAAAAACCAAACAAAAATATTTATTTACCGTTACACTGTTTTTAAAACTTTACACTGTATATAGTGTATTATTATATGGTGGTGGCAGTGGTGGTGGCTACTTTTAGCTGGAATTACATGCTGTCTTAATAAAAGATTTCATTGTAATTCGCAACGAATGAAATAATATAGTCGAAGGGTCTATGTGTAATCACTTATTGGAGAAAATCTAAAATCGATAAATTGAAAATTTAGATGGAAAGTGGTTTTTTAATTTACATGATTGGAATGTCTGTGAACAGGAATAATCTGTGATTATCTGATTTCAACTAAGTTTAAGGAATAATAAAATTTATGAATATTAATAAAAATATTACTAAAATATGAGAGCGTGTCATATGCTTGTATTTCATTTACTTGTAGTAGTATAATTTGGCTGAATTGTATTTACCTGTATGTCAAATATGGGTAAATAAAATACAGGCATGCGATAGTAACCCCTAAAGTATTCAAATCTCATTGTGAACTTGAACCTATGAGTTTTGTCTTAGTATATTAGATGACATAAAAAAAGACTGACTTAATTAAATTATATTTTTTAAGATTGAAAATTATAGTTAGTTTAATAATAATAATTAATAATATTGTAAGACTTGTTGTCTCATAAATTTTGTTGGAATTAAAAATTGCATTTAAGTATAAAATATTATTTTTTGTTCTAAACAAAAAAAAATTTAAATGTGTATACTGCATATAGCTAAAGCTAAAAAACCAAGTCTTGTAAAAATTCTCAAAAAATATTTCATAATTTGTTTTTGTTTTATTTTTGAATTTAAGAATTTAGATTTTTCTTCGATTTACATGCATATATATATATAACATATCAATTTTATTCATTTAACTTTGATTACTTTATGCTGATGGTTGTCTTAACTTAATTCAAAAATCTTGACTATGAAGCAAAATAGAGTTTTCAGAAATGGTATAAATTTGAAGGTTTCTACAATATTTTCTTTGTATCAGCTTCTATTCGGCCTTTCAGTATAAACTATACATTTTTTTTTAAATTTTATTCAAACGTGTTCTTTTAAAATTTGTTGAAAATAATTGAATAAAAATATTTTATGAAGAAAATATTATATAGTAAAGATAACTGCGGCTCGGGTTTGTTGTCATTGTTTCAATGCAACCTATTAATCCTGAAAACTGAAACATTAATGATGACTTTCTGTATTAAATTTTTTTTTACGAAAATTTGAATGAGAAATAAAGCCGATGAAATTAACTTTTTGATTTGGATTTGGAGTCCAATTTTATTTGGATTATTTAGTTTTTAATATTAAGTTTTAAATAATTAATTAGTATGGTACGAAAAGTGTTTTAAGTAAGTGCGTTTAAAAAAATGGCGATAAAATCAAAAAGTAATAAATTAAATATAATTGCAATCACAATATTCAATTTTATTTATTTAACAGTAGACCTACAGATTGTTCTGCAGGCCAGCTACAGGCCCTTTTCCTTTTCGGAATGTGGGCCTTTATAATATAAAGATAAACGAACAATATTTAAAAATTTACAAAATATAACATTTATATGTTCATTAGGGAAATTTAATATCTAGGAAATATAACAAATAATCTAAAACAGAAAAAATTAAACAATTCAACAAAATAAAAATTTAACATCAGTTTAACAATTTAACAAATTGGCTATTAAACAATTCAACAAAATAAAAATTTAACATCAGTTTAACAATTTAACAAATTGGCTATTAAACAATTCAAAGTACAGATACAGACCAAATAGAGATTAATTCAAGCCAATAAGACACATATTAAATTTTTTTATATAAATTTATATATTACACAATGTGTTGCTATGGTAGCCGTAATATCAGCAAAACTAATAATTTATTTTTTTTGTTGGAATTGAGATTTTATATGAAAATGTAAACAATATAAATTCATTGTTAATATTTTGCAAATTATATAATTTTGCTTCGAAAATCGAATTTGTCGATTTAAAAACAAAATAAAATAATAAATTGGAAGTGAAAATGGTGTGAATATTTCAATGTAAGTTTTTACAACGTTTTATTAAAATAATTTGTATAATTATTCAAATATTAGGGACTTGATTTAGTTATTGTTCTATATTTTGAATTCGAAAATTTAATGTCAGAAAATGTCTTAAATTTTGTTGATCAAATCTAACAAGAAGCGAGACATACTATCAATTGAAAAATTGTTATTAAGTTATCACTATGATTCTACATAATATTGTCATATGTACAAACATAATATACATACATACTTTTTATTTACGTTTTATTTGTTATGTCGTATTTAAGTTAAAAAAATTTTGAGAATAGAAAATATTTGGGAAAAATTAAATTTTTATTAACACCAGTGTTATTAAAAAATAAAAATGGGGTGAATAATTATTGGTGTGTAAATCGAAAAAAAAATCTATATAACTATTATCCAGTAGTTGGAGTATTAAATTAAAATTTCTTCATTTTTTCATTACTCATTATATATTATAATTTAGTATTATCATAGAATAATTATGTATTAGTCTAAGGTATTATCATTACATATTATTATTATTATTATTATTACTATAAGTAATTGTTAGTGTTGTTAACATTATTGTTGTAACTATATATACCATTATTATTGCCATATCATTATCAAATGCAATTATTATTATTATTATCATATATACTATCCCTTATATATTTCATCATTTTATTACATGATTCTATTAAACAATCTTCACAATTCCATAAATACCCGAATGAAGAAAATTTTTTACTGAATTTCACCATAATTTTTATAATTTCGCAATCAATTTCACCATAATTTTTATATTTACTTAATTTTCGTATGTTTTAATTGCATTGATATAATTTTGTAATTTGATGAAAATTAAATAAATTTCCGGTTCTCTAAGTGTTTAATTATAACTACTTAATACATTTTCTATAAAATGTTATTAAAGTCTCGTACCTTTTAAATGTTTTAACAGCCATAACATGGCAAAATTGAACGATGACTATATCTGAAATTTACAATTTCATTTCGATTATCGGTAGAATTTTCCAATATACGTAACCTTAAGACTAACGAGCCAAAGTCTATCTAGTAATTGTAGAATATTGTCCTCCATTTTTTTTTACTATTTTTTTTTTACGAAAAATCAATATTTTTTTGTTTGCACTTTTTCTTACCAATTTGAAAAAATGGAAAAAAATTAGGAAAATAAAATAGAAAATAAAAATAAACTTATGGAAATTTGTTTTCAATCGGGCGAAAGAGTAAGGAATAAAACCAGTGCATATTAGTGTGTTTCCCCAATCATTGAAAATTGAATTAATAAAACTCCCAACTGTGAATCATTACTACCTATTTACTCAGTTTCGAGTGATGAATTTTTACAATTGACAAAAGTCTTATCTCTATTGGTTTGGTTTTGTTATTTTTTTTTCTAATGCATGTTGTATAAAAGGAGTATGTATCCTTTATGGTTTGGTTTTGAAGGTGAATATTGTTTTTTTTCATGTGATACTTTATAGTGTTTCTACAATTTACAATGCAACAAAATATTTGCGTTTGAGTGAATGTGTGTTTGTGTATAGTGTCAATTTTTTTCTTGTAGAGTACATTGAATTGTAAAATAATTTATTTTCTTACAAGTAGTTGCATTTACATTTTGTTTTTGTTTTTTATTGAAATGTATATTTTTCTTTTCATTTCAAAGAATCATGCATTAAATTTTAACAAATAAAATTATAAGACTTATACTGTCGTTTTGTACATAATATACGAGACTGGAACGAAATGTTTAGTTTTATTTCATTTGTAAGAACAGAAAAAATTGAGATTTTCCTTTTTTTTTTTTTGCTTTTCTATATTCTTGTATAGTGGTGGTTTTGTTTTTAAATTAGAGGGAGTTTATTTATACCACAATTATTTGTCGAATATGAATGGAATGATGAAATTGCAGTAAAACTTTACTTCGTTTTTTTTTTATTTTTGTTTTTATTGTTTTTCATATTTTTGTGATTCTTTTCTCTTCTTGTAAGGATTTTATGTTTTTTATTTTACATTATCCTGAATTGAGTTTTGTGGTCTCTAGAGAGTACTTTCTTATTTTTGTGTTTTTGTATTTTAATGACTTTGAGCTCATAATATAATATACAAATATATATATGCATTTATATTTTGTTTCGTTCTTGTCTCTTGAGTGGTTGTTAAAATATCGTTAATATTATTGTATGTATTTTAGAACACAAGTATATATTTTGTGCATTTCATTTATAAATTTGTAACTATATGCTATGGAAAAGAAAAAAAAGTAATAATAAAATCATATAAGTAAGTAGTAAGTATAACGAAATAGATTTCCATGAAAATGTGTTTGAGACAGGTTAATTGAATTAGTTTAAAAGTTCAGTAAATAAAGTAAAAATTATACTTACTATGTATTTTGTTTTTTTTTTTTTAATTTTTATTGAAGAGGTTTTGAAAAGATTTTAATATAAAATTGTATTTTGTAGATTAAGTAAAAATAATTTGAATGAAGCGAATGAACTAAATTTTATGTCTCATGAAATTAATATAAAAGAGTTTTGAATTTTAATTTTTATGCAGTATTAATGAAAAAGTCAGATATCATGAATATGTAATGTAGTTTGGGCAATTAATATAAATATTTAGAAAAAAATTTAATTCAGTTAAGTTCATTACCAGAATTTTAATAAAATGCTAAGTTGATACTGAATTTAAATGTGAGACAATAAATTATGTACAATAAATATTTAAATTTTTTTTGTTGGTTTGTTTTTCTACAAAAAGCTATACAGTTTGGATTTATTGTGACCCCGTGTATATGCTCCCAGCTCCTCAGTTCTGAGACCACATAGTTTATTGTTACGAACTGGTTGATTTGCAGTTATAGTTGTCTACAGAGTTGATTTGCAGTTAGAGTTCTATTTGCAGTTAAAGTTGTCTACAATTACCTATCCTCGTAGAAGGGTAAAAATTTGCATGTTAATGTTATGTTAATGTTGTGTTATGTTATATTAAAACTATGTTATGTTATGTTATGTTAATGTTATTTGCGCTTAATTGTTTTTGGTTATAACCTAATTTTTGTTGTTTCATATTTTCTTTTACCATATTACTGTACCATATTTTATCTGTGTGAACTTAATAATTTTTTGTTATGTAAATTTTAATACTTAAATATATGTTATGCCATAGGTAATACAAGATATAACGTTAGATGATTTACTTGAAGCGTACATGATTTATATACAAATTTACTTTGAAATTAAATTCGCTCACTTTTTATAACTATAAGATTTTTAATAAAAAGTATCTTCTATATGGAGGAGATGCAAATTTATAAAAAACTTAATGTATATAAATTGTAAAAATGCAGCTACAGAAGAGAGCCGAGAGTGTCAAAGGGTGAGTTTAAGGTTAAGTTAAAAATCGGTATAATAATATGTAATTTTGTATGTCAAATCTCTGTTCAAAAAGTAGTTAGGGTTACCACAAAAAAACAATTAAGGATTTTTACTAATAACTATTTATTCAGCTAAAAATATTTCGTTACATGCTAATAATTTAAGTAGTTTAACTTTTAATATTTTGGTATATAAGTACATATAATTTTAATTTTTATTAATTTACCAATTATATTTTGTTTTGGTAAAGTACAGAGTTAAGTATGTTTCTTTTACATCTTTATAGTTCCCAGTATCGTTCACAAAAATGATTCGTAATTAACAATATGAATTAATTAGATTTCTGTTTAATACATTTTAAAATTTTTGTTGTTTTACTATATTTTAGTGCTCTTTTATGTACTTATTTATTATTTTAGATCTTATCATTTTTGTTCACTATTAACTCAATAATGTTCAATCTAGTTTTACATACCTTTTTTTGATTAATTTTAATAATTTAATTAAAATGTCCTAAAACAAAATGTATTTATAAATAGAATGCTCTAGAAAAATTATAGTCAGAAGTGTAAACAGCTTATTAAAAGCTCTTAAAATTATAAATTGTCAAACAAAAAAACTTAGACCCAAATAAATGAATAAAACAATAACAATTGAGTGATTTTTTACCAGTTGGAAAATTGCAATAAATACTAAAAAAACAAATGTAACATATTTAAATAAAACTATTTTTATACCTATTCTGCTTTTTTCGAGTCTGGGGTGATTGTTCAAAATGAAATGAAATTAAATGAATTGAGTGAATTATTATTATTTAAAATTTATGTTTAAAGTATTTTTGATAGTGATAAGACTTAACTAACAATCAAATCAAAAATTTTAATTTTTAAAATTTTATCATTTTGCAAGTATATTTAAATATACGAGTAGGTATTATCATTTTTGTATTATCATTGTTGAAATTGTTTAAAATAGTCGAATATGTAGTCAGATACTCGTATTTCGTCTACAACTTGCAGACTTTTTCAGTATTTTGTACTAGACTTATAAATAATATCGTTTTATAAATAATATTAAAATTTCTCGACATATTTCTACTATTCCCGACCATATGCCAATAAAATCTAAATTTTATATTTTAAAATAAAATAAAAAAAAAATTATATCTACGCTATAAATAATAATTATTAATAATGTTATTAATTTAACATAATAACTTTAATAAATTTTACAGTATATATTTCCTTGAAATTTAATATCCTTTTTTTTGTTTGTGATATAAATCTAAAAGAATAATAAAAGTCAACATATTATTTTTACATCCTTATAAAATTCTCCTATCTATTGGTAATTTTATACATCATTAATAAAAAAAAACAGACATATCTATACGTATACTTATATGTATATATATAATTTATGTTCTTTAGTTTCTTAATTTTTTTTTTTTTTTTCAGAACACTGGGCATCAAAAAATATGAATTTAGTTTCTTATAACAACTACTACACTCATTATATTTATATTACATATATTTATGTATATATATATGAATGTGCATGTAGGTGGAAAGAAAACCTATAAATAATATCAAAGAAAATGAATGATTTCCCTTTTCAATATCTAAAAAATAATTGTAATTTTTGAAAATACCTTTCTTTCTATTTTGAAAGTTTATCATTTTTAATAAAAGATGTCATCGTATTGAATGGACATATTATCTTCAAAAGTTAAGAAATCATAGTGATTCAAATACATTGTACGTATATGTACATATATATAGTATCTATATACACATATGATGTGGTATTCATTCGATAAAATATAATTCCATTCTATTATATAAATTCTAAATACACAGTAAACAGTGGTGATTTTACAATAAAATTTATAAAAATATAATTTTTTTGTTGTTGTCCGCACCACGTATCTAAATATATTCGAGAATGTGGTTTAAAAGTTATTTTATTTTTTCATGTGCTCTTAAACTAATTTTCAAATGTATCTGAATGTAATTAATATTAGCAATGAAAAGATCAAATTACAAAATTAAATGAAAATTTGTATAATAATCAGAGGTACAGTCAAAGTATAAAGTACATATATGTATATATATATATATATATATTGTGTATATATAGTGTACGTATATGCTAACTCAAAATTGCAATTTAAATTTAAAATTTTCTTGAATTGTTTTGAAAAATATACAAGGTTTAATATGTTGTAGTAGTGTTGTATCTGTATATGTACTTATATGTTGTTCCAAAATTTGGCTAAAGAAATTATTTGGGTTAGGTATTTAATTATTCATCATCATCATTATGGTACTACAGCTCGGTTTGAGCATTGGCCTTCTTCACAATGTTTTTCCATTCGAAATATTTTATAACTAAATTCTGTGCAACAAAATTCTGCATTTTGAAATTCTAGATTAGAAATTCCGTATTATAGAATTCTGAGTTACGATATTTTGATTTTTTATTTTCTTCAAAAAGAACAAAAATAGTTTTTTAAAAAATCAGAATTTTTTACACTCGAAATTGTGCAAAACCATAAGCAAAATAAAATTTAGAATTTGGATACGATCTCAGTTATTTTTTTTTTAACTTAATTTTCTGCTTAATGTTGACACAAATCTAATTGTATTGGTAATTAAAATGTAATTTACAATATATAAAATACCTGGGCATATAACCTAGATAAAAAATCTACTTTTCAAAACGCATTTAATGAAAACCGTCAACAAAATAGACCTTTATGTAAAAATGTTACATTTGCCCAGTCATAAATAAAAATATAATTTATTTGTTGAAAACAAATTATTAATATTTAAATCCGAAGTAGTTTGTTATACGGTTTTCATGTATGTATGAGCGTTGCCAAAACTATTTTGATTTTGCTTCAGAGAAAATAAAATTCTGTTCTAAACCAACCTTTTTATTTCTCCACTAGCAGATTGCACTTATTAAGAAACACAACACTATTTTATTACAAATACAAAAAACATCACCTGTCTTTTTTGAACTCTCTACAATTCTGAAAATCCGCTTATAAGAGCGATAGTAGATTAAGGTTTAGTCTTAAGATAATTTTAATAAATATACGTTAGTGCAGCTTTAGGTAAGGTTTAAATTACTTGCCATTTTGTTCTTTCTAAATAATTAATTTAGGTTAGTATAAATAAGTACAAATCAAAGGTGTAAATATTCTGGTAATATTAATAATTCTAGATCTTAAAATATAGAATGAAAATATATGAAATTAAAAATATTGTTCAAGTACATTAAAGCAATAAAAATAAATATAATAATAATAATATAATAATAAAATGTAATTAAAAATGTATCTTCATCTATGTAGAGTTTTTTTTTTTTTTTGTTTTAACTTTTTTTTTTTATTTTTACTTCATTTTTACAATTAGAAAAAAGTCTTACAAAATCTAATATTTATTCTAAGTTTCACAATAACTAAACCTTAAAACTACATTAAATTTATTTAGTTTACATCATTCTTATAATTGTGGGTTAGTCTTTTTTTTTTTTAAATTTTTCGTAAGAAATATTTTATATTTATTTATATTTTGGAAAACATAAAAAAAAACCAAAACTTGTTTAAATTTATTTTATTAAAAACCTTAGAACTAACCTAAATTACTTAAGCTACATCTATAATCTAACTAAACCTATGCTAAACCTAACTTATCCTAAGCCTGTTCTAAAGTTAGATAATCTATTTATGTTATTGGTTTAACCACCAGAAATGAGTGTTTATTATTTTTTTATCCTTATCATATTTGAGTGAATTTGTCTCTAAAATGTGCGGGTTATATTCTATGCACTTGCATGTAGCCCGTCTATTATAGTGATATAATAGAGGGACATGCTCGTGGTTTTGAATATACCCTTTAGCATCAAGATAAATAAAATGTTCGGGTGCTATAAGTCCCGTTTTCATGCTGTTTTAAATGTACTCTTCATTATGGTAATATATATGAGATATTAGACCATTTTCTGTTGTGGTAAGAGATCTATTAAAATGATTACGAATTGTTTTTATCAAAAAATTATCGAATCTTACGATACTAGCTTTTTGGTACAAACATTTATTTGAATAAAAAAGTTTGTAGTCCGTTTCGTGTTTTCTGTGTAGATTTACGCAGGCTCTTATGCATTTTCGTTCAAATTTTCTTATTTTCTCCATTAGACTTGCACTTATGTTGAACCAAATGGGTCCACCATATGAAATAACCGGTCTAATGAGAGTTTGATATGCTAAAATTTTTACTCTTTCATTGATAATTTTATTATAGAAAAGTTTTTCTATGTAGAGTTTTAAGGCAATTATGCCAATTTATACCATGCTTTTTTTGTATGCAATTATTTTGTATTTATAGGGAAGATGGATAAGATGTATTGAAAACATTCGCTGAATTAAAATCGCTTTTTTTTATTACTTGTATCGTCTAAATGATTTGAAAAGAAGACAAGTATAAAAAAACATTATTAAAATTTCGATAATTAAAACAAAATACATTATATGACTTGTATGCAATTACAATAATTGGCAAAATACAAAATTAAAGAAAAATTAAGTAGGTCTATAATCAAAATGTATCACGATGGTAGACCCATAAAAATAAGTTTAAAAAATTTGTAATATTCATTATTTATTAAATCCAATATTTGTTACCTTAACCCGATTTGGACCAGGGCTCCACAAATTTACCTAAGCAAGCTTCATATAGTACAGAAAAAAAATGCATAAAAATAGCTCAGGGCTTTCCTATATTATATCCTACTAGCAGTATGTATACTGAAAAGTATGAATTATTTTTACTGTAATAATGTCTAGTCAAAGATAATTTCACTATATTGTAAATTTAAATTTTATTGTAAATTATAATTAACCATATGGCTATATATGCTTGGGTCATGAATGAAAAAAAAAACTTAAAAATAAAAAAAGATTTGCGTCTCTACTAAATTATCAATTTTTCTAGTTACTACAATTGTTTTCATGAGTTTGATGTGGTATGTCGTATAGGTATCTCAATTTTACAGCGAGAACAAAATCAGTCACATAGATTGAAGCTTTTTTTAGTCACGTATGTTTTTCTTTCTTACTTCAACACTTTAACTTTAACCCTATATTTTTGAGAATATTTTTGTTTCGGTCCAAACTGAATATTTCATTATCAAGAAAAGAAGTGTATTTAAACAATATTTTCGCTGTAATTCAATTTCAAAGTACTTATAAAAGATGTAATCTACTTAAAAAACTTTCATTAACAATAATGTAATTTTAATTAAAAACAATTGATTTTAGTTCTAAAGCCGTCCCTGGTTATAAAATAAATAACAAATGTTAACTAAGAAGAAAGAAAAACATATAACTACTCTTATATAAAATCGAACTCCTTTTTTATTAAAAATTTTCATTTCGATAGACATTTTTATATACTATTTAGTATATATAAATAAGTACATATATATATATATCTACTTATGAACATCAATTTGCTTGGAATATTGTCTTTTATAAAAGAAATCATTTTGGATGACATCTGACGCATTTCGAGGGTTAACTTTCATTGTATATTGTTATTGAATGAGAAAATGACAAGAGATTATTCTATGTATAGTATATAATATATATATATAGATAGTATATATACAATACATATATATGAGCCCTTATATGTATTAGGAATGCCGATTCTTTCTAAAATGAATTTCAAATTTTAATGAAATCTTTAATTTTAAACAAATAGTTATTTGTTGAAAATGCAATGGAGTCCTGAATGCAGTACCGAACAAATCGCTTTCATATTTGGGATTATAAATTATTCAATTTTATTTTTTTCTATTTTAGAAAAAACGAAGAACATAGCTAAAATCTAATTATTTTTTTTAAATAAATTTTACCAAAAGTTAAATTAAATATTAGAAGAGTAGGTTGGAGAATAAAAAGAAAAGAAAAAACTGTGAAAAAAATACCGGATGAACGAGAAATTAAAATTTGCAGAGGATTTACTTCATCATTTAAAATTACATGATATCCTGCGAAAATTTAATAATGAAGTGGACGGTGTTATTTCAAAATTACTTCATAATTCAATATTCGACAAAATAATAAACGAAATTTAAAATATGTGCATACGATACTGACCTACTAATTAATAAATAGTATTAACAATTTCAACAACAACTCATACTAATTTATCCATTTATCCGGATCCCAAATAAATGCACGAAAAGTTCCCTTTATGTCCGATTAACCTCAAAATCCGGATTAGAGCAAAAAAATATTGAATTTGCATTTATCCGAATTTGACTGTATATATTTGCGAAATGTTCAATTATTGGAAGTTGACGTTTATTATATTTACTGTTTTGCTTTAAAAGTCAAAATATTTGTTTATGGCTTAAGACCAATATTGAATTGTATTACATAACTTAAGATAAGTTCAATATAATCAACCTAAATTTTGTAAGTCGCTAAGATTGCCCAAAAGTTGGTGTATTTTTTATTTAGTGTACATTATAGTGCAAATTTTACTAAGGATAGTGTAATTTACCTCTAGAGAGCAGAGCAGTTTTCAAAACCATTTAAATTACTTCAACATTCTAAATTTCTTAAGTATAATTCTAATAATAATAATAATAATAAATTTGGTTGGAATAATAAAAACCTATGCATATATATTTTATTGTAATCATGCAAGGACATTTAATTGAAATTTGATGCAAAAATTAAGAATAACTGACAAGCTTTATTTGTATTACCAATAATATATGTAGGTATGTGGTTTTATATTAAAATAATTGAATATAGCTAAAAGTAAACGCAATAAGTATTTGAGAATACGAAACATCTCATACTTACATACCCACAATATTCTGTCAGGTCCAATACAATTTTATAAATATACACGCACAATTTTATATATGTACACGCATATCGTATATAAAATTTAATTTAAATAATATTATATTCCAACAGAGGGGTTGTCATCGGCTGTCGATTTGTTTTCTTTTTTATTTTATTCAATTTTTTTATTGCTTCTTCATAAATTCTTTAATGTACGGGAACGTACATAAGTATATGTATATGTTCAGTGATGCAGGGCATATGAAGATATTGAGTTATTTTGAAAAATCTGAAAATAAACTTAATGTAATGTAAGAAAGGATTCGCTTGCCTAAAAAACCTTTTTTTGTTTATTGTTTTGATAAATAATGTTGGCTTTCGATGTGCCTAAGTTTTATTTTATTTAAAAAAAAAAATTACGAATATTTATGGTGGGGATGCATTTAAGCTCAAATTATATTTAGATATTATTTTAGATCCTTTTTTGTTTTGCAGTTTTTCTTATTCTTTACATAAATAAATTATATATGTATATATATATATATTTCATTGCTATCAAATTTCCAATAACATATGCAAAATATATATTTTATACATGTTATATATATTTTGTAATATATATAAGTAGACATGTATATTTATTATTCAAGTGAATGAAATTTAGTTTGGGTTACTGCTGTATGTAAAATAATACAATTTCGAAATATTGAACTCCCCTCTTCCAATTATGATCGTTATTAATATTATTATTATTATTATAGATGTAAAACCATCTTGCTGAAATATATATGTGTATATATTTATTATATATATATATTTAAATTACTTTGTTTTTATAAAGGGGTTTTTCATTCTTGTTATTTTGTATTATTTATTTACTTTCACACAAAATATCCATAGTAAGGATGTGTATTTCAACTTAGTAATTTAGATGGTATAACAATTTTGATGTTTCGTTAAGAATATTTTTTATCTAATTTTATTGTTTATATTTTAGAACTTTTTTTGTATTTGTTTTGTTTAAATTTTATATCTAAGTGGGATATGTTAGAACCAGCTTTACGACTATCTATTATAAACAGACCAATATAAATACACTTAAATATATTTTTCGTTAAGTTTTGAAATCTTACTAGCCGAATTAAGTATAACTGATATTAATTTATATTAATTTAATATTTAGACGAAAGGAAATCATCTATTGGAAATAAATAGATAACTACTATAAAATACTATAGTGAAGTAGATTGGTCTTTTTTTTTTTATTATTTATTTAAAAAAGCTTGAATTATTAATTTTTTATTAGTTTTGAATGTATTAAGTTATTATTTGCAAAAATGCTAAAAATAATTATGCTAAAAATAATTATAAGTTATCAATCAATCATTCAAATTCATAAATATTTGCTCGAATAACAGTTGACATATTATTATTAATTAACCACAATGTAAATCATGGCCAAATTTATAGGTATTAGGTATTCGACTTAAAATAATTTTTATCAAGTAAACAAATTTTTTCTCTTTATAAAATGACCTAGACATGACAGTGTCGAATATTTTTTTTTATTGTTTTTCTTTTTTGTTTATTTAATTCAAAAAATCATCTTCGATACATAGAAAGTGTATAATTTCGATGGTTTAATTAATGAAAGGGTAAAAATATTGTAACTTAAACTCTTTTTCATTGTTCCATGGTTTTTGTTTTTAATGTTATAGATACAGAGTGTTTTGGGAATAACTTAACCTGGAATAGGTTAAAAATTAATTGGATGGCTTTAAAATAAAACAATACTTTTGGGGCTTAATTTCTTAAACTTAAAGAGTTGTGGTAGATATGGGAGATATATATTGTAGGTTATTTTTCCAGACATCCTTCGTGTTAAAAGGATTTTATTTTCTTTTAGCATGATCCCGATATTATGTACCTATAATTTAAACATCTTACAGATTTTTTATTTAAGACATTTATAACATTTGAGCTTTAGTATTGTATACATTTTTTGTTAAAATGATAATTATTTATACTTACTCAGAGATAAATTAA
Source organism: Argyra leucocephala (assembly GCA_963942445.1). NCBI lineage: Eukaryota > Metazoa > Arthropoda > Insecta > Diptera > Dolichopodidae > Argyra > Argyra leucocephala. The sequence continues at coordinate 158,787,567 of OZ012678.1, forward strand.
TTTATACTTACTAATGATCTACTGTTCTTTATATTGTTAATTATTATTGAGTATTTTTTGTAGGTCTTGTTTTGTAGACATAAAGTGAAATTTCTAATCATAAACAAATTTTGAAGACCACTATTTTATTGTTTGTGTATTTTATTTAGTCAAAATAATCAAAAAGGACCCTATTTGCTTGCGTATAGTAATTTAGCGTTGTTAGCGATATTAGAAATGTTAGTTAAAAAATGAAGATGAAATATGTGTTAGGAAGTTAGTAAAATTCTTGTTAATTCATCTTTTGTATAGTCATCACTTGAAAACCTTCCTTTGCTTTCTAATTGTGCTTTATATAGCACTTGGTGTTTAAAGCACAGCTTGTGAATCATACACTCTCGACATATAGAAATTATTTAGAATATAACTATATATAGAATAATTTTCGAAACACCTTGTATATAAAAATAAATAAATATCTATAGGTTTATTTAATATTTTCAATGTCTGGCCTCATATAAAAAGGATTAAATTTCTTTTTCAAGTATTAATTAGTTTACTTTGTTTGATTTTTTTTTTTTCATAAATTTGTCTATAGAATTAAATTGTATGATGTTGCAAATCATCTAATTAATAAATATAGGAAGAGGGGGGGGGGGGGGGGTTGTGTATAGCGAGTAGAATATTTTAGTTGATAATATTTTAAAAAATAATTAGGAATTTAATACAGTCAATAAAATTTTTTTTTAAATTTGACTGTCCTTTTTTTGTTGTTGTTCTTATTTTCGAATAGGATATTTTAGATAGTTAATTGATATTAAATTTCGAGAAAAGAAAATTTACTTAGAATTTTTTTACTTGATTTATAATTTTTCTTGAAAATATTTTTAGAAATGTTTTAAGTACAACACAAATGTTAAACATTGACATAATGACATGTATTGAAAAAATATATAAGCTGTGCTTCCAGCTCATTTTGAACGATAAATAAAAATTAAATTAGAAAGAGATATCAAAAATATGTAGGCTTATTTTGAAGAAAATTATTTATTTTTTTAAAGAATTTTGAGACCAATTTGTTGTAAATTATGAGACCAATGTCCATACCATTTCTATGAACAATAATACTGCAAAATATATTACAGAATTTAATTACTTTTTAAAACCTCGGTTCAATGGTGCAATGGTAAATAATGGTTCAATATGTAGGATATGTGTGAATAAATTCTACTGCGTGGCATATGACATTGATAACCTCTTTAATCTATGTGTTTCATATTGACAGAACTGGTACCTATCACTGAACCAAGTCTACCAAGTTTTTAAACGATTTGTATTATAATAAAAAAAAAAGAAAACAACAGTAAGAGAAAATATCATCAAACTTTGAAGAAATGTTGATAATTTTCTATTATTTCTAAATATAAACGTTGTAAATGTTTATATGTACAAGTGACTCCCTACAGTCTCATGTCTGTTAAATTGAATAAAATTGAAATTAAAATTTCTAATTTTAAAATGTTGCCCTTACTATACTTATTGTTGTTTTCGTTTATATTCGAATCAACTAATGAAAATTACTAGCAAAGAGAATGTGCTTAACATCTGTTTCCGTATCAAGATCTTCACAACTTTGAGAGTTATTAGTAAAAATAAATTACAGATTGAATAATTTAATTGTTGCCAGATTTCCGTTCACAAATAATTTTTAATATTTTATTTCAAATATCAGATTTTAATTCGGAAACAACATACTTCCTTCATCAGTGCTTTTGTGAATAATTTATAGTCACAATTAAAATATTTTACTTAAATTATCTTTAAAAATAAAAATTCGACTAATAAATTAAAAAATAAATTACAGACACTTTGAACACCACTAAAAAGGGACATGTCATTATACCCATTATCGTTCTAAGCTTTTTTCTATTATGCAGAAGTAAATTTCAAGTTTTACCTCTTCCGATTTCTGGCAATATATCTCTAGTAGTCTTTAATGATCTTATTTAATTCCAGCCAAAGTCTGCACTTTTGGCGGCCCTGTCAGTATTGTTATAAACTTTTCTAATATGTTTTGGCCATCTCTAATATTTCTGAATAAATTTAATTTTTTTATGTCTTGCGATTAATTTCTAATTTTTGGGCATTACAGTTTCTTCAACCATTAATTCGCAGAATTTAAGCCATATAAAGATGAAAAAAAGAAAAAGAAGGATAGTAAAGAGTAATAAAAAAAATTAGAAAAGAATTAGAATAGAATAGAGCGGAAGAGTTAGGACAAAAACTTACGGGCAGGTTAAAAGATATTTATTTACCCGTCTCTTGTAAACTTCTAAGTTATATTATATTTGTGGAAACACAAAATATGGTAAGGTGTTCCATAATTAGGAGGTTCGATTGAATAGTTCTGGTTCGAAGAGCCTGTACTAAAATGTATGAGCGAGAATTGCCCTGCGAATATTACGCTATAATTGTTGTATTTTAGACGTATCACTTTTAATTTCGTTAGAGCAATTACCCAACTAATATTAATAAGATATAATGGCTATTCCTACATTTCAGCGATGATTTAATGATTTTAGGTGTTGTGTGTGAAAAAATGTGACCAGTATTATAAGAAATATAAACATTGTTATAATTTTTATTTTTTATTTGTATTTCTGAAGGATGTTAGGAAAAGTTCAGTATGTAATAAGTAAAGCTTTACTACCGTACCACACCCAGCTGATGGGATTGTAGGAGAGTTATGATGATGATAATGATATCTTTAATTAATCACTTAATTCACTTCTTAAATGATATATTGAGAAGAAATAATTTATTAATTTAACATACGAAAACAATTTTTCTTATGGAATCTACAGAAATCTGCACATTTAACCTTGAACATTTTATCTAATCACATTTTGTATTTACTCAGCTTTTCAATAATTTTCTTAATTAATTAGTAAAATTATTTCAAATCTATAATTTTCGATTAAAAAAATTTAATAAACTTTGAAGTGTCCTTAACGAAGCTGTTTTTAGCTTATAAAACAGTTTAAATTAATTTTGAAAGAAATAAAAAATTTTCATTTAATTAATCAATATTAATTAACAAATTTTTCTAAAATCTCAATTAAAAAGAATTTATAAAAGCATGAAATCCATTTAAAAGAAAAAAATTTATATTCATAAATTAAAAAAACAAATAAAGTGAAATTAACAAAACAAAAATAATCAAGTAAAAAGTCTGCATAGCAAAAATGCGTGTTGACAAAGTACAAAAATATGAAAGGGAAATCATAATAATTAAAGATGAAGACATAGAAATGCTACCCTATTATATATGAGCATAATTGATGTATTAATTAATTATTATTCAATAATTAATTATCATAAAACATTCAAAATGTTTTTAATTTGGAAACAAAATTTCAGAAATTATTTCCCGTTATGGATAAAAATAATACCTTAAAATTATTATTGTAATATTCGTAATAAAGGAAGTCCTGAAATAATTATTTCATGTTAATTACTGTTGTAAATTTCGGTTGAACTTAACACGCCAACAAAATATTTCATTTCAATTTACTTTTATTACAGATCCTGTTTATCCTTTTGTTCTTGAATTTAAAACAAACAAACGAAAACTTCAATTGAGTACTCATTCACACTGACTCACCCTTTTCTATATTTTTTTTGTTCTTCAATCTTACCGTGTCCTTTTCTTGAATTCAAAATTAATCAATATGCATAATATTGAAAGAAAAACTTCACATTCTCTCCGCTAAATGTTGTATTAAAATTTTTGTAAGGTGAAACAAAAGAAATAGCGCAAAAAAAACAAAAAAAAAAATTAAGGAGGAAATGACGAGAATATTTATGACGTGCAATTTTTGTTTTAAATTCCAACGTTTTTTTTTTTGTGTGTTAATACAATTTCGCAACATAAAATAGGAAATTTCTCATTATATGGTTACGAAACTCTTTTTAATAATGTAAGTATTTATAGAATGAAGGTCTTCAATACTTCACTGAGAAATTCAAAATGTAGAGAATTTTGCGTTTTTGTTGAAAAACTACACATTCATTGTAATGCAAGTTAAGAATAAATGAACACTGGACGGAATTGAATGAAGTATCCTCATTGATGAATGAGAGTTCTTAAATTACATACATTTATACTATATAGAGATATACAGTAAGTGCTGAAAATGAGTAAATAAAATGAAATCTAATCAGAGTAAAATAACAAGTGAATAACTAGTAAAATTTAGAAATTGCCAACTTTCATAATTCGGGCGAGGCTATTTACTAATAGAATATTTTTGAATTTATTTAGGATGTATGGTTATACTGTTTTTCTTCAGCTGCATATTTCTGCACATTTCTGAAGCTCTTTCTATCCTGCACTGTGCGCATTAATTATCCCATTGTTTAGAGGCCCGTCCATTGCCTGATTTAGCCATGACATTTGTTTTTTGCCAAAACGTCTTCTGCCTTCAATTGTACCTTGCAGAATCAGTTATAGAATGTGATATGTGACAATTGCTTTTTGGTGCATTTGAGCCCAAATCAATTGTTTTGTGCTCTTGTCAATTGTTTTGTACTCTTTTGTGTCTGGTGTGAAATGGTGTATTAAACTTTCATTAACATCGTGATGAGTCGAAAAAATTTGTTGAAACATGGCCAAACACTATTTGTGATGAATCGACGCAAAATTTTATATAAATTAGTTGAAACATGGTCAAACACTATTCAGAAATATCCATTCGTATTAACGGTTATAATTATATTTATCAAAACTGCATTTGAATGAACGTTTTACTCGTATTAATAACGGTTATGCATTATTGTATGTCCCATAATAAACCGTTTATTTTGAACGACGTTCTTTAAATAACAATAAAATAATTGAACAAAATCTTAAGCGGAGTGAATTGAATTTGAAGAAAAAAATAAGTAATGCATTTTTTTATATATATAATGTAAAAAGTGTATTCATTCACATTTGATGTTCGCTGTTCTTTGAATATCAATTTAACCGAAAGGAACATTAGTCGATCTAAACAAAAAGACAAAAATAAAAAATAAAACAAAATTTGTGGAGTTCATTTCACGCGTCTTTTGAAATGCAGATAAGAGGAAAAATATCATGTAACCATGCAGAACTCTAATTAGAATTATACTGTGGGAACCGTTTTTTTTTTCTGTCTTTTGTTTTTATTTTATTCTTTTTAAAATAACAAGTTCGTATCCACCTTGCTTAATAAAATTTTAAATATTTAATTGTTGGTTGTTTTTAGAGAATAACAAAATACTTATTTTGAAAAGTCGAAGAACCTAAAGTGTTTAAAAATGTATGAAGAAAAATGAAATTTCTCATTCTTTATTCAAATTACCGACAACTCAACTCGATTATTGTGGGATTCTTAAGAAAGGAAAATTTAATTCGTGTATTTTGATATCTGGATATAATGTGGTTGGAAAAATTTCATTTTCAATTTGAATGAGTAATGAGAATTAAGGAAAGTTTTTTTTTTGTTTGTTTGTTTGTTTTGTTTTGTAACAGTTTTAATGAATAGTTGATATAGATTTTGTTTTACGTTTGTAATACTTTTTAAAGGAGATTGGGAACAGTAAGTATAACAAATAATGACGATATTTATTTATTTTTGATCGAATGGATTTTTTGAATAATAAATTAGAGTTGTTACTAAGAAGAATTTACCTTAGATGGCCCTGTCTTGACACTCGATGGTAAAAAATGTTTTTCTATTGATCTTTTTAAGCTGTATTGAACTAAGTTGAATCCAATTTTTAGCTGGTTGACTCAATTTTTGTAATTCTTGGTTTTTTTTCCTCACTACTCTTGGGAGCATAAGGCTTCCACTTAACGTTATATTTGTTTTTCATAACGTTATATACGTCCCACGTTATATTTGTTTTTTCTAGCTCTTATTTTATGGTCCTCCGGCAGGTGTTCTTCGGTCTTTTTGTACTTTGTTGGTTCCATTCTAAGATCATTTCTTTCTGAGTGTATGACCTATCCATCTCCATTTCATTCTTTTGATTTGTTGCGTCATGGTGTGTGTCCGCTTAGTATCCAGAGGTCCTTGTTTCTTATTGTATTTGGCCAGAATATTCGACATATTATCCTTAGACATTTATTAATGATGACTTGTAACTTCTAGAGCATAAGATAATTTGTAATTTTAGTTCCTGTGGGAACTGCAATAATTATTGTAGTTGATGTAAGGTAAGAGTATCTACATCTATTCCTACGGTAAATATATATGGTGGGCTCATACAATAAATTCAAATAAGCCAATTACTAATATATCATAAATTATACCTAGAGACGCAAATGGTTCCTTTTTTCCACATTCTTGTCTAATAATATGGGAGATTGTACCAAATCCAGGTAAAATAAAAATATAAGCTTCTGGATGTCCGCAAACCCAGAATAAGTGTTGGTATAAAATAGGGTCTTCTCCCCCAGCTGTACCAAGTTTCACTTTAGTGTATGTCAAGACTGACTTTAAACAACACCGGAATATTTTAATGCTCTGGTAATTTGACTGCTTCTCTATATTGGCTGCAATCTTTCAAATGCTGCTCTTGCTTGCTTTAATCTGTTTTCTACGTCTTCTTGAACCTAAGTTGCTATATGATACTTCCCAAGTAGCAGAAGTTGCTTACAAATGCTATTCTCTAAGGTTGAAATTAGATGCTCCCAGTAATTCTCGGTGAATTTTTTTAATCATTCCCATTTAGCTTAAAATTTCAATTCAGATATTCGCTGATAATTTGTTATTGTGATATTGTATAGATGTTAGTTTTCATTGCAAGTTCCGCTCAACTTTTAATTACATACTATACATACATTTGTCAGAGATCCATGTATATTTTTTAACAATGTCATCTTCCTAATAATTAATTTTGAAATTTTTTAAAAAATTGAACAACTTTAATTATTTTCATTTTTTATGAATATCCTAGAGTTGACCGGTATAATTTATACTTTCTAATTAAAATTAAATTTTTTAGAAAAATGTAAGAAAAAAAAAGTGAAATGTTAAAAGTTTTCAGGTTTGTTATAAGTTTACTATGTAGTTTGTTATTTAAACAAATTATTTGATTTTTAAAGTATTTAAAACAAACTTGATTAATTTATCATCTATTATAGGGGTCTAGGCTATTTTGTATTTAAAATTGAATAATTATTATTTATATAAAAGATAAAAAAATATTTTGAAAATGATAAATTGAATGCCCGAAGACTTAAAATTTTCATTAATTTAAATGTATACTGATTTTTTGTTCTTCTTGGTACTTATAAAGTATTTTAGAATTTGATAGAAAAATCGGAAAAAATTAACTTTTAAAGAAAATCTATTTTTCACTCATATTGAGTACTAGTTGTTATTTTTTAAGTTTCTGTGGGTAGTGTTTCAAATACAGATTATTTAAATAAATAAATTATATTTTTACAGTGCATTGGCTACATTTCAGAACGATACAGACACAACGACAATAATCTGACGAGATAAATCATTAAATTTATTAACTGTTCATGTAGGTCAATTAAAAGAACAAACTATAGTGCATTAACACTAGGGCAAACTATACAATTAATTATCTACACCAGCACTAGGGCAAAATATACTGCAATGGAAAATATTTGTTTTTATTATTTAGATTTTGGTTTGGAAACTTATTCTGAAAATTAAGAAATTTTGTTTGTTTTTTGTTGATGAACAAATTTTTGAAAATATGCCAATTTATAAAACTATCAAATTCTTATCATATTTTGAAACAAATATATACTAGGACATATTATCAAACATTTTCCATAGAACGACTCATGTCGTAACCTGTCAATAAATTTATTTACTTTTTAAATAATATTTAAAAAATCTACTAATTTATAGGGTCATGCCAATACCACATAACTTTATAATAAATTTTTGAATAAAAATACCTTAAATGCATTTTCTTTTTAAATTCATATGGCTCTCTGTCATAAGTTCGAACGACATAAGTTCGACAGAAATATTTGTCGAACTTATATCGTTGTTAATTTGAATAATTTTCTGTCGAACTTATATTAAGCATTAATATAAAGCAAGTGAAAATTTGTGGTGCAAAGATGAGCTTGAAAACCAGATAAAAAAGGTAAGAACCTTCATAATTACCATCATTCTACTCAGGAGTTAAAGCTGTTTTTTTGAGGAGTTAAAGCTGTTAAATAAATAATATTAAGTAAGAAAAGTGTTTGAGAATGCGGTTGAAAAGTTAATTGCGGGTTTTACGGGATTATACAAGTGTTTTTGTTTATCACCACTTATATTTGGGTTAGTCCTCAAATTCACAAAAAAACAAAATCCACAAAAATCTATCCTTTTTTTGTTATTGCTTTTATCTATTTCACTTTATTATATGTAGTTTAATGAATTTATCTCTTTTAGAGAAATTTATCTTAAGTATTTTTATTCGTAGCCGCTGTTGGATTGAAAAATTGCCACAACAACAAAAAATCAAAATCACTACGATTAATCTTCCCACAATTTTATGGATTTTTTTTGTGGATTTTGACTTTAATTTTTATTTCTGTATTTTGGTTTGTAGATTTGCTCACCAACCCGTCTCTTTAGTATCTAAATGGATTAGTGAGCAAGTCTACAGATCTAAATCCACAAAAAAAAATTCACAAAAAAAAAATCCATATATTTCAAAATCCATAAAATTGTAGCAAATTAGTAAACCTACCTACCTAAATTTGTTTTTCTTTCGAAACTTTTGTCATTTTAATTTATCTAACTTATGACATATGACATAAGTTTGACAAAAATTATTAAAATTAAAAACGACGTTCGAAAGTGCGAAAGCTGAAATAAATCGAGCTTATGTCGTTTTTAATTGTCGAACTTATGTAATTTTTGTATGACAGTAGAGCCTATATTGATATACCAGGTGTGCCAAAGCATGCTTATCAGTTTATTAAGAGGAGAAGGAGCCATTATAGTTTATATAAAAAACTTCTATTGATTATCCTGCTATTGAGTAGTTGTCAAAATAAATGTCTAAATGAATAATTTTGTAGAAGTATAAGTAATAGTATAAGGTCATGTTATATTATTACTCAAATCATTTGTCAGTTGCGTATTAGTCATTTTATCATGTCAATATCGTTAAGAATAGAAAAAAAAATTATTTTGAATACTTGTAATAGTTAAAGTTCAAGCTGTTTTACCTTACAATGCAATATTTCGGACCATTTCTTAGAATTAACGTTATGGTTTCAATTTTATAGAAGGTGAGTGTAAAAAAATTACCCTAATTTTTTGCTCGTCTAATAAATTAAAAAAAATAATTCACCCCTTATACTGTTTTCACTGTACATACTATACCATAATTTTGAAAATTATTATTCCTCCTCATCCTGTAAGTATATATAAAAATATAATTTTCAATATTTACCTGTCACATTATTATTACTGTAATTATTGAGATTTTATTATAATTATATGTATATTATATATACATATAAATAAATGAGTAGTTAAATGAAATAAATATTATTTATATAATAATAGTTAACTATTATGTTATTGTTGTAAATTATGGTCATTAATGGTAACTATTATTATTCCTATTATTATTATTATTATTATTATTATTATTATACATTTATTCAAAATATTATGAAATGGAATTGAATCATCAAAATAAAATGACATTTGTGATTTGTGTTTTCATATCATATTTTTTCTATTGTTCATAAAATATATAAATATAAACTCTATTGTATTATATTTTACGTAATAATCTTGATTCTGATTAACCATTCATCTAAGTACGAGTATATTTATATATATATGAATTATATTAATATAACGAATACCTATTGTAGTTAAATTGAGAACAATTATCACTAAAATTGAAATTTTATTTCCTGAAGCAAAATTTTGTTCTTAAGTTTCTCGTATTTCAATCCAATTTCAAAGAAATATATATTATGTAAATAAATTATTCTATAATATGACAGCTCAAATGTATAGATAACTTTCAAATTAATGATTTGAATTAGAAGTATATATTTTATTTTTTTTTCTATAACTTGAAGATAAAATTTATTAATTTCTGTGACTGCAGATCAATCTAAAGACAGTAAAAATAACTTATTGAAAAAAAATGTGTTAATGAACAGATTTAAATTTAATTGTTTATTGGGTAATTTTATATGTCACAAGGATCTGTATTTGACCTCTGCTTTACTTTTTATTAGTTAAATAATTTTAATTTATGTTTATTTGAAACTAATTTGCATATGTTATGTTATGACTATTATGTTCATACTCAATTTGTGCTCCAGATATGGGGCTCTGAAATATATTTATATTTCATATGTATGTAAATATATATATATTTATTATAATAATATGTATAACATTTTGTAAATTTTTGAACCCAAGATAATTAACCCTTTCGGATGACAAACTGTATCTCCCAATCTGCGTAAATTGACAAAACATTTTGTTTGAAAATGAAGTTCAATTATTCTGTTTTTCAAAAACTAAACAGTAAAAAATGTGAGTAGCTATTGTCTTTAATATGAAATATAAAGATGATATAGTATTTGTGAGAATACTATAGTATAAAATGATATAGTATTTATAAGAATACTCACAATGTGAGAAAAATGAAATATTTGCGTATAGGGTGGACTCACAAAAATGATATATTTGCAAGTGGATTGTATCTGGTTCAGGGGTACATTATTTTAATTTATTTTCTAGTTCGTTAATTTTGATTCTAGTAATATTTTATTCAAAAGTAAAATTTTAATAATACAGTTCAATATGATATAATTTATAAATTTAATCTCCAAATATGACATGATGATGTTTTTGACATAAATAAAGAATTACCATATAGTCGAAAACTTTTAACAATAACCCACATATACGTAATATGACTAATTTATAAATATACCAATTATTGTAATCTAATTTAGCAATAACGCCTTTTCTAAGCATATCAAATGACATTTCGAAAGCTATATTTGTACATTTCCCTCTGCTATGACGTTTCTGATAAAGTGGTGATGTATATCAATATGCTTGTTTCTATTGTTGATAATATTATGAACAGCCACAAGTTGGGTACTTTTGTTGCCGCTCAATATTTTAATAGTCTTATCTGTGTTTAATTCTTATTCAAATAACATTGCTTTTAGGCTTCAGTCAATCATTAATATTCCGTTTCATTACTGATAAAGCAATAGTTTTTTTTTCCTTTCTGCTATCCCATGAAATAGGCGTCCCTGACAATTTAAACACACACCCAGTGTATGATCTTTTACCAACAGTACTAGAACCCCAATCTGCATTCATAAACCTAATCAAATTTTCATTTTTTTTTAAATATTTTAAGCCATACTGATTGATTACTTGAAGGTATCTTAGAATTCTTTTAACAGCAGCAGCCCAATGTTGTTTGCTGTAATTGCTATTAAACTGATAGTAAATCAGAAAATTTACGGCATGTGTAATATCTGGTCTGATAGTTATTGATAGGTATAAAAGCGATCTAATGAGTTGTTAGTATGGCATATTATTTAATTTTTGTTTCTCTTTGTTGGTGTCGGCATATGTTTCTCTTGACAGTTTTGTTCTAAAGGCGTTTTAATTCAATTGTAATCCGTCATGTTAAGTCTATATTTAACATTTTATTTATATATACTTTCTTTGGGCTAATATTATGGTTGCATCTTGCTGAATTTCAATTCCCAAACATTACTTCGCTATACTCCTATACATTTAACATCAAAATCGTTTTTTATTTTTTCTTTAAACCATTCTAATTGTGATTAAACCACCACTTATTTTTCGCCGCTAAAAGTAAATCATAAACATTATATTAATAAGAAAATATTACCTTCAGAGTTTCTTATAAACACGGTTCTGATTTTAATTGGTTCAAATCGTAGTTAACTATTTTTTTTTATTTTATCATTTCACGCTTTTCCACTTTTCTTTAACCCATATATTGCTCGGTTCAACTTGAGGATTTCTTGATTTAATTTTAAATTTTCTATGTTATCTTCATAGTATTCAGGTATTTCCATTTATATTGTTTCTTGTATACTGTTGTATATTTAAAATTGTTAAATACGCTGTAACAACGTCAAATTGGTGTAACTTCAAGTTCTGTTTAACTGCCAAAGCTAACTGCCAAAGCAAACTCTAAATGATTTCATTTTAGCTACCGGAGTCTGTAAACTTACTTTTTTTGTTATTTTGAAGAATGTCAGACTGAAAATAAGTCTGACAATTATTTTCAGTCTGACATTCCTCAAAACAAAATTAAAATAACCCTCAAATTAATTTTAGCTCATTGATTTCGAAAACTTTATTAAACAAACATACAAAACTAATTATTGTACTCCATCTTAGAGTATCAGCATTCCATATTTATGTAGATCTGTCATAGCTACGGTAATATGTCTTAAATTTAATTTCTTTTTATATTCAATTGTTTTGTGTTAATTTTTATATTTCAAAGTTGTATTACAAAAAAAAAATCTTAAGGTAAAAAACTTTTGCTCAATAAATAGTATTAAAAGAAATAAGAATTAGAAAAAAAAAAAAAATTAAAAAGAGTATAATAAAAGTTAAAGAAATATTGAGGAAATTGAAGGGAAAATATATTGTAAAGAAAAGTTAATAAAATTTGAAACCAAACAAGAAAAGCAATTCAATCAAATCATTTAATTTTATGACTGCTTTCCTCTCTATAGGGACTCTTTAAAATTATATTTGTTATTTTTTTTCTATATATACATATATTTGAAAATATATTAGTTTATATATATGTATATAAGTATTATATTATATTTATTACAAAAATAAATATTAGAAAAGCAATTTAACGGTATAAGATGAGGCAGAAAAATTTTCTACTATACAATATTCTACTGTGTTTTTCTATCTAAAAAGTTTAAACTTTCTACTTGAATGATTTTTATTACCTGATAGAATTATTTTTCTTTTCTTTTTTCTCTTTTCTATTTTCTATTTCATTTTCTCTTTCTTTCTAAACAAAATAATAGGTATAATATGTATTAGAAATATTTAGATAAAAATTTAGAAAATCAGAATTAAAAGAGAAAAACGAAAATTTACACGTAACCTACCTTGATATATGCCCAGATCATGTATAAATTACGTTATTGAATTAAATATATATATACATATATGTATATACAAGTATGTTTATTGTTTATTATGTACCTGCATTAGAGCACGATAGTATGTATGATTGTACTATATAAAGTTTTGTGTTAAATTGTAATAGATATATGGATTTTGTCTAAGTTGATTCTAGTAAACCTTCGAGGAAGATAAACACAGGTAACAAATTCAAGTAAATCTATATTCATTGATAGTTTTTCTTTTTATATATTTTTGTTGTTGTTGTTATTATTGTCGTTTATTTGCTTGGTTTGTTAAAAAATGTTGTGTTTGTATGTGCGTGTGGTTTTTATGGAGTTAAGATGATACTGGAAAACAAATACTTAATTCAAGGATTTTTTACTTTAATATGTAGATCTAAGTTTTTATTATAATATGAGTAGTTATTATAGTTGCCATAGGTATATAAATATAAAGAAAATATTTTTAATAATTTTATTTGAATTAATTGAGAGTTTTTATTTTTGTTTTGATTTAATTAATATTAAAAATGGATTTTTCATGGAGACGTATATATATGAAAGACAATACTGAGGTTAATTAATTTAATGATTTTTAAATAATTGAGTGGTTTAAAAGGCATGATCAATAAACAATTATTCATAAAAAAGATAAATACTTACTTGATGTTGTAATATCGTAAATTAATATATATGTGAAATATAACACATAAAAAGTATTTTGATGTCGGTAATGAGTATTTTCAAGTGTGTAACTTAACTATTTCTCTATCGAATTCAGATCTAAAAACCTATTGTTATGTTCACTACACAACACGAAGCAACGCAACGCGAAACGAACCTAACGCGCGCTTGTTAAATAACAATAAAAAATTTTATTTTCCTTCGTTTGACATTTAAAATTTTGTTTAAAAGCAAAACAAAGTCAAAGTGATAACCTTGTTGTGTTAACTTGCACTAAATCTGCCAAATTGCACCAAATTTATTCCTAAAAACTCCAAAATTTGTTTAGTATGTTCGCAGGTACTCGCACTAAACCTGTCATCTCGCACTTTATCACCTGTCAAAATTTAATGTATTTTTACCAAAAATTTAAATTTGTAAAAGAGATTAAAATGAATTTTCAAATAATATTATTTATTATAAAATATGGTAACTACAAATGTAAGATGAAGTTGAAAGGCTGTTTATGATGTACATGTTGTACAAGCGTTATAAATTCGTTAAAAATAGGTATCAATCATATAATAGCAGCAATAGAAGATGGTGGGTCTCTAGAAATAAACATTTCTAGAGACATCGATGGATATTCCACAAAGTGGTTCATTATATTACAATTATAAAAATATTTAATGTATTGAAATTTATAACATGCTTCCTTACGGCTTGAATTAATTTTTTTTCATCCATTTAATGTTTCTATTGTCGAATGTTAAATTAAATTATTTAAACTATAAATTTTAAATTAATATCTTATCAAAATCAAAAATACATATTACTAAAAGATCTAGTGTCATTATTTTAATTGACAACTTTTATTTGACTTACCACGTTTTTAGAAACGCTAAACTAGAGTGAAAGTAGATCAACTTTGGCTTAAGCTTGCTTCGCTTCGCGTTGCTTTGCGGTGGTTGTGAACAGAAACATTGTTTTTCATATGATGAGCGTGGCGTTGCATTGCATCGCGTTCTGTTGTAAATAAATTTTCGGAGCTTTTCCGTTATAAAAGACTCAGGCAGTGAAATTGTTAATTAAATTGTTCGAGTAGAAAAGAGGTTACCAAATTAACATTTATTTAAGCCGATAACATTATAAACCCGATAACTTTCATTATTCATATTTTCATTTGTTTCACTTGTCTTACAATCATCATCATTGTTCTGTAACCCGGTCGGTGGGGCAAAAGGCGTAAATAAAATCTTTTCATCGGCTCCTATCTGCGACTAACCTCTTCAATTGTGATCACAGTCTTTGCTGTGTACTTGTTTCGGCTAAGACTGTTGTCCTCCATGTTTTATCGGACTTCAGACGCGACGTGTACCCTGAGGACTCCATTCAAAGCATTGTTGATGTCAGATTTCCTCAAAGTATATCCGATCCAATGCCATGTCAGATATTCACGTCTATTGGTTTGCGCTTCGTTTTTTGTCACAGCGTTGTGTTAAATGGTTTGTGGCCAACGAGTGTTTAGAATGCACCGGAATGCACGTGTTTAGAATTTCTATTGATGTACGCTTAGAGTTTCCTGGTAAAGTTTACTGAAATTTTCCATGTTTCGCAGACGTACAAATTAACAGATTTTACACTTGCATTGAAGATCCTTTTTTTCATTCGCAGAGATATGTTGTTTGCTTGCCATATTTTTGAAAGCATTCCGCAAGCAGTACGGGCTTTGCTGATGTGAGCTTCAATATCTAAATCGGCACCTCCATCTGATAACACGATCATTCCCAGGTAAATGAAAGTACTCGCATCTTCAATTCGCGTTTATTAATTCATATAGCTGTATTGACTTTTAGATTATCATTTAGATTTAGCTGATTGACCTTTTCCAGTGTTATACAGCTTTTGGCACATGTCATTTAAACCTCCATTCGTATGTGACAATAAACACACATCGTCGGTGTAATCTAAGTGGCTGATATTTTCGAAAGAACGTCACTGGATACCATTTACTCTAGTTTACACCCACAGTAGTAGTTATTAAGTCATCCATTACTACTAAAAACAATACGAGTGATAGAATATAACCCTGCATTGTCTTCAATAATGTATCATAATTGTAAAGATTTTTTATTTAGATTTGAGTTACTTTCGCTTTGAGTGAAATAAACTACATATTCTACAGGCTTAAAATTTCTAATAGAAATTTGCTTATCATTAGATGCGCAAAATATTTAACATTTAAGTAACATTCAAAATGAACGAATTTTTATACGGATCCAGGTTATATAAAATTGAGCACATGCATTTATTTTGTGATTCACAAGTGTACTGCCGGATGTATGTGCAATTCTAATTTTAAATTTTTGATTTTAGATGCATTTTAACATCCTAAAGAGTATACACAGCTCCACTTATTTTTCTATAAGAATTTCGTACAAAAAAAAATTTAATCTTTTAAAAATCTGGCCATCTTTTTTTTTTGTTTTTTATTTTCTTATGCCATTTAAACATAATTTTATTAAAAAGGATAAAATTTTCCAATGCATAAACATACAAGAAAAACAAAATAGGAAAAGACAAAACAATGTATTTTCTTATTTTTATTATTGTTGTTTTTTTGTTTTTAGTTTTGAATTCAGTAGAATAAACAGATACAAATTAATATGAAAGTTAGTAAGCCATAGCAATATATTTGGGTATGTAGCGACGTATATTTTCTGATTAAAGGTAAAAAATTTTATATATAATGCTTGCAGATTATACCTTTAAAAATGAGACCAAAAAAAAAGCACAAAATTTCACAATTTGGTTTTATTCTATGGATGATGGTATATATTTTAATGTATATATATATATGTATGTTTGGATATATACCCAGATAAACGCTAGTTATAAATGGGATAACAATTTTTTTTTCTATTAATTTTTTTTTTCATTGTATTGGAAATAAAACACACAAACATAACTGGTGGTCTGAATGTGTGTTTTACTGGTTTTTTTTTGTGTTCTATTTATTTATTTGTGATTTTTGTGGAAAATCTGTTTTTTCTCTGTTTTCTCTTTTTTATTCTTCTGTTTTTTATGTTATCGCTTATTTTTTGATAATAGAAAATGGATAATAATAATAGTGAGGCGTATTAAAACTATGCACGCATAAAATATAATCAAATTGTTGTGATTTGTGGGCTATGGTTTTTTTTGTTTTTTTTTTGCTACTGATACTGTTATTATTGTATTTTCATCCGTATCCTTTTTTATCCTTTTTTCCATTGTTTTTTTGTTTTTTTTTTTGTTGATTATCACTATATACAGAGAAAGTTGGTTATTGAGAATAAATTGGAAAATTTATTCCATTTTAGAATTTTGTTCAATTGAAATAATAGAAAATTTCCAATTTAAAATAAAAAGAATAAGCAAAAAAAAAAAAACATTTAAAATTAGAATGGCCTAGTTGTAGAACTTAGTTTAGATTACAAAAAAAAACAAAAAAAAAACAATAATGAAATTATGTTGGAGGAAATGAAAATATTCGTATATATATATCCTATATTTGATTTATTGTTTTATGGTTGAGATAATTGTATTGTAATTTCACACTGAAATTTATACCCGTGTTAAAGTTTTGAGAGACGATTTAAAAGTATGTTTTGTTTCTATTTTATTGATTGTTAATAGAACTAGACTATTCAGACATACTTTTTTTATTCTTTAACTTATGTTTAACACTTAAAAATATGTGTGGCGGTAATGCAATGTAAATTAATGGCGTTATTTTTTAATATACATATTAATATATGTACAAATACATGTAATTTAATTCGATGAGTCTTAGAGAAAATAAGAGCACATCATTTGTTATAATGTAAGTGTTTCGATTATTTATGTGATAAAATTTTTCCTATTATTTGTATCCTTTTTCTTGTTTTATTAAAGAAGTAAGGAATTATCCTTTCATCTCGATCTTATTAGGCTTTTATCCTATTACGTCGAATACACTATATTAGAATTTTAGATAACAACATCTTTTACACATCTTCATTAATATCTGCATTGTGTCTTATTACTTAGATATTATTATAATTATTATATTTTGTACAAGAGATATTTTATTTTATACTTGTATGTTTAAAATACTTTATTCGATACACATATTCCATTCACATATTCCATCAAAATACACATCCTATCTATATATATCTATATACATTTCAATACTATACTTTTCTAAATAATATGTCTCTCATATTATCATTTTATCAATAAATTTAATTTTATATAGTTTCAATATATATTTGTTATATAGTTTAAATTTGATTTTATTCTGGATTACTTATACGATTTCATTTATACATATATGAAATATAGATATAATTGTTTAAAACTTTCCATTCATAATATTTGTATCTAATAGATGACGAATATACAATCAGTATCCTACTTGTTAATGGAATTCCACAACATTGTTATATATTTTTGTTATTACAATATATATATATAATATTTATCTGACAATTTCACCTAAATTGATAAGAGTATAATCAAATAAAAAAAAAAATAAAAAAAAACAGTATAAAAGAAAATAGGAAAATTATTATTTCATTCATTAACTATGTGATAATAATAGGTACATAGGAGATTTCAATTCCCCAGGAAATATTTAATGGTCAATCATGATTTTTATAATCGAGTTTTTCTCTTCTACAATCAATTTTACTTTTAATTATTATTCTACATATGTATATATGGTACATAGTTTTGGATTAACGGTACATTCGTGTTATTTTAGAAAAAAATTTAGAAAAAAAAAAATTATAAAAGAAAACAAGAAAAATTGGAATTTGATAGTATGGTGGTGCTTCATAACAAGCGTACATAATAATTTTTAATCCATAGGTAAATGGCCTCCTTTTTTTATATGCTTTGAATTTAATTCGAGTTTATTTTTATTTATTTAATTTTCAAATCAAGTAAGTGAGCGGAATGAACCAGTTTTTTGTAACTTTCTTTAAATTCAATAATGGGGTAGTTAACGCTTGTAATTTTAATAGGTTGTATGGTTTTTTTTTAATCGTTAGGTTGTAAACATTTTTTGTTTGAAAAAAAAAAACCAATTTGAATTAATTTGAATTTAATTGGCATTAAATAAAATAATACTTGAAATAAGTTGTGTATATGTCTATAAATATGTCGAAGAGTATATTTGTTTATAATTGTTAATAGTAAATTGGAAGGGGAGATTATTAATAGTACAAATAGATAAATTAATAGTTTTTTACTAATTATTTTAATTTGTTATTTTACTTGTGAAAATCATTTGATTCTGTTTTAAATTTTTTTCAAGTTGTAAATATTATATTTAGCAATTACATTTTGTTGAAACTTGTAAATGCATAGTTAGTAAAAGCATAGAATAGTCATAATATAAATAGATAGTTAATTTAAATTAAATTCATATAACGACTTAAATATTCACGAATGATATTTCGAGTGTAAAGTAATGTTTGAAATAATTTAATTAAGTGTTAGTAAACTATTGCGAAATATTTGACAATACAATTTAGAAAAAATTATTTTTTTTCCTAACTCACAAATAGTATTTGGAACTTATTATAATTTAACGTTTGCTGCATATTTCTATCAATTTGACGGAACGCTCCCATATATATGCAAATTGCTTTGGGTTGCTTTTTTTAACATAAAATTAATATATTTCGGTACCGAGAGAGAAACGCATTAAATATTAAATGTAATTAAAAGTAAATATAGTAGAGCAAATAAAATACTTATTGTGGTGCTAAAAAGTACCACTATCATTGAAATTAGCTATTTCAGACGACCGTGATTATGAACATAAAACAGAGTGAACGGTATTAAATATTAAAAATAATTTAAAGTAACAAAACAGAGCAAATATTTTATATTGGTCCTAAATTTTCTTATGATCATGTATAATCTTTCCCTTTTTTCTAACCTTTTTTTTTTTTGCAACCGTATACTGGTACCAGAAATGTGATGGGTTGAAGAGCTTCAATTTTTTTTGTTTATGGCTTTTTTTAACATACATATGTATATATTTTAAATTTATGATCGTATATATATAGTACCTATGTAGTATGTATACGGTATTATTTAGATTTTGGTTCTGCTGACTTACATATAAAAACAATAACAACCAAATACCAATACATTTTTTAAGAAATTAAGTGAAATTTTGTAGGTACTGGTTTTTTTTTTTTTTAAATTTACAATTCAATATCGAAATTCTATACCGCGAAAAGCTATACACCGATCAGTGATTCGGAGGTTATGAACTGTTTTATCATACACTTCTTTTTTATTTGCACTAAATTTTTTTTTTTTTAATTTTTTTTTCCAACACGACTTTTTATTTTATTCTCAATAAAAATAGTGTATTGTTTTTTTATATTTACAATTTTATTTCTTTTTGTTTTTTTTTGTATTGCACGTGCAAAATCAAAATGAATTATTAAAAATGTTTTTGGTTAAAGTTGTGGCTCATTGTCAAATTTTATTTGTTTAATATTCTATTTATGCGTGTTAGTAAATAAATATTATAAGATTTAAAAATTTATATAAATAAAACAAAAAAAAAAATAAATTGATAATAGCAAATTTAATATGACATTAACGACATTGTGGCAATGCCATAGAAACACATGACAAAAAGTAAATGACCCATTTTAATAAGATCTGTTGTATGATCTATTGAATGCTAACACGATTAATTTAATTCTTAATTATACGATAAATATTCAATGATGACAAATAAGATGTCGCTATAATGATCGAGTAAATAACCCTTAGGGAATAGAAAATATTGCTCCTTACTACAAATATTCTTTTTATATGGTAATTAACAGAGTTCTAATAAAAAAATAAAGGTATGATAATTTAGTAAGTAAATACGTATTTTTCTTAAATTTGAAATGAAAACTATAATGAAGGAAAGAAAAAGCTAGAATTTATTTTGCTTCTATCATTTATGGTGGGGTACAAAGCTGGTAATTGTATAAAGTCTCTTATAACATATTTTTATCACATTTTTTTTGGTATTTTGAACAATTTTAAAGTATTTGCAAAAAATAATTATAACAAGCAGTTAAATTAAAATTGTTGGTCTGATAAAGTATATATTTTAAAATTTGCTCATTCAACAAATCAATTCATTTTACTTTACACTTATTATTTGAGTAAAATATTAAATATATGCACACACCTATTATGTAAAAATCAAATCGACCTGAAAAATAGTCTACTCGTAAAAAAAAATTTAAATTTTCTTTTATACTACAAAAAAAATTCATTATTCTATTTCCAATGTGACATTGGGATTTCATTTGGGATACATTTTTTTTTATTGAAATTTTGAAACACCATTTTTGAAAATTGAAGATTCTATCTTCGAAAAAAGGTAGATATTAAAGGTTGGGTGGATTTTATCATGAAGACTTAGTAATTTTTGTAAGAATGAGTATACTAAAGAATTGAAAAGACTAGACACATAAGCAAGCATGCAGTGGTATTTCACTTTAGAAATATTCAATTTATGTACATATATAAATACAGTTCCAAATAAAAGGCTTCGAACACATATAAAAGGTATAGAAATATATTTTTTTTAATAAGTTGAAATACTTTCATAGAACTTGTAAACGTAGAACTTCAAATTGACATCTACATCATTTTTATCATCATCAAGTAGACGAAAAAGCGTATCTGTATCATATTCTATTTTTAGCATTTATTTTCGTTTCATACCAGGTTAGATGATACTAAGCTAGTTTTTGCTGTATCGATTTTTGTTTGGTGTTGCTTGTATGATGATAGTTCGTTCGTCTATTTCCAAAATTTGTTAATACATAATTTGTAATGACAGAGTCTTCTTATACTTAAGTTAGAGTTTAGATTATTAGTATCTTAACAGCTGCGAGTTTTATTTTATTCTAATTTTTATTTTGCATTTCATTTGTTGTTTGATTTACAATTTATTTTAATTTTTACAAGGAAAAATGGTGGAAATTTAAAATATTTAGTAACTAGGTGTTGTTTGAATGTTTTCTTAGTCAATCTCAACATTTATTTTTATGTAAAAATCATTATTTTCGAAAGTAATTTCACATTCAACCGTTTACATAATAAAATCATTTTACACTCAAATATTACAAGAGAGTGATTAATTTACAAAATAAATTAAATTTAATCTTAACATTAAATATTATTTAAGAATACTTTCGCAAATAACTGTATATATATATACATAGTGCATACAGATAAATAAAAATAAGTCTAATCTAAATTTGTAGTTGACACAAGGGTTAAAAGATTTTTCACATTCTTATTCATATTAAGGACGACAACAAAGGATATTGAAATATATTTTTTTTTTTTTTAAATTTCAAAATAAAAAATTTGGATCTAAAATACTTTATATGATTTGGAATGTGGTTACTACCACTTGTGATTGGTATAAGGATATTTTATAATTTAATATTAGGATATAAACTTTTCTATATTTAGTACTAAAAAAAATGTTTAAAATTTACAACAAAAAAAAAATTGCTATGATTGCTATGCGATGTATATATATATCTATATATATACATACATATACATATTATATATTTTTGCTTCAAATAAATAAGAATCAAAATAAATAAATAAAAAGAGTGTGAGTGTTAAAGAATACAAAAAGGATTCTACTGTCTCCGTGTGTCTGAATTTTGAATATCGAAATAACAACAATGATAGCAATAGTAAAACAGGAAGGTTCGTTTCTGTGGTGAACAAGATAAGACAAGGTGATTGATAATTTGTTGTTGTTGTTGTAATGAAATTGAAAAATACTAAAATAACCCCATGACATTTGTTGGATCAAATTGATATAAGAAATTGAATAATTTTAGACATAATCTAAATTAAAATTTTGATGTAAGAGAAACAATACAATAGAAAATATACTTGTATACATAGATATCTGGATATTCTAATAAAATTAAAGAATTTATAGTATAAGTTAAATTCACCTACACATAAAAAATAAATAAAAAATGTAATCTAAAATTTTTTATTGTTAAAAAAAAACCAATTTTATCTGAGACAAATTTCAAAATGAAATTTATATGTCATTTAATTATGGTATAAAAATGAACCTCCTTTGGACAATTATAATAAATTTAATTTTTATTTTAATTGAAACAAATGCATATAAAATTAAAATATACATATAATATATATATATATATATATAATATATAATATTAATATACATATATAATATATACTTACATAATTTGGTATATATAATATGTTAGACTGTTTTATGTTAGACTACAATAAGGACTGTATTATAAAAAAAATAATGGAGATTTAGTTATATATATATATGTATGTATCAATCGGGTGAAGAGAACACAAAAATATCTATGAGAGTATATTAGAATTTCTAATAGTAATTTTTCTTTAGAACTGAGAAAAATTCGGTTGAGACTTATTTTATTAGATTATTTTTTTTTTTCATGTGAGTCAAATATTACACATGAATCCAGATTTAGAAAATAAATACTGAAATTACTCCAACCACGAATATCTATAAGAATTGTATACAAAATAGTCCTGTATTTATGCATGTATGCAAAATAGTTCTGTAATATTCAATCTCTGTAAACTCTCCGCTAGGTGGTTCCGACCACTGTCTTGTAAGCACAAGCTTCGAAGTAGGCACAACAACCAGTTCTTCTAATTCTCCCAAAAGACTAGTTTGGCATTATCACCAAGCTGACTGGGAAGGCTTCAACAACTTTTTAAATGCATCGAATTGGTCGTTGTGTTTCCAATATAAAAATGTCGACTTTGCTGCAGAGGTGATTACCAAGAGGATTCTATTAGGAATGAAAACTTTCATTCCAAATAGCCTTAGAAGTATAAAACGAAATCCCTCAGGTTGGTTCAACGACCTCTGCAGCAAAGCTCTGAAATCCAAAGAAGAAGCTTACAAAAAATACAAGAACAATAAAACAGTCAATACGTATGAGAGTTATAAAGTGGTTAGGAATAAATGTAAAAAAATTATCAATCAGCAAAAATTCCTGCATAACCAAAGATTGAGACGAGAAATCTTTGATCTCCCCAACAACAGCAGGTCTTTCTGGACATTTGCTAAAAATGTTAGGCAAAATTTTTGCAAGTCTTCGTTTCCACCTATGATTGATAATAATAGTACTATTATATCAGATTCTGTTGGAAAGGCTAATCTCTTCGCAAAATTATTTGCAGCTAATTCCACACTCCCTCCTACAGCCCAAAATCCTTCATCAATCCCTGTTCTAAATTATTCCTTCGGAAGGATCTACTTTAGAACAAGAGCTGTAGCAAAAGTCTTGAAGAATCTCGATATAAAAAAATCTACCGGTCCTGATGGTATACCTGCAATTGTGCTGCGACACATTGCCTTCGCTATTTCTAAACCTCTGCGCAACTTATTCCATTTGTCCTTTTCGTCAGGAACTTACCCGTCCTATTGGAAAGTTGCCCAAGTTTATCCTATTCCTAAAAAAGGTGACAAAAGCAATCCTTCAAACTATAGGCCCATAGCTATTACTTCCATTATTTCAAAAACGATGGAAATCTTAATTAATCATAAGCTGAAGAAATATCTTGACAGTAGAGGTATAATTCATGATAGCCAATACGGCTTTCGAGCCCAACGTTCCACCGGTGATCTCATGACATGCCTCTGCGAGAAGCTCAACACCAGCCTGCATCAATCTGGTGAAGCTACTGTTGTAGCTCTGGATATATCTAAGGCTTTTGATCGAGTTTGTCATTCTGCTCTTATAGCAAAATGCAACGCTATAGGCCTTGGTTCAACCTTTTCTAAATGGATTGAAAGTTTTCTTTTAAATCGATCTATCATAGTTTCAGTTGACGGTTCTTTTTCCGACCAACTTCAAATCAATGCTGGTGTTCCACAAGGCTCTGTCCTTTCCCCCACCCTATTTCTCATTTTCATTAATGACCTTCTCAAATTAACTTTCAATCCAATCCATAGTTTTGCTGATGACAGCACTCTAGTAGCATCATATGATTTTCTAAAACAAACTAATGCTACAGCTTCCGCAGTCACCTCCAAAAGAACAATGATGGCCGGCGCGCTCAATCACGACCTTGCCAAAATTGTCGACTGGGGTAAAGCTAACAGAGTCGAGTTTAACACTTCAAAAACTCAAAGCTGTTTTGTTAGTAACAAGCTAACAACATTCGAACCAATTCTCCGGCTTCAAAATGAAGGTATCCAGCGACTCAAAGATCTGAACATTCTCGGAATGCGAGTGAATCAAAATATGCACTGGAATGAGCATATTTTCGATATTGCGAAAAGCGCCGCAAAATGTTTAGGATTTTTGAGCCGCTGCAAAACTTATTTTTCATCTCGAGACCTTTTAAAAATCTATAAAGCATATATACGACCCAAGCTCGAGTATAACTCACATTTATGGGCAGGTGCACCAAAAACCGCTTTAAATTTTTTGGACAAAGTTCAAAACCGCGCCATTCGTCTTATAGGCGACATAAATGTGACCTCATCCCTTATACCACTTGGTCATCGTCGTATTGTTGGAGCACTTACTCTATTTTATAGATATCTGCTTGGTGTTGGCACTTGTTCCGAGGAATTAAAATCACTTCTTCCTCCTCTTAAGCAATTCAATCGCACAACACGAGAGGCATCAAGTGCCCACCCTTTCACAGTGGAAATTCCGAGATGGTTTAAGTCCGGCTATGGAAATTCTTTTATAGTAAGAACATCCCGATTGTGGAACCGCGTCCCAATCGAAGCATTCCCAATGAGAGAAGGATTTTTTATTTATGACTTACAGAGGTTTAAGACGAATATTAACAACATTGTTCGCTCTTTCCCACAAAACTTTTCTTCTTCCTTTTTCTTTCCTTTCCTCTAACTATCCTTTCCTTTTTCAAATAGTCAACGGTACGCAAGTACTTAAAGGTTCAAAACCTAAGTTTTGGCTATAATATAAAAAAAAAAAAAAAAAAAAAAATATATATACTTGTATACAAAATAGTCTAATTATCTGTAATAACAAATAACTAGTCTGTACCTAAATAAAACTGTTGCACTAAACATCTATAGTGATATCTATTAAAAACATTTGTATGTATATATAATATAGTATACATATCCCTTTTCCCGGTTCACCGTTTATCATAATAATAAATTTATAAGAATTTGTTGTATACGATTAGTATATTGCCTTCATTGAATAAATTATTTAGAATTTAATAGCAGTACAGATTAGTCACACTTTTACGATTTTGAATCCAAAATCAGTATTGTTGTATACAAAAGACAATATGTTTAAATTTCGAAAAAACTTAAATTTAAATAAACAAAATTAATTTAATTGATGGAAAAAACTTTGAAATTATTCATAAAAAATCTCTTTACACAAAAAGTTTACTTCGTTTTGTTGTGATTGTACTGTAAATATTTGAAAAAGAAATTATTGACATGAATTTATCAGTCTCATTTACTTCATCCATCTTTATTATCATCTTAAGATGATAAGACATTTATCAAATATCACAATGACATAATTAAACATTTGTTTAAATTTTAAATTATCTCTGTTTTATCAGCAAAATGGTACTAGGAGTCTATGGTCTATCTACAGGGTAATATAATATTAATTAATACACATTTTTTTTACTGAATGTAAAATTTCAAAAAATTGCAACACACATAACAAATGCCTTTAGACCGTAACGCATGACCCACATCGAATAAGGAAAAGGGCCAACAATTTTGCTTCCATATTCATATGCAATGGAAATATATTTTAAATTAAATTAAACATTAAGCCATAAATTGAGTCATTTAATTATGATTGGGAAACCGAAGCGATTATGAACATATTTTAAATTACTGGAAGTAAAAGAAAACTATGTATGTTTTTTTTTTTTTTCTTTATTATTTCAAACGAGTAAAATACAAATTTTGTTATAATTATAATCTTATTCAAATATTTATAAGATAAAGTTCAATTTTATTATTAAATCTATTATTAAATCTAATAGTAACTTGATTTAAGTTTAGAGATCATTTATATTTATATAGAGATAATTAATTTAAAATGTAAAAATATATGTTTAAGACCTAGCCTAAGCTGTCTGGTCGAATTGTGTACTATAAATCAAATTTTATTTTCCTAATACGTGTTAGAACGATCACATGAATACACAATAATAATATAGAATTAATGTAAAATGTATGCAAAAGTGGATTTTAATTAATTTCATACTTTTTAATATAATTTTACTTGGATTTAATTTTATTACTTTATTACCAATTATTTTTTTTTTTCATTGCTATTTCTATTTTTTTAATTACATTTTATATTTTTTATGATGTATTGAAAGAAGTATGAAGACAAGATATAAGAACCAGAAGAAGAAAAAAAAACAAATAAAAATAATACATTTCTGCCAATAAATCATAGAGTTTAAAATGTGAAAAGAAAAAACAAAATAAACTCAAAAATCAAAAATATATACTTTTGAATGCTAAAATGCATGAATTTTAAAATGCAGTTAGGTAAATCAATATAAACTACGCAATTTTCTAGTAATGTGTTACTTTGTTTTGTTTAGGTAATGTTATGTGTGCTTAACAAGAAACATGTAATATTTTTTTTGAAGTGTGGTAAATTTTCTATTTCTTTTAACTTTGTAGGTAAGTCATTATAGGATTTTAGGCAGTTGTAAAGTGCTTTTCTGTTCGGAATAATGAAAGATAATAGTTTGATATATTTCTTGTATTGTGAGTATATAGATCAATATTTCTGTTAAGAATGAAGTTGTGTTTGATATAGTTATTTATTGTTTTGAAAGCTAATATGTATAATTCTCTATTGCATATAAAATCGAGGCTTGGAAATTCAGAAGAGTATAGTAAGTTTGTTGGATGTAGTATTGGGTAATTATTAATAATTTTGATAGCTTTTTTATGAAGAACATTTAATTTACTTATGTGGGTCTTTGATGCTCTACTCCAGATCGGATTTAGATATGTAATGTTGGAAATAATATAGGATGAGAAAATAACAAAGAGGTTTTTTTTATCTAAGAATTGTTTCAGTCTTTTAATATGAATATATAAGGGGCAATTTTTTTACATACAAAATCTACATACAAATTTATATGCTCTACGCATTTGAGATTAGAATTAATCAACATTCCTAAGTAATTGTAGCTCTTAACTGTTAAAATTACCTCAATATTTTAAAATCTCTTGTTGATTGGTGTGACTAAAAATATAATGATTCAAAAATTGACAAGTAACAAAAATACGATGTTGCGTAGAAATTGATTGATAAATAAATTTGCTTTCCAATATTGTTCGGCCAAATTTGTTTCGACAATTCTAATTAATTCTGGGCCTTTGTGGTTCGACGTTCTAATACATTCATCGTTTTAATTTATTTAAATTTTATTAAAATTTTATTAAAAAATACAAAATCAATTTATCAATCAATTCAAAGCTATCCCAATATTTACTCCAGAACTTCTTTTCAAAACACCGATAACCTTTCTGACTGTGAACGTAGAACAAAAATTATGATAGAAGAAAAGAAAAACTTACTTTTTTTTCTTCAAAAAGAAAACTTTTTTTTCTTCAAAAATGTCGATTGTACTAAATACCGGATTGTCAAAATGTCGACCGACAACATATCGACTCTTAAAAAATCCCTAGCTTCGGGCCCACAGTTTTTGTAAATTTTTATTCGTGATTTGGTTAGTTTAATGTGCAAGGAAAGCCTTCGAAAGATCTGATGGTCCCGGGTCTCTACTTTCGGATCCAGATCCCTTAAATAATTCAATTCGTGATTTAACTATGTTGATATTTCCAGCTTTCTTTGTGTGGCATTTTGGTATTGATTATAAAAACATGATTTCAATAAATAAGTAGTAGGGGCTCGAATGCGGCAACCCCCGGCTATAAAATTATTTAAATTTTATTTCATAAAAGAAACTAAACTATACATTTATGGGCATATTTCTAATTTTCTAAAATATTGTTTTTCAAAATTACATATTTTTCATATGAAACTGTGAAAACTCAATATTTTTTTACGACACAGAAATACGGATGGACATATTACAAGTATTTACAAGTATTTTACAGTTAAATTCAAAGTCAGGATTGCTTCTTTTTCAGAATATGTATATATGTATATGCCAGATTGTAAATTAGAATAATTTTTATATTTGGCTATAAAATCAGAGCTACAATCATTTATTTAGTCTAAAATTTTTTGACTTTTGAAAGTCAACATTATGTCCATTACGACATTTTAGAATCGACATTTCAAGAATCGATAAATAATACAACTCGACATGATTGAAATCGATGACCAAAATGTCGGCACATTTTGGAATCGTTATTTTGTGAATCGACATTTTAAAAATCGACATTACTTAACAGATCGGAAAAAAAAACAAGAGTAGACGAATAAAATAAAAATTAAAAACATTAAATATTGATTAAAACTACAAAATTGTGGTTCAGTATTGTATCAGAAAATTTTTGAAAAACATATTCCATATAGACCTCAGAATCCCCATCTAGAAGTCTGTTTCGTGAATATCCTTCATTAACCTAGTTTAATCTATAGAAAATATGATTATGTAGTGCTCGAATTTAATTCTTCTTATAAAATCCAAAATCACTTCTACACACATTTACCACTAAGGTGTAAATGTATGACAGGACTAAATTCTAAATTACATCCTTTAACTAATTAAAAAAAAAATTTATTTTATCTTTTTACTTTTATTTTTTTTTACTAGATTTTTTTTTTTAAAAACAATTGTTATTAATATTATTTATTCAGTGTGTGGTTTTCTAAACTTTATGTTACAACAATATATTAATATTATACACTTTTATACTCATATTTAAGTGTGCATACATACCCTTCTGTGCTTTTATATTATATGATTTCTTATTCTGAGAGTAAACTATTTCCGTACTTAACTTTTTTTTTTTGATCGTTAGAATTTACAAAAAAAAATAACGAAAATGAGCACAACAACCCCTAACAAAAGTATGTATATCCACCAGATAACTTAGCTTATTATCATCATCATCTTCTAATTTTAAAAAAAAAAAAAAAAAAAAACCAGAGTATCTTGGAAGGAAGAAACAAGAAACTAGAATTACATAAATTACAAAAATTATATAAAACAATCTAAACATTTATTTGAAAACCGCATAAAAACTGAAAAAGGAGTGAAAGAAAGAAACAAAATAGAAAATAGAAAAAAAATAATAAAAATAATTTTCTAAAAATTATTTCATTCTTTTCCGCAAAAACAGAAAAACGAAAAAAAAAACAAAAAAACAAAAGTAAAGTAGGAAACTTAGTAGTTTTCATCTCTCTTATATATATTTAACTCTTCGTATTTTCCTGTTATGCATATAAATGTCTCCTGTAATTGGAATAAAGTGAAGAGGATGTACAAGTTTTGACTTTACTTTTATAGAATTCAAAAAAAAAAAATTAGATAAAAAAAATGAGTGAAAAAAAGTTGAATAAGAAAAGAAGAATTATTCTTGACATGACGACATCTTTTTTCTTTCTAAATTTTGTATTTTATTTTTCTTTCAGCTCTATACACTTGCCTAGTACCTGTGAATTTAAGTGGTGTTATTCTTCTAGTACAGGTTGATTAAAAAATATTTTTGTTTATTAATTTTTTGATGCATGCATATTAATGCATTGCGTTATGTCACTTAATAATTAAAATATTGAAATGGTGAGTGGCATAATTTAGTGAAAAGTGCTGTTATAGTGAAAATTCAAAAGCACGTTTAACACTATATTAATGATGGTACTTGTCAAATATCAAGTCTGTACAATTTCCAAAGTTTTATATTGTATTTTAATTTAATTTATTAATTTGAAAACAAATTAACATAACTATCAACGCTTATTAATCGTTAACACGTTCAGTTGTGTTTTTTTAATAATAAGTTTTTCATTCTAATCTACAGTTCTAGCTTTTTTAACTAGAATTTTTAGGTGAAAAGAAAAACGTTCAATCGAATATATAAATAAAGAGGATTTATTAATTACATTTATTAAAATTTAAGACTATGTCTGCGTCTAGCTTTATGTGAATTCTCTAAGGAGTATAATAACATAATATTAATTCAATTATTTAATTGAAATTATTAATTATTTAATTTTTTAAAATAATTGAATATTTTCCTTTTAATTTTACTAAATAAATAAAATATAGCATTTATAGTATTTAAAACACAATATCAAAAGAAAACATTGTAAAAAATATTGGTTAATAACAAATTTGAGTTATACATACTACGTAAATGCAAACAATCATACAATCAAACCCCAAAAACCTAATTAAGATCAAACTTTATAGGATTAAATCCTTTTTCAAAGCGATATCAAATAAAGCGAATTTATGAAAAATGAATACCAAATATTCTAAAAATTGTTTTCTTCAGAAATGTCATTCCTTACTATTCAAATAAAACTGCATCAGGTGGTTCAGAACGTGGTATTTCCGTCACTGCTAAATGTTTAACTACAAAATTTCTTTGTTCCGCAACAGCAACTTTAACTAAACTACTCTTTTTGTAATGATGTTCAACAATAACTATACGACCACTACATGCCTGACTATGTTCGAATATTAGTTTACTATCTAAAGGTTTTAGTGTGAATGATGCGTTACGGTTAATAATTCATTCGCTCCCTCAATAGCTTCATATAATGTCACACCTGCTCCAATCAATAAAAGTTGATATTTTAAAGACTGTTTAACTATTTTGCCTTTTCCGACATGGAACTGTTCATCATTTTGATGAATAATACCCGTATGCGGTTGAGAAGTTTTTATAAAACATACACTTTTTTTGTATTTGTTGCTCAAATTCAACTGCAATAATCCAACAACAACAACAATAATACAACTGCTTGGTCAATCATAACAGCATCAGTGGGTTAAAAAATTGTGCTGCAAGGAACTGAATGGAATGAAGCCAAATCTTCTAATTCCATTTGACTTGAACCATCTTTACCAATATAAACATTACAATGTGTTTCAACAAAATTAACAAAATTAACACAATTAAACAAATTTGAGAAATAGTTCCCATACGAATTTGTTCAATCAAAACAGATACGAGTATTCCATCTACTACTTGCAGATTTCTTCAGTGTTTTGAATTCGACTGAAGAAAGAAATCTAAAATCGTTTTATTTATTTTTATTGCACAGGCAGGAATTTGATCTTTTTTGCAGCTGCATGTTTGTTTATTTTCCTGGAATATTTTTCCATCTGATCATCGGATTCTTAATTGAATTTAGAATAGTCTTGAGTTGATTGGTCCTACTGCTATATACTATGTCTAACCGGTAATTTTTTAATTTCGCTCTGTGTATGAGAGAAATTTCACTAAATCCCAATGTTACTCTTCTTTTGGGTTGTTGATCAGTGAATAGGTTAGTGAGGGAATTCCGTTGTAAGGTTCTTCTGCGATAGCGGTTTAGTTTTTTTTACTAAACCTTTTTGGGAGATGCGAGGGTTAACATTCGACGGATCATGTGGTTGAAAGAGGTGATCTTATGTTGGGAGTGGTTCAAGGTATTCCGAATGACCCTGTCAATATCCGTAGACTTTCTGAAGAGCTTTAGTTCTAGGTACGTTCTTGTTTTGGTTAACAATAAATATAAGAACGGTAGTTGACCTCCTCTTTCTGTCTCGACAATAAACTGTATATTCCTGTTAAGTCCATTAAGAGTAGTTATTGTTGATTTTAAGTCCCTTCACTTATTGCAGCAAAAATATTATCCACGTATCTTTTCTAAAATCTTGGTAATCGTTCTTCTGCTGCTAAATCTGACTCTAATTTGGCTATGAAAATTTCACTTATGAATGGAGAGAAGGGGGTTACCCATTGGACAACTATCAATTATTTATTTATTTGTTTATTTAAATCTACTGGATAATTAGATAATCTTTAACAAATTTTGCTTATAATATTTAAAAAAAAAAACTAAAAGTGAGAGATTAAAAAAGAAAGAGAAAACAATTTGAATTTTTGTTCAACAAAAATTCAAGTAGAAAATAAGATTATAAGTAATAGTATAAGAATATAGTATAGTAAGCAAAATTAATAAATAGTAATAGTATAATGATCATAAATTCAAATAATAACAGAAAATAAAAATAATTGTAGTATAAAACTAGAATTAATTAAAATTAGCAAAATTATTGGGCAGTACCCAAAAATTTGATGATTTTTCTCCTAAAAACGTACATGCTATAGTTGAAGTCAATTAGTGAGAAATTGTTGTTAAATAAGAGCTGAAAATTTGTTATAGGCTAAAACTCTATATAGAATGACTATAAAAAATAAATAACAATTTTTGGTTATCAATTTCAGCATGGAGTTAGAATTAGTACTTATGAACCGCGTAAATAATGAATTTTATTCGTTTTTTTATTTATTTGTCCGTATTACATACAATTTATTTACAATGTTATTATTTCGACATTAATTTACAAATTAATTTAACATAAGTCTATATAGATTCAATAATAATTTGAGTGCCATATTTTGACCTACATTGTACATAAACATTTTTCTGACCCTAGCTTAAGCTGTCTCGAGTCGTCTAAATCAGCTTTTCACAAAACAACTGAATAAAACAAAATGATCGTTTTAATGAGTTATTTAAAAAAATATGATACAAATTGATTCACCACGGGCTAAGAAGAGCTATTAATATTCTTGTGACATTTTCGCATAACTAATTTTAAACGTGGAAAATTATCTACACCTATTCTAGAGTTCTTCTTCTCTTTCATAATAGTGTAATTCCATTTTTATTTTATTAGTTATTAACCAACAAATAGATATGAAATTCACGATCTTCGTGTAAGTAATCAAAAAATATAACCGTTAAATCATTTTAACTGTTTTCATTTAATTTGATTCGTTTAAACTTTAAATGTTCACTGAATGGTTTCTTGTGTCAGCCTACTTTAGACACCTGCACTGAAAATGTGATAAATTTTCCTATTCATTTTTTTTTATTTATAATTCTCTAACTATACATCAATAATGGGCAATTTTGAAGCTCATTAATCAATATTCTATCACAACTTTGTATTCATTAATTCTCTCTCTTTGTTTTTATTATATACAGGACAATATTAGTTGGCTTAATCCTAAGTAAAATATTTTTATATGTCAATTACACCAACTGATTTTAAATTTAATCTCAAAACAAAGTGAAAAAAAAAAAAAATAATAAAAAAATCCCAAGTCATTAAATTTCATTAATTTAAAAAAAAAAAAAAATTCCAGTGTTCACTTAATTTTTAAATTATTTCAAATCATTAAAATGTAGTCGAATGTCTTCACTGTGTGCGCTGTTTATTTGATTTATTTACTCATTTTTTAATCCATGATTAGATTTGTTTTGATTCTTTTTGAATTGGAACATAAAAAATCGTTTAAAAAATATAAAAGCGTGTCATTCAATACAATAAACGATTTCAATTTAACATTTTGAAGACTGTCTATGCTGACTATTTTTTTTTTTTCGAAATAATTTTCTTGAATTTGAGTGGATGAAAACAAAGAAAAATTCAATATCGAAAATAAATAAAAAACGTGACATTAACAGATTAGCTAAGTCACTTAAGGTTGGTCACCTCTATAGGTACTTGTTGTTATTTTTAATTTAAATTATTTTGAAATATTATTTATTTGAATATAGCAGCTACTCGTAGGTTCACAGAGATTTTATTAATGAAAAATAAATAAAAAAAAATGGAAAAAGAAAAACAAAAGTCATCTAGAGCCACCCAAAATTTCGTAATGTTCAATTCCGATTCAATAAACAATTAATTTAATATAATTCGAAAAATTTGTATTCTAACAAAATGATGAAATGAAAATTATTAATACAGGAATGTTGTAGATTAGTGTTGCTTGAAGAGAGTTAAAGCTCTTTCATGCGTACTAGTAAATAATATGAAAATTGTGTAGAGTTATTAGACAATTTTTTGGTTGAAATGTAGAAACATGTATTAGGTATATTTGGTTGTGTATAATATATGATATTTGAACTAATACCTCTCCCGAGTTAGTGTAGTAGAGCTCACGAAACCTTCAAGTATATTGTAGGCTCACTCAGACCCTCCCAGTTTAAGTAAAACCATTTTGTTTAATTGTCTAAAAGATAAATGTTAGAAAATTAATAGATAAAAACCTTGTAGAATTCCACCATATTATAAGGTTGGCTCCAGGGCCGATCCTTCTATAAGTGCAACATATGCAGTTACATAGGGCGCTTGATAAATAAGATATTAATATTTCACTATACAAAATAACTTTATCTTACAGAAAAAAAATATTTCAGTCTTGATTAATATCCTCAAACCTAAAGATGTTCCATTTATTGTTTCTGTTGTTCTATATTCTTTAAAAAGAATTCGTGCAAGTTTGTTTAATTCTGGAAGTTAATATTGAAGCCATGTTATGAACATTTTTTAAAATTAAAGCCCTATTAAAAAGCCACTTACCTCACGGTAAGTGTAAAAATGGCTTGCAACTAATAAATCTTTACTTAAAGCAATTTTTCAAAACTGCAGAGAGCGCTATATATGATAGGGCCAGACCTGGCTGGTTCTGCAAGACAGATTTTGTTTTTTTTTTAGATTTATCTACTTTGTTTTAATCGAAAACTAGATTAAAAATTTTATTATGTAAGCACAATTTACGCTATATTATGTAGCTCCTAACTAGTATTTTAAAAATGTCTAACAATGTCCTTGAATGTGTATTGTGCAGTGAAATGATCAAACATTTGAAAAAAATGTATGAATAAATCCAATAGGTATGGTTGGACCATATTTTGTAACTATACAATATAGATGTAACTATTGTTGTTCTTATTCAATAAAAATTAGTTACAATTTCAAATCCGTTCTGGTGATATAATTTGCTTTTTACTCTTTTGAATGATTTTTTGTTAAAGTCATATAGAAAACCCGGCGATGTTTTTTTTTGTTTTAGCAAGAATCTATTTTGAAGTTATCAAATAAAAAACAATTTAAGATTTTAACAAAATATCACTAATTATCATATAATCTATTATATTCGATATTTAGATTCGATTTATATTTTTCATTTAATAACTTAATCAGCGGAATACATGATATAAACATATCGAATGCGAAAGCCATTACATGCAAACTATTATACATAACACATTTATATCTAAATAGTTTAAATATAGAGTACTACCATAAGTTTTTAAAACTCTAATTCAATAGATTTTCTATTAACCTATTCATTTCTGAGTTTTTAAGTATGGATGTGGAAAATTTGTTTTTTTTTTTTACAAAAAGCAAATCAATTATTTGACGCCAATCCGTTGTAGAGGAAAGTAGAAGAAATTTGCTTATATTCATTGTTTTACCCGCTTCATCATACATTTCCGTATGAGACAATTTCCCGAACCACTATCTGACTATTAAGGCTTACCTATATTAATTTCACTATAGGAATATATTTCACTATTAGTTTTATTTTATAATTAGAGAAAATTTTAGTTAAATGTTTAAAAGAAATTAAATTGTAGTAAATTGTTTAACTTGTCATACACATTCAAACAATATCAAACAAAATGTTGTAAAACAGAATGTTGCATTTCTAATAATAATTATAGATAATTTATTTCAAATGTAAATTTCATTCTCAAAACCAATGAAATAATAATAACACAATCAATAGCCTTCATCAAGGACATATACCTACAATTCTATATAATCAACGAAGAAGTACAATAGATCTTAAGAGGTCTGGCTTACATAGAACTTCCTTTTAATAAAAAAAAAAATACAATAAAAAATAATAACAATAATTTGCCAAAAGACGATGATCGAACAAAAAAAAAAGAACCTCCGTACATGGAAAACAAAAGAACATGATCGAACATCCGTTTAGAAGAGAAATTAATGGAAAACAGTTTTCGTTATCATACAAAACACATTCCAAGTTTTTGCTTATTTTACTAAGTTCCTATTGAAATTTGTGAGAAATACAAAGTTAATACTACAAAGTATATTTACAAAGTATACAATAAGTATACAAATTTGTTAAGAATACATCAAAGTATATAATATATACAAAGTGTATAAGCTTATAATAAATTGTATTAAACACTCAACACGAGCTCTAACAGCTCTTGTGAGATCATGAATAAATAAATAAATAAATAAAAAAAATATACTCAATGTTTTATAGAGAAAATGGTTGGAAGAAAGTGAGTAATAATAATTATAAATAATGAAACAATATAGGGTAAATAATACTAAGTAGAAATTGTTTCAGTAAACTTCGGCGAAAAAATTTAGTTTTGCTATACAGCAATTTCAGTGATTTGTTAATGGATAGGTTATTTGTTAATGGATTAACATTAAGAAATCTAACTCATACACATCCGGCCATGTTAAGAAAATAAATTATTTTAAATTTATTAAAAATAAAATTTCGTTTTTCCGTTCTTTGAAAAAAAAAATAATTTTCCAATTTTTAAAAATTTCTTTTTTTTTACCTCATTAAATTTTCCAATTTCAAAGTGTCAAAAAACAGAACAGAAAAAAAAAAAAAAATAAATAAATAAATTAAATTGAAATCGAAAAAAATGAGTTGAAAATCAAATTGTCCAATTGTAATTATTTTTGGAAAAATTGAAAGTAAAAAATTTTTTTACAAAAAAAAAAGAAAAAAAAAAGAAATTTGAACACAGATTTGTAAATGTAAAGTAAATGATGTCAATTTGTGTTGTAAAAATGTAACGAAATAAAATAACAAAAAGCAAACAGGAAAGCAAACAAACAACACAATATTTTTTTTTTATTTTTTGGGGATATAATTAGTACAAATGAGTCTCATTTACTTTAATTGTTGGTTATTCGTTTTTTTTTTATGTCAGTCGACCCATTTTCTACTTACATTATAACTACTAAAAAATTTTTGCTACATACTTGTGTGGTGGAATACACCAATGTTAACCCAAATCAATCAAGTTTTTGGGTTTTTTTGGTAAGTTTTTTTTTTTTGTTAATTTTTGGGTAAATAAAAAAATATGTTAGAAATTTTTTGTAATGAATAAAAGTTGGTGACTTATAAATAAAAAAAAAAGCAAAAAAAAATTTAAAAAAAAGGATAATATTTTCAATGGGTGGATGTGAATGGGCGGTATTAAAACTTTCGATATAAATACGATATGATGAGTATTATTGAATGATGTTGTAGTTTGTTTTTGATTGGAGATTGGTGTTTTAAAGTTTAGTTTTTTTTTTATAATTGATTGATGATAACACTTTGAGGTGAGGTATTAAGAGATATCCTTTAACACACATACTAATAAGTATGTCGTATTTTATTTGTTTTGGGTAAACAAGAAAATTGATTGTAAATATATAATGATTGTTTATTTTTAATGGTAAATCAAATTTATTTGTAATTTTTTGGTTGTTTAGAACAAATTAGTTTTTAAAATAAAATGTCGAATTATACAGTCACAGTGGTTAATGAACCATTGAACTTTAGTGTCGTATTGTTCTTTTCTTATTATTTTATTGGGACTGGTCTCATCATCATTGTCCCGTAACCCCATTTTTGGGGTTTCTGAGATTTAAGACATACTCTCAGTTACTTGTTTTGATTAATTAATTAATTTTTTCTACTCTTCTTAGGTGTTAAAAGCCGTTCCTAGCAGTCGGATAATACAAGCTATCCGTATATTGAACTAAAAATTTTTAATTTGCTTCAATATAACTTTATTAAATTACTAACTAGGGTTACAACGCCATAAATGTAAAACCGCAATAAAATAAATTCTAGCTTTTTGATTTTGTTTACTTTTAATTATTTTTAATGTCAGGATGGTGTGAAATAGCTACTTAAATTTCATGCCAGTGGTACTTTTTGGGTGCACAATATTTTATTTGCTCCTCTTTGTTTACTTTTAACTATTTTTAATATTTAATGTTCTTCATTCTGGGTACCGAAATATATTTATTTTATATTTATATTCAAGATATTCTGGAACAGTTATTTAAATTTCATGGCGGTGGTACTGTTTGGGTCCACAGGGTTTTATTTGCTTTTTTTTTTGTACCGAAATATATTTATTTTATGTTAACAAAACGGGCTAAAGACATTTGTTTTGGAGCGTTCCGTCGATTTGACAGATAAATGCATTAAACTATAGATCTGATCTATTATTTGCGATCTATTTTGATTCCACTTACATTCTAGTATTATATTTAATATACAATACATTGATTATATTTACCTCTTGGTGATAACAGAATGTACATAGAAAATTTTTAATTTGCACTTTCAGGAGAGTAACAAAAGTGTTCACCTGTCATTACGTAAATGTTTGGCAATACATTCGTTAATAGATTGGTGGTTAATTCTGTTGTATGATTCGGAAAATAAATTTAAAAATGTGGGTACGAATAGAATTGAAATATTCGAATTTTGACTCTACAAGCTAATTCTAAAAATTTCTTGGACAAGAGTTTCAAACCAAGAAGTTTTGAGAAGACTAATTAAAGATTGTTAACACTGTTAACAGTAGTCAAAAGCAGAAAAATAGCGTGTTTAATCAGTATTATAAACAAATTATAAGCATCATATAATCAAGGAAAATAATAGTAATTTAAGGTATCCTAACTACGATCCAATTGGTGCTGCAAAGAAATATTTAACGCTGGCGAAATATTGGCAGCCAACAAATGTTGTAGCATGTGAAATATTTGCCAACAAGCTAGAAAAAGCAGCAACTGCAAGCTCATCTGAGTGGCGTAGAATAGAGATATATTTAGAGATATATTTAGATACATGGAACTATGCTATTATGAAAGCGAAATTACACTATAATAGATATGATTTTCCACATTGAAATTACTCTATTATATTGTATGTAATTGTGTATGCCAAATATATGTGTGAAATCATTTAGGGTGTTCATCCTATAGAGTTATCATTATATATAAAAAAAATAACTAAAACGATTGTGGATATCCGAAGTTATATCCCAGCAAAAGAAGAATATAATATATTGTATTAAAATAGTACATTAAATTCAGTTATCTAAATGTGTACAATTTGTAATCCAGTTGATAAAAGATAAAAAATTCACATGCTGGTTAGAATTGCAAAACAAATTAATTTACAATAAAATCTAACAATTAAATTCAATTTAATATTCTGATAAATAATTTATACGAAACAAAAGTCACCCTATTTTTATTTTAATATTATACTTATACTCTTTATTTTACTTTTTTGACCACAATAAATTCTTCTATAAGGATAATAATCAAAATAAACAAAAAAAAAACCAAAAACAAAACACAAATAAAAAAAAACTCAAAACCAAAAACAACAACAATAGCGATAAAATGATATCAACTTAAGTGTCAACTTTATTCAAGTTTTTCTTTTCTATATTTAGAGAGTATAAAAAAGTAAAAAAAAATAAAAAAATTAAAACAAAAAAGAAAATCATCCTGTTTAACGTGAAAATAAATGCAAAACACATATTATAATATAACAGTGATTATCAAAAGTGTATTAACATAACATTATAGCTATTTAAAACTAATTCCATGTATGTAAGTCATTAATATTTTGTTCATGAGTCAGTTCAAAAATGTCAAAAAACTCTACTCATCACAAGAGAGTAGATAACTCAATATTCCAGTTTTGATTTGTTTCATCGCTTTTATTTTCAATACTGAATCATACAAACTTTGCATGGAACTTAATTAATCCACTTAGTGCTACATCCGGTAGCCATATTCGGGTGCGTGTTTCTGTCATTGATTTCTAAGCACCATTATATAAACGATATGTAAAAAGGAATTAACTGTTACTAATAACTGAGTGTAGCACAAAAAAATAATTGGAAAATAAAATAAAATCATTAGAAGATAAAATAAAGCCATTATATTTTAATATAATTATGTAGAGATTTAGAAGTTTTATGTTTGTTACTATTAAAACTAAGTATAATTCTTAATCTTGAGATAATAAAGTAATAATTATTACTAATTATTATATAAGTTAATTAAGTACATAGTTTTGGTACATAGTTATTACCAACTATGTATATATAGTTAGTTTAATACAAGAATTCAATAAAGCAAGTTAAACCCTAAATTTAACAATATTCACGTTTGGTTCTAGCTTATATGAACCTTATCGAAGATTGAAGTCTTGCAACAACCTTAAACAATATTTTGAGCAGTTTTTTAAGCAAAAGTGTGCATAATAAAATTTGTTGTATAGTATATAATAAGCTTAGTCTTAAGTCTTGAATTGTTCTATTTAAATGAATTGTTAAAAATGCCAACATCCCGAAGGGAAAAAGTTGGCCCGCTGATCAATAAATTAATAAATAAATAAAAAAAAAGATCACAAGAATCATATACAAAAAATATTTACATAAAATTAAATATGGTTACCCTTACGAGAAATAAAATAATGTTTATTGAGCAATACTTTAACATTCTTCGGAAAATGGCATAATTGAACTGGGTCTCAGTCATATTTTTTGTTACGTTCTTGACAGTATTTTAGCGGTACAGCAATTTTTTTAAATTTTTTTTTACTACATATTTTAAAAATCAATGTTTTTTGAATATTTATTTATCAAATTTTTGGCTTCAACTCATTAAATGTGGAAAACTATTACTATTGTCAGGAAGTAAGCCTTCTTAAATGTAATAGCTCAATTTTTTTTAAGTCGTTACCAGATTATATTCTCAACTATTTTTTGTCATTTATTTTATTCCAATGACAAAGCACCAAAGCGACTGGACCAGGTCTAAAAACCGGGGCTAGAACCGAACCTCGGATCTTTCGGTTGAAAAGCAGACGCTCTACCTACTGCGCCACCCAGCGTTGATTTAGATTTGAAATATACAAGCATGCAGGAAATATACAGGTATACTTGTATATAAATACAATTTTTATGTCCCATAAGATTTCCAGTTACTTGTTGATCGTTGTTACAAATCGATAGACGAACGTTTAGAAAAATTGGTTCTGCTTAATGAGGAAAAGTTTAGAATAGCAAAGTGTATTAAGAATATTTTCTGATAACTTCTGTAATATGATGAAAACTTGGCTTAGATGTGATCGTCGAAGACTTAATGTTTGCTGACTTTGGAAATCCTATTTCGGTGGGGTGACTTAACCTAACTGGAATTAAACTAATATATTACCTTATGCCACTTAAATATGAGACACAAAGTAACGTTATATTATCCCACTTTTTAAAAAACGACGAAAGCTATGTTATATGTTATGTCACTAAGTAAAAGGAATGAAATAAGATCAACAGTTAATTTAAAAGCCATAATATTTTCGTATGAACTTTCTGGAAAAGGGAATATGATTTTTTTTACCAAAAGATTTGAGTATAAATTGTAGTATAAATCCAAAATATGTTCGTGTAAACTTTCTGGAAATGGGATATGAGCCCGCCTTTTTTAGAAGGTTAAAGTGAATAAATTGTGGTAAAGAGAAAAATTTTTCGTGTAAACTTTCTCAAAAAGTGGATATGACTGCCAGCGCAAAATTAGCTACATAAACAAAAGAAAAAACGGTTTTGATAAGACCGTGCAATCACTGCAAACTATGTAAAAGCTGCTTTTCCAAGTTATCTGAAGCAGCTGCGAAAAAAATTCTACAATATTTTATCCATGTTGTCGGACTATTGTACAAAGTACTGAATTTATTTATAAATAAAAAAATTAAAAAATGTTATATTTTGTCAAAAATTTCATTAGATAATCAAATAAAGTGACTTAAAATAATGTTTTATGTTTTTTTTTTTAAAGTGACTTAACATAACGTTATTGTATGTCCCATTAATTCCTTTTAGGTTAAGTCATCCCACCACTTATTTCAGATATCTTTAAATGTGTTAAAAATTGAGTATATTCTGAAATATATTCAGATTATCACTAAAAACTCTTATGTGTTTTAATTTAGCGACAACGTCGCATAACTGTAACTATTACACCCTGTTATGCTAACTAAATATGTCCCACAAAAAAAATTCATATAAGAAATACAAAACAAAACAAAAAACATTATCAGACATCGTTGTGTGTGATTACAGGGTATTTGCAACGTTTGAGCTATCTTCATCAAATATCTCTATAAAATTCTGACGATCAATAGAATGGAATTTTTTTCTTTACATCTTTTTCTATTTAAATATTTTACTATTTTATTTATTTTATTTTTCTCCGTTATATTATTCACCGTTAAAATTTAAATTTGCAATTTAAATTTTTCTAACATAAATAAAAAAATATTGTTCATTTATTTTCATTTCTACCTGTACATATATATATATATACTTATTTATCGTATAGGTGAACATATTTTACAGTCTTTAGTATTACTTGACAAGAAATTGTTTGTTTAAGTTTTGCATTGCATTTCAATTTTTGTTGTTCTTGTCATGTTATTTGATGTTTGTTGCAACTTTATTTAAAAAAAAAAAAAAAATGCTGAGCAAAAAGTTGGTTGCAACTACAATTCTGAAAGAATAGGGAACAAAATTTTATACTTGAAAGAAGTTTCAGTGTTTTTTTTTTGTTAATTCATTTTTTTTTATTTTACAAAATATTTTTAATAAATTTGCATATCTTTTCATGCCTTCTTTCCTAGAAAAGTCAGCATATTTAAAATGCAATTCTAATTTTGTTTGTGTGTTTGTTTTTGTTGTTGTTTATGCATGGGAAAAATGTAAATGTATTTCACTTTTGTGGTTTTTAGTTTTCACTTTATAATTTTTCTATTTTGTTGTTTTTTTTTGTTTTTAAAAGTTGATATGAAAAATGTCGCCATGAATAATTTTTATATGGTTTCCTTTGTTATTGTTGTGCTGAATAATAAAAAATAGTGCAAAGGCATGATACCAAAAATAAATTTTTATTTCTATTGTTAGTTTGTTGTGTGTGAAAATTTTTAAAGAGGAAAATCTAGTCAAAACTATTTTATTTTTATTTTGTTTTGTTTTTGTTTTTGTCAAAACACAACCGTACAAATAGATCTCAACAACTAAATTGGTTCGTGTTTAATCTTAAATTATTTTATTTTTCTCTCCTTTTCAAACAATCTAGTCAGTCTCCTAGTTTAGGAGATTCTGTTTTTGTTTTTATTGTTTTTATTTTTATTTTTAAGCAGGAAGTAAAAGTATTTTATTGTCCTGTTGAGAGAAATTATACATTTATATATGTATATGTGTGTTATAAATAATAATAACAATAATAATAATAAAAAAATAAATAAATTGGGGGTGTATAAAAGTTAAAAGAAAATTTTCTAAGTAAGTTAATGTTAAATTGTGTACAACGACACAGAAAAAGAAGGATAAGAATTTTAAATACAATAAAAATTTAAAAAAAATAAAATAAAAAGTAAAATAAACAAAAAAAAGGATAACAGAAACTTATTTCTATTATTTATTATCACCAGTTTGTTGTTTTTTCTCTTTTTATATAATATAATTGCTGTTGTATGTAACGTGAAGACATTTTTAATTTCCTTTTTCTTTTGTTTTCTAAAGATATGAAAATTGTTTTAGTAGATACAATGAAAATGTAGAATGTTTTAAAATTTATTTTAAAAAATTGTGTTAAAACAGGTGATGCTAGGCTATTTAGTTGATTTGTTATGTTGACCTGTGTTAGCCTATTCTGTTTTTAATGACTAAATGGAAGTATATAATATCATATGAAATTGTCTATTCTTATTCAAATTCAGTGTAAAATCTTAAAATTATATAAAATAAGAAAAATAA
Organism: Argyra leucocephala; assembly: GCA_963942445.1. Lineage (NCBI taxonomy): Eukaryota > Metazoa > Arthropoda > Insecta > Diptera > Dolichopodidae > Argyra > Argyra leucocephala. Next base: position 158,832,399 of record OZ012678.1, read on the forward strand.
AAAAAATATTATTTAATGAGACATCGTGACATAAAACTATGTAATAGCTGGAGAAAATAGTCATTAGTTTGATGAAGTATACAAAAAATAAAATTTCAAAGAAATTGAAATAAAGGATTTGTGTTGTTATAGGCAAAAACCTTCAGCGAAGTGAATACAAGAAACGATTACGAATTGTTTGAGTGGTCTAGTGTTCAGCCGGTTAATTATATAGAGGAAGTGGAAGTTTTAAAACCATTAAAGACTTATACGAAATACAATTATGGAGAGCGGAAATAATTTTAAATATTTAAAAATTTTAACGATCATAATATAAAGTGTTGAAAACTATATGGGCCATTATATGTATATATATATAAATACATATAATAGTAATATAACAGTAGTTTTCCACATTTAATGAGTTGATGAGCCAGTAATTTGATAAATAAATGCTCTAAAAAAATTGTAGGTATTGCAGTATGAAATTACAATATTGAAGTACATAATTAAGCACGAAAAGATGATCTACCAAAATTACGTCCATAACATAAAAAAAAGTAGAATTAGTTTGAAAGCTTTGAAAATAACTTTTTTCTATTACTAAAAAAAGATGCAATAATCAAAATTGAATAGTCAAAAAACAAAATTGAAATATAACAGTACAAAAGGTGCAAATTTTATGTATCAGACATGTGGAAGTGATTATTCTAGTTACTGTTGGAAAACGCATTATCCGTTAGGTCACCTGATTGTTGTTACGACTTGAATGACCCATTTGTTATTTTTTTTTTAAATTGACATATTAAATCGAATTATATTAGAATCGGAAAAATAAATAAAGTAGACATTTTCGAACATACATAGTTTTCTTTGTTTCTGGAATTTGAATCATTCTGAAATTAGGTTATATAAATATTTATTTATTCAAACATATCTCAAAAAAAGCTAGGTGTAGCTCGTACAGAGTTTATAATTTATAAAATAGTTTTAATTATAAAAATGAACAAGGAATAATTTTATTGGAATAGGAAATTATATTACAAGGAATTATATATTAAATCAATAACAGAATTACAAGTAAAAAATTCATTGACCCTACTATACAATTGACTTTACTACCGAGTCTAAACTCTCCATTATAAAATGTAACTACGAGTATGTGTTGTGCTTGATTGGAACATAAATAGATTCACATAATCTACGAAACTTTATGCAAGTATGTCGTAATTTTCATATGATATGCCGTTGAAAAGAAATGCTTGAATTTAATAACATTGGAAGGCGGAGATGTGTTAATTTCAATTAAATTATATTAATTTTTAATATTTAAATTAATTTATTATAATTTTGTTGTTAACTTATTTTATACAAATGTACTTATCTGTTACATACATATTTAATAATTTAAAAAAAATGTACAATTAATAATCCGTCGACTGGGTATTGGAATGCCGCCATTTTAGTATTTTCGGACTTCATGATGGATTCTTAGATTTTTAAATCAGATCTTTTTAAATCTGCAATCAGTTTTTAAATATTTCAATTAGTTTTCGTGATATTTGGTATTGCTTTGCCGCATTTTCGATTACTTCAATTTTTGGTATACTGTGTATTAATTGGTACCTGTTCAAACGTCAAAAAATTAATGTATTTTGCATGTTTTCTTAGCACTGTATTATTGTGCTGTATGAACATGTACCATTGATATGTCAAATAATATTATTTGTTTTTTTCTTTGTTGCCGTATATCCTTTGGTTTTATTTAGTGCTCAAAGTTTGGTCTATAAAGTAAGCCTTAAAAAAAACATGTTCATACTGCACATTTTTGTATTACGTATTATATAATGTTGTGTTTATATAATTTTACAGCTATAATTTAGGAAAACCTAAAATCTTACGCAGTAAGTAGTGCTGCTTACAAAGTTTTAAAACAATGTAATAAATTATCCATATACTGAGGATATTATAATTAAAAAATTCCTACTTGTTTGGACATTTCTTTCGTTTTTTTAGATAAAAAAAAAAAATTATTTAATGGTTTACCACTTACCCGCACGTTAGTCATACTTGCCGTATGTGAATAGATTTTATGTATATTTACATTTTTCGTTGGCTTATAGGGCAAAAATATATTTCAATCATTATTAAATAACTGTAGTCTTTACTGAGAGTGGGACGTACATATTTTTACATATACAGTAATATATCCATTTTCCAGTTATATAAATTTTCGGGCAATTCTATTGACCAGTTCTTCTTTTTTTTAATCATTCAAACTTTAGCATTGATTTCCCAAAATGAAACTTTGAATATATACGACATATCAATACTCAGCAAACCGATGTAGAATAGATAAATAATATTGAGTTATATATCACTCTTTGTCGCAATTACTGCTTGCATTCTATCAAGCAGGGTTGATATTAGTTTCTGGCATTCATCCGGTGTAATTTAATGCCATATTTGTTTAATTTTTTGTTTTAAATCTTGCCCAATTGGTGGTTGTGGATCATATTCAATCAGAGTTTTATGATTGTCCATAATGATTATTATAGTATATATCGTAATAATGGTCAATACGTTTGATATTTGATTAAAAAATTTGTTTAGAAAAATACATGATTGTACTAATACTATTAAATGGTTAAGGCTTGTAAAGTATTGTAATGGTTAAGGTTTCTAATAATCTTCTTTTAAATGTGAATAAATGTGCACTTATGTGTTACACACGTCGACGTAATGCGGTTTGTTTTAATTATTCGTTAAATTGTATTAGCCTTTCCAAAACGAGCTCAATTAAAGACTTAGTTAGGGTTTACTTTGACGACAAGCTTAACTTTAAATCACATTTTTGGAATATTATCAATAGTTAAAGCTAATTCTATACTAGGCTTTGTTAAACGTTGGTCAAAGGAATTTAACGTACCATATGTTCTCAAATCTTTGTATTCTAGTCTCGTTAGACCAAATTTGGAGTATGATAGTCAAGTTTTGTCACCTTTCTATTATGTTCATATTAACAGGATTGAAGCAATGCAAAAAATTTTTTTAAAGATTTGCTTTGCGTAATTTCCAATGGTCAAATCCATTAATTTTACCTCCATATTAGCATAGATTAAACATAATTCATTTGAAAACTTTGAAATTACGACGAGAAGTGGAAAATGTTATTTATCTTACTGAAATTATTAAAGGAAATATTGCTTCTACTCAGATTTTGAATAACATCAACATTAATTCAAATATTCGCCTACGAAATACCAACTTCTTTACATTAAGTTTCCATAGGACCAATTATGGCCAATTATGAGCTAATTCATAGAATGTTACTAATTGGTAATAAACACATAAACTATATTGACTTCACACTTTCGAAACAGACTCAAAAACTTAAATTATATAAGTAATCTGTAGTCATTAAAATATATTTTAACTAGTTCTAAATTAGATATAATTTTAATTTGTAAATTGAATGTGTTATGTTGTATTGTAAAAAAAAAAAAAAAAATAATAATAATTATTGTAATGAAGTTTGAGCTAAACTAAATAAAATAAATACATTAAATAAAGAACATGGTTTTTTGTGCTTCTAAAATGCCAATTGGCGAAGAAACAATATTAATAACAATAATAATATTCACAATAATAATATTCACAATAATAATATTACTTACTTACTTAGGACCATATATCCTATCTACTTCAGGACCATATATCCGACCAAGAATTTTCTTCTCGAAGACACCAAGTGCATGCTCACTTGCCATTTAGGCAGTGTCCATGATTCTGATCCATAAAGCAAAACCGGGAGCAAAACCGGGAGTATGAGCGTTACAATAATAATATTCACAATAATAATATTCACAATAATAATATTCACAATAACTTTTTCAAATAAATAAAAAAAAAAAAACTGTGAGAATATTAATACATTTTTGTAAGTTTAAAATAACTTTAAATAAATACCGCTATCATATTTTAATTTAAGCTTGAAAAATAATTTTTGTTTTAGAAATCAAAACATTTTTGTTTTTGGTTCTTAGTATACATTTTTTTTTTTTTAATGTTCTGTATTTTGGCAAATTATAAATTTTTATTTCAATTTTTTTTATTTTTTAGTTTTTAAATTTTTTTTTTGTGTTTATTTATTTGTTGAAGAATCCTTTATTTTAACCTCAACCTGATCAAGTAAATGATAATTATCCTTAATATAAATTTAACTACAAAAAAATTATTAAATATATGATTCTTGTAGATAATAAAAATATCCTTGAAATAACATTTTTTTTTCCTTTAAAAAATGGTTTAAGAAACAAAGAAAAAAAATTATAATTAAAAAAATATTTTTTTTTTTCAATTTTCATTACTTGAGAGTCTTTCCTGTAATTAATTGATTTTTAGTTTTTTTGTGTTATTGTTTTTTTTTTTTTTATTTTTGGGTCTGGATGAATAAATAACGAAATATTTCATACGACTCAATTTTTTTTTGGTTTTATAGCCTTGAAGAATTTTTATCAAAAATGTAATTCAAAAAACAAAAAAAAAAAAAAACAAAAAACATTTGAAATAAACTTTTTTTTTTGTGCAACATTTTTTTGTTTTTACAAGGAAAATGTTTACACTGGTTTTAATTTGAGAATTTTTTCTTAAGAATAATTTTTTTCATTATATTGAAATTATTGGTGTTTTAGAAAATGAATCCATTTTTGTTTATTTTTGTGTTTTTGGAATATAATAATAATAATTAAAAATTAAAAATGTATTATTGTGTATGAATATTTTGGAAGCTTAAAGAGTTTTCATTTCAACTTAACTTTAGTGATTCGGTTTATTTTTTGGAGTTATTTATTCGCCAGATACCGATTCAGTTATTATACGTTTTTTGATCAGTCAGAACAACCATTTCCGAATTATTTATTTATTTATTTTATTTTGTTTATTTTTCTCAAAAGGAGCAGTATCTGCTCATGTAGAGTATATTTATACAGTATATTAATACAGTTTTGTCGCCTCGGTGCGATATTTATTTATTTTTAATTTAATTTAATTTAGCTACAGAGTTTATATGATGAGCCCATCAACCTCCTGGGTTTTGTCGAGCCATATTTTTTCATTTAATATATTATTGATGAAGCTTTTGTTAATTAAATTTTTTTCTATTTTAAATTTTATAGTTTAGTATTACAACCTACCAAATTTAATCATTTGAACACATGTGATTGACCTTTTTATAACTAAAAAAAATTATATATAAGTATTAGAATTTTATTCAACTGTTCATTGAATATTAATGTAAAATAGTATTCTTCTAAACGTAAACCTAAACGTAGTAACAATAGTATTCTTCTTGGTTGAATATGATAAGCTTGTACTGTTGTACTGTCATAATCCATACGTAATAATGTCACCTACATAACCTACATAAACAACAACAAACGTACTTAGTGTCTTATGTGTATAATAAATTCAGTTACTTATTCCTTTCGATTGAAAATTAATAAAGGATTAAAAATGACCAGAATGGTAGAAGATATTATAATATTTTCTAATTAAAATATTTTAGAATATAAGTAATTTATTGATAATCAACAGCAACGACTGATATATTCTTTCAAATTTAGGGTAATTATTCTATCATTGAAATGAATGCGTAAAGTTTTTATTTGCGAATTTACAACCGCTGCAGAGACAACATTTTAGTAAAAAGTTATAGGAATGCTAAAGAATGTTTTAACAAACAAATTCTGTTCAAAATTTAACATTTTAAGTTGAGACGAAAACTCTTTAAGCTTCCAAAATATTCATACACAATACCACATTGTTATTTTTAATTATTATTATTTTTCTTACCACGTAAGCGCAGATAGAGTTATCAAATTGGTCTTCTACAGTAGGCCTACTCCCTACTTAGACAGTATAAACAGATTAAAAATGAAATTAGATATTGCCTGAAATAGAAATGATGATACCATAGTAACAAACATTGGTACACGAATTGACAAGAATTGTACAATTGAACGTCCGTACTCTTTGTGAAGTATCAAGGCTAGTGAAATTAGCAGCTAAAAATCGAGTACGATGGAAATGTGAAATGCAAGCCCTATGCTTCCAAGAGGAGTAAGGAAAAAACAAAGTTAAAAATTTAATAAAAAAGCCATTTTATCATTTTACTGATATCAATTTTTGTTTCGATCGATCGCTATCTACCAAAATCTAAATGTTGAACTCAAATAACATTTTTTTATTTCGGAAAATCTTTAAATTACTCAAAGTTTTCATTTTTAAAGTCGATAGTAAAATAACCCATGTGTAGTTGACATTTTTTGTTATAATGATTGGGTTGTCCTGAAAACATCACAAATATATATTTCTGACTTATCGAAATCAATGTGGGTAAACCAAATCGGAAACAGCTTACTGTAAAAAATTGTGAATCAAATCAAGGATATAATAATTATGATATATTCCAGTATACGATGATATTTTTGACTTATACTACTTTTCCCCGATTTGTAAAAAAATTAGTTTAGAGATCTAGACAATTTTTGAGATATCTCAATTTTCTTAGAGTGATTATATTTTACTAGAATATTAAGTAGATCAACGTATATTGAGTCAATAAATACAAATTTCTATTGTTTTTTAAATGTTTTTTTTATATTTTAAATAAATGCTTGGTTATATAGGTGCAATATGTCTGCAGTGCAATATCTAAGATAAAATCAGGAATGGCATTTTATAAGGTGATAGTGACAAAGAAAATAATTACAAATGCTTTGTTGGTATTTTGTAAGGTTTTTGTCAATTTGATAGTGAACATTTTTATTAAATAGAGAGTGACAATAAATCGGACAATAAACCGTACAAAATATTATTTTTTCTCTTCTTACACAACCATAATTTCATATATTAGTCGTAAAACTATTTGTTTTTTTTTTGTTGTAGGCTTATATGTTTTACTTGGATTTTGATACACATTTTTAAATGTTGCTTAATGTTGGTGGTTTAAAAAATTATTACCTTATACAAAATATCGAAAATTTTCAGCCACATTTCTGATCGCTTTTACTTTTTGTTACTGTCCTTAAATATATTATAACCCAACCCCAGGTTCAAAACTATAATCTACTAAATAAAAAATGTAAAACATTTTCAATTTTTGATTTTTAATAATTTTCAATATTTTATAGAATCTTCCAAAACAATTGTTTTTCAAACAATTAAAATAAAAATTTAAATTTTATTAATTTTACCTTTTGTTCCAGTAAATTAAATTTCTTTGGAAAATTTTAAAATTTTCAATTTCATTTTAGGATATTGTTTTTTTGTTTTTTTAAATTTCATTTAAAAACTTTTCCCTTTTTTACTTTTATTCCTTTCTCGAAAGTGTAATCCAAGAAAAATGAGGAAAAAAAAATAAAAAACTTTTCAAATTTAAAAAGAATAAAATAAAATTTTTAAGACAAATTGACTTTTTTGTTTTTTTTTTGCTTTTTTGTGGTGAATTATTTTTGGTTAATTTAAAAAATTTCTTTTTCAATTTTTCATTTTTTACGTCATAAATATTACGTTATGAATATTATACGAGTATATCCTTGAAAAAGAATAGAATAATTAATTAATCAATTTGGGAAAATTTTATTTAACAAAAAGGATATGAAATTCAACCATTTATAATCAAAATTTTTATAAAAATGAATTCTTAAAGATTTTTATTTTAAGTTTAAAATTTGTCTTTTTAAATTTTATATGTTGTTGAGTGTGTGCGAAAATATGATATTGAAAAAGAAATATGAATCCTAAAAATTTGATATTTCTGTTAATAAGAAGGTGGGGTGATATTTTATTAGTCGAATTTTTATTTATTTTTAATTGTAAAATAAAATCGATTTAATTGGTATTGAAATATGTAAATTTTGTTTATAATATAGAATTTGAATGGCTTACTATAGGATAGTTAGGAATCGGATACCGAAACGACGTTAGTGGATAACATAAGATACGTACAAAATTTAAAGGAAAAAAAAAGTTGTTATCTCTGGTATTCATGGATTCATGGATTCATGGTACTAAAGCCTTCGACACAGTCGATCAAAAAATTTTATTAAAAAAATTGTACATGTATATGGTATCAAAGGATTAGCCTACAAATGGTTTGCGGATTATTTAACCAATTGGTCTCAATATATACAAATAGAAAATAATAAAAGCAGCATAAATAAAGTAAAATACGGGGTACCGCAAGGCAGCATTTTGGGTGCGTTATTGTTTATATTATATACATTGATAGCATACAACAAATTGTTTTAGAAGAAGAATTCTATTAATTCGCTGATGACATTTGTATAGTGTTTCAAGCGGATAATTATAACAAATTACATTACATAATACATGTAGAACTTGAGAAAATTCATGAGTGGATGATTAACCATAAATGAACAATATATACTAAAAAAGCAAAATATATGACAATTGGCCATTCATCAGCCAGTATTTAGAGAAAATTTTTGAATTTAAATATTTAGGCTTTTGGATAGATCCACATTTAAAATGGAATGTTTACACATTCAATCTCAGTAAAAAGTTCGTTACGATTGCTGGAATCTTCAAAAAAATAGCAATTGTATTACCAAATACCATCAAAAGACAAAATTTTTCTGCACTATTTCATATTCATTTGGTATAAAGCTCTGGGGCACGTCGTCAAAAACAAAAATTAAAGAATTACAGATTATCCAAAAAGAAGGCAATAAAAAACTTATATCAACACAACTGGCTAGACAAAACTGAATATATTCATAGTAAAAATAACATATTATTAATCAATGACTATATTATTATCAAACTCAAACACATCCACTGTATTAACGAAGGGTCAAGATCATCACCACATCAACACAAGGAATCAACATTTACTACATTTTGAGCGTAAAAGAACTGAACAATTTGGTTCATCTATAACAATTTATAGCGGTATTAATCTGTATAATAAACTAAATAAAAATCGTCTTGTTTTAACTTGTTACAAAATTTTGTAGTTTTATTACTAAAATGTCATAAAAGAACTGAATTATTAAATTTTTGAATTAAATTAATTTGTATAGACTTGATATGAGAGAAAAATTTGTAATTTATTTTTAAAAATTCTGTCATTTTAAATAAACACACAAACTTATAGAAAAAAGTACAAAAACACAAATAAAAATTGAAAACAAAACAGAAAAACAAAAAATCAGATCAGATCATACTCTTCAAAAATGATATAATAAATGTTAGGTCATTTGCTTGTACTATCATTAAAAAGAATATATGGAGTAAAACTCGGTTATAGTCATTCGTTAAATTTCACTAATATTTCTGACTATAACCGTTTTGTGCCTATGGGCGTAGTCAAAAAAAAATTGCATCTTTATAAACAAAATCAAATTCAATAAAATATCTTTCGTATAACAATTTTAAACTTTATTTTATTCATAAATAGCAATTCTGTTATATAATCACAAAAAATATACATATTTGTAATATAGAACAGAAACAAACTATATGTATATATAAATCATTGTTTTAATAAAATAATTTACTGTTGACCTATTACTATAACAGAATTTCGACTACAAACGTTTTTGACTATAAACGAATTAAAATATATCGATCTACTACTTTGAGAGTAATGAGATTTTATTGTGTTAAGTTATATTGAAATTAGTGTTAATTTCGTCATAAAGTATTGTATTATACTTTAATTTCATTATATACATATATTCAATAATCAAGCGATTCAGAAAACAACTACAATTATACCAAAACAAATATTTCTTTTTACATAAAATTGTGTTTGAAAGAACTACTTCTGTGCAATTGCACAGGGGATGCACTAGTTTTGGTAGATTATTGTTTTTAAATTAATTTTTTTTAATTGTGTGTAATAATCATATTAAAATAATTTTTGTTTTATATAATTTGAAGGTAAATAGGTTTAAGACTTTGATAAATAGTATTTTTTACTAATAAATGAATCAAAAAATTTAAACGATTAATTCTAAATTTAAATTTAAATATAAAAAATATTCAACTCTTGTGTACATTTCTATTCACTAATTATTGTTAATAGAAATGTACACTAATTAATGTAAACTAATTATTGTTAATTGAATAATCAATATTTAAAGATACTTTAAGACAAAAATTATATGAAATTAATTGAATATTTTGTTAACTTGACCTTTTTAATTTGTATTAAAAAAGAATAATATCACTATTTTTGTATTTTGAATTTTGTTATTTTTGAATGTATACTAAGTAAATTTAATTGTATTTTAATTAATATATGAAATGTAATACTAAATTGTAAACTGTTTGAGCTGAAAAGTATAAATAAATAAATAAATAAATAGACTAACTAAGTTAATAGCATTTAACCGTCTCTTGAATATGTTTGACATAAATGTCATATTTTTGTCCAATATGCTGGTTTAGTATTCATTTCACAGCAAAAAACGAATTAGTAAGTTAAAAAATTTCATTTACCAATTGACTCGATACGTACCGAATTTATTTACATTAATTTTTAAATTGAGCCCCTAAATTTGAATTCAAAAAGTGTAATTTCCAATGATGCAAAAAATTTGAAAAAGTATGATAATATAATTTAAAAAAATATCATAGTGATGTTGATGGGGGAAATTAAGGTATAGTTTAGCAAGGACATAACGATTTCAAGAATTTTCTTTTTATTTTACTTTAAAGGTGGTTCAAGAAGTTAAATCAAAGGACTAAAATAGGTTAAACTTTATTGGTTTATTTGTAACAGTTCGAAATTTATTTTTATTGTCAAAACGGATATAGAATATAGTTATATAAATTTTAGCCATGAAAATGTTTAGTCTCATGAAAACCTATTTATAGTATTCTTAAATCACTTAAAAAATGTACTTGTTCTTCTAAGTATCTTATAGTTGGTTTTTAAGTGTTTTATATTCTTTTTGTTTCATCGTTTTAATGTTGAATTCTTTTAAAGATCTACATCTACATCTACATACATACTAATTTCAAAATCTTCAAGTAAAATTCTATTTAAGATTTTGAAAAAAGGGTTAAAAAAAAACACATAAAAAATGTATTTTTGAAGTACAGTTTCTTTTTTTAATTTTTTAAATTTGGTGTTGGGCGGCAAACAAAAAAAGCTTTTCATATAGCTTCAGTCTTTTTCATACTAATAAAATTTTATTTATTTTCCTTTTAAAACCTAATAATGTAATCAGAGAAATTCTTTTCAAGTTTTTCGATATACAATATACTTTTTTTTTTTTTTTTTTGTTAATTTTTCTTTAAGTTTTATGGGTCTCCTCTCATGGATGGTGTATTCTGTTAAAAAATGAAACAAAAAAAAAACACATAAAACCATAACAGTTTGAAATTGTATAGGAGTTAAACTGTAAAGGAAAAAAAAAATATAAAATTCGGAAAAGTTCTTCATCAATTCCCTAAAGGGGAACTTCTCGAATACACTTCATAAATCCTTGTGTGAAATCAACCTTTTTGTTTTTCTTACCGTTATTAACCTATGTCAAAGCAAAAATGTAAGAATGGTAATATGACATTGATTTTTCGTTTAAGGTTTCTCTTTTATCAATTATTATTTTTTTTAAAGGTCGCTTGCAATATTATTTAAAAAATAATAAAATATATTTAAAATTTAATAGAATGCATAAAAATTATGTATGTTTTAGGAAAATATTTATCAACTATGTGATACTCTTATATACATTCTCTGTCAAGAAATTAAGCCTTCTTGATGTTGATTTGGGATCCCAACCAATATTATTTTGCCTTCAAATTGTAAATGCAACAACTTTCCCAACTTTCATTCCATAAAATCTAGTAGCTCTAAGAACAAAAAACAAATCATGAGCACAATGAGCATTTTTGCACTTATTAATATTATTCAATTTATCAGCTGATCAGTATCAGATCAGTATATAATTAAATTTAACAACTGAATTATTTCCCTAATGTATTATAAAATAACACACCATCCCGTCCCGATTCAGTTCCAGTTAATATTTGAATATATGCTGATTAGAAACTGTAACTAATAATTATTAAATATCGATTGTGTAAATCATATTTTATTTTTATAATTTACACAGGTTTTTCTTTTGTGCATTTCATGCAAATTGTGCAGAATTATTATGTTTACAACCCTATTCATAGAAGTGTCAGAAGTTTATGACATTTTTAAATGCATGAAAATGTTAACTCCGATTACCATATTTTGCATGATTAAATTACTTGATGCCAAAATATTTGTTATTGAACTAGATATTTTTCAATTAGAAATTTTAAAAAATTTGTGTTTTTTTATTTTTATGTTTAAGTTTTACTCGTTAAATGCTATGAAATGAAAGTTTACAAAAGCATTTTTATGTGCGAATTAATGCATTGGGTTTATTTCATGCAAAATATGCAATTTTTAACTCTGCCTTAATGCACAAATTAAAAGGCTCCAATGTCACCAAGAATTAAAAACTGTGGTGCATCATTTGTCTTTTTTTTCAATTTTTTTATTTTGAGTATATTTTCTTAATTTTGACCAAAATGCACTCATATCGTATCTAGAACTATGGAGTTAAATACAATATATTTTTTATCAACTGCTTATTTGATTTTTTTTTTAATTATTTGACATTTTGAATAATACTAATATTACTAGATGTTTAATGCTATAAATATGATTTTGACATGAATGTTGAGCTTTTAATTTTTGCATTTTTCTATTCCTATTTGTGACATATAGTATAGCCGCATAGTCCCACCATCAGATTCTAAAATTTTGGGTAAAGGAAATTTTTATTCACTTATATCCTTCAAGTTTATAGGGGTCTCCCAGCACTTATATTTTCATACAAATTTAATTTCAGAGCTTATTGAGCTATTATTTATTTTCATCTTCTGACTTGGGTTTCCAATTAACTTCTATCTAAATAAATTAATATGAATTTTGATCCTGCTTTGTGAAGGAACATAGTTTGTAGTTCTTTTGGACCAAAATATTCCAAATGTTGAGGGTCATATTTAAATAGGTATAAATTTTAAAAACCTCACAAAAATTTAAGAAAAAATTAGCAATATAATAACAGGGTAATATTTAATATACATCGAAAGCTTTCAAAATTTTAACAACTAATACGACCGTAACTCGATTGAATATCACGATTATATAAATTAATAAAAATTCGAATTTTCTTATGCGTCAACGAGACTAATGAAATAACATTCATTTTTGATTTATGTTGCATATACGCTGGGGGGTAACCTGATTTTCAACCGAAAGGTTCGATTTTCGCTGAAGCAAAAAAATTCGTTGTGGATGTTTTGGTTCAGTACCCTTTGTCTTTGGTATAAAATAAATGGCAAAAAATAAATAAGAGTATAATTTTTGGCTAGGCTATTTAAGAAGACTTGGTTAAGAACAATAGTAGTATTTTTCCACATAAATGAGTTGATTAGCCATACATTTGATATAAATATAGGTACTTGAAAAATGTTGTAGTAAAATATATAATAAAAACTTGCAGTATCGTTATTAATTTAGCCCGAAAATGGAATTCTACCAAAATTACTGTCAAGAACATAAAAAACAAAAAAAAAATAATACATATCTAGTCTAATGCTAGATCAGTATGTAACTTGAAATTGTTAACTGGTGTTGATATATACATTTATAAATTTTTTGAATCTATAGAATAATCTATTGAATAACCTGTGATACCATATGTAAGAAATATTATAAGATAGCATCAACCTAATAGTAGCAGTTACTGTTATTGCTCTCATTATCTGCTTAATGTATTGATAATGAATGTAGTACTACTTTGTTTAGGATTATTAATTATTTTGTTAAGTTTGATTTAGTATTAAACGTTCGACTATTAAAGGATTATTTAATTATGATTATTTAGTTTTGTGCTTGTGAATATGCTTATAGTTATGTAATAGATCTAATAGGTGGTGTCTATCAAAGATATATGTCAGCCGGTTACTATTTCCGGTTGCTGTGTACGCACGAAAATTAAAAACACCGTTGTTAGATTAAAACTCAGTCTCAGATGGACCATTGAAGAGAATAGAATAAAATCTGTAAATATCTTATCTGAAAATCTGAAAATCTGAAAATAGTTATTAAATACAAAGAATAATAAAATTAATAATAAACTTTGTGTAAATAAAATAAATAAAACATTTAAAATTAATTAAAAAATAAAATTTGTGGACAATTAAATAATAAGAGTTTTAATCATTATGATAACTATACAAGCAAGAAAAAGTATTCCGAAGAAGAAATATTCTAATTAAATATATATATAAGTAATATATTATAAACTATATAATCTATATATAATAGAATAATACAATAATACCATAGACAGTAAATAAATAAACAATTACACACCATTATGTATAGTATAAGCAATATTGGTTTTAATATGATAATAAGATTGTAAAAAAATGTCCCATCTCAACTCTTATTTTCATACGATCAAACTATTTTTGTGCATATTTATATATTAACACGCTTTGATAATAGTTTAGATAATACGAAGAATAATTTAAAACTGACAGTAAAAAAAACCAATGAGTTAATCTAGTCGTTGCATCAAAAAAGAAAATAACTTATTTCCACCTACTTACATAATTACTTGATCTTTCCAGCAAAGTGCGGATTATCGATTGATTGTTGGTCACATCACAGATTGAACACATTTTTCGTTGAACAATTAATTCAACGGGTGTTCTCTATATTCATAATTACTTAAACAAATTAATTCTACTTAAAATTTATCTTTTTGTAAGACAACAAAAATTGTTTTAAAAAATGTTTTTTTTTTATTTTTTTTTAGTGGATTTCGTTTAATTTGATTTGTATGAAATTTAAAATTTAACATAAATTAAAATCAAAGATCAAATTTATGTCACAGCCTTAGAGTATATTGGTTTAACTTTTGAAACATGTTTTAATCGTTTTACTTTTGGGTTTAAATTCACACCACATACTCTGGATATAAATTGTTTCGGGTTATTATTACCCCTTTTCTTTTCTTTTTATTATTTAGTTTTTTTTTTTTTTTTTTATTATGTGTCCTGATCTCTGTTTATTTTTTGTTCATATTTTTTTTTTTTTTTATATATTTTTGTCCATCACAGCAATTAAAATTTCAACAGAAACACCTGTGATAAAATAAAAGTAAATAATATAAAATGATGCAAGAAAGAGAGAGAGAGAGAGAAAAAAAAAAAGAAAGACAGTGTAAAATACGAGTGACTCTATGCCTTTTGTATTTTAAGGACATTATTTTTACATTAAAAATGGAATATTTCCCATTTATTTTCTTTTTAGTACATATTTTTTTTATTTATGGTTTTTATATATACTTTTACAAATACATATATATATATATTTTTTTTGTTCTTTTTATTAAATTCTAACAGATATAATTTTTTTTATTTCTTTTTAGATCAAATGGAATTTTGAAACAGAATCGGAAACACGTTAAAAAAGGTATGATATTATTATATAGGTGTATATTTATTTTAAAGATATATCTTAGAATATTGTGAAAATTGTTTGTGAAGACACTTATTTCGACACAATTTAAGAAGGAAACATCAGCAAAAATTTTTATTATATTTTGAAATAATATTGTAAGATTGAATTTTGAAATTTTTCATGTTGAATTCGAAAAATTCGGAGAAATCTTAGTTTTCAATTTGGTTAGAAATTCTATTCAATTTCGATTTGGTAAAGAGTTCTGTTAGGTTTTTAATAAAAAAATTTATTATTTACCAAATTTTAGATTTTCCCAGTAATTTATAAAATTAATGTGGCTTAAATACAACTACGGTTGAATGTAATATAACTAAAATTGATCAGTGAACGTAAATGTTGCATGAATCTGAGCTGAGCTAAGTTTTGTGTAACATTTTAACTGGAATGGTATAGCTAGATATACAAAATGTACATAGATTTTGCTTAGAGTTGATGAACAAAGATGAACAGGCAAAAATATGATGAAATACAATCAACTGTACAACAAATGTTTATAGCAAATTGCATAATCATGTATATAAGCAATATTAGTGTTTGTTTTTTACTAAATTGTGCAAACTTCGTTGTTTATTAACGAAATCTTTCCGTTTTGTTTATACATCTAATTATCTCTGTTAAATGTCTTTAAATTATTATGTTGAAGCTTAACTATACTTATCAACATACTTACGAATTTGGCTCTGTAATATGTATTCAAAAACTTGTAGACCGACTTGTCAATATAGTCTGAAATCATTAACATAGATTTAGACTTTTTGTCTACTGGAATTACCTGGATATAGATTTCAGTGATAAGTAATTAATTATAGCTTTACCAATATGATTTTGTGTTTTTCTAATTTGTTCTTTGCCCTTATAAACTGTACAATATGTCTTTAATGGAAACATTTAGTAGCTTGTATGATTTTTTGTTTGTATATGGAAGCGACTTGCGGATGACAAGTCTAATGGTAAGTCATCCATGACGATCTGGTTATACTCTGTTAGGATTTCTTGGGTAGTTGTGGAACATATATGTACACTATTAGCATCATTTGAAACCAACCAATTGTTTGAAAGGGTAAAACTAATGTTGTTTGGTATTTGCAGTTTGCACTTTTGATATTCCCATTACGTTTTTTATCTTTGGGTCTTGATGTAAAATATCGTTATTTAAAAATCATGGTGCACGTGATATTAGTCTTAATACTTTCGAATAAAATCGTCGCAATATTTCAATATTAGAACTGCTGGATTTCGTAATTCCATATCGACTTTATGACAGCTATAACATAATCTAACAATTTGTTGTCTAATGTTATAGTAGAATTGTATCCAATCATCTAATAAAATTTACTTTACTTCAATCTCAGTAGTTTTATTTTATTATGTATTGAATTTTTTCATGTATGTCGCCTATCCTAGTGAATGCCAAGATACTATACAAGAAGTTATATGTGCATATACAACTTCTTTTTGCCGAAATACTTCGTTATTTAGTACATAATAATCGGATAAGTTTCTCTGTACAGTGTAAATTTTATATGAGTTGACTTGGTTTCATTGACTATGATTCACCACTTCTTAAGCCATTGTTAAAATTTATTTATGCTGCTTTGACATATCTCAGAAGTATACATTGGGTTGACACATTGTACCAATATGGCCGTGTCATTATAATTATGTAGGGCACATTTCTTCAAAATAGCTTAATAATAACGTTTTTAGTTCCATTGTGAACAAAATCTTTGGTTAACTTCTTCAACTATTTATTTTAGCTATTCAGATTTGTTTTTAGTGAAATACTTTTTTTTTTAATTAAAAGTTGAATTTATTTTCACTAATAAATTATTTTTTTTTATTTTTATTAATTCAATTTCTCAGAAAAAGCTAGCGAAGCTCGAATAGAGAGATTACAGTTCATTTTAAAATGCTTAGTCAAGCTTATACAAATTCAAATAAATTAAATTTTATAATTTGAAAAATATCAAAAAATTAAGAAGAAAAATATATTACATGCAATGGAAAAGAAGTGATGATTATATGTATTATAGTTAGTAAAAATATGATTGAATGTAAGACAAAATAATTATAGTTCAAAATTTTGAAATTAGTACTTTTTTAACATTTACTCATAAATAAATTGTTTTTTTTTTTGACGATTTAATATTTAATGGGAGACTATTAACCTTATTACTTCTCTAATCCAGATAGATTTTCAGTAGCAAAATAACCTTGAAGGGGGTGCATTTGTTAATAGTCCTAAATATTTATAGTTACTGACTTTTTCTATTTTACAATTACTATATAGTTATATCCAAATATAACGTCACTGTCCCACACTATTAATAAATAAAGATACATTCATCATTTGGTATTACAAACACAATAATATAGAGTACCGTAATATCACATGATGAGATAATTTAAGAGAGCATCTTAGAATATAAGTATAGTTTTAAGTTTTAAATTGTTAGAAATAAAAAATTAAAATAAATGCAAATCACTTCTGGTTTCAACATCAAACTAAAAACTCGTTTATTTGATTAGCAAAGGGCTTATTTATAACTATATACTATTTTAAAGTTTTAATTTTTAGACCTAATATAAGCATTGACTTAGTTTTTTTTCGTGTTTACAGCTAGCTGTGTATCATTTTCATGTCAGAATTTATTATGCTTTGCAGTTCTATTTAGTATTTTTACAACAACCAAACCATCTGCATAAAGATAAGCTTTTGTTTTTAGTGGTATAATATAATACGATCACTTATATGTAATGTGAAAAGTGTAGGACCAAGTAAGCTTCTTTAAATTACACTAACTTCAACTAACTTTGGTTACATCATCTTTGCACCACGACTTGATTTTTTTTTTCAGAAAATATAATAATTAGTATTGACTGGCTCTATAGGTATATTTTTTGAATTAAATTATTTTTTCCATCTGTTTTTTTTTTTGTCATTACTTCGGATTACTACAGAGTATTTTATAAAATTGTGAATGAAAAGCCTTTTTTTGTCATTAAAACGTGGGAGGATGTTGTCAATACTGTTGAAAACAAAATTCAGAAATTTAATAATTATTAAAGAAAGTTAAAATTAATATGATAAAATAATAATTAAATTATATTTTAAAATCTTAATTAAAAAAAAAATAAATTAATTAAATTAAATTTTCGAACTTTATTTCGAGCTTAATTGCATTGAATCAATTTTTTTTTTTTAATTATCGAAAAATAAATTATCAAATAATATTCTTTCATTTAATTAAATTTTAAATTTATTTAATATCAAGGTTAAAAAATTTGATTTTAATTTAAAATTTTTGTTAAAATTGAAAACTAAATTTTTGTTTTTATTTCATTTTATTTTTACTGTATCGAAAAATTTTCACATGTACATGAACATTTAGGTCAGATATATAATATATATACCAGTAACTATATACTTACATTGTTATGTTCATATATTTACCTATGACAATAAAATTTTATGTTTTTTTTTTTTTTTTTTTTGGAATTAATTTAAATAATGCTATTAAGGATTTTCGAGGATTTAAAGTAATTTTATCTAAGCAATGAATCGTTAATAATTTATAATTTAATAATTTCGATGTAGATTTATAAAATGGAATACACCCATCCCTCGCTTAACGGACACTCTTTATACGGAATTTCGCTATACCGGAATTGAAAAATTATTCTACGGTCTCTGTTAACGTACAAAAAATTCGATTTACGGCAAAAAAAAAAACGTACAAAAATTCACAAAATGCACAAAAATTTGTTCTAGTACACATAAAATTTTGTTTTTTGTGTATACATTGCACATTTTTTTATGTGAAAATTTTAAATTTTAAATATGTAGTAGGCAGGTATTGCTATCTACATGATCTATCTAATAATGTTCGGATTGAGTACCTGCCTAAAAATACAACAGCCTTGATTCAACTACATTCAAAGCATATTATTTGAGAAGAACTTTTAAACAACTAATTGTTGCCAGTGAGATAGATGGACATGGTTTTGCTTCAATTAAAACGTTCTGGAAAAATTACAATATTAAAGATGCTATACAGAATATTGCAGAATCATGGAAAGAAATTGAACCGTCTACAATGAAGGGTGTTTGGAAAAAAATTTGGCCAGAAAATGTTAATAACGATGATGTTGATGTTCAAGTTCTTCCGGAAGTCCTTCAAAATATAGTAAATCTTGGTAATCAACTTGGTTTTGAAGATTTTGTAGAATCAGATGTTACAGATTTAATAAATGCTCATGGAGCTAGTCTTTCCGATGATGATTTGCTACAGTTGGACCAAAATCGTCGACCTGAAGAAGACGATAATGAAGATATCATTGCAAATATTTCTCAGGAGCTTTCCATAAAAGACCTGTCTACTGCTGTTTTCCATTTCGAAGAAGGTATTAAGGTCCTGACCGAAAAAGATGTGAATAACGAACGTAGCTTGAAGGTATCTCGAGCTGTAAACGAAGCTATAGATTGTTACAAGCAGCTATACAAAGAAAAAATAAAATCGGCAACTCAACAAAAATTAACCAGCTTTTTTCAACCAGTTGCTTCCACATCAGCTAATACTACTTTTGACGCCATTCAAAACTTGGATACCAGCTCTGAAGCGGATTTGAATTCACAATCAGATTGCAGTAGTTCATCATAAGATAAATGCTCAAAGATCGTAATATATTGCGTTCGTAATATAATGGATTAATTTATGTTTTTAAAGAATTTTGTTATTTTTAATTATTTTTAAATGTAAATAGTATTTCTGAATTAATTTTATTTTTGTTTTTGAATATTTTTATGTATTTAATACTTTATTTTAATAGTTATATAATAAATATTTATGAATTATTATCTTAATAAATATTTTTTCTTTTTTAATAAAATGTATAATTTATATCACTTTTAGTATACATATTACATTATTTTTACATATATGTACCGTATACAATACGTACATACATTAATATGATATGTTCGAAAAAAAAAATCGATTTACGGAATTTCGATTTACGGACAACTTTTCTGGAACGGAACCCCGCCGTTAAGCGAGGGATGGGTGTATATCTATTTTTAATTAACATTACATAGCTATATATATAAGTAATTTATGATATTGTATTTAGTAGTTTATGATAAAATATTTTTTTTTGTTTTGTCCTACTTGTGATATGGTATATTTTTAAAAAAGTAGGTTCTACTGTTATTATTCTATTTTTTAGTATCGGTTACGTAAGCCAGACTAGTAGATTAGACAAGTATACATTCACGTATTGACTTAAACGCGAGCTTAGCAATTAATTGGATGGCATTTTTGCGCTCCTACCGATGAGAAGCTAGGAAGAAGATTGCAGGTTCTAAAGAGCCACTGATGTGTGCATTTAAATAAATATATTTTGGAGATAGATAAGCTTTAAAAAGCTTTGTCATAAAGATTAAGATAGGTAAACAAAGCGTAGTACAACTTTGGAATAACTAATTTTTAAATTTTAACCATTTTAACGTTTTAATTAACCATTTTTTTTTTTTTTTTTAACTTGAAGATGAGCCTGATTGAAATTTATTTATTCAATTCTTAATGTTAGTATACATAAGACGAATAGTCTTTATAAGAGGAATATTTTTAAAGTCATTTAAAGGAATATTTTTCTTATTTATTCTGTTTATCGTAAAAAAATACAAATTTGTTTATTGTATTTATTATATTTTAATTAAAGTCGACTTTCACTACCAATTTTTTATTTGAATATGCAAATATCAGTGATTTGAACAGAATTGTAACACCAACATAATTTTCTTATCAGAGTTTAAGACGTGACATGGACCAACGTATTCGCAAGCACGTATAAAGGAAGCTTATTATTCTATTTTAATTGAAATGACTGGGTATTGAATTTGAGACATATTACGGTGCTGCAGTAGAAGCCTTTTTTTTACATTGAATTGGATTCATACCACAAATAAATTGAAATTTCTAATTCTATGGTCGTTTTCAGTTTGAAAGCTTATACGAAACAATTAATAACAACGGAAGGTAATTATTGGGCTAGAGAGCAAATAAAAGTCTAAGGAAAAATTCAAGGTCTATAGAATTCAGAAAGTAAGAGAGTAATAAGTATACGAATAAAAAATTTACAATACTGAAAAATATGAATTTCAAGGCATTTTACACTGAAAATATTCTCTAATAATAATATTTTGATTTACAATTTTTCTATGAATTTTTATGTAAATCAATTTCTAGTTTTCTAAAATTTGCATTCGACATAGATTTAAAAAAAAATAAAATTTTCGTATATTGAGATGTTAGAGCATAGGTATATAATAGATATATATATTATTGACAATAGGTTTGTTGAATATCAAAAATAATTTAATAAATAAATTATATGTAAAGAAAATGGTCAAAAAAATCCTTTTCTTATAACTTGAACAAAAATGGTAGGTATTGTATTGAAAATTTTGATTATCTACAATATTTAAGTTTTTGAAAAGTTAAATTTGATTGTGTAGTTTGCTTTTATAAATAAAATTAAATTTTATATTTCAACAAATTTCAGTTAGTTTTAATAATTTAGAAAATTAAAAAAAAAAATGATATAGCATTATTAGAGCGTAGATCTCCGACTTGATTGAAAACATTTCTCTTTCTAGCTCCTTATTACTATCTTAAGCCCAAATTATGATAAATTAAGTATGTATAGTTTTGTATGTATAATTTTTGGAAATATCGTTTTGTGATCTATAAAAAAATATTAGTGATAGTTAATTCGACTTTGCGTGACCTTGAGAGATGACAGGACCACTAATGATGAATTTGCACTACTGTATTCTCTTAAATATAGCACTAAAAGTAAAATCGACTACTAAAAACAATTTAACATGCTGTTGCAGATCAACAATTGATTTGTACAACTACAATAATTTGTACAACTTTATAAGGCCAGGCCTACTCTGTACATCTAATTAAATAAATAAATAAATTTATACAGACAAGTAAATTATCGAATATATTTAGCCTATATCAATCTATTTGTATTTAAACATTAATATTCGATCAACAAAATTTTCCGTCAGGTCAGTTGACGGAAAAAATATTCTAAAAACTAATTATAGAAATTTTTGTTCGCCAAGGTACCTATTAGTGTTAGTAATAATGAAAATTTTGTTACAGTTGATGGTAGTGGGTGGTGATGAAAATTCAAAAACGGAAGAATACCATATTTTCTTTTTAGCAACAAATGGAGAAATATTTAAAGACATTTTCACGTCAGCTCTAATTGAAAGTAGCGCTATATTGGAAAAAACATTTTAAATCGGGGCTTAAAACATTAATAGACATACCTCCAGTTACAGAATTAAACATAACTGCCAATAATGTCAACTTTAGAAGTACCAATTAAATAAAATAAAACAAATATGTAAGCAATTTGATAATTGTACAATATTTTGAAACAGCTTATCTGTAAAGAAAACGATTCGTATAGAAATAATCTGTCATGTCAAGATATTTGAAAAATTTTACACAAACTTCTAATTTCAGTATCCAAATAATAATCTCTATCTAAACTAAAAATTAAAATAATTTTAAAATTTCAAAGAAATATTAGGAGCTATTTATCAAATTAAAAACATAAAATAAAATAAAATAAAATGTAATTCTGATTAATAATTAACTATTTAGTGTAATATTTTATTTAGCAACATATGCACAATTTCATAGTTAATATATCATCTCTATTCCAATTTTATTTTCGATTTTACTACCTTTCATAAAAAATACATTTTAATATTATAATATTAAAATTTTAATTTGTTTTATGAATTGAAATATTTATTTTTCAATAATATAATGCTAACATGTCATGTCATGTCAATTTAACTTAATAAAATAACTAAATATTTTGCGTTATTTTCAATAACTCTTTGTTTTTTAATTTTGTTTTTTATTTTTGT
The DNA here is from genome assembly GCA_963942445.1 of Argyra leucocephala. Lineage (NCBI taxonomy): Eukaryota > Metazoa > Arthropoda > Insecta > Diptera > Dolichopodidae > Argyra > Argyra leucocephala. The sequence goes on from OZ012678.1 coordinate 158,855,948, forward strand.
TTTTTTATTTTTGTTTGTTTATTATTTTATTTTAAGCTGTCATTTTAATACATATTTATATAGAATAAACAATAAATTTTAAAATGACCTGAATATAAAATTTAATAAAACCAAACTATATTTTATTTTGACATACTCGTAACTTTTAAAATAATAAATATTCAGACAAATATCATAAAAATCACTTTCCTTTAAATCCTATTTAAAATATTTAATTAACCGTTAATAGATCAGGCATTAATTTCATTTGCTTACCTGTCCTGTGCAGTTGTTTATTTACTATGGTGGTTATTTTTGTAATTTTATTAGACTGAATATATACATATAGTATGTATTTTTTATTAATTAACAATAATAATAAATTGTTTATATGTACATTAGTAGGTAACCATTCAAAATGAAACACTGGTAATTCTTATTGTTATTATTATTATTATTACTGTTATTGTTATTATTATTATTATTATTATTATTGTTATTGTTATTATTATTGTTATTGTTTTTATCATTATTATATAATAGTATTTAATAATATTGGGTAAATTGGGTAAATTGGTAAAATAATGGTGATGATGAAAATTATTATCTTCATTCCGAAAGTGTTCAAAAATTTACAATGTAATTTAATTAATATGATGATAATTTGTATAATTAAAATTCTGAAACGTTATTTGATTTTTTTTTATATATTTTTTAAATATTATAATATTTAAATTAAGAATTTATCTCCAATATTGGAGATTAAATGTTTGGTTAATATTGTGAATTACAGTTACTCATTAAATTATTAGGTTTATTTAATAAAAAACCGAACAAATGTCGTTTGATCTAGAATTTTAATTTTGTGATCACTATAAATTTTGCTTCGGCAAGTATTGTTTTTGTTTTGGGACAGTTTCATCTGTAAATGATTGTTTTAGTTGTTCTTTATGTTTCAAAGGATTTCTTTAGTTGGAAAATTTCAAATGTAAATTCGCTTTAAAACAGTTTCATTTGTCCTTAATTTTTTCAGAAGTTTGCTTCATCTTATATTAAATTTTTGTCCTATATAGTTAAATATTTGTAAATTTTTCCCAGATTCTGGTTATGTAAGCGAATTCTCCTATTATTCCGTTTCAATTTTATATGCTGTTGATCTGATTTCTGTCAACACTTGGTTATTTTCAATTTTATAAAAAAAAATATTTACTTTGTTCGTATTGTTATGGATGTCTATTGTTGCTAATAAATAATATTTTTAATTAAATATGTTGTAAGTTTTAGAGACTAGACTAGGCCTGTTAAACTAATATTGATTTGTACTTTAATGTCGTAAACATTTCGATATAATTTAAGTCCTGAAAAAATCTTTTTTTGACAATCTTGTAAATTTTGGTGGTATATTTTTGCTATATTTAATTATTTATTTATACAATAGTGCAATAAAAGTCAAGTTACACTGTTACAGATCTTTTTCTGTTTCGGAATATGGGACAATACAATGTATACAATGTATAGGACATTTTTTATCTTTTTTTTTTTTCTTTTTTTTGTTTTCAATAATACATTTTGTTTTATAATTCATGTATATCAAATACGTAATAGATAATTAAATTTAGTTTTATTGATCATAGCTTAGGTTGAAGCTGTCTGATGTTATTGGTTTTTATATATAATTCGATTTAATTTAAATAAGCTAACGAGTTTTTATTAAGAAGACGAAAAGGAAAATGATATAAAATTAATAAAAACTTAATATATAAAAAAAAAAATTTGTAGATAAATTTATAATTGCCAAGTTTAATTTTTTCCTTTTTCTTTTTTTTTTTCTTAATTATTACATTATAAGTCTTTAATTTTTTTTCACACCTGCTAACACAATTACAACAACAATATTGTTTCCATACATAAATATTTTTAAGCAAATATAAATCATAAAAAATTTGATTATTGCATTTGTGTTAGTGTGTTTAAATTGAAAAAGTATAATTGAATAAATCACATCAATAAATGGTTGATAATCCGAATGTCATCATCTATTTGACTGATTCAAACAAAAACACGTAATAGAAATAAAATTGAAATGATCAACAAAACAAAAATAATACGATTAATACATTTTTTTTTATTTCAAATATCTTGATATGTTGATTATGTGTGTGTTCATCTGTACTAATTATTTAGTATATATCTATATATGTACATTTTTTTTTTTTTCATAATTATAATATTTTTATTGGTTTTTAAATTTTTCCAATATTTTGTCCTTTTTTTTATTTTATCTATATACTAGCAAAGTTACCCGACGTTGTCCGGGTCGACCACAAAATGAATCGAATTTATTTCAATGAAGTTTGATTTATGAATCGAATTGAAAAAAATTGGTTTATCAAAAATATTCTAATATTTTTTTTCACTACGATAAAAACATATCAACAATACTACAACTTAAACTATACTTATATTAAAATTATTTCTGTGTAAACAATATTTCGGTGGTCTTTTCTGATGAACTATAAGCAAATACGTTCCTTGCTGTTGAGATATTCTTGGAATAAATAAATGTTCGTTTTTTCCACAATCAATTGGAATTTGTACTTAAATGAAATTAGGATGCCAAGTTCTTATTCTTAATCTTGTACCGTAGCTTTGGCTTCTTCAAGTTTCGTAGAAGCAATATTGAAGCTACTACTTTTAATTCCAATTGATGAGGAGGAACAACTTTATTTTCATCGATAACTGTATCTATCGATTTGTGCACATGGACCCCCTGGAACACTCTGCAATATTTTCTGATTAATAAAACCAATCGTCACATTTTTGTGGCTAATTTACATAACCATTTCACATAGTCATGGAAAAATTTTGTACTGATTCCTAAATTCGGAAATACTTTTTCAGGACAATACATGTTTTTTATTTTTCATAGAATACCTATGAATAAATTTTCAAGTCTGTAACACAATTTTTTTTTTGAAACATTTCTGATTTTCAAATGATTTTGAAATTTTCATGCCTGTAACACTATTGGTTTTTGAAATATTCCTGAAACGTACGTGCTAGGAGTTGTACGGCAGCAACCCGAACCAGTCCAAATTTTTGAAATCGGTAACAGTCGAATTTTTTTATTTGTGAAAGAGAATCTAAATGTAAATTTTCATATTTGTCACACACATGGTTTTTAAAATATTCCTGAGTCTTGGTAAGAGTTGTACGGCAGCAACCCGAACCTGTTATATAATGGCTTTGTAAAGTACCGCGTTATTTGCATACCGGTACCATGAATAACTGTGCAAAATTTCAGAACTCTATCTTTAAAACTGTGGGCGTGTATAGCGAACAAACAAACAAACAAACAAACTTTCCCTTTTATAAGTATAGATTATTTAAGTAAGCTTGATTTAAACTTGATCACTAAGTTATAAGTTGGATTAAAAACCTAAGTGAAATTCCAATTAATGAAATTCTTAAAGATTTTTAATTTTTACTTCAAAAATATTTTTTTATTATAAATGGTAAATGATTTATTTTTCTACAATTTCCACACAAAAAAAGAAAAGAAAAAAAAAGTCATGAACAAATACTTTTATCATAGACTGTATAAAAAAAAAATTTAACTTATTTAAAAAAAAAAAAATGTACAAGAATATTGTTAATTGTAATTAATAAATTTTAACAAAATAATATTAAGTACCTATATACAATATACATGAATTGAATTTAATTTTTAAATATTTATTAATTATTTAATAAAAAAAAAAATACAATAAGCCTGCTGGGAATATGAAGTGATTATAAATTATTATTGTTCAATTCATATTGGAAATTAAATAAATTTATTAAATTTAATAAAAATTATTTAATTAAATAAAATTTATATATATACCACTTTTTGCATTATTCAATATCTGAATAAATTTTATTGTTTTAATATTTTTTTGACCTAATGTAGATATCGATTTTGATAATCAAAAAATCACAAATCTCCGGGTTAATTGTCTTTCCAGAATTTTTCTGAATTGGCTATTTCCATCTTCCACGAAATGAGTTGTCCTTTTTATTTCTATTCCATTGTTAACAATTTTCACAAAATAAAATAACACTACTATTCGCTTGCTTCTCGAAATTCGAGGAAGTTTGATTAAAAATCCTTAACATTATTTCAGTTTGAATTGTTTTCCATCATTTCAATTTATTGTGGACACTATATTTTTATTTATTGATTTATCTTAAACAACAAACTCATACATAGTAGTAAATTATTTAAAAAAAAAAAACAAATTTAAATCGAGGGTATTGTTGCGGCAACATCATAATTTATAATTTTTGTATGTTAAAATGACTTGTTTATGGGGTGAAATTTTAAATTGAAATATTTAATTGAAAATTAAAAAATTAAAAAAAAATATATTTGAATTCGCCACGTCTCCTTTTAAATATTTATTTATAATATGCTTATGCTTAATTCAAACATATTAAAATATCATAATCTAATGAAACAATTAAAAAAAAAAAACAATTAAAGTTAAAATACATATATAGTTTTTATTATAGTATGTTTTATTATTTAGTTTTTATTAATTTATTTTTATATATTTTTTAAATTATTTATTAAACTTAGTCTAATAAACAAAAAACAAATAAAATTTTGAAATTAAAACTAAAATTAGAATTGCTAGTTATTTACAAGTATATATACATATATTTTGTATATAATAATAACTTTGTCTAAATGAAAAAATAGAAAATTGTATTGGTGTAGTTAGGGTAACTGTGAATATTAAGATTTCTTTAACTTGAATTTGTTAAAGGAAAAATCAATATATAATCTTTATATTCATCAACTTGCATAAACACTCCATGAACTGGCTTATATTTCCATAAAATATTATATTATAGTTAGTTCGGTGAAATACCAAATTAAAGAGATTTCCCGATCGAAAAATATATTCAAATGGAAGGTGATAAGTCGTTTAATAGCTTGTGAATCAATTAATCCATTGAAAACTTGAACTAGAATTACAATATCAGCTACAGTTCTTCGGATCAGTTTTAATCCGTTTGTATACGGAGAAAGAATAATAGGATTAGACTAGGGTAAACTACGGAGGGAAAAACGAAGAACATTTTTTTGGATTGCTTCTAATCTATCGATATAATATAGCTTAAAAGGTGACCAAACAGGGCTTGCATACTTCAGATTTGGATGAACGAAACATGTACATATATAGCTTTAATATATCTATCATTTAAAAGAATAATAATGGATTGTATTTTGGATTAAATAATGGATTGAATAATGAATTGTAATAGGATTGAACAATTGTTTTTGAAATGGTTTAGATATTTGTACCCAGACTTTTTTTAATTTATACAGTTTAAATATAACGATTTAAAAGGGTTTTGTCGTAGATTATTCTAAATTATTTGGTAGGTTTTCAAAAATATTTACTTAGTTGTACAGATTGGGGTTATATTTTTTTTAACTAAATATTTATTAAAAAATTACACTTATAATATTTTCAACGTATAAATAATTCAAAAATCCAATCATAGTAATTACAAACTCGCTTTGGAAGCAACGAAAAGATTGGAAAATGTCCTAAAATCTGTTCTGTTGAAAACACATTTGCAGAATAGAGTATATAGAAATGTCTGTACTATTGCAAATGAAGAAAAAAGAAAACTAAAAAAATACAAACCATTTAATCGACCATAGAGATTGAATAGTGATAATTAATAAATTAATTTAATACTACATAACCACAGGATTCTTCCTTATCAAGATTTTTTTTATAAACTCATTTATTTTTACATGTATTTTCATTCTCGTTTTTCATATTCTTTCTATGAAGTACTTAATCGCGCATTTATTTTAAATTAGATAATTTTAATGTAATAAATTTAAAATAATAATAATATAAAAAATTAACTGAATATTTATATGTAGTTGTACCGTAACACAAAAAAAAATAACACATTGCACCATGAAGTATGCAATTTTTTTTATATTCTGAATAAAATCCTTGCTATATTTTTTATATCATGAAAATATTGTAAAACTGTACTCTATTGTCCGTCTAAAACTAATACTGTTATTATATTTCTATAGTAAAATAATTGAAATATTTTCTTTATTTTAATCCGCTGTAGGTATTGGCTTCTGTAACTGACTTAAGTGTTTATACTTACAGGATAAATCATAAAACATTTGATTTCCGGTCTTATGTCTAGACATCTTGGGTTTTTGTTACAAATACTAGCAACTTCCTAAAACAAAAAAAAATAATTAAATTAAATTTTTTGTTTTATTAATAAAATATTTTACATGTGTACAAATTATGTGAAAGAAAATAAACGAGAACATATGTTTATTTGGTTAAGGTTTCCTGTTCCTCTTTTTCTGTTTTTTCTATTTTTTTTTTTGTGTTTATTTTTCGGAAAATCATCCCTGTTTTCAAAAACCTTATTTTTCCTTTTCCATTCTAATTATAATAAATTTATTGCCATAGATCATGATAAAATATAAATGATGGTGGTGTATTGTAGAGGTCTGTTTACCAAAAAGAAAAAAAAACAAGTTACCCTTTTTTTTTTTTGGAGGTTTTGAAATATTTTTAAGTGGAATGTAAGTTTTTGTAAGCTGAAAGAAAATGAAAAATTATAATAAAAAAAAAAAAAACAAAAAATAAAATAAAGTAAGGTTAGGTTATGATAAAATTGATCATATTTATGGTGACTTTTGCTATTTAAAATATTGTTTGTTTTTTTTTCTAGACAGTCCATTTTGATTATACTAAGATAATGAATGGTGAGAGTTGATTTATTTTGTTTAAAACTGTCAGGTTAAGAGGATAAGGGAAATTTTGCAGAGCTTAGTTAAGTTGGGCTTAAAAGAAGGTAGTCAAATATGGAAATTTGCTACCGCCATAACATGAAGCCATGTGTTGAGTCATAGCACTCCTCTTCATCATATCACAAACACATTCTGGACTATATATTTCCCAAACAGGTCGACAAATCTGTTGATATACTTAAAGGGAAATTTTTGATCTCTGTTAGATTGGCAAAAATGTACTCTTCCAACTATTTGAGCCTAGTTTTTGCTCTGGGTAAATTGGTCAGTCTCTTTCCTATTTTTTTTTTCTTCTCCTTAGTTCTCTTGGGAGCATAGGGCTTTCTCTTGACATTTCCATCGTACTCGATTTCTAGCTGCTCGATTTCTAGCTTTCCTAGGTTACATTGTGTAAATTGTGTACATCTAAAACAGATGCTTTTATATAGAATTGTAGAGACTAATCGTCTCCTAATTTAAATAAATTGAATTATTGTACAGTAATTATTTAATTATTGTACGTAAAATAAGATTTGCAGCGCCTTCTCAAAATATCATATTTTTGTCATTGGCTATACGTTTTACTGTAATCAAATAGCTGTGGATATAAAATAAACCTACTATGTCACTTCCATTCAATCACAATCACAAGGGCTATAACAGGAGTATAAAGTCCAATGAAGTAAATAATCAAAAATAATTTGAAAACAAAAGTAGCTACGGAAGCTGGACACTTATAACGGTATTTTTGAACTTGAAATTAAGGTATAGTAAACAAAAAATATAATTCATAACCTACTTACTTCAGTAGCGACGCGTATACAAAATTTATTTTTACAGCTTTTCCTTAGTATCAATATTCTATTCAAAAATATAATAAGTAGACATAATGGTCACTTTATTTCTGTTGTTAGTCATTAGGTTGGGTTCAAATTAATAATTTTTTATTTTTTTATTTTATTATTTATATTAGGGTATCAATTTTGTTTATTTTTCATTTCGTTTTGTTTAATATTTATTATGGCTATAATGCCTATTATTTTAACTCTATTATTTTATCATTTTGAATTTCGGTTTTTTAGTTTTTATTAATTATTTTGATGACTTTTAAGGGTTCAGTATTAAATCATGGCTATTTTAAGGATATTATTTTTTCGATTCTTTCTTTTTCAAAAGTGTAGGTCGATTAATTTTATTTTTTTTTGTTTGATATTTCATTTTCTCAATTTTATCTTATGTAATTATTTGTATTGGTAATTTTTGGTTTTTATCTACAGATATTGATTGGGTGGAAAGAGTTATTCGAGCATTTTTAGGATTTTGACTTTTATTTTAAATATAATTAAATTCGAAAACATTCGGAAAATAATATTTTGTTATGTTTGATATGAATTGTAGTCGCTTAATAGTAACTGTTACGTTCGATTGTAATTACTAAAATTATTAGAGAAGGGACTGTTGACAATGTTTTAAAAGGCGAACAAATGAATTAGACGGTTTTATTGGCTATCATTATGTCGTTATTTTGTCCAGGATTATAGGGTCCTCTAAGTAAGTATTAGTCTGATTGCTAGAGTAGTCTATATTTATATATACATAATAGACTAATAATTAGAGTGTCTGAAGCGTTTGATAATATTTAAAAATGTTCAAGAAAGTGGCATATTTCTGGGTTAAAAAATTAAATTTTAAAGTAAAACTGATATGGAAATTAACTTTTAAAAAATTTATTACTATCTGTTTTGTAATGTTTTGTATAAGAGTGTGTTAATGCAAGTCCTATCATTTTAGTTTGATCACATGGAACATCTTTTATGATAATGCAGAAATGTTAATTATTATCATAGTGAAACGGAACATTTGAAATTATTTTTAAAATTATTATTTTCAACCGATATTTTTCAGTTGTTATGTCGTTTGATTATTAATCAGAAGATCGCAGGCTTAAAATCCGCTCAGGGCATGTATGCTGATCAACTTTTTATTTAATTATTCCTTGAAATTAATTTGGAACACAATTTACACAAACGTTATTACTTAAAATAAAATGTAATTATATTATTATAAAACCGAGGTTAGTCTATACAATTAATGTAGTTTTCCAGATTGAAATGGCATTACCTTGAACCAATCGGTACTTTGATTGTCATATACTGATTACAGTATTACAATAAATTAAAGCTAAGTGGCTATTGAAATTTAAAAGAAAATTTGCTGAGTGATTTAAAATTTATCAATAAACTTACTTACTTACTTAGGTACCTGTCCGCGACTTTTTACAGGTACTTGTCCGCGACTTTTACAGCCGACTTTTATCCAGTTGAATATACGAAATTGTTTCATATCTGCTGATACTTCGTCTCTCTAACGAAGGTTTGGCCTGCTTCCACATCTTGTACGTTTGGATTCTCTCGGCTGGAGCATTTTTGTTCATCCGCTCTAGCTATACGAGTAACTGTAGTCTCTTAGTTAAATAAAAGCTGACAGCATTTTTGAAACAGCACAAAAATCATTTAATTTAATTTAATTTAATTTTATTAGTCAAAATTTAGAATTCTTTTCCAGGTAGGATGTAGGGTGGGGTTCTTTTACATATCTTACGACTTAATACTAATAGAAATAAAAAATTAAATATGATTTCAATCTAAATCTAGTCTAGTCTAAATCTAATCTAAATCTAATTAATTGATCTACTAAATTTTTAGTTATTTTTTGGGATTTTTAGCCTTTCTTAAGTTTACTTTTAAACCGAAGAAAGCATTGCATTCTTCTCTTCATTTTTATTATTTATCATTTTTATTCTGCATATTCTAAATGTAAACTCTAATGCCGTGGATTGTCAGTAGGTTTCTGATTATCTGTATGTCTTTTTCGTTAATTAATTTTAGTGTTTCTGTGGTCATTTGTTTGTTACGTGTGTATTCGTAGTCCAGTAGTGCGATTTAGTTTTCATTGCAATATTCACAAGTTGGTTTCGGTGCTCTATTCAGCAGGTACCAGTGGGTAGCTTTTGTACAGCCCAACTGGATCCTGGTGAGTTTCAGATAGTATTGTTTTTGCTTTGGCGTCTTTTGTATGTAGTCGTTTAAATAAACTTGGTTAGTCCCATGCTTCTTGTATTTTTGTCTGGTTAAAGCTTTGTATGTCTTGTCCATATATGTTGGTAATGTTATCGTTAATAATAATTTTTCAGTAGCTTATTTCGCTTCCTTGTCAGCTAGTTCAGTATATTCTATCCCTGCAAGTCCCGTCCCAAAAATGATAAAATTTTTTTGTTACTAAAAATAAAAACCCTCAGCTAGAATTTTTTAATTGAATAAAAAATATTTAGTCAGCATAACAAGATTAAAACGATTTATACTTTTTCCATGAACATATTTTGTCTCTTATATTTTAAATTCAATTTTATCGGAATAATATACGAACCTGTATAAAAACCTATGCTGTATAAAAAATAATAAATATAATCTACAACAAGTAAATAAATTTGTATTATAACGTAAATAGTTTTAATAAGACCATAAAATTTACAAAATAAGAAAAATTTTCCATTTAGTTGGAAAAATTAGAACTTATTTGAAATCAGTACGAAGAAAATGATGCAGCAATATTTCAATGATTCATGAGGGGCTTTAATTTGTAGTTCTTATTATTTTTTTTTATTTTTTTTACTGAACTTTTTAAAGTAAAACTAACAAATTTTTTGGTTCGGTTTTAACTTTGTACAAACACACACAATAACAATACAAAATGAAAATAATAATAATAAAAAAAAAAACGAGTAAAAATAAAAAAAAAAAAGAATATTTTTTGCCTTGAAAATTACCTTGCAGGAAATTTTGTTTTTCTTTTTCCTTGCTTATCAGAAGTCATGGGGTTGAAACTAATAAATTTTCTTTTTAAGGAATAATTCTCTAAATAAAACAACAAAAAAAAAATTATTAGGAATAAGCAAAAAAAAAAAAATGTATATATATTTATAGAAAAATAATAAATAACAAAAGAAAGAAAAAAAGGAATAAACATTTTTTTAGCTTCCATATTGTGTTTGTATTACGTGTTATGCTTCTAACCTGCGGCTCATAATTCACATGCGACTTATTTCTATATTCAAAAACGGAATTTATATTTTCTCGTTTTTTATTTTTAATTTGATAATTTTTGTCCTTCAAAATTAAAATTTTTAATTAGCATTTAAATAAAAATTTCGTCGACATTACCTTTTTTATATATGAGAAGAGTGAAGTGAGTATGTGGTTGTAAAAATATACTCTTAATATTTAATAAAAGTGTGGTAAATTATTATGGTGAAATATATTGAAGTCAATATTGTTATATGAAAGTTAAGCTTTTAAAATTATCACTGAGTGCTATCACAAAAAAAATTGTATTCATTGTCGGAGGAAATCTACAAAAATGATGCCGCAGTATAAACGTGGTGGTCCCATAACCTGTTAAAATAAAAACAAGGTCAACGTTTCAACGTGTAATCAAATATTTTTATTAAAAATGACATAAGTCATTAAATTACATTGTTGTTATATGATAGAGTTGCCACATGCATAAAATATGTCGTCAACAATTTCATCTATCTTAAGAAATCTGAAAAGTTGTTATATATTTTTTTTTGAAACACTATGTTGGTTTGTGGTGGATATTTAAAATGGTATATTTGAAAAGAATTGACATTTTTCCGATTGAAATGACTTGCAATTGTTAACAACGATAATTTAGAAGTTATCATATCTGAATTTCATTTGATGTATGATGACAAGAGCTAACTATTTTTATAACTTTGTTTTTCGTAGTTCTCTCTCGTCTAATGTTTGGAGGTGATTTATCAAAAGTTGAAAATCTATTTCTACCTAAATCCATAAATCTATACATCTAGATTAGATTAGATTTTGAATTTTGTGAGGGATTCAGTCTCTATATCACTGCAGTCGCAAATAGGCTTATTGTGATAACCAGTGTTTGTTATCAAGTCTTGTGAGTCCTTAAGGATACTTGATTTTGTGATAACACTCAGTATATTCTTCAATAGTATGCTGGATAACTCCTTTTGTTCGGAGCAACGCAATTTCCAAGTGACGAAGTCTGCTACGGATGAGCCTTTCACATTCACAGCACAGATGCTCAATAGATTCTTCCTCTATTTCAAAATTCTGCATAAGTTGTTTTCAGTTAGACCCAGTTTAATCAGAAACACGTCAGTATAGCACACTAGTGAACCTTTGTCGAAAAAAGTTGGGTAGGTTTCCCACGTCTTTCTGCTTGGCATGATTACATTGAAAGGTAGTTGGAAGCAGTAGTTGGATAATGCTATCGAAAGCGTATCATCCTTCTGGAGTACACAATTTAGTTTTGGGTATACGAATTTTTGTAATTTGTGACTCATAACCATTAGTAGTACTTTTGTAGGTGTGAACCATTGCTTCTTTCTGTATAAAGAGATGAAGGGGCTAAAGCAGAGTTTCTAATGGTGCGGTGGATGTTATCCGCCTGACCCCAGTTATACATCTATAAAAACCCCTTTTGGTAATATTTTTTACTGCATAAGGGAGATCTGTTCATTACATTAACATTCAACTTCGCAGACGATACTGCAATTTTAAAATGCCATTCAAATGCACATACACATACACCATCTATAAATCTGTAAGAACATTTGCAGCAGATACTGGAATGGCTCTATAAGTGGAAAATGAAGGTTAATGAGAATAAAGTGTACATGTAACTTTCTCGTTAAAGAAGGGTATGTTATCACCAGTTGATATAAATGGGATAACTATTCCGTAAGCTAACGAGGTTAAATACTTGGAAGTACACCTAGATTAAAGGCTAACTTGGAAGAAGCACATCACCTTAAAAAAAGACCAACTAAAACTTAAAACGAACAGCATTTATTGGCTTATTGAGAAAAATTCTACACTAGATTTGAAACACTATAGGTCCTATGGGTGTCAGTTATAGAGAATTACTTCTAATAGTAACATCGCAACAATTCAAAGAATAAGAATGCAATCAAAAATTTTACGTACCATAGCCTTTGGTACCTGAGAAATATTAATCTACATAAAGATTTGAATGTACCTATGGTTACAGAAAAACTGGAAAAACATAAAAATACATACACAACCAGACTGATCCAACACTCATAACCACTTGGCGAGAGATCTACAAAATATTCCAATAACCAGTAAATAAAAAAAAAATGACTAGCAGTCATGTAAGGCAAAAAGTATGAATGAATGAACAAATATGAAGTGTCAAATCAATGGACTTAGCCTTCCAACTTTTTAGATTTTCAGATTTGAATAAACCATAAAAGGTCACTATTGTTAAAAACTATTGTCATTTTCGATTAGAAGGATTCAATAAATTCAGTTAAGAGGGGAAAAAAAGTGATCTATTCTGATAGTTTTGATAGAAAATGTTGGAATGGAACGTGGTTTGGTTAGAAAATCGATTGTTATTATCTAAAAAAAAAAATGTTTTCTTCTGCTTTCGCTTGTTCTAAAACTAAGTTCTATTGTTTTATTATGTTGTTTATAATGTTTATAATTGCTTTATAATATGATACTCCGAGTATTTGATTCGTTTTAGTACCATGTAGTTAAAACCAAATACAAATTTTATTCTTGTTGTAGCTAAATAATGTAGGAAATTTCCACCCATACAAATCGCCCAATCCTGAAATTGTATCAAAGAAATAATAGCGTTCACTAAAGATGTAGAAGATCTGCAATTTAAAATAATAAAGAAGTAGAAGGGGAAGTACAATAGATCTGAAAATGTCGCATCTTTCCCCACTAATTAAAATGCAAAAAAAGTAGGGAAATTGATTCAGATCTATGCCTCGCGGATGGGGGGATTACAGGACTATGTGCTATATTTGAAGAGCAGTGCTAACGCTATGGTTTATATACGTTTTATACCCCTTTTCCTACAAACTAATTTTGTAGTGGGGATTTTTGCAGACAAAGGGGTATAAAACGTATGTTAACCATGTTGTCTGTTATAACTATATAAATAATTTTTTGATAGGTTTATCAATTTTTCTTGCTTTGCCAATTTTCAATGACCTTATTAAAGTATCGGATAGATTGTTTCCAAATATTAAATGGCCCTTAAAATATTCAAATGATTCTATACCCCTGGATTGGGTAGTGTATTTAGTTAAATATTAAAAAAAAAAAATGAGTTTAATTTTCTATTTTTCGGGGGACAAAAAAAATAATAACAATAATAACAAACAAAACAAAGATAAGATAAAGGAAAACTTCATTTTTAATTTTCATGACCTTTGAATTTATATTCTAGAATTTTTTATTAAAAATAATTTTTAATTTTCTCCTTAGAAAGGTTACATTTTTTTTTGTTTTGGGATTTTTTTTTTTTTTTTAATTTTCAAATTATTTTGGAATTGTTTACGTTTTATTTAATACTTTTGTATTTTATAATGTAAACATTTTATTTTTTTTTTTTTTTGCTAAAAAGGAAAATTTTGCTTTAATTTAAATGAAAATCACAAAGGATAGAAAAAAATCTGATGTTAAAGTTTTCCTTGATGTATGATTATCAGTGTATGTTCATACTGAGTGTCCGAGATTTATTAACATTAATAAGGATAAGCTTAATCTATATCTTGTAACCGCTCGTGACCTAAAATGGAGGACGTTGATGTGTCAGACCCAAGTCTATATTATTTGTTGGCCACTTTGGTAAGTAAGAGTAGTTAAAATTATCTTACTAGTGAGATTTATATTCTTATTCCAATTCAATTTTTGGAGTTGGGCTTCTAGAGAATAATTTTGTTTTCTTGCGAAGCATTCAATTACATACTTGTAAGCAAGTTAAGGGCTTACTTAGAAGATTTATTGTTTTTTTTTAATTATTTCCAATCTTTAAATTTACTTTTGAGTTCTTTTCAGTCTTTGGCACATTTCGTCTGTATAAACAACATGATATGCAATCCCCTTATTTTCTTTAAAACCTACAGTATTTGAGTCATGAATATTTTTTTGTTAACATACAATAGAATAATCAGTACAACATCGATGGGTATTCAAAATTAATATATTCAGATTTAAGATTGATAAAATAAATGAAAATAAAGACATTTGAAATCAAACTGAAGACTCTCAAATAAAATAAACAATTTAACCGGAAAAATATAACAAATCAAAATAAATGTAATATAATAAATACCCCTTCTATTCAATTTTTACTATTATAATAGATTTGCACTTAAATTTTTCTTTGTAGATAAAATAAAAGTATTTTTTTACCAAACATACAAGAAAATTTGCAACAACACAAAATACTTAAAATAATTTGTTTTAACACATAAATAAATTTTAACATTATATGTACCCCAAATATATAGTAATTCGACCCTCGTGAGATTACAACATCTAAAATAATGTTGAAAGAAAAACAAAAACTTTTCCCAGACTTCAAAAAGAAAATTCATAGAATGACAGACATTTTGATAGTACAAAAAAAAAAAACAAAACAAAAAAGCTACATAACAACAGACAGGATTCATAAGGATATATTAGAGCTCTTAAACCTAAGTAATGACCCTTAAATTTTTGGAAAATTTACCACACCATTTTTTCAAAATTTTAATTCAATTTTTGTATTTTATTGTAGGAAGTAAGGTTATAAAAACATTGCTTGTATACTCATTTTAGTATAGTTTATTTAAGGTATACACGCACACATATTTAAATAAATTTTGATCTTTGTAGTTTTTTATGTTTTTATTTTACATTTTTTTTATAAAGGTTGACTCATTCAATCAACTTCTAAAAACCATTACAAACTTTTGATATTATTATCTATAGTTGCAGGGGGTGTCAAAAGTAAGTGGTTGAAAAATATAGTTTGTTAAATTTGAATTTTTGTATAAAATTTACTTGGGTGTTTTAAGTTAAAAAAAATTCATATTTTCCTTACATCTTTTGTCCATTTTTGTGTTAAAATAATTATTTGTACTTTAAGGATTGAATCAGTTCAAAAGAATATGATTAAATTCGGTCTTTGTAAGTTCAACTGGCAAGCCTATTTAGCGAGTTATATATAGCTAAATCTGAAGTCATAGACATTTCAATACTGGGGTGAAATGGGGCCCTTGTAATGTTTTCGTAAATATCTATGTACCGGTTTATTTTATTCGTGATAGGAATTTTTTATATTTAGATTTTTATATGACAAACTATCGATTTTCGAAAACAATTTTTTAATTCACAAATATTATATAATAAATGCATTTCTATAGTAGGTTTTAACTATAGCAGATAAAATTTTAAAAGGAAAATCACCATATTTTATAAATGTCACAATTTGAATTATAATTTTCTATATTTATTAATAATTATTACTTTTAAACTGTAAGCAAAATCTGTAAGTTTTTTCATGTAGATTGAAATTAAATAAATAAAATACGGATAATAGAAAAATTAAAATTAAAAAAACCCTTTCCTATGATAACTGAAATTTATCCATTATTAATCCATCGTCGATTCGATTGGTACAAAAAACTGTATGGTAACAAAAGTTTTTACTGGGAACGGTCACCTAGTATCAGTTCATAAAGAACATCAAAGACCTTTAGAAAATGGAACGGGATTCGTATTGCAATAACTGAACCACCCACTTATCAATACTATCAGCAATTCGTTAAAAAAAAGATAAAAACTTAGAAGAAGAAGAATAAAAAGGTACTCCTACCTTATATAATTCTCAATCGAAAAATTACTGGAACCATTCGGATATGTACGGTAAATGGAAAACAAATGGTCCCCTTAAATAAGGAAAATTTTGACTTAGGTAAATCTGTGTAAAAAAAAATTTTTCATTCGGAGGCATTTACATACCTTGAATGAATCTGATTTAGGGCCTTATTGAATGGATGAAGTTAAGATTAGAATTTATAGAGAATGTGCAAAAGAAATACATGCTATTTTTCTTGTTATTATTTGTGAAATGACATCGATGTTAGAACTTTTCTATTATTTATCTATAGCTTAAGTGTAAAATGGGTAGCACAGTATTGTAATAAGAAAGAAAGTCCTTAGATAGATAAAATGTTTGTCTTATGAACACATGGTGCGATAACAGCTTGTCAATCGAATATATTATTTCATCATAATTATATAAAATTAGGTCAGACATAAAAAAATCTTGAAAATTAAATTTACATTTTCGTGCTTAATTAAGTACGGCACGACAAATTTATAACACAAAATCTATACTATGTTTTACGAGCCGTTATTTATCAAATTACTCGTTTATCAACTTATTAAATGCGGAAAACTACTGCTATTGTCAAGAACTAAGCGTTCTTAAATTGGATAGCTCCATTTACCAGATTATCCTCTGAATCATTTTATGTCATTTATTTTATCCCAATGACAAATGGTACTGGACCAGGTTTAAAAACTCAATATATATATGTAACTCAATATTAATATATTAGATATAACTCAGTAACAAAAACAAAAACAATTATTTTTTTCTCTTCAATAAAATTATTGTTCATATACTTTTTACTTTCACTGTACAACAATGTTATTATTATTTTTTTGGGGAGTTGATTTTACTAAAAAATATTCATTTAAGGTAAACATATATATTTTGATAATGTATTGTAACTTTCCCCCATTCATTATGTTTATAATGTTTTAAGTTTTTAGCTTAACTGAATGCAATAAATGTACATCGTAACTTATACTTTGATAGTACAGTAATGAAGAAAAGTATTTAAACACAATATATTTTGTTTTGTAAACGTGAAATGCGTGTAATGTACCTTGTAAAATACCAGTAATGTGTATAAATTATTTTTAAAGAATAAAAGTTAGAGTGTATCACTTCGTATAAGTCAATAAGTCAATTAGATACATTTCAAATTTAAAACATGTGGGCGTAATGAGAATCTGGGAATTAAAAAAAAATTTTTTTGTTTAATATGCTAAATAATGTGGCACATGAGTCAAAGATCATCTAATTATACTTTCATGTACGGTAAATAAATAAAATAAATTGGGGTATAATTCTGAGATGTGTAGTTGCTTCTGTAGGTTAAATTTTCGTATTGTGTGAAGTGAGGGATATGATTTATTGTTTATTAAACCTTTAAAATATATTATAATAAATCAAACTTTAAGTTAGATATTTTCTGATTTTTCTGTCTACTAGTTATATATACTCAGATTGTTTATCAAAAGCTTCTGGATTTGGGATCCTCATGGAAGTCATGGAAAATGGAAATGATGATTAAAGTTGCATACATCGGATTTCAATATTTTGCACGCGTTTGATATTTTTGTTAAAATGTGCATATGTATATGTCCACTGTCAGGACCTGTCGTTCTGTAGATACAAGTTGTGCAATTGCATAAGGCACTTGATAAGTAAGATATTAATATTTCATTATACAAAATTAAATTCCCCTAACAGAAAAAAACAATTTCTCGGTCTTGGTTGACGTTGCTGTTGTTGTATATTTTTTAGAAAGGAGATGCATAAGGTTTGTCTAATTCTGGAAGTTAATATTGGAGCCATATTGGCCAAATTTTTGAAATCCCAATCCCCATTCCCTAGCCCACCTCATGATCATGGGTAACGGAAAAATTGCTTCCAGCTAATTCATGCTGGAATGTGTATTTGATATTATTTAAGAAGTGAATGAAAAAACTCTAAAAACTGATATGTGAACATTTTTTGGCTCCTTTGAGCGTAAAATTTAGAAAATCATTCAATCAAATATTTTTTAAAAAAATTTCGTTATGGACGTACCTACAGTAATACTTCAACAGTAGGGCAATCTCCTACTTAGACATTATAAACAGATTAAAAATGAAATTGCCTCGGAAACAGAAATGAACAGCACCTAACAATCGAGTAAAATGGAAATGTCAAGTGCACGCACTATGCTCCCAAGTAATGTTTAGTTATAAAATATATTTTTTATTAAAATACATTAAATCTACGGTATGAAAAGTTCAAACATTAGAAAAAAAATTTATTTCTCTGACCATCGAATTTTATTATTTCGATCCACTTTGCACAATTTTTAAGAATCCACAATGTTTGTTAAAAATTTAGCTCAAATAATTTTTAAAAATATTCCTCTTCTTATCCAAAAACTTTTGTCTTGTCACTGTACTTACATTTATTAATTGTAACAATATGGCTGAATAATATGTGTAGATGTTGTTGTTTTTTTTTTTTAATATTAAGGTGAAAATAAATTTTAACATGATATTTAGGTACATTTATATTTATTTTCTTTCAAAAAACAAAACACAAAAAAAAACAAAATTATAATAAATGTGTTAAAGGACTTCTATTGGAAAATAAAAAGAGAATATAATATTGAACAAGGATGGCTTCCTGCCTTAAAATAATAAAATAATTTCAATACATACATATACGACGACGAACATGCATGCATATTATGTTTTTTCGTTTCAATTATTAGAATGTCCAGTTCTATGGAAGAAAACGAACGAGGTGACTAACCTTTTGCTGTGTATGAATTTTCTATTCATATATATATATACATACAAATATGTGTATGTATACACGCTATAAATTTATTAACAAACAAAATATTCTCTACGTCAGAATGCGTTGTTAGTTCTAAATTGACTTAATGCCTGGTTTTTTAACTTTTTTTGTTTTGTTTTAAGGAAGCAATAATAGTGACGTTTTTCTTTATTTTTTTTTATTAAAAAGTGTTGTGTTAGTCACGAATTAAAATTACAATTAGGTTTGTTACAATATGGTAGAACATATGAACGTGGTATTAACTAGACTTAAAAACGGTGTGTTATAGGTTAAGAAAATGTTTCCCCAATATGGGTTATATTCATTTTATTTTATATCTCAGAAATTTTTATTGTAACTATATTGTACTGAAAAAAATTTACATATATATATTTATTTATTTATTTAGTTAATAAATATATATATATATATATATTAAAATATTGTTTTGAAATAATTAAATAAATGTGTTTAGTTGTTTAAAATTAAATATTTAATAAAATTGTCAAAAAATTATAAAAATCAGTATATTGTCATACCGCAAGTAAGACAAAATAATGCAAAATTAGATTTTAAATTTAGCTTTCCGCAATAGCACCTATATTTTTGGGATAAGCCTTACCTAAATTCCGAAGTTTGACTTTAGGTCAATTCAAGAAAATTGCATAATAAACAGCTCTTAGACTCAATACAAACGTAATATGTTTTGGTTACCAGTAATTTATTAATTCTCAATCAATTTTGTTCTATAAATTGATCCTGTAGTGTTGTAGTATACCCTTGTGTTGGTATGTTCAAATAAAACTGTAGTTTCAGTAGTTTAAAATTTTGAAAATGTTTTTGTTTAAAGTAATTTCAGTGATTGAGATTGAAACTTAAAAGTTATTTTTTTTTCCATTGCATACAGGGACATTCAACATAATAAATACATATAGGTATAGAAAACTTTGATATGAAAACAATTTATTATATATGGTTGTGCTTAAAGTTTTCGGGTGGGAACCTTATTAATTTAATTTTCAAAGAGTTTTTAATTTTATAAACATTCCAGCAAATCACTTCAATTATTGTATATAAATATTTCCTGTGATGTTTTGATTGGATTGTATTTAATATAAAGTAAAATATATTCTATAAAAAAAAAAAAAAAAAAAAGAATATAAAAATAAAAATCCAATTTATTAAAGTTCTTTTATGAAATTTACTTTAATACTCGGGTATATATGTGACTTTTTGTGTCTGCTGGATTTCATATATCCTATTTTTGTTCTGTTTTTTTATTATGTATATTTTTTTTGTTTTTATTTTTTTTTTTGTTTATTCTATGATTACATTAAAATATAAATATGTAGAAATAATATGTTGTGTATTTTTGTGTATGAAATTATTTGATATAATTTAGGGGAAGCCAATATGGCTGTCAGATTATTGTTTTTTGTTTTTGTTTTGTTATGATGTTATATAGCTTTCAAGCTGTGCATCACCCTGTGTTTTCTGTTTGTTACATATTTTTTTTTAACATCTCGTCATTAAATGTGTGTTTGTGTATATTATCTAAATTGGAGAAAGATGGTAGCCGCACACGACACTGATGGTTTTTTTTTGCGTTTAAATGACGTACGAATCTTGTTTAACTGTAATTTTCCAATGGGGAGATGAATAGGATGATGTTAATTTATAAAATTGGATATCTATACATTTATTTAAATGTAGGTATAGGTAGGTATATAATATATATAACTATATATAGTTTAAAGGCATAAATGTATATTTATGTAGTGGTTAATGTTATAAAAACAACAAAACCGTAATAACATCGTCATTTTGTTAATCTATATTATAATTTAATCAACTATATATAGATTTTGCTTTAATTTGATGGGTTTCTGGGATTTTTGTCATTTGTTTTTTTTTTTGTTTTTTTTTATCCATCTAATATAGCAATGGGGATTTTGATGATAGTTCTAGATAATGATGTATGTTGTATGTATAAATGTGTATCAGTATTTGTACATTAATAAAAATTATCAATCTGGAGGCACTACTGTTAGTTAATGGCCTTATATATTTTAATGAAGAATGAGTGACTGTCATTTAAAATATGTGTGTAGAAATAAAAAAAAAAAAAAAACGCAAAAATAGCAGTAAAATACACAGCAATTCACTTGAATAGAATAATTGATAAATATTTTTGTAATTTTTCAGAAAAAATTAATCAAAAAGATTGCATTTTATTTGAAAGCGTGTAGCCAGTTTTAATTTTAAAAATAACATCGATTAAAAAGCTTATATGATGAATAATTCTAACAAATAATTACTGTTTTGCCTCTTCACCATCTGAATGCATACCTATTTTTATAACGTTTAGTCCACACATATGCCATTTCTGTCCTACAACATAAATCTATAAAAATAATGCCAAAAAAAAGTCTATCAATACTGCATTACAAAAATAACAAAAACATAATAATAAAAAATTTAAATAAACCGTAATTCGTTTCGTTTTGTCTTTAAAGTACGTTACATACTAAAAACAACAATAAAAAAAAAACAATTAAAAAAAATATTAACATAATAACTTTTTGAGTCATCTTCTGATGGTCAGATTCTGTGCCAGAAACCACTGCAATCCAATCAAGGAGTACTGTAATTCGGCCCCTATTTAGTTTGTCATGCCTCTTCGTTTTACACTCAATAAATGAAATTAAAAGAAATTAAAACGTAAAAGAAAAGGGAAAAAAAATAAAAACGTAAAAGAAAAGAAGAATTATTAAAAACTAGAAATACAAATATACAAAATGCTCATTATTTCGAGTATAACTTTGTTAATGGTACCTCTTTCCACAATAGCAATATGTTTTGAATGAGAATATGTAGATTTTATTATAATGTTAGTTTTAATGTTTTCAATCAATTAATCATAGTTTGGTAAAAAATGTGATCTACAAAGTTGAGATATCATAAGCATTCAAACAAGTCTATATGTAGTACAACGCTACTAATGAGTTGTTTTGGTGGATGAAACATTCTTTCTTCAAATTAAAGTTTGAAATATAACGGTTTCACAAGCACTAATATACATGGACTGATAATTGCAAATTCTGAAGTTCAGAGGGTTTTTAAATATAGACTTGGAAGTAAACAGTATAACAACACAGGATACGGTAGTAACAAATCGATTTATTGCAATACAAATAATATCTGCGTATCGAATAAAGGCATTTGAATTTGATAGTGGTTATCTATGACAAAGAAAAAAGTATAGAAGAAGTATTTACACATATTTTGTAATTTTGCATTTTGATGAGCATAACTTTGAAAACATAAATTTGAATTAGCAGTTTTCATGTTAATATATTTGATTACAGTATCACTTGGTCGGTTAAATAAACCGATTAAACCTGGCTAACTTGAAAAATAGGGGTTAATTTAAAGACACGAATAAATTATCTTAATTTTTCCACAATTTGGATTTATCACCTTTTGTAACTAGGTGACATAATATGTATTTTGAAAGAATAAATAAACCTATTCAAGTGCAATATTGTGATAAATATCTTTTGTATTTCTCTTTTTTTGTTTGTTTATAAAAAATTGGTAACGGTAAAATGATTGTATTTTTATGAGTAAACAAGAATATTTATGGCCTGTGATTGTGGAAATTTTTTTTTTTTTATTTATTTGTTATGAAATATGTATTTTATTTTTGTTTTTATTTATTACATTTTTATTTAAATTTGGGATTCATATTTAGAATTGAGAATCCATAATTTTGTTTTATTTGAATGGTGTAATATGAAAATATACGTAAAAAAAAAACATGAAATAATTAAGGATTCAGTAATTCAAATTAAATTTGTCAAAGTCAAAATCAAATAGCATCAGCAAAAAAAAAAGTATAATTTTGAAATTAATGTTAGTAAATTGTTGTTATATAATTTAATAGTAATATAAGTATGTTGGAAAATGTATTTAAATAATTTATAAATATTTGTGAATTAGTTGATAAAAAGGAATAAAAACAGAAGTTAATTTTAATGAAATTAATGCAACATTTAAAATTGTAAAATCAAAATTGTATAATGTTATAATGTACAGGGTTTTGCTGGGAGCAACGAATCGTATAAACCGAATTGAATAGAAAGGTCGTAATAAATAAAAAAATTGTATTGGGGGTTATTCTTGATCATTTAGGATTTATTAAAGAGGACAATGTTTGATAATGTGTTAGAAGAAGATTTATATCAGCTTTTCAACACTTTTGTTATTTTTTCATTTATTTATTTATTTCGAAGCTGGTCTTTTAATTATACATATACTTAAAAATAACTACTAAAATACTTAAAAACTAATTTTTGAAAACTAAAAACTAGTAACATAAATAAATTTTATACTTTAAATTGTCATAGTATAAAACCGAAACTTTTAAGACAACGAATTAAATAGGAAAAGCTTGTGTTTAGTAAAAACAAACTGAAAAGCTTATAAAATTTGTAATCTTTTAGATTAATAAATCTACACTTTTGATGGAAATCCATAATGATAAGATGTTTGGTCTTGTCAAGATATTTATCACCCATATTCTGTTAGACCCATCTCGCGAGATCGCGTGATAATATCTCTGACGAGATAGTTTTGTATTCTGTTAGACCTTTGACGAGACGAGATAGCCATTTTTTATCTCGTCAAAAATTGTAAGCGATCGAGTATCTCGTCAAAGTATTTTGTGTTCTATTTATCAAAAAATTGAATTAAATAAATAAATTGAATAGATAAAATAGTTAAATAAAGATTAATAAACAGTTTTTCATTATTGTTTTTGCATTATTATTAAAATTGTGTTTGTTTTTTGAAAAAAAAAACCATCTTTACTATTACTGCTTTACTACGTTTATGCACTAAACTACAAAATATATTTAAAATATAAAGATATTTATATTTATTTTTCATTTAAAAAATATTTTAAAACTAATACTAAGTTAGTGGGGTTAACACTTTTCAAAAATTTTATAAATCATATTTCGTTTATATACCAATAATTATTTTTGATAGTAAAAAATTATCAGTACTACCAACAAATAAAATGTTCTATCGCGCCGCTTACAGTGTCTAACAGAAAGGCATATTCAGCGAGACGAGACGAGATGAATTTTTTCTTCTCGTCAACGATGGGTCTAACAGAATATGGGTGTATGTATTATTAAGTTTATGTCTTACTTTATAAGGACACAATTAAATAGTGGTAAGATATTACAGTAGTGAACCAATCTTATTTATTTTATACAAATCTAATTGGATATAATTTTTTATTCGTGTTGCGACTTCTCCAATCTGATCTGGCTCTATGATGTATAAATAATTATTTTGATTTCATAAAGAAAAAACGCAAGATGGTAATATATTTTGGCAGTAAACAAATCTTATTTATTTAATACAAATTAATAAATTTTTGTTTCTATTGACATCCCAAATTTCATATTGCTTTATGATTCATTGCGGATGTATTAATCATATCGTTCATTAAGTACATTATTAATTTAAATTAAATATTTTTATATTAAATATTAATTTAACTGCTATCTATTGAATGACATGTTCAAATACTACTGCTTAAAATTTTGTAATGCTAATTTCCTAAACGATTTAAAGCCATTCTATAATTCATTAGGCATGAATTGGTTTAAATTTGCAAGAAAAATATGAAGATAAAATTTATCTAATCTCGCAACTTTAAATTTTCATAAATTCTATAAATTTATTAAAAATATAAATTAAGAAATCTTCAAAAATTGTGTTTCTAAAACTCTGATTTAGATCCCACAATATAATTTGTTGTTTTATTTTCATTTATAATAAAAGAAAGTTAATTAAAGTTTAATGGGTCGTAAATAAAAGTATTTTTAAAATTAAGTTTTTATTTTTCTAATTTTTAAATCGTTAAAATTGACATCACATTCAAAACTACTAAAAATAGTTACAATTAAAAAAAAAAACATATGTATGTTAGTATCTTAAAGATATTAAATATTAAATGAATATCTTTATTATGTTGAATATTCATATTAAATATACGAATATGTACAAATATAGGAAATGGACCAAAGTCATTTAATTTTATTTTATATTTTGTCCAAAACTATTCAAAACACATCGTTATTAAAGTTATAAAAATTGATGTCTTAAAGTATATTTTTTAATTAATTAAGGGTATCTTTCCTCAATCAAACAATTTAGTTGTGGTGAATATAGTTGTGTATAAATATAATATGTAGATATTACAGAGTGTTTTCAAATTGATGTATATAATTGTATTCATATAATGTATTAATATTATAAGGATTAACTGATCACGCACAATGACAACAACATCGACAACTTCTACAGAGAACAAAAGCAAATTGTCGTGGAACAGAAAAATACTTGATTGTCAGATTAATCAGATTAATATTTTGTTTAATTTTATAAACAAAAATGTGTCAAATCTAGAATAAATATTTTTTATAGTAATTTTTGAATTTATTACGAAGCATTACGTAAATTATTAAATATAGAATTAGTTCAAAATACGGTTATTTTGTCGTTGATACTTTGTTTAAAAAAAAAAGTTATTTAGGTATTAAAAATTTTAATTATCAGATTTGACAAACTAGGTAACGTATGTAACAAAAGAATAAATAAAGTTGTACTGTAAAATGTAAAATACATACAAAAAAAAATATTTTTGTCGTTGTCGTTTATGTTGCCGTTCTCATTGTACGTTACCACTAATTCCTGACAAGATAGATTTAGATGAACTTTATTTGGATGAACTATTTTTTCTTCTTTCTTTAAATTTTATTTATAACAAATTGCAACTCGTCAATGTATACTTTATTAATACATATTATATTATTTATATCCATCATCATTGTCTTCTTTAATTTGCACATTTTGTTATCAATTTTATATGATGATTTTGATTTTACATAAAACCACACAATGGTTCGAAAAATAAAGTATTGAGGGATTTTAAGAAAACTTCACATATCCAATTGAATAAAATTTGCTCTATACTGAATTCAATTGATGGAAATATTGCGTCGCGCACAGAATCATTAAAATCTGCATCGCCCAGCAAGTAAATAGGTAGTATATTCTTTATAGAATCTATATTTGTTTTACTTATCATGTATAAATCTATATTTTTTTTTATTTCTATGATTGTATTACAACTATCTTATAAATTACTAATATGCAAAAGGCATATTCAAAATAACAAGTACAAATTTTGTGAAAATGTGCAAATAGTTTGTGAGGGACAATTTCACTGATATAATATTAAATATGAATATTAAATATTAATGACTCTACAGTTACATATAGAATAGAAAAAAAAACAATAAAAGAAATATAATATGATTTGACTTTAGTTTTAGAATCTAATTAAAAGATCTTGAGGCCCGAAGCGTTTTAGTTTTCTTGTATATGGACGGTCTATTCAGGAGGTCACCTACTGGTTGGTTTGGATAAAGCTGCAATCTTTTGTGGTATCTTTTGTTGGTCTTTACCACCACGTCTTCATGGAGCACATGTTTAGATCCTTTCTTATATTTGTGTTGGTGACGTACCAAGGGGCATTCTATAGGTATAAATATTCCAAGGTTTAAATTTATATAGGTATAAACTATATATTATGACCTATGCTCAAAATGTATTACCTTATGATACAGTTAGAAATACTATTATGTTAAATAGTAACTAAAACTTCTTGATCGATTCAAGTTACTTAATTCCATCATTTGAATGTCAACGTAAATTTAATAATCCGAAAATATACCTAAAATTTTATATTTTTCGACATTCTATCTATAATTTGTCAACATACTGAGCACATCAACTGCAATACATAAAAAATACAAAATATTTCTAAGCTGAAAAGAATCTATTATGCACCCAACATCTAGCACCCAATTTACATAATATGATAATGTCTTATCTAGGGTACAAATATTTTTAACAGAGTATATTAAAAGTCATTTAAAAATTTTAATTTTTTAATTTTATTGCATTTTTTTTTTAGGTGATGGGAAGCCATAAAAAATTATGGCTTATTGTATGGGATTTCATCTATTCACCTTTCTTTTGTTTCTTATACTTTGTATTTCGAATATACGTAGTAGGTATATTATGTTTGTATACAAGTTATGTAGATGGTCGACCCAAAATCGTAGTTAATATCATTTATCTTTGTTATTATTATTATCTAGTAGATGAATGTAAGCAAATAGGTATCAGCAAAAAAAAGAATATATAAATAAAATACAATAGAGTTACCAGACATATGGTAATAATCATAAAAAAATATCATTTAAAAAGTGGTTAATTTAAAATGGAATTCTTTTGTTTTTGAATGACAATCACAATAATAATGAATATATATATACATATAGTATAGTATTATTTAAATTTATTGATATGAGATTTATTTTGTAAAATTTTGTAATTTAATACATTTTAAATTTATAATGCAAGTAAGTTGTAAATTTTTTTATATATCATAACTTATAACTTAAAAAGAGAGCAGTTTTAAATCAAGTGTGAAATTGGATTCAATTAATTTTAATAGCAATTGATTGTCTTAATTTAATTGTTTTTTGTAATCTATGAAGTTGATCATGTCTTTATATATAAGTGAAATTATGTGAAATAAATAAGAAATCATTTAATGAATTTTAAATATTGTTTATAGAAGAAAATTTGGAAATTATGTTTAAAATTTAACCGCATATTTTTATTAAAAGTTTTATTATTATTCTTATACGTAGTGTTCCTGATTTAGTTATATTTTGCTGTATATATAATATGTGATAATCGGTTTAGTAATTTCAATTTTCAATAATTTTTTATTTAGATAAAGAAAAAGATAATCAAAATTTTTCAAGTTCGAAATTTATTTGAACCCCACAACTCCCAGCTATAAACCATGTTGACGAAAAAAACATATGTAACAGCCATTGCTACTTACCTACCTGCTTTAAAAATACATTTGAAACCCCATTTCAAAGTATTTTCTATTATTGTCATACATCAACTATGTATTTTCTCTTACTTATAATCAAATGGTTCGACTTTGAATTCGGCTCAGGGAATAGATATTTAATTGAGGTTCTTAAATTGTTTAATATTCATAAAATAATAAAATTTTATAAAAAATTATTGATATCATAATTTGGTTACAATTTTAATAAAGTCAAACAAAAGAACATATAATAACAACAAGTCTTATTTGGATATTTTTAAATTTTTTCAACTTAGATACGGACAAGAGGGTAAGAAAATGAAACGAAAATAAAAATTTAAGCGAACAAAGAAGAGTAATTTTGTTAAAAAACAAAAATAACATAAACACTATTCAGTCCATTCTATCAATGTAGATATATTTCAATATTTTTTCAAATCAAAGGTTCAAAATAAGAAATGTAAAAAAATTTATGAATTTTTTATAATAATAATGCAATAATAATGCACGTGCATTATTTCTTTATGTTGGTTTTTATTTGTATTGAAAAGTAGGTATATTTTTAAATTTTCGGCAAATAAATTTTTTGATTTTGTTAATTAATATTAAATTTTTACTTAATATAAAAATTAATTTATTATAAATAAACAAATTTATCAAAAATGGATTGTTGCCTGTTTTATTTCTTCAATACTAAAATTTAATAGAAATATGTTTTCCAACCAAGTTTTGAGATAAAAAACAAAACGCTATTCCGCAAACAGCTGACAATTTGTAATGTAATGAATAACTAATAAATTTTATTCTTTTAATACTATTAATTTTAGAATTTTTTCTAGATTCTGTGATTGTAAAATTAGTTCTATTATTGTATGTTTAACCTTTAACCACTATTTCAATCCATACAATAGTACCAACATTTATATATTGATATTTTATAATTATATAGGTATGTACATGATTGTATATTCATATCATATTCGTAAGAGGTAGTTTATATGAAGAGCGAAATTATTGTTTTAAAGAGCAAATCGTTTTGAAGACAAAATGAGAGAGTGGGTTTTAACGTGGGGACCCGCTATATAAAAATGATAATTCAGAAAGTTGTATGAGATGAGACTTCGTTTTATTATATGTTCTTTGGTTAAACTAACACCAGTTTCTAATAATAGTTGTTGTTTTCCACATGTAATTAATCTAAATAACAGTAAATCTATAAATAAATAAATAAATACTAAAAAAATTACTCTTTGAAGTTTAAGTAATAAATAACATCATATTTAATCTGTTCTAGAAAGATCTAAAGTTCTTAATTACTAACAATATCAAAATTAAAAAAAAAAAATAACAAAATAAAAAATATCATTCAGTACAACAAAAATATGACTAATTTGAGACATCCTCTACATTCAATTATTTTAATAAAAAAAAACTAAAGTAAAATATTATCTTATTTACAAAATTATTATTTATACAGAATATATTTTTAAATTTATATTTAATTTTTACTATTTAATTTTTTTATTTATTTTATTCATTATCAAAATTAATTTGTTTTTTTGCTATAACATATTTTTATTTTCCTAGTATTCATACAATTACACTTTCCATTTTCTTTTCATTCAAAATTACCAAGCATTATTTGTGAAAATTAATTTTGATTGTAAATAAGTTTAAAAATATTAAATGAATCACAATAATTTATGAAAATATCTATTTTTCATGTTACTACTCTGTTGCAAAAAAGTTTGCCCATACCTTGATTGTATTTTAAATCCATTTCAGTACTGGCATAATGATTTCACGTTTTTTTTCTCATTTTTCCCATAAATTTTCAGTAGATGCGACATAAAATCAAATCATCAATTTATAAATAGTAAATTACATACACAACATATTTTATTGTGATGATAAGTTTAAAGGGGGGTCAACTTTATTGCAATAGAGTAGTACATGCTGAATCAAATTAAGAACAACGAATCGATTTTTGTATTTTCAAATCGCATATATGTAATATCATATCCAAAGGGAGTTCAATTACTCATTTATATATCCTTCAATAGTTAGGTAGATGAATAGACATACATATAGAGACATATTGTGTACATATATATACAAAAATATTTCTATTTAAGCTAGTTTCAAATGAAAACTGTTTTCTTCAATAATTTGTTATTCATTTGTTATTCAAATTATCACCGCAGGATATTTTATTTTATTCTATTCTCTTATATATATATATATGCACTCATAATATCCTTATGGATGCAATTCAAATTTAAATAAAAATTATCTGGCAATATCATTATTAAAAATCTTTCTTTAAAAAATACAAAAAAAAATTTAATTCATTTTGTTTATTCCACATGTATTTAATATGTGTATAATAAAATGAAAAATAAAATTTACAACTACAAATTTATAAACATAGAACAAAATTTACACATATAAAAAAAAAATAGAAATAAGAAAAAATAAGAATGAAATATTCTTAAGAAAATTGTTTATCAATTTAAAAGGGCCCTCTCAAGAATTTTCGTTTTTCTATTTATGTTTTTTTTATAGTTTTTAAATATATTTTTGTATCTAGGTACAACAAAAAAAAAATTTGTTAACGCATAGATACTTTAATTTTTATTTTTTTATGTAGATATTCCAATATCCTTAAAATGAAAACGATATTCGAAATAATTTTTTATATTTCGTATTTTACAATCATATGAATATAGATGGCTTCGTACAAATCGTATATATTTTTTATATTATTATTGTTTATTTTTATTCTTTTTTTATTTTATTTATTATTTGTATAAATTTAATGTTTGTAGAACGTGAAACAAGAGTTCTTGTACATATATAATATAATATAAGATAGAAATAAAATCTTTAAAAGGATATAATTTTTCTTTTTCTTTCTATATAACTAGATTCCAGATGTATTTTATTATATCGTCATCATATACGAGTACGTGTGCATGTGTTTTTATTTCATATCCTGTTAGAAATCAAATAAACGCATATAAATGAATGTATAATCAAACAAAAAAATAACAAAAAAAAAAAAAACAAAAAGAAAACCAAATAAAATAAAACAGAGTTTCTCAATAAAATATTTAAATTTAAATAGCAAAAATTGTTGGTCAGTTAAGATTTTGAGCTTATTGTTTTTATCTGAATAATTTATTTAAAAATTGTGTGTGATTTCTAAAACAATTATATGTGTTGTAATCTATTGAATATCTGTGAAAGCTTAAATGTTTTTACATCTCTTATTTTGAACCTTTGATTTGAAAAAATATTGAAATATATCTACTGTGAAAGAAGGGTTTACTTCGCCACTTGAGAACAGCTTTTCCCCCAAAAATGGAGCTAGTTATCTTGCATACCCTTGAAGAACATCTTGAGTCTGATCACAAAATCAGGTATCCTTAAGGACTCTGAGACTAACTAGCAAGCACGTGTTATTAAGCCCATTGGCGGTTGCGGTGATATAGGGAACAGATTCTCTTCTGAAATTCACAATCTTATCTAATCTATGGGCTGTGATAATTTCATAAAATGTACGTTATATTTTTTTAATTTTCAAAAACCAGAATGAACAAAACGTAAAAAATAGTCTCAAAGTATACCCCCAGGAACAAAATCACCAGTTATACAGAATCTCCAAACACAAAATCATCCAAAAAGTAAATACCCACAAGGAAAATCTGCAGAAACAAAATGTATTTATCTTTAAAAGTTTTTTTTGCGTAACTGCTGTTGGGTGCGATAAAAAAGAAATATCTTCATTGGGGATTTTGGATTTCGGATTTCGTAGCCAACCCAAACCAAATGCTGAAATTCGGAAAAAATGATTTAATTCCTAATTTATTATCCTGTAGATCCACGAAATTGTCAGTAAAATTTTCGAATAATTTTAGATTAAATTTAGGTTACGATTTGCTAACAATAAAAATATTGTACACAGCTATTTAAAGACAGAATCTTGGTATACGAGTACTAACATTTGCACAACATAAATTTTCTGTTGAAAATTTCGTAAAGTTAGTTTAGATTAAATGTGAACAGAAATATGAACAAAAAAAAATGTGTATAACTGTCATTCCAACGTAACTGTTTGAGAGGGTGTATTAATGTTTTAAATTCATCAGAGCAAATGATTTACACCAACGAGACGGGTCTAGGGTACATTACATAAACTTATATTTAAAACGTCACATTGCAAAAAATCACTTGGTAAAAAACTGGTTTCGCAAAAACGCATTTGTCAAAAAGGGTAGATGACAAATTTTTCTTTGCAAAACATCCGGTTAGCAAATATCATATATAAAATATATATATATATATATATATATATAAATATTATGTAAAAGGCGTATAACTCTGATTTTCTAAAAAACTTTAAAATTCATCCGAATTCGAAATTTGACAAATGTATAAATATACGTGTCCCAACTCAGGATAAACGAAATATTTCCTTTTTTGTATGCAACAGCGGCTACGCACAAAAATGCCGCTCAATTTTTCGATAACTGGATTTTTGCCGAAATGCAAATTTGTGGAGTGAGAAATTTACTAAGAGATTTTTTGTATTGTGAGATTCTTGATAAGTGAATTTAGGTTAAATGGATATTCGTCATCTGAGTTTTGCCAAGTAATATGCCCCAAGGATACATCTGTAAAATAGCATAAATGCTTCAACTACGCAACGATTTTTCGGTGAAAAAAGAGTGCACATTACATTCGGGTGGTAAAACCTTTCAACATTAACTAGAAAACTTCACGCGGTTCGTGACGAATCGACTCAAGTATGCGAATATTTATAGGCTTTTAATATGTCTTGTGAAGAAAAGTATATCTTACAGTAACTCAAAAAGTCGAAACATCTGGTTTGCATTTCTGGCAATATCAAATATATGATCATTTCAAAACATTTTATTTTTTTACCAGCATGCCGAGTATATTTATAATGTTCTGTTCATTGAACACATACATTCCTGAACATCATTTCTGAACACATTTACGAGATTTGAATTTTAACTTAATTTTATTACTTCTACGCGAGTTGAAGATGTGAGTCAATTATATTATATTTAGTTATTGCTGAGAGTGTAACATATAATTTTCAAAGAACATCAAAAGACTAGAAAATTAAAGATTCAATTTATTGTCTGCAAAACAATTGAAAGGATTGAATTTTGTATGGAGTTGATCGTTGATAAATATTAAAAACAAACTAAGAGAAAGAACTAAATCTTGTGGAACCCCATATAAAGCATTATATTAAAATTTGCATGCTCCAGTTAAGTAAATCTTTGACTCCAATATATCGGTGATGCCCTGAACAATGCTATAACCTCCAGCTTCTTTGTACATATATGTATACATTATATACAGATATTCTTCTTAAGAGAATTCGTTTGCGATTGAAATCAACTGACAGTACAATCTTGCTTAGTCAAAGCCTTTAACAAAAATTAAAAGATTGAGCAACACTTTATTTAATATAAATATTTTAAATTAAGACTATAATAAATTTTTGTAATACAAAA
This sequence comes from Argyra leucocephala, assembly GCA_963942445.1. Taxonomy (NCBI): domain Eukaryota; kingdom Metazoa; phylum Arthropoda; class Insecta; order Diptera; family Dolichopodidae; genus Argyra; species Argyra leucocephala. The sequence goes on from OZ012678.1 coordinate 158,889,873, forward strand.
AGTCTAATACAAAAATTTTTAACTTTTCAATTCAAGAGTATTTTTCAATAAAATTCATACCTTTCAGTATATTTGCACGTACAAGTACGTCCATATCCTTCTCCTTGGTTATGTTTGTTTTTTATTTTTATTTTTCCATTTTAGCTTTTCTTGATATAAATTCGACTTTTTAAAGGATCCATCTCAAAGGAGTAATGTGTAGATAAGAATAATAAGTATCATCATGATGATACGAATGAATGAAACTATGAAAAATATCCGTGATGTGATATGATGTACACATGTATGTTTTGTTCTATAAAGAAATTCCAATTTCAATATTATTTTTGTTTTTCTCTAACTGTACAAATGAATTATTCAAAAGAAGATATTTGTTAAGATATATATATATATATATAAGAAATAATAATAACAATAATAAAAATATGAATAAAACCTATGTTTTATAATGTGGCAAATGGATTTAACTATTCAGAGTTGAATCTACTAGAAAATGTAAATAGAACAGTGTACCTACCTAGTTATTTGTGAAAGCATTTTTTGTTTTTTCAGAACAAACAAAAATAAACTGGTTTTATATTCTTAAATCATCCGTATGATTTATTCATCTTTAAAATTTCAACATTAGAATATTGAAATATAGAAAGTGAGTGAGCAAAGCTGTTTAAAAATTATTCACTGATACATCACTGATTTTTAGAATCGGATCTTATATGAATAATAAATAGAGATTTTCGCGAAACGTTTTTAAAGCAATAAAAATCTTTTTTTTATTTTTGTTTTGTTTTTTTTTTAAACCTACGTTAGAATTTAAAATGGAAATCTATATAGGAATTTAATGCGATGATAGAAAATAGAGAAGAAGAAAATAAAATAATTTCCTATTGATATTAAAAAACACTCATATTAATGTCTGTGAGCCTCATGTAATATAATAGAAAAAAAAAAATAAAAAATAAAAACAAAATTCGTAATAAAATGTTATCAATATTTATTAGAGTTATAATATAAAAAGGTAGATAGCATTGAAATCGTAATATATTACAAGTACAGGTAGATGAATGTTTGAATTATGAATAGTAGCAAAGTAGGAGAGGGTGGGGGGACGTTAAATAAAATTAACATAACACAACGAAATTGTAAAACACGATAACATAATGAGTCCGAAGGGTAAATTTTTAATTTAAAGGATAATTTCTTATTTATGTATTTTAATAAAAAGAAAAAGAAAAAAGAAATAAAATAAAAACACGAGGGTTAAATGCAATTTTAATAATTTTACTTTTGTTTTTATGTTTTTGTTGTTTTTTTTTTTTTGGTTGTCATGGCTGTCGTTATCTCAAAGGAGAACAACTCTTTGTGTAAATTTGTCCTTTTTTATTTTATTTTTTTTTTTCGTTTTTTTTTAATGAGAGGCGGACGGACTGTAATTAAATATTAATTAAGTCTCTTGACTTTTAATAGATTCTATACATTAAATATATTATTATATACATATGTATTTTTATTTATAATTCATTTGGGGTTATGTTTATATTTTTGCTTTTTTAATATACAAAAAAAAGTATTTTAATGACCATATGTTGTTATTTTTTAATCTACTCGTGTGTATTATAGGGTTAAATATGAATTGAGAAATTGTTTTATACATTTTTTTGCATGCTATACAATTTTATTTTTTTGAAATTTTATTTCGTTTTTAATAAATATTTTATTAAGGATATTATTTTTAAATAGGGATTTCTGAATAAAAGCTCTTATTTTTTTTTGTTTTTTTTTGTTTTTAGTCCTTGGCCTTAGTTTAGATATTTTAATATAGGGTATGAGAATTAGAAATAAAAAAAATATATATAAATTTAATATATGGTAACATAATTTTACTATTTCAAAGGAGTTTTCATTCTAAAGAAAAAAGGTATATATTTTTATTTTGATAATAACAAAAATTGTTATTATTATTATTAAAATATTTTTGAAGGCATTGAAATGATATTTCGATTATTTTTGGTGTTTTTTTTTTTTGTAAACAACTCAGTTTGTAGAAAAATATATTACAATAGAAATTGAAAGGAGGTATTACAATTAAATATTTAAGGATTAATTTATAGATAAGAAAATTGTTTTTTTTTTTAGAAATTATTTGGTGTATTACGGTAAAGAAAATACAATATGATTATTTTTTTTTTTAATGGAATTCATTGTTATTATTGAATATTAGAAAATATTTGTATATTTTGATTACAGCTTTTTACTTCAGATTTTCAGATTTTGCAGACAGACATACATATTGTGTTAAATAAACCATATGAGGTTTACTTGAAAAAAGTGTCAATTCATTAATAAAAACCATTTAGGAAAAGTATGCTTAAAAATAAGTACTAACCTTCTCTCAACAATCTAAGAAAGAAGGAGAGAGAAAATATAGAGTACGTTGGAATCTTTCTAGTATTTTCATAATTACATCAGTCGATATTGTGGCGCAGAAAATCATGTTGAATATTAAAAGCTTTCCAAGTATATTTGACTATCTCAGTATATTATAATAGCAGTTACGAAACAATTCAAAGAAACAAAAACAATTAAATTAAAATATAAAAAAATGTAATGCGTGTTTAAAGTAACCCTCAATTCTTACAATCATATCTGACATTTTCTGACGATATATTGAATACTTGCTAATTGAGGTTATTTTTCATTTTATGAAAGAAAAAAAATATTTAAAAGTTAAATTCGGGTTTTTATTAACATAAAATAAATAAAAATTGGTGTTGAGAATAGAAATTCAAAACACGAGCCTGTCAAAATGTTATTCAAACTTGTGGATTAATAAATCATTACATAGTGTATTATGCTTGGAAATGATTTTAGGTATGTATAATGTTTTTATTCTGAATATTAGAGTTAATTTAGAATACAAGAGCTAATAGATTGTTTTAAACCTATAGTTATATTGATGCGTGTTCTAGTATATATATACAACTAATAATAATAATAATAATAATAATAATAATAATAATAATAATAATAATAATAATAATAATAATAATAATAATAATAATAATAATAATAATAATAATAATAATAATAATAATAATAATAATAATAATAATAATAATAATAATAATAATAATAATAATAATAATAATAATAATAATAATAATAATAATAATAATAATAATAATAATAATAATAATAATAATAATAATAATAATAATAATAATAATAATAATAATAATAATAATAATAATAATAATAATAATAATAATAATAATAATAATAATAATAATAATAATAATAATAATAATAATAATAATAATAATAATAATAATAATAATAATAATAATAATAATAATAATAATAATAATAATAATAATAATAATAATAATAATAATAATAATAATAATAATAATAATAATAATAATAATAATAATAATAATAATAATAATAATAATAATAATAATAATAATAATAATAATAATAATAATAATAATAATAATAATAATAATAATAATAATAATAATAATAATAATAATAATAATAATAATAATAATAATAATAATAATAATAATAATAATAATAATAATAATAATAATAATAATAATAATAATAATAATAATAATAATAATAATAATAATAATAATAATAATAATAATAATAATAATAATAATAATAATAATAATAATAATAATAATAATAATAATAATAATAATAATAATAATAATAATAATAATAATAATAATAATAATAATAATAATAATAATAATAATAATAATAATAATAATAATAATAATAATAATAATAATAATAATAATAATAATAATAATAATAATAATAATAATAATAATAATAATAATAATAATAATAATAATAATAATAATAATAATAATAATAATAATAATAATAATAATAATAATAATAATAATAATAATAATAATAATAATAATAATAATAATAATAATAATAATAATAATAATAATAATAATAATAATAATAATAATAATAATAATAATAATAATAATAATAATAATAATAATAATAATAATAATAATAATAATAATAATAATAATAATAATAATAATAATAATAATAATAATAATAATAATAATAATAATAATAATAATAATAATAATAATAATAATAATAATAATAATAATAATAATAATAATAATAATAATAATAATAATAATAATAATAATAATAATAATAATAATAATAATAATAATAATAATAATAATAATAATAATAATAATAATAATAATAATAATAATAATAATAATAATAATAATAATAATAATAATAATAATAATAATAATAATAATAATAATAATAATAATAATAATAATAATAATAATAATAATAATAATAATAATAATAATAATAATAATAATAATAATAATAATAATAATAATAATAATAATAATAATAATAATAATAATAATAATAATAATAATAATAATAATAATAATAATAATAATAATAATAATAATAATAATAATAATAATAATAATAATAATAATAATAATAATAATAATAATAATAATAATAATAATAATAATAATAATAATAATAATAATAATAATAATAATAATAATAATAATAATAATAATAATAATAATAATAATAATAATAATAATAATAATAATAATAATAATAATAATAATAATAATAATAATAATAATAATAATAATAATAATAATAATAATAATAATAATAATAATAATAATAATAATAATAATAATAATAATAATAATAATAATAATAATAATAATAATAATAATAATAATAATAATAATAATAATAATAATAATAATAATAATAATAATAATAATAATAATAATAATAATAATAATAATAATAATAATAATAATAATAATAATAATAATAATAATAATAATAATAATAATAATAATAATAATAATAATAATAATAATAATAATAATAATAATAATAATAATAATAATAATAATAATAATAATAATAATAATAATAATAATAATAATAATAATAATAATAATAATAATAATAATAATAATAATAATAATAATAATAATAATAATAATAATAATAATAATAATAATAATAATAATAATAATAATAATAATAATAATAATAATAATAATAATAATAATAATAATAATAATAATAATAATAATAATAATAATAATAATAATAATAATAATAATAATAATAATAATAATAATAATAATAATAATAATAATAATAATAATAATAATAATAATAATAATAATAATAATAATAATAATAATAATAATAATAATAATAATAATAATAATAATAATAATAATAATAATAATAATAATAATAATAATAATAATAATAATAATAATAATAATAATAATAATAATAATAATAATAATAATAATAATAATAATAATAATAATAATAATAATAATAATAATAATAATAATAATAATAATAATAATAATAATAATAATAATAATAATAATAATAATAATAATAATAATAATAATAATAATAATAATAATAATAATAATAATAATAATAATAATAATAATAATAATAATAATAATAATAATAATAATAATAATAATAATAATAATAATAATAATAATAATAATAATAATAATAATAATAATAATAATAATAATAATAATAATAATAATAATAATAATAATAATAATAATAATAATAATAATAATAATAATAATAATAATAATAATAATAATAATAATAATAATAATAATAATAATAATAATAATAATAATAATAATAATAATAATAATAATAATAATAATAATAATAATAATAATAATAATAATAATAATAATAATAATAATAATAATAATAATAATAATAATAATAATAATAATAATAATAATAATAATAATAATAATAATAATAATAATAATAATAATAATAATAATAATAATAATAATAATAATAATAATAATAATAATAATAATAATAATAATAATAATAATAATAATAATAATAATAATAATAATAATAATAATAATAATAATAATAATAATAATAATAATAATAATAATAATAATAATAATAATAATAATAATAATAATAATAATAATAATAATAATAATAATAATAATAATAATAATAATAATAATAATAATAATAATAATAATAATAATAATAATAATAATAATAATAATAATAATAATAATAATAATAAGAATAATAATAATTTCTTTATTTGATTTTTAAAAACTTATAGTACGTATACATATAGTAGTATGCAACTAGTATTTATTCAAAAATAAATTAATTAATTTTTTTTAAAGTTAGGCAAATATCAATTATAAACTATAATATAGATAGGTGACATAGGAGACAAAACATATAAATATTATTTCAAATAATATACACCTAGAGCTATTGAAATAAATTTACATATAAAATATTTTTAATTGTGCAAAATTTTTTAAACAAATAACAAAACAAATAAAATGTCTTCAAAAGAATCATAAAACCTTGAATATACATTTTTTTGTTTTTAAAATTTAAAATTTTTATTTTATTTCTTTTATTTATATATTTTTTTAATTGATCACTTTCATTTACTCGAATACTCTTAAGTTCAAAGATACATATACGAAGATAGGTATACAATATAAATAATATAATACGAGTAATGTGACTCTCATAATTTTACATGATTCCAATACAATACAAAAAAAAAAAAAAAAATTCATATTCATTTTTGTTGTTGTTTATATTTTTTTTTTGTTTAATTTTTCTTATTCTTCTTGCCTTTTGTTGCATGCCAATGTCATGTAATTTAAAAGTTAAACATGAATATTTTCACCTACAAGAATACAGTTTCATAATGCAATTTATAGCGCCATATGCAATGCAATGTGTTAATGATGACGATGGCGGTTGAGGATGTGTCTATACAATAACACAACCACTGAACAAAATAAAACAACAACAAAAAAGATAAAAAAAAAACATGCACTTAAAAATAAACAAAAAATAAAATAAAAACAAAACTCTCGAAATCACTTAAATAAATCAACTCCCCAAATATTAAAGATATAAATTTTATTTCTTATAAAAATATTGCAATATTTCATGGCTGATACGACAAAAATTAAAAAAAATATTGAAAGTTGCATGTCTGTCGTAATTTTGTCTTCACATCATCGGAAACAATTTTTTTTTTAAGTTTAAAAAAAAATATTTAAAATGCAATTTAAATAAAAATATATTATAATGGGTTTATAATACCTATCTTAAATTGCAATGTTAAGTGATTTAAAATACATTTTTAGGTTTGAAAAAAAAAAAAAAAAATTGTCGTCGAACACTGGGGACTGCCTTAAAAATACATTTAAAAATAACAAAATTAGCAATTCGATACCTAAGCTTAAAAAAAATCAAATTGACATCCAACAAAGAATGGTGGAGGAGCTATTCTATTTAAGATGGGTTTGTCTCTGATAATAGTTTTCCACAATTAATGAGTTGATATAAACCAGTAATTTGATAATATTGTAGTATATACTTGGAGTCCTGTACTTATGTACCTGTCAGAATCATAAAAAAGAAAAGAAAATATGCTATAGCTCGGTGTAAAAAAGTTTATAAGTTAATTTTTTTACTATGCTCGAAGAAGAGGATAGAAGCACAACAACGAACGAACGTGTTAATGTCCTTTTTGAATTTAGGCAGGCTATAAATAAAGAACAGTAAATGTTTGTGAAGTACATAGAATAGAAATAGAGCTTATCTATTCTATTCTATTTCTTTTATATTCATTTATAATTTTGTTTATTATTATTTCTTTATTATCTTTCTTTTTCGAATCTGTTAAATGGCTTAAGTTCTGCGAAGGCAGTTAGAATTTTCAAGTAAAAACAAAAATGTAAAATCAAGTAAATCTCAAGTAAAAACAAAAATGTTCAGACTATCGATATGTTCTGACCATAAACAAATTTCAATAAGCTATAGGCGTGTTCGTAGTGGTCGCGCCTGCGCAACAAAAAAGATTTTTTGTTCGTAGTTGCATATCATCAAAAATTCTGCGCAGATAAAAAGCAGGCGCTTGTGTTCATAGTAATCGGTGTCGCGTCAGCGTCGGGCAGATTGCGCAGATATTTTAGTGCGCCTGCTTTAGAATGATTTTTAAAGTTTTTAACATTTAATAAATAAGAATGTCGGGAGAAAATATTTAAGTAAAAAATAAAAATTAATTATTAAAATAAAATAAATGTGCTTATCATAATAATATATAAATATAAATATAATAAAATAAATATATTGAAAAAAATATATTTTAATATATAAGTAATATATATGTATAGTAAAATATATTAAATATATATAAAAATATATAATAATATAATTATAAATAATATAATATAACTATATAAACGAATTGTGCATGTGCTGTTTCTATGAACAAGAATGACTGCTAAACAATTTTCTGCGCGCCTGCGCAAGTTTTTTTGTTCATAGTGACAGAGAAAAAAAGGTCTGCAAGACACCGACGCATGTTTTACTGCAACTACGAACCCGCATTATCTTTTGTCATCTAGTGATTCGATCAGTGTATAAGAATAAACATATATTGCCCCTGGTGTTTCCAGTGAGAAGTGCTTAACACAAGATAATATAGACTTAAGATTTATTTGAAAGCATTCAGAATTATAGATGAAAAACATAAATTAACATATTAATAGAAAACCATATTTGATTTAATAAAAATAAATAAAAGAAGATAACTTAATTATTCATGTAACACAAAGACGAAGAGAAGAAGAAAATAATAAAAGATAAAGTTAATTAGTTATAGTTTTGGGTTAATTTAAATTTATATTACTTATAGAAAAATTTACATATAAAGGATTATAAAGGTAAAGGTTATTAAGGCAGTTAAATCGTGTAGACGAATGCAAAATTAGAAAGCAGATTGTTATTTTTAAATCAATGTTATTACCTAATCGATGCTTCATTAGACACCAAGTCATGATGTCTACAACTGGTTTAATTATTGGCTGAAATGTCCTTGAAATGTAATATATATCTCATTTGTAAATTGATTTATCACATTAAAATAAGAGATTTGGAATGCAATGTTCTAAAATATTACATTAATGGCTATAAATTTCACCAATGTAGATTACGTATAATTTGCTTTAAATTTGATCACAATGAGCTGCACATCATAGTTACATGTCTGCCATAGCCGACCGATATAGTGTAGTGATAGTGTAGTGTTATATAGTCATATATAGTGTGTAGTGTTATGTCATGATTACTAGTTATAGGGTCCCGATATCAAGTTTCGCTCAAGACATGAATGTTATATATAAATACAGTATATAAATATAGTTGTATATAAATATAGTTTTTTATTATTAATTGGATGGAACCGGTTGTACATAGAGATTTGACATACATGACCATAATGACATAGAACTACATAATGTAAATGTCAAATTATCTAACGAAGCTGACACAGATATTTGTCAAAGTATATGTCGACCCATAATGGCATATAGTAACATAAGAAAATATTTCTTACAAAAATAACAACTAAAATAAATTACATATGCCGAATTCTTATGGAATTATGCAATTAAGTTGATACTGACAATTCGTTAAATTTTCGTTAAACACAAAATTCTTATGTTATGTTTAACGAAAATTTAACGAATTGTCAGATTCAACTCAATCCCCGCATATGTCGTTTGTGGACATTTACATGTATTTTCCATATACGCCATATCATATATATGCCATAACATATGTAGTTCTATGCCATTATAGTCATGTATGACAAGTCTCTATGTACAAACAGTTATATGAAAACCATAATTTGAACCCATCTAATTAATAATAAAAAAATATAGTTATATTGATTTGCCTAACCGATATTCGAAAAAATTAATTTTCTTATACGATTTAAACATTCCTATAGTTACCTGTGAACACCTGGTAAAATTTTGAATTCATAATTTTCATGAAAGAAAACATCGATATTTTTTTTTTTGTTCTTATGCCATGTCTCTCTGTATGTTGTTCATTATATATCGCGTTGTTGTTATTATATATTTTTCTCTTTTTTATACAATTCATTTTTTTTTTTTATATAAAGCCCGCAACCATTTCGGAGACTTTGGGTTAAATGTCGACTTAATGAGTTAAACGAATGAATGAGTGAGCGGTTCATGTTTTCTTATTTTGTTCGTTTTTTGGTGTTCATGGAGCAAAAGAAATGTGGCTTTTATCACATATCACGCAATTTAAAAGAGAAAAGAATGAGATAAAAATGAAAAAAAAAAACAAAAAACAAAATAAAAAAAAAGAATGATGGTGAAAAAAAAGTTGGTTGTTTTCTTCCAACATTTTTTCTTTCTCTCATATATTTCACTATTGTTGTTATTGTTTTTGTTTTTTGGATTCTTTTTGATAAACTTCTCTGTGGAATGAATAAAGTTAGCAAAAAAAAAAAAATATATGAAAAAAAGGGTCCGGAAACTTGTGGTTTTGTTATTCTTTTGAATTTTCTTTTTTTTTCTTTTACTTTTTAATGAAATTAATCGCTAAAGGTATCCAGCAAAGGTAATGCAACCAGTATAAATATAGAAAAAAAAGAAAACCACATTAAAAAAAAATTTATTGTTTTTTAAGGATATCTTGTTAAAAGAAAAAAATTAAATAAAATTAAAATTTAATATGAAAGATTTTGTTTTTTCTAAATATGAAAATTATTTTTTTTTTCTTTAAATTTTCATATGACACGAATAACAGATTCTGACAATTAAATTTTGAAATTGTTCTAAAATGTGTAAATTAAAATTTTTTAAATGCGAATTTGTATATGGAAATGTCCAAGTTTTTTAAAATAACGGAATAGGCATGTATTCACACTAACAAAATTGTATAGAATAAACCATTATCAGTTGATATTTAATTGTTTTAAGTTGTTTTTAATTGAATTTTAGCTTTTAAAGGATAACATGTCTAATTTAGTTAATAAATAGCTCAAAATATATATGTATATATTTATATAATATATATATGTATTTATAAATGTTTATAACTGTTTATATAAGCTTATCTACATTGGTTGAAAAACATAATTTATTTAATTCGCTTACCTTGAACATCAATACATTATTTTTTGTTTTTTTTTTAATTGAATTTAGCTTTTGAAGGATAACGTGTTTAATTTAGTTCAACAATATTCTGCTATATATATATAGATATATATATACTGATATATATATATATATATATATATACATACATATAACAAGTCAAGAATCTTCTAAATTGATAAACCACTGTGAGAAAGGCTTATTTTATTTTTAAGTATTGAATATTGAAATATGAAAACTGTTTTTTGATCCTGCTGCTTAATAAAAACGTTTTTTTGTTCTACATTGAGTACACAGTCTTGCAGTTAATTTTGAGACATATATATTAAAAAATAGAGAATATAGAATGGAATAAAAAACTATAAAAACATAGTTTTACTGTATTTTAATAATTTTTTTTATTGTCCTACACTTCTTTAGGATGACCTTTTATTGAATCTCTACATTTTCAGAAAACATTACTTAATGTTACATGTTGTCACATCCATCATGGGATTGCTTTTTAGATCTTAGACAACAACCGTATTTACAATAATTTATTTAAAAAAAAAATTAAGTTTAAATTTAATTCTCGAGGGAAAGAAGAAAATCTGCACTTTAGTGAATGTATTTGGTGGGGTTTGTATACTTTGATAAATTTGTGTACTTATAAATGTGGTGAAACTGTAAGTTGACATTTCTAAGTCAAAAATTAAAAAAAAAAATTACACAAAAATATTTATTTTCGCTACGTCTCCTTTTAAATATAATATCAATCATTGAATAGCATAATTATGAAAATCACATGATTTTGTACTTCCAACTTCAACGTGGAACCATTAACAATTTAGTTGATATAGTGAATCAAATCATTGTTTTAGAAAATCTGTTGGTTAATTCAGTAAGTAGGTTATTTTTGTAAAATTGGTACTGGTGTTGAGTAACACTATATGGCATCTACATAAATAGTTTTCAATTGATTATATGTACAACAAGTTAATCATAATTATTATACGAAATTAAGATCAATCAATAGAAATGTGTTTTAAAAGTAGGAATGATAAATAAAGGCAGCTGCCGAATACCATTATCAACCTATTAATTTCTATGGATGTGATCTATAATTATTTTTTTTTCTCCAGCTCAAAATTATTTGCCTTGTTCAAGATGAAATGTTTGTGGAAATTTTCATTCTCTTTGTCATATGATCAAATTTAACAAATTCACGATAATTTGATATATTGTTGAGCTTTTCATGCTTACTACCCCGGAGTGGTTGTATTAGATTTTTGTACTGTAATATATATGCAATGTAACACAAAACTTAGAATGGTAGAAAATTAAAAACTTAATAAGAACTAATTATTTTAAATTTGGCCATTTGGGATTTGAATTCGGAATAAAAACAATCGAGATTATAAAATTTCGTAATATAAATTTTGGAAAATAATATTTCGAAATAAAAATATTCCAGATAAAACGGTAACCACAATTTTTAAATAAAAATAAAAAATTATAAAAAAATTTAAATGAAAAAAAAAATAAAAATATTTTTTAAATTAAAAAAAAAAAACATATACTAAAATTATGTAAATTTTGTTAAAAGTTAAGTACAGAACTATATTATGTACATACATATATGTAAATCAGAATTTACTAAGGACTAAAGTAATTAAAGGATTATTGTGTATTTAAATATTTGTAATAATTCACTTATCAAAAATTTAAATTAAATCCATTAAAGTACCTTAAAAATTTTCTGGAATGAACTAATTTTCAAAAACCCTTTATATATATATACCTAATATAATATATAATAACTGTAAACATATTTGAATATCCTTTTAAAACTATACAACAGTTTATATAATTATATTTATAATATAAAACATTACAACTATTTTCTATAAATCCTAATAATAAACAATAATAATAACAATAACAGTAAATATAGAATAACATTTTAATATTATGACTTTATGTCATCATTAACACCTTTTCCAATGAAAACGCCCACAGTCTTTCCTCATTTTCCTAATTTTACTGTTTGTATATATTATTATGTATATATATATGTATGTTTATGAATTTATAATTTTAGTGTACAATTTTCCGGACATAAATTTTATATTTAAACATTCCCTCCACCAACCCCTCCATATGTATGTGTATGTGTATATAAGAGATGGATATATAAAAAAGATTTTTGATGATATCATCATGCAAAATATCCTTTGAGTTTTTGAAGCAATTCTAAATATGATGAAAATTTTGTTGTATTCATAATTGCCAAAAATGAATTTGATATGATTTTTTTTTTGCATTTGGGTGGTTTATTTATTTTTTGTTGTTGATATTTTTTTTGAAATTTTAAAAAAATAGTTTTAATTCTTCTGGAAAAAATGATTCAATTTTACTAAGCTCAAAAGCTTACCATTTATTACCATTTTTTTAATAATATTCAATACAAATAACCCTGGTATTGGGAATTAATATAAATATGAATGTCAGATTGGTTTAGCTTAGTAAAATTGATTAAGTTATTGCATAATTTTAGTGTTTGATACAATATTACATCTATGTCACATTAACACATGGAATACTACATCTATGTACATACATCAGTGTTTGACACAATACTAAAACTATGTTGGTTAAGTGTTTGTGGTACCAATTGGTACCAAATGGGCTTTTATGAACTGCATAATAAACTTCGTATCATACAGAACATATAAGAAAAACCTGTTTTATAGCTAGTGTAGCTTGCATATGTTTAGCTTCAACCTAGTATTTATTTACTAATCTGGCTTTTATGAAAAATGTTAATCTGGATTTTAAGGACAATTTTGGATTTTAGCTGAATCTGGGTCTCATTATTAAATTCATTTTATACATAATATGACTACATTAACGATGCTTTCAATGTGCATGCCTTGTCAATTGATTTATAAAAGATGTACTGCCCCATTAGAAAAGACTGTCATATAAAACAAATTATGAAAGTGTTATGGAATGATGATCACTTTCCGTTTCGTAGTTTGCCCTATTTGGTGAATTTATCATGAACCTATGAAATTTTGTGTAATTATATTTCAATTAATTTATTATCAAGATTGAACTACGATAAATAAAAAATTGAGTAAATTTGAAGAAAAAATATGACGTGATTTATGAGATTTGAGCTTTTTAAAAATTTATAAAATACTATTCCCATAATTTGAAGCTTATTCAAAGAAGTGGAATGTTAGAAATATTTTTTTTTTTTTATTTTAGCAGAAATATATTTGTAGATTGAAAAGAAAAAAATTATATAGGAAAAATACAGTACGATTGCAGTGCCTTATTTTATGTTTTTGGTAGATTTGGCTGTATGTATTTTCTTCTTCTTCTTTTTATTGTATTGGGCAAACTTGCTTTTTTGCTTTAAAATAGATATATTTTTTTTATACGTATCTAGGCTGGTGGGTATAATCAGAAGACACATGAGCCCCGTAGCTTGACATTTCGTGTGTGGTTTTTACTTACTAAGCCATACCCTTGCTATATTGCGATCTAGCGCTAAAGGGTTAATGAGCAATTTTTTTAAACTTTATTTTAATTTTGAATATAAAGTACATTCAGTGATGTCTCTTCCTTTTGATATATTTCGCTTTTCCTTTGATATATTAATTGACCCTTTTCTTTTTACACTGTTCCTTTGACTCTTTTCAAATTTGGCAGCTTTCCTTTGTCATATTATTACTGTAATAACTCAAAAAGGTTTTACTGTTCAAATTAGATATTTGTTCCGTTTCAATCTTGTGATCCTACTGTTTTCAAATCATCTCTACAGTAGTTTTGTTCTTGTTTTTGAGATTTTTTAACATGGTTTGTAATTGTAATTTTTTATATATGTAGTAGTTATGACATTTATAAAATGCAGTGACATAATGTAATACGATTTAGAGAACATCAGAAAAATATTGCTGGCAGTAATAATTTTAACACTTAATATTAGTTAAATCAGTCATTGAAGTAAAAAAAGAAAGTTGAATAAATGTAAAATAAGCTAAATTCATATTCACAAAAAAAAAAAAAAATTTTGCAAATTAAAAAACAAAATGCTTGTTTTTTACATTTTTAGAAAATTAATACAAAGTTAACCAGAACAACACTGCCAATTTTCTATGTTTTTCTTTCAAATTAATTCTAATGATGAGTTTCAGATTAAAAGACAATAGCAATTGCACGTAAAAAAAAAACAAAAAAAAAAACAAAAAGCATAAATAAATAATAATAAAATAACAAAAATATGTAAAAATCTACTCATATATAAAACCTCAAGGACATAACGTATTTTTTCGATTGCATAATATATTATAATACTTGTGCAATAATTGCATCCCTTAGAGGTTAACTGACTGACAATATACATAATATTATTTATATATGTAGGTATGTCAATTCATTTTTTATTTCTTCAAATATTTATACATTTTGATGTGCATTAATCTATACATATATGTACATATGCATGTATAGAGATGTTTTTGTATGTTCACCCTTCTTTAACTTAAAATATTAAAAAGGAAATTCATATAACACTTGTGTAATCATGGAAGCATCCTTTTTTCTGATTTATTTTTACTTTTATTTTTATTTTTTGTTATTACGATTCAAGAATTAATTTTAATATTTTTTTTTTGTTTTCCATATTCGTGTTGTTGTTGTTGGTAGGTTTTATTATTTAATAATTACACTCTTTCCTTCCAATTTTCTTCTACTAATCAAAACAAAAAAAAATCAAAAAATCAAAAAAAGCAGCAATAGTAGTATAAGAAAAATAAAAAATAATAATAATAATAACAACAATAATAAAAAAGCAGCAGAATGCATTTACACAACAGTATAATTGCTTTTGGCAAACACTTCAGATGTCAAATTAACGAAAATACAAAAACAAAAAAAAAATAAAAATAAAATTTTTTCATGTTTTATTTCTTACAAGAAAATTTACTCATCTACCTCTCATCATTCTCCCCTTTTCTCTATAATATTTTCTTGATCCTAACACTTACAATATTTTAACATCCTTTTTGGAAAAATGAAAAAAGGAAATTTAATTTTTTTATTTTAATAAAAAATTTTCTCATTTTTCGTTCACATTTAAAAATTAAATAAAAGTGTGTATGTGTATGTTTGTGTGCAAATCTACTGAATTGTATTGTTAAAGAAAAGAAGATTTCAAGTTGAAAAGTGATACAGGGATGGAATAAGGAAATTATTGGAATGGTAAAAAATTTCAAATCAACACAAAAATCATTCATTTTAAATGCTGCTTTTTTTCTCCCCTTTTTTTTAAAATTTTGATTTAGGAAAATAAAAAAGAAAATTTTCAAAAAAGGAAATCAAGACTGGGGATCATGCAGTTTCCTTTAAAACTGACATGTTAATGGCATGCCACAGACTTTCAAAATGAAAGGGAAATTTTTTTAATTTTATTTTATTTGTTTATTTTTTCTCTTTTTTTTAGTATTTTGTTTTAATAGGTACCGACATTTTTATTTAATATATTGGATGTAATTATATGATATAGCATAAGGGTTGCCAGATGTTGTAATTATGTTAAATTTTTGTAAAAATTATTTTTTAATTATATTTAATTGGTAATTATATAGGATAACTTTGTTACGTGTTCATCTGTTTTGGTTCTGATGGTTTCTGTTTATAATATGTGTATATATATATATATACTTAATGAATCCACATGTTACAATAAAAATATACTCACTTATGAACTATTTTATTTAAAAGGAAAATTATCTTACAAAGTACAGTATATTAACTTAAATTAACTGTATTATGGAGTGATACCTGAGTGTATATATGCATGTACATTATGTAAGTAACCGGTGCTCCATATTAGTTATTTTGACATATTATCGACTAGCGATGGCATATTGCAAAATGACCAATGCGTTGAGCCGGGTACCTACACACTGTTCATGCAAAGTTGATCGTAATAGGTCTGGTATTCGAATCGAATTGAGTTCTATTGGCATATGCAATTCAAATGATTGTTTAGTGTTGTTGATCTATTAATTTAATTTATGCAACACAAATAAATATACCAAATTGATGTCAATATCCATGATAGATTGAAAATTGGTAAATTCTTTAATCGAGTGTTTGATCAGTTATCGAGGCTACATATTTTTGTAGATTAGATGTATTCTTTGTGTAAAATTAATAATGAATGTTTTTACTTATTTCAAATTAATATTTGGTCAATTTATTTTGTATACAATAATATTTTTTTAAAATTTTACATTTTGGGATTTTTTTTCACAGTCTGTATTTTGAGCTACTTTAGAAACGATTTCTTTAAATAATTTTGCAATTTTTTTTGAAAGGCTTAATTTTTGCATGTTAATTATGCTGATTTGGCTGTCTGTCATTTGGTTGTAAATTTTGGTTGAAAATGCTAACTTTTGGTTTTTAGAACCTTACTTTTCAAAGTTTCAAAAATTTTCTCGTTAAATGTTGTTTGGAATCACATACAAAGCGTTTTGTCAAATCAAAATATTTTCACAGATTTGACATAAATTTGATCCTATATGTAAGTTAATTTTATTCAAAAAATGTATGTGTTTTCACTGCAAATTTATTTACATAAACCGTTGCCTAAAATTTAAAACCAAAATCTGGTGTTTAAAATTATCAATGACGTTTCCAATGTAGAATGGTACAGTTATATTGATTCGTTAATAACTTTTATGTTATAGTTTAATTATTGTATAAGATTTTCTAGTTGATATTAAAAGTATAAGAATAATTAATAGAATTGATAAATATTGTTGCACTAATACACAGTTTAGTTATAATATATTATTTAACTTTAGAAATATGTAAAACTCTATACGGGCTTGTTAGTTCTTTTAAGTACTGATTAAATGAATAAATGAAAAACATGAAAATGAAACATGTTCTAAACATGTTGTATGCTAACTTACATAATACATCTGGCTTTTGGCATCAATACATTTGCATCAATACATCTGGCATTACTACATTTGCTTTGCAACATGATGTAAAAATCCTCTGATCAACCAAAAAACGTTTAATTACAGTAACATTCAATTTTTGAATTGAAAAATGGAATAAATTTAGCCAACAATTTGCATTTTTTTTTTCTCTGTTCTATGCCATACGAATAGTGTTGCAGGACAGTGATGAAGAATTGGATTGTAATATTATATACCCCAACATACAATTAATTACAGTTATTATTCTTTGACTCGAACTTATCAAATGATTACCAATTTATTTTAGCAGAAGATGGTATTGATAAAGGTACAGTAATGGCAGCTGTTATTGCCAGAAAAATTGAAAAGAGGCATAACAATTACTAAGATTAAATTTTTATTTTGT
The DNA here is from genome assembly GCA_963942445.1 of Argyra leucocephala. Lineage (NCBI taxonomy): Eukaryota > Metazoa > Arthropoda > Insecta > Diptera > Dolichopodidae > Argyra > Argyra leucocephala. Next base: position 158,908,373 of record OZ012678.1, read on the forward strand.
TTTTGGGGTTTATTTTGTTTAAATTTAAGATATAATAAAAAACAACTAGATATATAAAATTATTAAAATCTTTTTTTTTTTTGCAATCAAGAAATCTGGCAACACTTTTTCAATTTATAATTTCATTGAAAACTTTTATTTCAAATAGAAACATTTCAGTTTTTCTTGTCAGTAAAATAAGAAAAAAAAACAGAAATGAAAAATTGTTCTGCCTCAGTGTGGTAACTTTTATGTTTTTGGTTAGTATTATGGCGGTAAGGTTGATATCGTTTAAAGCAAAATGAAGAAAAATATTATGTATAAAAAAAAAAATTGAAATCAAAAAATTCTTAAAATAAAGTTTTTCTTGATTTAGGTTTGGTTTCATTTTAAGGAAAGAAAAATAAATATTAAGAGTAAAACTCAAAAAAAAAAAAAAAAAAAGAGTAAAATGAAAAAGCATATACAAATAAAAAAAGAAAAAATTAAATGTGATGCGGTTTACAGTAAAATCAACATCAGCAACAGCAACAAAATAATAATTAAAGAAAATGTTGAAAATGAAAGAAAACAATATGATTTGATATAATCCAGGGTAGGTTTTGGTAGGTACAATAATACCTACTCTGCCTGTATTGTATTGTCATTGGAAATTTTTAAAGACAGAATTATACTGATGTAAATTAAAAAAAAAAGTTGTGAATAAAAAAAATATTTAATACAATCAATCTTACTTACAAAATTTAATTAACGGCTCAGGATGGACTTTAAAATTTCTCAGTCTATGTTCTTTGAAATGTACTCAATTTTTGTGGTTTTGAATTGTTATAGTCTTGTGAAATAATATTCATGTTTTTTATTAAGCAGCTCTTCATATCAACACGTATTGACATGTTGATATAATTATTTACCAATTGGTTTGAATTTTGACTATAAGGATTTCTTGACATTTCGTATTTCAATCTGACAATATTTTATTAACAATTTGTAGTATTAAAAATATTGCCTAGATATTATTTGAAAGTTTTCAAAAGATGACTAAAACCGTTATATCTTAATGAATCACTATATATAGTTTAGATAATAAGGCCTTGTTTTAAGCAAATGACTCGAGTTCATAAATACCAGTATAAATAACGGTAAAAAGAATAACCGTTTTTGTATATTTAAAATTTTTTGATAATAAGAATTACCCTACCTCTTAATTGGTTACTGAGTGGAAATAACTGTGTATTAAAAAGACTTATTCTTAATTGGACGTCTAAACTGATATTGTTATTAGTAATACCGCCCTGTTGTAATACCATCCATGGGACATAGAGCGGTAATAAAATCTTTCCATCATCTCCTATCTACGACTAATTTCTTCTTTGTTGGGTACTTTCTTCGGTTAAGACCATGTTCTATTTTGCCTTTCGATGAGACGTGTAGCATGATCACTCCATTCGTAAACATTGTTTCGCGATGTTGTTGTCAGGTATGTATGCCAGATCTAAAACCATTTCCTTTGTTAGATATTCATGTCTTTTTGTTTTTGATTCTTTTTTTGCCACAGCAGTATGTTGCAAATAATCGTCAACGAATATTTAAGATGCGCCGGAGTTATCTATTGATATACGCTTGGACTTTCCTAGTGATATTGACTGAAACTTTTCATGTTTCGTAGGCCTACGAGAGAATAGATTTTACACTAGCAATAGAGATCATTATTTTATTTTGTTTGCTTGCCATATTTCTACCCGAAAGCCAGTACAAGCTTTACTGATGTGGGATTCAATATTCAAATCGGAATTTGCATCTGACGACACAATGCTGATCAGGTAAATGAACTTACTTACTTTTTCTATTCGAAATTCATGGAGGATCGGATGTTGTGATGTGCGAATTGTGCGGCTGATTTTGGTTTTAGCTGTATGAGGTTCGCACTATTTCCAGTGTAAGTGTTATACAGTTTTTACCATATAAACAAAATGAAATAAATATAAAATCAATATTGTTCTCATATATAGGTGGTGAATCTGAAAACAAACATATTTTATAAATTACATGTAGGCGGTGGTTTAGAAGAAGTTAAACTATTCTCGTTTTCTTTACAAATATTTCAATTGAATAATTCGTAGTTGAATAATAGGTGGTGCGGTAGGTAGAGTGCCTGTCTTTCACCCAAAATGTCTCAGGTTCGATTGCCGACAAAGTCAAAAAATGTTTTCTCGATTTTTTGACCTAGTCCAGTACCTTTTATCATTGGGATAAAATAAATGATAAATAGTTGAGATTTTTTTTCTACTTAAAAAAATATTATTCTAAAGGTATCGAAATGTTGAAAATCTCTCTTCCATTGATATCTCAAAATTCAGTACTTTTGCCATACTAAATATAGCTATTTTCTATTTTGTTCTTTTTTTTTAAATTCTAATTCGTATGCTATATTTAATAATGTATATTAGGTTTGTATATATATGTTCCACACATATATATTTCAATATATAATTTTATCTTTCACTTTCTTTTATACATAAATACCATTTAGTTAGAAAAATAAATTGCCGTCATGATAAGAATAAAAAAAAAAAATAAAAAAAATTAAAAACTTTACGGTTTTTTAGTTTTTTTTTTTTTTATTGTTTTTATAGTTTTTGTATTTTTTTTTTTTAATTATGAGACTGTCGAATTTTGAGAATAAAACTTAAAACCAAAAAACAATACTATGAATTAAATATCTTTAAGATAAAGTCATTCTAGGAAGTGTTTTTAATTTCCCACTTTTATCGTTATTTTCATTTTATTAAGAGAAATGTGAGAGAGGAAAGAAAATGAGGAAAATGGAAAATTCTCTATTGTGTAATTAATACTCAGATATTTAGGGAATATTTTTTAATTACTTCAGTTAATTGTTAGTTGCTGTTGCTACTTTTTTTTGCTTTTCATTTTGTTGTTCCTAGAAATTGTTAAAAGAAAAATAATGAATTATTTAATTTTTTGGTTTTTTGGTTTTAAGTTTGGTGTAAGTTTTCAGTAAATTCGACGAAATAATTTCTTAACATAGATAATAGTAAGAATTAATTATTTTTTTTTTTTGTTTTTGTATTTTTGTTTGGATATTATTTTTATTATTATTTTTATTTCTAAATTAAAAGATTCTTAATAAAAGAAATAATAGAAAACAATTTAGGAAATTATTTTGTGTAAATAAACAAAGTTACTTTTTATATTTATTATAGTAAAAATTTTTTTTTTTTAATAATAATTAGTTATTTAACTTTAATAATAAAATGTTGAAAAGATTAGTTATTAAGATGAAAAATATTATGACGGTAGAAAGAGGATGATTTACATTTTTTTATAATATCTTAAATAGTTTTGGCACCTATGTGTAAAGTTAAAATTACGTACTTTTCGTAAACGTCAACAATTTGATGATCATTTATTTGCTTTTAGCGTCATTGGGCCTTAGTAGGCGATGTTAACTGATGTATTTTCTTTTCTTTGTCTTTTCTAACCCTTTTGCCAACAAATTAAATTTGTATTGGGGATATTGACACCGAGAGAGAATTGGCAGACAAAAAATGATGTTCCGCATGGTATGAATTTTACAAATACATAGACAAGGGCAATAAAAATTTTTGTTGGCTTCAGAATTTTTTTTTGTTAAGCTAAGTATGCCGTTAAAAAGTTTTGCCTGCAAAAAATGATACAAAAACTACTGCAAAATGGTATAAAAATTTTATCAAAAATTCATTTAATCAATAACAGGTTCATTTGACAATCAATAACGTTTGGAAATAAAATCTAAATATTTATCTTAAATAAATTAGTATTAATTAATCTATTTATTATCTTAAATAAACTATTAAAAAATAAAATAAAGTGAACCTTGAAAAATATTATTTAACAATGGAACCTTTAAAATAATATTTTTAAATAATATTTTTTAAGATTTACTTCATTTTACTTAGATTTATTTTATTTTACTATGTATACTTCGAATATTCACTTTATTTTACTACTTAAAACGTTGCTTATTGTCTAATGTCAAAATTTTGCAGAGCAAAAAAAATTTTTGTATATCAGGGTATATAAATAAGGAGCAAAAATTTTGAATCTTAATACCTGGCGGTCAAAAGAAGAATTTAATTTTTTTTTTTGCTCAGCACACTTACAGCGTACTACAAAGCAAAATTTGAAACGAAATTTTTGCTATAATTTTTCTACAACAACAAATTACATGAAATAATGTTAAATTTTTGCTCAGCATACTAACAGCATGCCTAGCTTTATACACAAAATTAATCGTAAAAGTAAAATTCCGATAGTAAGAAAAGCTAAAATTAAAATCGAAATTAGAAACACTAAACATAGATAAGTGTTGACTGTTGACATCTAACGGTGCAAATAGCAAACTAATGTAGTATTGACCTGTGTTGAGGATGACTGTTGCAGACATCGTCTACTAAGGCCGATTGATGTTTGCAATTATTTGCATTATTATTACTGACTTATTTAAAATAATTTTACGACTAGTTTTCGCAAAATTTTTTGCAAATTAAAGTTTAGAAAAACATTTGAAAAAAAATTATAATTGATATACATTTAAAAGGAATTACGGAAAACGATAATGTTTTGATCTTTTAAAAACCGCATTGCCAGAAATTTTTCAAATCCGCATACAATATACTATACAAAATAACTTTATCCAAACAAATTTTGAATTATTTATGTTGCTCGGCTTATACTTTTTGTAATTGTATGTGTAAATGAAAACTAGTTTTGATTAATAGTTATATCATTTAAGATTTATGCCTGGTAATAATCTAAATGGATTAGAGCCAATAGTTAATACAACAACTACAGCCTACAACAGATTACCATATAGTGTTAAAGATTTCAACAATATAAAATTAAAAAAATGTTTAAGAAATATTTATCTTGAAAGTTATTAGCTTGTTGATTTATAGCTCATTCATGTTATTAAACAATTTATTTTAAGCATTTTCATTTGTTTTTTGTTTTTAAATTTAATTTTTTCTTTGTGTTGTTATGTTTGATAATGGAGAATAATTTTGAATTATAAAACTATATTACAAGCCCTCTACATATATGACCTTACATATAGCTCCCCCAATAGCTCTTTTGAGATTTTTTTTTGAATAAATAAATAAATAAATATATAGGTAATATTGCTATTTTATTAGTTTTATTTGTAAAAAAAAAAAAATAAATAAATTAAAAGATTTAAATTATATATAAAAAAAAAAACCAGAATATGTAAAGAAATACGTTAACATAATAACATCAATTTGTAAATGTAAATGAATCCTCAACTATATTTTATTGGGGGTTTTCTACACTACTATTATACTTTTTCCAACAAAGTAAGTATTTAATAGTTTTGATTTATTAATTTAATGTAATGATGAAAAAATATGTAATAATTTTTTTTTTTGTAAAAAAAATATAAAAAAACAAAAATGATTATACAAAGTATATTAAATAATTTAAACAATTATTGCTTTAAAATGAATAAAATTATTAAAAAAAAAATAATTAAGTAAATTGTTGATGAGGCCAGTATAGTACATTATATGTTGTGTTCAGTAGATTTAGAATGGAATCGGATGGAGCAGTTGTGGACAATGACAGTTGACTGTCAAACACTTTAGAGCCAAAGAACAAAAAAATCTACTGAACACCTTTTTTGATCTTTTTTGAACTTTTGTTCTAATTTTTATTTACTCTGAAATTTCATTTTGAACAAAAAAGTTCAATTAGCGAAAACTAACGAACACAAGAAAGTGTTCTTTTTAACTCTAGAATGTTTTAGAATGTTTTAGAACAAAACACATAAATAATGAACATTTACATAAAAAAAAAAACAGTACCTAACTACTGTAAAAAAACACAATTCTAAGTATTTATCAAAACAAAAAAATTAAAAATATTTATCTTAATTACATTTCAGTTATTTTAAACAACATCGAACCATACAGCAAAAATGAAAATAAGAAATTTGACTTTATTTGCAGTAGCAATAAAATAAATGCTTTGTTGTGTTGATTTCTGCTCAAACAATCAAAAAGTTGGCGTTTTAGAATTTATGATTGACGCGTCAAAAACTATTGTGAATTTTTGTATTGTGAATTTTTGATTTGGATGATTATTGTGTTTTTGACATTTACTGTATTCACTTAATTCTGAGGCGTTACGATTCGTTTTATTTAATCCGAAAAAAATCTAAAGAAATATAGTTATGAACGTTACAGATGTAGAATCTTACATACTTACTTAATCATACACACTGGGTGGCGCAGTAGGTAGAGCGCCTGCCTTTCAACCGATGGTTCGATTCCCGATGAAGTAAAACAAAAAAAAAATGCTTTATGGATTTTTCGACCTGATCCAGTACCCTTTGTCATTGGGATATAATAAATGGCAAAAAATAATTGAGAGTATAATCTGGTAACAAATTAAATAAAAATGAAACTATTCTATTTAAGAAGGCTTAGTTCCTGATAATAGCAGTAGTTTTCCACATTTAATGAGTAGATAAGCCAGTAATTTGTTAAATAAATACTCGAAATATGGTAGATATTGTAGTGTAAAATTGCAGTACCGTACTTAATTAGGCACGAAAAGGTGATTCTTCTAGAGTGTAAAAAAAAAAAAAAAAAAAAAAAAAAAAAAAAAAAAAAACGGAGCCACATATAGATTTTTTTTTATACCTACATATTTCTATTTTTATAGATCTTCTGCAGCTACGCTGTACGTGACCATACAAAATAATTAATTAGTTGTTCGAAAGATAACATCGGTTTATTCAATCAAAAATCAATATTTGCCCTTATTTTTTCATTTTCATTCAAATATAGTAAATAATATATAGGTTTGATCCACACAGTTTGCATTCAGGTCAGGTTTAACTTTAAAGAATTTTTTGACTATATAGCATTTTCCTCCATTAGGTAATTCTTTTAATTTTAATTTTTGTAATTACATGCATGTCATTGTGCTATACATTTCATGCAAAAAAAGTCATCATCATCTAGGGCCAAAATTAAGTTAAAAAATATATTGATAAAAAAATAGTAGTATTGGTTTTAAATACATGCAAATCATCTCAATCATGCTCAGTAAAAGATAAATTTATATACAAGTCAAAATATTTCTGTACTTATGCGCATTTAAAAATTCAATATTTTGTTGAAATTACGTTAGAAAAGAAAATAAGTGATTCAAGATGTCTTAGTTGAATGTAAGGTGATGGATCATAAATGAGTTTTTCATATTGTAATTGGATTTGATCAATTTAGACAACTATTCAATGATTAGTGATTTTATAGATTTGCATATATTTAAGGAAGTACTACACAATGCATTTTTCAACGGTCTAGCAATTGGCACCAATTGAATCTACTCCCATGATCAAATTTTGACTATCAACATAATGAAATTTTTCACAAGTCTTCCATAAAAATACAAATTTATTTAGACGCAAGCGCGGGTCAATTTTTAATCACTAACGCGATCAGTATTCCAGCAAATGGGTACTTATCTTGTCTAATTTAATAGTTACTTTTTCATTGTCATTAATTCATCAAAATAATAGTAAAAAAAATAAATAAATTTTCGAAGCTTATTTGTTTTTAGTTTCTCCAGTAATTTGATAACTTTTTTTTTATTAACCCCATCAAAAAAATTTTTCGACAAAAAATTTTCCTCATAAAAAAAATGAAAAATTATTTATGACAAAATTTTAGCATAACTGTTTTACAGCTATGGAGTGTTTCAACATTTAAAACTCTTAATTTAAATATATATATATACATAAGCACATAATTTAATGAAAAATAATAGGCATTAAAAAGAAACCAAAAATTTTAAATATAAAAAAAAATTATACAGAATAGGAATATAAAAAACATTTTAATAAAAAGGATAATAACAAATCCTTTTTGCCTCAAACCAAAAAAAAAAAACGGAATCTTTTTATTTTATATGTTAGTGAAAATAGCCTAAATGTTTAAATAAGTCAACATTTTTATTTTTTGTTTTTTTGCTTTTGGTGAAAAACTTTTGAATTTTGAACAAAATTTCAAATGTAAGACATTTCAATCTTATAAAAATTAAAATTACATCATAAATTACAATAAATTATCTAGGAATTATTTTGGGGGAAAAATTAATAAAAGTTATGTAAGCCCACAGCTATTATTAGTATAACCAAAAATAAAAATGAAATAATATTTTTACTGAGGAAAATTGACAACTTTAGAGTATAACTGGTAACTGGTATAACCTTGGAAATATATTTACATACTTATACTCGTCAATGAAAACTATTAGGAAAATTGCTCATTACTTGAAAAATGTCAAAATCTAACTGATGTTAATATCCTGAAATATTAAGTGTATAACAAATCCATTGGTGTATGCTACGAACTTCAATAGTCTTAGAATAGGGCACCGACAACGGCAATATATGATTCAAATCAATATATTATGTCTATGTATGATACTCGCTCAAACAATGTACTAAATGATTAAGTATAATAAATGATTAAGTGTCCTGTATATAACATACAACGGAAATATCAGCTACATTTACAAAACAATAGATTATACAGTTTTCGGTATACCAGATCTATCGGTCTCAGTTTAGAGATTATTTTTTTGTTTCTAAATGTTTAATTGTCTAAAACAATTGTATACATTTCTTGTTAACCTATTTTGTAAAATGGTTGAAAAATAATTTATGTTTATAATTACACAAAATGGTCATAAGTCCGGTAAGTAAATAAAAAAAATACGAATAATAAGTTATCTTGCATATTAATTTTTAATGAGACACGATTTTAATTTTACTTAGTTTATGTAATGACTTATAATATTTAATAAAATATTATAATTAGAATTTAATACTGATTGCAGTTATTTAATATCACATTGCTACAATAATAAACAATTAACTATTAATTTTACTCAATTATTTTTTAATCGAATCAACTGTATTTCAAGTCATTAAAAACATGATTTCAGACTTGAAATCAATAAATTAATTTTAAAATTTATCCGATCATAGCTCCAAGTATCTTATACTCACTTTTATATCTACATTTTTAGAAAAAATGTTTTTAAATTAGAATTAACCTTGAATTATGCGGAGAAGTTTAATTCTGTATAATCACAATGGAACTAATTATTTGTTTTAACAATCTACCATATTGTGTCATAACTACCATAATTGAGTTATCCTGGTACTTGAACTTAGATTTCATGTGGAATGCTTATCTAAACAGAATCGTATTTACAGTCAAAATTATTTCTTACTCCTTTGCTATTTTAGCAACAGCGTGGTTGTTGTTAGTCTTTTTAAAATCTAATCCTTTGGACTGAAACAAATAAAAATTTAAAAAAATATGTTGCTGCACAATATGTTGTAATTGTGGTATTGAAATGATTTGGTTTTAATTGTTTATACAATTTTTTTTTATTATTACCAATTATAATGTTGCAGCAACATGTTTCTTCAACATTTTAAAATTATTATCAGTCATAACTCTTTGAATTATCTATGTATAAATCAAATTTAGTAAAACCAATTTTTTTTGGTCAACTTTTTTTTATTCATTTTTTATTTTTTTTTTAATTAAAATTAATTACATTTTGTAGTTTTAAGTTGTGAGAGTTGTAAATTTTATTTTAAAGGATAGATCATGGTATTAACACAATAGGTACTAAGAATTGATAATTTTAACAAAAAAAAAAAAACTATATGTGTGTGAGTATGTATGACTGTTTATATTTAATTTATGAAAGGATTATTATAGGAAATTGGTTTTGAAAACTTTCATTTGATTTATTATAGGAACTTTGTAAATAGTTGTTATCTTAAATAAAAATTATAACATTTGTTAATAATTTTAATGTTAAAAGATATCTTGTTTAACTATAAGTTTTTTTGCCTGTTTTGAAATCATCCCTTTTTAAGATTAAAAATTAATTATAAAATTTATATTTTTAAAATAATAATAAATTAGGATATTTATGTTTGTATATATATATATATATATATATTATGTATAAATATTGTATATGTTAAAAATATTTTATTTTGAATGTTTTAGAAAACAATATAACAGTAAAGGATTTCAATAAAATACATTTTCCGGAAGGATAGCGTATTAAGAATAAATAATAAATTACTTAATTTATTGTTATTTAATTTGAATTGAAATTATGTGTGGTAGTGATAAAGTTTTTCAAAAACGATAGAAGTTATAGAACTTTTACGAGATAATTAGTGTAATATTAGCTGTGACACATGAGTTTATATTTTTAATGGTTGGAAACACGGCTAATTCGACTTGAAGAATAGTTCTTTAATAATTTGTATGTTGACTTGACATTTATATAAAATTGTTTTATTATTACAACGTATCTAAATATTAGTCTTCATACAAAATTTCATTAATCTCACAAGGCTTAGTAAAATTTGATTATGTCATTTAATCAAACAAAGACGGACTAAAATTAGTTTGTAGCTATATTTTAATAGTTGGTCTTTAATAATAGAATTTGTTTGATATATCAGTGTTGTCCATTATATTATCTATAGTCCCGTTATGGACAATTTGATGCAAATTGGACGTGGAGCGTTATAGAACTATTACTCTATATAAAAATAATGTCACTATTACGATCTATGGGATCACATTTAAATAGAAAGTGATAGTATTATGTCTCTTCCTTGTGGGCTTAATCTGTATATTTTGTTTGCGTTGGACTTGTCAATTTTAAACAGATGTTTGTTAAAAGTTGACCATGCACTGTTATTTTTCTGACATTGGATCACTCCTGATTTCCTGACTTAATTGGTTAATATTAAATTTAAAAAAGTCTTTAGACTGATATTGTCTTTGGCAATTCCGTAATTATATATTATTATTCAGGTGCTTTTATTTAATATTAAACTGCTAACCTCTATACATAATAATCAAGATAAAAACTTAAATAATCTATAGAACTAACCTAAAGTGTGTCATTTTATGCCAGTTATAGGTTGGTTAAGGCCTGTTTAAGCCATATAAAAAACTAGAATAAAACATCAAATATATCAAAATCAGTATATATAACGTTGGGGTGGTACAAGATATCATAATATTTTTTAAAATGTAATTTATCTGTTTTGCAATTGAGGTTCATGTCAGTATTTTTTTTTTTACTTATATCATAATTCTGCTCAACCAAGCATCTAACCAATCTACCATAAAAACATTGTGCTTGACAAAAAAAACATGTATTAATTCCATATTCCTAATCCTACCTAAAATTATCCCATTTCTTATGCATAACAGATTGTTTAGGGTTACACAATATTTTCAAATTATTTTTAATTAAATTTATTTATTTTAATTTAAAAGACTATATGTACCTACTTCTATATACATACATATATATTTAAAATTCATGGGTACTTGAAAATTAAAAATGGCGTATATATTTATTTTATAAGTACACACATGTATAGGTTCCATAACACTTTTTTTTTTTCTATTTATTTTTTATTGGAATTTTCAAAAGAAATATTTTACATGTTCATATATAATAAAAAAAAAGGGGATGAGATCTGCTTGAAAAATCCCTTACAAAGTAAGAACTTGCATTTTCAGAATAATAAAATAAAAATAAAAAAAAAAAAAACCAAAAAATTCATATGGATTCTGATGTCACAATAATATTTATAAGATACAAAATTTTATTATTGTTGTTGTTGTAATAATTAATAGGAAACAAATGATAAATAAATTCATTAACATGGAAATTTTGTATTCTCTACAGATATGTACCTGATGTGTATTATAGAAGGTGTATCTGTAGATATTTTATATCAACCCATTTAGATCATTTCTCTTTTAATAAAATTCCAAGTGTATATGCTGTGATCTTGAATATTTAAAATCATAAAAAAAGAAAGTGGAAAAAGAAGAACATATGATAAAATTGACGCAACGCGACATTATTTTGAAAAAAAAAAAAAAAAAAAAAGCGAATATCTTATCATAAAAAATATCTACACCAAAGATATTTAAAAGTTAATCCTTATGATTTTACTTCATATTTTTTTATAGGTATATGCATACCTAAACAAGTTCTAGAATAGGTAGGTAATAATCTCATATCATTTGATTCCGTCAAAATTATTTTGAATTTTTTTTTTTTGCATAAAATAAAAATCGGTTTTTATCTATATGTACAGAGTGTTTCAGTCACAAAACGAGTGTTATTTTTGATAATGAAATATTGAGATGTTTTGTATTGATTATACCATCATACTAAAATAATGGGGTCGCCCAAAATTAGGTTGACTTTATTAGACTTATATTAAAGGATTTTATGATGCGAGGTGATAGTTAGGTAGGTAGAAGTGGCCATGCTAGTTGCTTCTTGAAAACCAATTAGCACTTAATTGTGCATTTCTAATATCATGATGCGAGTGACCTATTTGTTGTCATTGGTTGTTATAGATGACCATTCTTTCGTTTTTACTCTACCCAGGGACTCAGTACTAGAGCGTGGCTTCTTACTGGTTAATCATCCATACTGATAGCTACTATTCTTGATATATCAGTACGGGACCTGACTAAGAATTGTTTGTGTTTGTTGATGTTATACGAGGGTCATGTCTTCCTCGAGATCGCACAACGTATTTAGTATAATCTATGCCAACTTTCATTCGTTTTAGCCAGAAAGTATGAATGGATATGCACTCCTTGACATCTCTTATTGGATAGTGAATTCCCGTTTCAAGAGGCCTATCAAGATTTGAACCTTGCGTGGCCAGTTCGTCGGTTCTAGCATTCTCATCTATGTTACTGCCATCATGAACCCAGAGTAGAAAAAATGCGAGGTGATACTAGGTAATTAAATTGTCATACTATAGGGATATATTTTTTTAAAATACCATACATTCATCCACCATTCAATATGTACTATAGGTCAATGTCAAGTAGGGCAACTTTTTTTTAATATGTTGGATTTAATATAAGGATGCTTTAATTTTGTAGTTAAATATTATTAAATTTTCATAACGAAATATCCAACTTTTAAATTAACAACCCATTTGTATCGGCAGTGCTTATCATCTGTTTGTTTTGACATATTTTTTAATGTGTTAGATTTGTTAATCAGGTTGAAATTCATAAGTGCAAATTTAACTGAAAAAGATAATTAATCTAAGGGATTTCAAATCCATTGATATATTTTTTTATATCATTACAATCTATGGAATATAACCGATTTGAGCTTGTTACAAGAGCGTGTTATTTTGTTGGAATCCATTTTAATCGGCAAATATAAATTACATAATAATGAGATTAACAATCATTATTAGTTCGAACTGGATGGATGAGATGGTATTTTTTGTAAATGATCTGTAAATTAATGTTCTCAAAATTATATGTATATGTACATATCGTTTACAATCATTCATTATCGTAAATGTTGCGTAAACAACACATTTACTGTATACTTACAGTATGTTTACCATTGTAGCTTTACCTTTACATTGTAACTTTACCATGGTAAACGTTCCGTAAATGAAAATTGCTCATTGGGTCAGTTACTGATTTAATATTTTTTTGATCTAGATTGATTTTTCTATGTAGAAGCAACATTTTCAGATATATTGTACTTCCTCGTTTAATTGATGTTTAACACTGTTTAACAATTTCTGACGATGTGGTATACCAGGAAATGTTAATATATTTTGCGAGCTGTCAATAAAAGGTGATAGGATTATGCCTGTTCTTGTGAGCTAAATCTGCACTATTGTCTGTGTTGGATTTGCCAATCCTAAACAGATTTTTGTTGAATTGTGATGAACTATGTCATTTTTTTGCCATTGGAACGCCTTTACTGATTAACTGATCTAACTAACATTAAGTTTAAATAAGGCTGTAAAATTCGATTGTTCTTGTCAACTGCAAGCTTACATATTATTCAGGCGCTCTAACCTTATGGATTCAAACTGTAATTCAAACAGGATTTGCCCAAAAATTTTCATTATAAAAAAAATAAAATAAAACCAAAAAAAAATCCATTCCTAAAATTCCCAGAACAAGTGTTTTATTTTAAGATATTGTATTGTAATAACTACCTGAAATGACATGTCAAAAATCTTTAAATATTTGTACATCAATAATGGCGTATCTTTCGACACCATGATTGCAAAATTTTATACATCAATCGGTATTCAAAAATTGGTTAAGTTAAAAAGTAAAAGAGAGAAAGTGAAATATCTGGAATAGTAATGAAAATGGGAAACTACTATTGTTGTTCGTATTATATTTTAAATAAACTGGCTTAATGTAAATTAAGTTAAAGAATAGAAAAATTATCATAAATTATTTCAACACCACTGACTGAACCTACATCTATTTCAAGAAAACTATTATGACATAATGTTGACACCCAATTCAAATTTACCTGTAAAAAACCAATACTATAAGTATATGAAACACTTTCTATATATGTATATAATACATATACTACAAAAGATATTATGTACCTAAGTATCAATATTGTATAACTAGAAGCTAGAGTGTAGTAACATAATCCTTCTTGTAAACAACTTTTGTTCTCATCATTATTTTAAATATTTTTTTTTTATTTTTCTTTTTTTATTCCTTTGGGAGCTACGCGGTTTTTTTTTTTTTTGTTTCAACATAAAATAACAACAATATCAAACCTGATATTTTTTAAGGATAAATAAAGCCTCTTAAATATTCCGTCTACGACGTGATTTTGACAAAAGCATATTAAAAAAGGATTTCGATTATTATTATGATTTTTAGTAAAGAATGGGTGAGTGAGAGGGAGAGAAAAAAAAGTGAAATAAATAATCTATGGTAGATGTAGGATAATAAAAAGCTTGTGACTGTCATTGACTCAATATAAAATTTTTTGAGTATTGAAATTTTGTAAGCAGAAAAACCAAAAAATAAAATAAAATAATAATAACAAAGAGGAGGACTGAGAAAGATTTATACACACATATATTATAATATTTTTTATTCCTAAAAGGACGTCATAAATCCTCTTAATTATATTCAATGGTTTTTGGTGTAGTATCAGTAACAATTTCTGGTATGATGTTTATGGAATAACAATTTTTTTTTGTTTTTTTACACACGTATAGGTACACTCCTAGTATTTTTGTTTTTTTTTGTTTTGTTTCTGGTATGTTATTTTTACCAATTTGAAGAGCTGAGAACCAAATAAATTACACTTTATGAAAATGTATTATTGTTTTTCTTTTATAGGGTTTTTCTCAAATTGAATCCACTTTATATGATTTCGGTACAGTTGAGAGATGGAATTCGTTTGATGGAAGTGAATAAATTTAAGATAGGTACATAAGTAGTAGAATACACTCTTGGAGCAAGACAAACACTTTTTTTTATTAAATTTTTTTTTTTTTTTTTTTAAATATGGGAGTATGAAAGTATTTTGTAAAAAAAAATGGATTCACAGTATTCATATTTTTTTGTGTAAATCTATAATAAATATTGAACTCTAGGAATTTTTATTATCAGCAAATTTACTTATTGTATAGGTGTTTTTGTTGTTTCAACTGTAATGTATGGCAGATATTTGCTGTTTTAGCTGTTTTTGTTAGTTTTTACTACTCTTTTTGGGAACATAGAGTATGATTTGGCTTAACTCGAATCCATTTTGATTTTAAGAATTATATTTCAGTTTCTTAAACTTCTAAAGCTTCTGACAAAGTTAGTTTAGAACCACTAGATAATATTCGACCTAGTCTACTGTAATATTCGACTATCTGTTAGAATAACGATGCTAGCATTACAAAAAAATACGAAAATTTTTAAATTTAAATTTTTTTCAAAATGGTTTTAATTTGTTATAGTATTATCTATCTTTTATGTGGTAGATGAGAAAATTTTTTTTATAACTGAATTTAAGCCCGTTCTTATATCAGATTACATTTCATTCTGTGCTCCTACCTATCAGACAGATGAGTAGTTTCGTTAGCATAATTTTGTATGTTACTTGTGTAAAATTTATAGCTGATAATAGGCGTATCGGATAAGATAAGCGGATAAGATAATCGGATATAGGGATAAGCGTCGGATACATACCTTAATTTACCCTTTATCGATTATCCTTGATTACAAAATAATTTTTGTCTTCAAAATAAATGTATACTTTTTTTTTTTGCTTGCTTTATTTGTGTTTATACTATTACAAATTTATTAATCTTAAAAGCTTGATTTCTCATTGTTTCTGTTTTTTTTTTGTTTTAGTCTACTGCCTCATTGAAGTTCTTAGATCTATTTTAATTTTAATTGATTGACTTATGTATTATGTTAATTTCGTTCTTTTTATGTGTTTAATGTATAATTCTTTTTTTTTGGTAAAATTAAAAAAAAAACCCAAAATCCATTTCTTAATAATAAATTAATACCTAACCTAATACTAAACCTAAAAAATAAAATAGAACTGTTGTGCTATAAATAGCCTTAATCTTTCCACCAAAATCTCCTATTATTTTTATTAAAACACTTTCTGTCCCATTCAGTTATATTCATATTGTATCTTAAATTTTCAGAACTAATATGTAACGGATTATATTCTATTTTTTGGTCCATACTTCTCCTATAAATATGATAAATGATTAGCACGCCGTCGTCGTTTTGTAAGTATCCTTTGGAGTCTAAATATATGAATGCTTCTGGTGGGACCAGTCCGTTTTTCATTAACCTTTTAAAGTATAATGTACTAGGATAATACATGTGACAGATAAACTATTGTCTTCTATCTCTGTAGTTTTATTAAAATGCATTCTTAACAGTTTAAATACAAATGAATCAATTCTTTCCATGTTTGCTGATTCGTAAAGGAATTTTATAGTGAAATATTTTTTATAATTGGTTTCTGGATCTCTATTTTTACCAGTACATGGTCTAAGTATCTGTCTTTCTAATTTTCTCATTTTTTCGAAATTTAACGCACTGGTATTATACCATATTTGACATCCATATGTTAAAATTGGTCTAATGAGTGATTTATAAGTAATTATTTTATAGTAATTATTCTAATTTATTAAATAAATAACTTGACAATTCAGTTAAAAATAATCATGTTGTACTGGCGTTAGCATAATTTCTTGTAAAATAATTATTTTTAATTGACCAGAATTGATACTCGTAATTGATTTTGGCTCTTTAATCCATGATAAAAAATACCCAGAATTTAAAGATTATCACACCTACTTTGCATTTGACAATGTTTGCAAAGGTACTATCGGAACACATTTTTATACACATCTATAAAAAAAAATACATATATTTAGATTATTTCAGTGTAGTTTTCAATATATACTTTTTTGTTATTGAACTGCCTTCTTCTAGCATATTCAGCTATACCTAATCGCGTATTGCTAATTTCGCAAAATTATTCTCGCTCCTTACATTTCGTACTTTATATTGCGAATTTTGCATCGCTGCGAAAATCATTTAAAAAACTACATGTATATTAACGCATTTTTGTACTTCGTATTGGATTTTGTGTTTCGTATTTGTTACACGGCACTGGTACATGTCATACTTGCATACACTATGCGTAATCGAATTATTTACATGGTTAGGCCTCACGTTTTATTTATTTTAAATATATCATTTTATTTTATTTATGAATG
This sequence comes from Argyra leucocephala, assembly GCA_963942445.1. Taxonomy (NCBI): domain Eukaryota; kingdom Metazoa; phylum Arthropoda; class Insecta; order Diptera; family Dolichopodidae; genus Argyra; species Argyra leucocephala. The sequence goes on from OZ012678.1 coordinate 158,926,068, forward strand.
CCTAACGAGATTTCTCTCTGTATAAGGCTTTATACAAACATTTTTTTTTTTTTGGTAGTGTAACAAATGAAAATTTAACAAGTATAAGATTAAAAAATTAAAAAATTTACAATTATAATTATATTTAATGTATGAACAATAAATATAATTATAATTGTAAATTTAATATTTATTATAAATTTAGTATAAGTTTAATATTTATACTATTGAATATTTGGAATTGAAATTACATAAGGTTGCAATAAATCTTATATTTTGTTTTTATATGAATTTAGGATTATTATCGTAGTTATTTAGGATTTAATTGGTTAATTCTTTTATTAGTTTATAATTATTTAATGTTTTTAGTTCATTATCTATAGTTTATTGTATAATTTAGCTGCTACATAAAGTGTTGTTGATGTGCCAAAATGTGATGTTCTTTTCTTATTTATGTGAATTAAATTTTTGTTCCTGGTATTAATCTGGTCTTTGTCTTTACGTTTGTTTATATGCCTTGTTGTGTGTATTGTACATGTTTCTATGTTGTGAATAAGTAATGCTAATTTTATGTTGAGCAAGTCCTTTATCATTAATATATTGTTTATACTGTGAATATATTCAGTCCTCTCATGCCAGTTGTATTTATGTAGGTTTTTTAGACTTTTATTTTGGAGTATTTGTAGCTCTTCTAATGCATGTTTTGTTGCAATCCCCCATAATGTTATGCCGTAGCTCAAATGGCTATGAAAGATTGCATAAAATAGGGTCTTCTTAATTTTATGCGGAATAATGTAGCCTAATTTGCTGAATATTCCCGCAATAGATATTAACAAATATTTCAATTTTAGTTAATTTCACCCCCTCTATGAATTATGATAATGTTTCTTCTCTCTATTTTTGTTTACATTTCTATTTTGCTATCCAAGGAAATCGTACTTATTTTATAACTTTCTAGAAGTCACATGAGTGTCAGCTCAAGGATGAAATACCTCAAATTGAAACAATAATGCAATACAGGACCGTACTATAGATTTAAAACGATTTCAGTGCTTTAACGATCCTGTTGTTACCTCTCTGGTTTAAAAATGAACAAAAAATTATTTGGTTCTGATTATATTTATAAGATAATATTTTATGTAGGTTTTTCGGAACAGGTTCTTCTTATTTTATCCTCTTTTCCGCTAACTGGCTTTCGCCGGTAATAAAACTTTTTAAAAACAATACCTTAGCGAAATTTAACAGTTTCTGGTTTGTTCAATAATTATCATTATCTATCACATTCAACCAGAGATGAATACATATGGAAGTATTCATCACAACACAAAACAAGCTCTTTCTAGATAAAAATGTCTAGATAGATAGAACAAATTCATTCATGTTAAATGTGTATTAATTATTTTTAATTGATGGTTACAAAAAAAAAAAAAATGCAATACAATGATGTTGAAAGTTTGAACTCAAGCTCTGAGGAGTACACAATTTATTGCGCGATAGATGTTACGAACGATTATTACTGTTGCCATTTAGAATAGCAAAACAGAAAAATAATCATCTGCTTTCTTTATTTATTTTTTTTAAATATAGCTTAGAATTTATTGAATCTTTCATTCTAGTTTAAATTTACAATAATTTTTGACAAATATAATTGAATCCTTATCACTAAGTATAAGATAATTTAGTTATTCTTCTAGACAGTTAAAGTCTTACTTTTTAATCTGTTACTGTTTGGTATGCATAGCAAATTCATTGCCAAGGAATTTGGATGATGCTGCAGCCTAATGGCGTGGTTAGTTGTGATTTTGTTGAGCTCTTCGTGAACTGTTGGTATATTTAAGTCTATATGAATGCTATTATTTTTAACATACCAAGAGTATCATTATGACTCTTATTAGTATCATTGATTGTACTCTTTGTTATTGTTTCCATGTTAGAGTTTGAAATACTCCTCCACAGTTTGCATCCGTATGACCATCAGCTCGGTTTGAGTATAGTATTGTATATTAGAAATTGTATAAATCAAGAAGTATAATAGTTGACCAAGGACGCTACCTTGTACCACTCCGGCACTTGTTTTCTTGTTAATGCCCCTTGAAATTAACTTTGAATGATCTGTTGAAGAGCTAAAAAATTTGCAATTTGTGGCTTTCATTAGCCAAGTGTTTTTTTTTTGATAAATTATCCCGTCATGCCATACTTTGTCATATTATGCCTGTATCTGTTTTATAGAAATTAAATGATCCAAGTCCTATATACCGGGTGTTCCAGAGCATGCATATCAGCTTTTTATGAGGAGAAGAAGACGTTATTTTAGAAATTAAAAAAAATTATTAACTAAATTGAGGGTGCTCTATCGATTGGTGATATTTTCAACTTCCGGGAAAGACCGCAAAAGGGTTTTGAAACCCAAAAATCGCCGAAATTGGCCGAAATCGAGATTTTTAAATGGAAGGGTAATTTTTATGCATATTCGGATTCTACGTCAAAAAATAAGAAACTTTTGTGAAGTAAATTTTGTTTTTTATTTGTTTTTTTATTTTTTTTTTTTTTATTTAAACTAGGAACCCAAAACTAAGATAAGAAATATGATAACATGTAAAGCAAATTAATTTATAAAAATGATTATGATTAGTTTTAGTTTACCAAAGAAAAATATGGTGGATTTTTGTTTTATTTTTATTAATTTTAGTATGAACGTAAAAAAAAATTTGCATTCAAAATCAAGTTTTATTTTATTTTTTTTTTGATGAAAAATTAAACAATTTCACTCTTTTGACTTAACTTTATTAATTTTTGTGGTACGAAATCATTCATACTTCAGCACCATTTCGAAGTGTTAAAAAGATTGACATTCAAATTATTGTACATGAAGGTTATTAGCTATAAAAAGTCGTTAAATTTTATTTCAAATTTTTTAATTATTTAAACTTTTATACTTTATAATTCACTGATTCAACTCTCTTTAAAAAAACAAAAAAAAACAATAACAAAAAATTATTTAAAATTCCTGCAAGCATAATTTCAGATTTCAAAAAGCCATTTTGAATTTTCTAATTTCTTCTATATAGGAATTTTGTATCCTTTGATCTTTTACACTCCTCATATATTAATTTGTACACACCTATACACACAATATAATTTCAAAAAACAGTTTATATACATTTAGAACAAAAAAAAAATAAAATCAGTTTTTTGGTAAAAATTTTCTTAAAGAAAATAAAACAGAAACAACCAAAAAAAAAAAAACAACAAAAACAAAAAATATTTGCTTAGGGATATTTTTGTTGGTTAGGTTGACTGGTTATGCTTGTATTTTGTCATGTTATGTTATTCGATTCCATCATGGTTATATATTAAATAAATTTTGAAATAAATATTTTGATCATAATTTTATGAAATTTACAGTAAATATTTTGCAAAGAAAGGGAAAAAAAAACAAAAACAAAAAATAAAATTATAATAAAAAATAAAATTCATGTCATTCATTTTGTGTTGAAAATAAATTTGGTCGGTTGGTTTTCTATCATTAAAATTTATGAATTTTCATTAATCTCAGTTAACAAGCTAAAAGAAATAACAAAACTTTTTCGTTGGATACTAAACAAACAATAACAAAAAAAGCAAAATCAAAAACAAAAAATTTGTCTCTTAGGGCAGGTCTGATGGTATTCATTTTATATTCTGAATTGGTTTATTACAACAAATGTAATTAACATTTTGATATTTTAGAGGAGGTAAAATATAGGAGCCAAAGAAAAAATAAATAAAAATTAAAGGTCTAGTCTACGCTTTTGGGAATTGAGACATTTAAATTATTGTGTGTGATTGTTAGTATGACAAAACTCTGTTGCGTATAACAATTGGGGTGTTTATCCCATAGTCTTCACTGTAAAAACAAAAAAAAAAACGATAAACAAAAATAAAAAAAAAATTGATAATGTTGAAATGTAGAGTTTTCTCTGTCCTTTAATGGGATGAGTAAAATTGGATTAACCAAAGTTTTTATTATTCATTTTTTTTTTGTTTTGTCATATACTTTCCTTCTTAAATAGACAAAAAAAGCAAAAAAAAAAATTAGGGTTAAGTGACAACTAAGGAAGGCTTATTTTCTTATTAAAAAAACAAAAATTAAATAAATAAAAAATGAAAAACGGAAGCTAAAAGTATTTTTAATTTGTTTTTATGTTCTTTTAAAGGATTAATAAAAGTTACAAAGAACATTTTTTATTTTTATTTTTTTTTTTTGTTTTTAATATTTAATTTTAAGCTGGCAACAGTAGTACAGAAGTTGAAGTAGTGATGGTTGTATTATAGAAGTTAATTGTAAAAAGGAAAATTTTCAGATTAAAAGCAATTAAGAAATTGAGTTGAAAATTGAAATAGCCTAATGAAATTTTGTGGAAAATTTGGTCAAGTGTGTTTTTTGTTTATGAAATTAGAAATAGAAAAAATTATGAAGAAAAACAAATAACGTAAAAGTTTCAACAACTTATTTTTTTTCAAAATAAATTAATTTTTTTTTATAATAGTTAAAGTTGAAGTGGTTCAATTTATTTTAAATAATTTTAAATTATTTTAAAAAATTAATAGATATGATAAAAAAATATTGTAAAATTTTGTAATTATTTATAATTAATTTTTTATAATTAGAATCTGAGGTGTACTTGTGTACTTTTAAAAGAACTGAATAATATTTAAAAATTATAAATGATGGACCCAATCAATTTTCTGAATTAAATATAACTAGCTCACTGCTCCAAATTCGAGGAAGTTTGACATAATTTCATTTATTTATTTATTTATTTTAACAGTTGATCCAACAGTTGGCCAACTTTATAGGTCCTTTTCTCTTTCGAAATGTGGGGCTTTTTATTAAATTATATTAATTATTTGGTATATATTTTTATAGACTATATATTTATATTATTTTTATTAGTTATATTATGTCTTTATTAATTATTACACTATATTTGTACCGATGTGGTTGTATTGAAAATTACATTTTCAGTCATTTTCACCATTTAAAAATTTTTAGCTCCTTCGGTCGTTACATTACGTATGCTACACTCGAGTGTTTTACCACTCGGCTACTAGACCACACAATTTCATTATTATTATTTTATTTTATATGATTCCAACCAAGTTCATGGGATGAAAACATCTTAATTTACACAAATATTTGGTATACACAATTACATACAATCATTTGTTTTAGAATTTTTTATAATATATGTTTTTTTATGTCCTTGACAGTAGTTTAGGTAGAATCACCTTTTCGTGCTCAATTGAGTTCACCTTTCAAGCATTTATTTATTAAAAATTACTGGCTTATCACAACTCATTAAATGTGGAAAACGACTACTGTCAGAAACTAAGCCTTCTTAAATAGCGTAATTCCATTTTATTTAAATTCTTACGCCCATGTTTATCCGAGGCAGAAATCTGGCGCAGAAATCTACCATCATGTTCATACGTAAAAAAAACTGGCAAATTTCTGCCATTGTTGCTGTTTATTTAGATTATTGAAATATCAAGATGGCCGAAATTGAAATTATTGGCAAAGAAATAAATAAATAAATTTTTATTATTATTCTATAGTGTCAACATTATTATTATTTGTAAATTTATATTATAATTAATTTATATTTGATTAATATTCGATCCGAAAATGAAGTTGTCAACAACAATTTCCTTGTTTTTTGTGAATAAAAAATAATAAAAATATTTTGACATTGACATATTCCCAGTAAAAAATTTAAACGTCAAAAATCTACCAGAAATTTAAAATTTTGGTAGATTTGCTTACCCGTTACCGAAATCACCCTTCACCTGCAAATTTTGGTAGATTTATACTACTTTTCTACCCGTATAAACATGCATTACCAGATTATACTCTCCCAATGACAAAGGGTAATGGATCCCTAAAGCATTCCCAATTTTTGCCTTCTTCGGGAATCGAACATGGGACCTTTCTTTTCGGCTGGAATGTAGGCGCTCTACCTATTGCTGTTTTCCATCATTTAAATTTATTTTTGGCCATATATAATTTTTTATAATTTGATTGATTCAACCTTAGACAACAACCGAATATGTAATATTTTATTGAAAAAAAAAAATTTAAACTTAATTGTGGCAAGAAAAAAGAAGCTTGGTACAGTTGCGGTAATTTAATAAATTTAAATTTTTGTATGTGAATATGTATATATACGTATATATACGTGGCGTGAGATTTTAAATTGAAATTTTTAATTAAAATTTTTTTAAAAATATGTAGTTTCGTTACGTCTCCTTTTAAATATTTATCATTTTAAAGAATGATAATGAAAATTGGTTGTGAAATGGTTTAGATATTTTTACCGTACTTTTTTCAATTATCAGATTAAATATATTAATTTATATTATAGTTTTTATACTCAGCAAATTTTAATTGTATTGTGGCCAGTACTGACGATTGTGATGCATAAATTTAAATTTCTTCCGAAATATCGATATTTTCATTATAATAATGTTATTAGTGAAAGAAAATTCGATTTTAATTTAATGTTTTTTTTTTTGTTAATTTCTGGTTATAAATATTGTAATGCGGTATTAAATTTTTGAGTGTTTGGATATTTTATTAGGTATTATTAGAACATTTTAAGTGAACCGAAAATAATGCCAAGTAATTTAAAGTATTGAAATGTAATATCGATTACTAAAAATACTTCAATTTCTTTTCTTTTTTCAATACAATGGTTATCAAACTGATGTAATATACACTGACGGTTTACTCAATGCGTTTAATGTTCTAGCACACAATGTTAATGCTAAGAAGCTTGCTTGCTTTAATTTACCACCAACGTTAGTAAATTGAATTCAATCGTACCCAGTTGACTGAACATGTAATGTAATTTTTGGATCAGTTATTTGTGGCCCATGCAATGCTCATTGTGGAGTTCCGTAGGGCTGTCACCTACGATCATTACTGTTCATTTTATCTATTAATGAGATAACAACAATTTTGAGAAATAGCAGCGTATTCATATATGCTGACCTGACGATATTAAAATCTTTTTAAACAATTAATTTACCTAATGAAGTTACCTTACTTTAAGAAAATCTTAATTTGTTCCTAAAATGGTGTAAAGATAATCGATTAAAATTGAACGTTGAAAAATGTGCTCAAATCAGTTATACTCGTCGAATTTTTCCTATAACTTCGAATTATACTCTGGATAAGAAAGTTTTTAAGAGAGTTAGCTGCTTGAATCATCTCGGGGCAATGTTTCATGATAAATTATCATTTAAATAACATTTCAATATTATCATTAATAAAGCAAATTCAATACTAGGCTTAATTAAAATATGTTCAAAATAATTTAATGATCCTTATAATAATTAAATCTCTATTTATATCTTTAGTTCGCTCAAACCTAGAATGTGCCATTTCAGTATGATCATGTCGACCATATAAATAGGATTGAAACTATTCAAAAATAGTTCCACCACCCACCAGTATTTACCACCTTACAGGCTAGACTAAAGCTTTTACATTGAAACGCTGTTGAATCCAGAAGAATAGTTGTTGCCATTTTGAAGTAAAATTACAAGTAATGGTAATTGTTATTAATGTATTTTGCATTATATATAATGCTACTTTGATTGTAATGGTAATGATTTTTTAATAACTGAATTGATTCTAATAATTTTCTGAAAATATTCTGTACAGTTATTAAAATTTCTGGATTGTATAACAAATTGATAACGACATTAAGTCAGATAAAAATACTTTAATATTTGTAATTATCAGTAATTATTAATTAATATTTAATGTATGTAAGTAATTGTGGAAAAACATAATATAATTTTTGTTGTATAATATGCTAGATTTTATGTTTATTATATTTTATATAATTATTTATGCGTTAGATATGTTAGACCCGTTTCATTCGTCTCTCTGATTGCAGTATTCCCAGCTAATTATGTAGATATAATTTAATTGTTTCATGATTTTATCCATTTTGTTATCTATATATATAATATTTAAGTTATGTTTTTCGACATTTATCTATATATAATCTATTTTTCGAAATATATACATTTTGTTTTCGCTTTATTCATTTCAAAGTAGTTAATTTTTGTTGTTATTTGGATTCAAAACTCTTACAAACAAATTAAAAGTAATTTAAAAATAATTTAAAAATTAGTAGAAATATAAAACAAAAAATGTATGCAGAACTTTTCTCATAACCTTACAGTAATTACAATAATATTTGTATATTATTTGTCAATTTCAAATACTTAAATATTTCTGTGTGTTCATAATAGCAAACCTTTGTTAAATTCACTCGATTTCTTTGCTTTTCATAATTTTTTAATCCTTTTGGTATTTTCAATTGTTTCTTTAATGTACTTAATTTATTTATCTATATATATATAGTTATATATATAATATACATTTTTCGTAAAATTTTAATTGTACAAACTTTTCATATATTCAAAAGTAAAATGTGAGAATACATACATATTTATGCAAAAAAATATATATGGTTTTAACTCAAATTTTAATTAAATTTAAAATATTTTTTAAAATGGAATTTGAAAGAAAATTTCAATAAAATTTATGGTTTTTAATTTTTTTGTTATTATTATTTTTATTTTGTTTTAATAATTTTAAAAGGATTTCTTTGTACATTACATTTACAATATGTATTATGATGATGACTAATACCATTTTTTCTAATGTCTTATACATCTAAGTATTTGTGTTTGTGTGTGTGTGTGGTAGGTGAGTTTATGTTTTTGTTTTAAAAAAGAAATCTGTATTTATTCAAATGAGGTGGGTATTAAGGAATGAAAAGTGTTTTAATATTTACTTTTATTTTATTTATTTTTTTATGCATAAATATATTTTTTAATATGTTTTTTTTTTTTTTTATTAAATACAAACTTGTAAAACAAAACAAAAAAGAAACCAAAACGTAAATGAAGTTTTTCTACAAAATTTACTGAAAAGATTAGTTTTTTTTTGTTCAATATTTACAATTTTGTGAGGTTAGGAATGTTGGTTTGAAGAGAATTTGGATATTTTAATTTAAATTTTTTTTCTTCTACTTTTGGAAACTCAATTCAGGACATCCAAAATGCAATATAAAAAGTTTTAATATATAGTTCTAAAAAGCTTTTATCACCATTGTAAAATATATAGTTAAGCTTTTGTTACATTTTGGATACCATTTTGACATCCATTTTGATGGTGGATTTCCTCTTCATGGACGAACGTCCGGACAATTTTATTTTACACTATAAATGAAACACAAATACCATTAAAGAAAATCTTATGATTTCCTCTCAATGCGCGAAGGACTGACATTTATTATGTAGTCAAAAAAGGTTGACGTTTGAAAAATTGTTTACATGCGTTGATATTATTTTTATTAAAAAAATTTAAAATTTTGTTAAGAGTAATAATTGATAATAACATTGTAATATTCGAAAAAATAAAGTATAGCGCTTTGCTTTTATCTTAAAATATAAATAATTTGTTAGAAACAAAATAATCTTATATTAAAAAACAAAAAACAAAAAAAATTACACTTCATGTCTTTTTCTTAAAAAACATTTGAAATTCTATATGTGAATGCGTTCATACATAAATCGAGATAGCAATAAATATTTATCAAATAATTATATATCTATTCTTTTCTTTTACTTCGTCCTTCAGCCAAAAGTTAAAAATATTTTAACTAAGAAATTGGATGAAGAAAATTGCCCGGAGAAGATTTTTTGTGTATGTGTTGGTAAAATAAAATATTTTGATTGGTTAAAAAATTTGTCCCGACGTTCGTCCATTAAGAGGAAATACACCTTGACGTTTAAATTATAATTTCGTAATATGAATCGGTATAAATCTTACTTTTTGCTTATCTTTCGTTACATAAAAATTAATGTATATATAAATACAAAATGTATAGTCTACATTTTTTTACTACACACTCTGCTCTTATTTGACGTTTCCCCTACGTAATTTAAATATTTTGGAATAGTGTACAAAGTCGAGAGGTTTTGATATACATTTTGGAAAATCCTACATTGTAAATTTTTACTACATCACGGATAGTTACAACTGATACTATTTATATGAATTTTTATAGTGCTATAAGTGATTTGCGATGTATTGCTGGTAGCCACTACTACTTACCTACCATCGATGAATATCAAGCTTGTTTTGGAGAGGTGGAAGAGCCGTGCGGTGGATTATAAAATTCTTTAGATTTCCAATGATTGTATAATTGATGATGATTGATATACAATTGATGTTTTCATATGATTTGTGTTTTATGTATCAACAGAAACACTTGGTCCATACTGTCTAAACTGTATCCAGTTCTGTTTAAGCCTGTCATATTTATTGTATATAGTTCAATTTAATAATATAAATTAATAACGAAATTCGTTTTAGATAAGTTTATCATTTATATACATAGGTTTCGATTTTATTTTTTATTTTTGAATAAATATATATTTTTTATCAAAAATAAAAAACTGCTATTTTCTTTTAATAATACTATTATTAATAATTTTAAATTTAAATTTAAATTTAAATTTCAAATTGATCTACTTTACCCTTCAAGAATTAATTTTAGAAGAATTAAAATAAATCAAAATCAATTATTATTACTCTATTTTTCTTATTACAAACGGTATTAAAAGCTTTATATAAAATTTGCATTTTTAAACAGTGTTTCTCAACATTCTTTTTTTATACATTTCATTTATTAATCATTATTCGGGTCTTATGCCATTTATTTGTTTAGAATTCTGCAGATTATTTATTTATAGAGTTTTCGCGTAAGATAATGTTTTTCTGTATTTGTAAATAATTTTGTATTTGTAAAGCAAATAGAAATGTAACAACTATTAGACAATTTATGACTTAATTTATATGTCTTATAGGCCCCATACACTATTAAATCTGTTTAGAAATTAGTTTCGAAACTTTTGCTTAAACAAACAGAGAAACTTCACTATTTTTATAGTTAAGTCAAAACAAGATATATTTAAAAAAATGGCGAGAAAAATTATCGCATTAATAATAATTATAGAAAATGAAAAAACAAATGATATAACAAATTGGTTACAAATACATATTATGAAAAATATAAGCTACTTCTAACAACAAAACATAAACAATTGATTTTATTTACATTTTGGTTTCGAAAATACACCATACACGTTTAAACAATTTAACAAAATTTCGGAACAAGTTTTTAAACAGATTTAAACGTGTATGGCCCCCTATTTTAATATTCAATATTAACATTTTGAGCCATAAAAATACGATATTCTCAATTTCAATTAATTAATATAATTAATTCCTTTTTCTATGTTTCAAATCTATATGCATTTGATATTTATACCAGTAGTTCTAAGACTGTAAACTTATTATATATTCTCATGGCAAGCAAAAAATATTTTTTCAACATAATTATTTCAATCTAAAATACTTTTACCAAAATTCATATCCTCCTTTGTTTGTTTTCCATTAAAAACAAACAAAAAAAAGAAAACGAAGAATAGAAAAAAAAATTCACAATCGTAATAAACTTTTTCTATAAATCCAAAATATAAACAACAACAATAATAACAAAACAACAAACAAAAATTAAATAATATTCGAAACAAATCCAGTCCCCCATTGAGTGAATTAAAATTATGTTATTGTTGTTTTTGTTTTTATTTTATACTTCTAGCGATTGAAGTTATAAGGCTTTCCAACCTAGGCTATATACATGTACAATATTGAAAGACTTCATATAAATTTACATATATTACATGCAATAATTTAATCTCATGATACATGTACATTTTCATACTTGCAAACACATCCATATATTAATACATACAAAATGCTAGTACTGTTTTTTTTATAAAAATTATTATTCACCACCCGGTATTTCTTCATCCCTGTGTAATTTTAAATTATTGAAAATTTCAAATGAATGACGACATTTTCATTTGTATGTTGTCTAACAATTCTTGATATAAAATGTGCATGGAGTCAAGGTGCGCCAAAAACAATTTTTTTTTTTTTACTTATAAAGAAACCAAAAAAAATAAAAAAATCATAACAAAACAACGAAAAATTTTCCTAATACAGTGAATTATTTTTGTATTATAGTAGTAGTAGTTATGTGGAAGAAACTGGATGGCTGTGATATAAAACTAAAATGTGTTAAATTCAATGAAATGAAACGTAACGAATCCAAAAATCCGAAAATGAACTAAAACATTTTGCAAATTATGACATCCTTGCAATTTATAACGGTTTTATTTTATTTTTTTATCTATTGTTAATATACCGTTCTAAAATAGAAAGTAAAATAGGAGTGAAAATTATTATTGTGTGAGTATTATTGGAGTGTTATTCGCTCTATGAATATATTATTGTTTGTATGTCATTGAAGTTGAAATAGAATTTGTTTTGTAAGTATAATACATATATATATATATACATAATTGTTTGTATAGATTTTTACTTTTTAGAGTTCAAAGGAAAATATTCATTGTGGCACTAAAAGAAAAGACCAAAAAAAAAATTAGTTTTTCGTATTGAAGCATTAGGTTTCGGTGACAGATCAACAATTACATATTAACAATAGACAATTATGCAATGATGCCACATAACGAATAAAAAATGCGAAATTTTAAAGTGTTATTTTAAATTAATTAATAATAGGGGTTTGTTTTACGAATAAAAAATGCGAAATTTTAAAGTGTTATTTTAAATTAATTAATAATAGGGGTTTGTTTTAATTATTATTGTTTATTTGTATTCCTTTTCAAAATCAAACAATGATATTCTAATTGGATTTGAACTCCAACTTGGCTTGCAAGATGCTATATTTCATATTTTCACTTGCTATAGACCAAATTAATAGAAGTCATAGAATAAAATTATTCAGCTAAGAGTATTTTTGAATTCAATTATCATTATATAACCCATTCAGGAAAACCATGTTCTTTCTTTCTGGACTCACTGGGTAACCTTGAAGGCGCTAGAATCCAGAACTTCCACTGTATTATGAAAAGCTTAAAATGGTTTAACGAGTAGGTTTTTATCCTCAAATCACAAAATTAGCACTTGTTGAAAATCCCATTATAACAACTCCCGCAATTGCTGTAACAGCATTCTTATAGCAATATTAATCACAGTATTCCCATAAAAACATCATTATAACACCTTTAGTGTTTATCGGAAGTCATATAAGATTCTTATAACACTAATTTTTTTTTTATAATAATAAAATGTTATGTGGGTTAGCACTACCTATTGTGCTATATTCCACAAAGAGTGCTAACACCATGGTTAACATATGTTTCATACCCCTTTGTCCACAAACTACATTTGCAGATGAGTTTTTTGTAGACAAAGGTGTATGAAACGTATTTGTTAAGCATGGCGTTAGAATTTATCGTAGAATATAGGCCATTGTTTGTGTATATGCTACGTAAATACATATACGTTTCATACACCTTTGCCTAGAAACTAATTTTGTATAGAATATTTTTGTAGACAAAAGGGTATGAAACGTAGGAATATAGGTCATTGTCTAGTAAAAGATATACCAATTTTATGTCCCAGAAAATTCGAAACAGTGCTTTCACAATAAACATTGTTTAATTCCATTTTTTTGGTAGCCAATTTGGAATTATACTTTCATATTATTTAATTTGAATTAATAATTATCAAAATTTAGATTAAAAAAAACCTATTTTAATATTTATTAAATTTTTTTCGCTTTAAAGTTAAAAATTTCAAATTAAATTTTAAACTTTGGTTTGGAAACAAAGAAAACAAAAACAATAGATTAAACTGCTATTGATTGTGGCATGGCAGCAACCATCGCGGTATACATTGGGTTTGCTCTTTCATTTATTCCATTTCGTTTTATTTTCATTTTATGTTATTCCTTTTTTTGTGTTATTTTTTTTTTTTTCTTTTTTTTGGTATTATGGGAATTAAAATGTTTCAAAATTATAAGCAAATACATTTTGTAGTTAGTAGTCATTTGTAGGATGCTTCAAATTATTTTTTCATTTTGAAATGATTCGAATGAAGCTTTCTGGAACGATTAAAAATTCATGAAAAGTTCTCCTGAATCCTGAGTCTATGTAGATTTCATAAAAAATAAAAAAAAAACCAAATTAAATAAATTATGATTAATGTTCTAATGACATTTTCTTAATATATTGACTTATCCGCTTTCATTTTCTTCTACTTCTTATTCTCTTTTTAAATAAATGCTTTTAAAATACAACTTAAATTATTTAAACAGGTAATGAGCAGTAATTGGATTCTAAATTGGTATCCATTATATTCATAAAATGATGTTAAAAATTAAAAATACATATTCAAATCACAGATTGTCATCCTTAAAGAATCATCCGATTACAAAGAAATTATTTTATTTTAATATTTCAAGTACAGCAGTGCTCTAAAACAGAGCATTTTAGTTGAAAATTGAATTGAAGAAAAACGAAATATAAAAAAAAATGAAAAATGAGAAACAATTGTATATTTATAGTGTCTCCACTCTATCTCAATATAAAAAATTAAAATTTCAAATGAACTCTTGAATGAATGAGTCCTTATGAACAAATGTTGTGTGTGGGTGTGTGCGTGTGGTATGTATTTTTATTTTTCATTTAAATTTATTATTATAAAATATATTTCAAAAAAGAAATAAAAACCGAAAAAAACAACAAAAAAAAAAAAATCTCTTAAATCGTTTATTCTTGATTTGAAAAATTATTTGATAAAATGAAGAAGATTTCTACAAAATCCCTTAAGTGGAAATAAAGAATACACTCCTGTCTTTGTTCTCTTAAGAACTCATTTATATATTCACGTTTGTTGTTTGCTTGCTGATTTTTTTTTATGCATTTAAATGTGTATTTAAATTGAAAATATTAATCATGAATGAAGATTTTTTTGTTTTTTTTTTTTAAATTTCAGTATATTTTATTTGTTAGGAATATTTTTTTTTTTTTTGTAAAAGAAAATCAAAAATTAAAAACAAAGCAAAAAATTATATCAAGGCTTAAAAAAAATTATGTCAATTAAAAAAGAAGAAATTAAATGATTAAATAGATTACTTCAAATGAAAAGTCGATAAGTAGTAAATTAAATAAAAAAAAAAAATGTATTTCAAAAACTATAGAAAGATCAAATACTGAATGTTATAATTGCAATCAAGAATCAACAGTCATAGAATAACTTATTACAGTCGTTTAAATTTTTGCTGTATTTCATAAACTTAATGATTGTAGTCAATTTCTACTGTTGACTACAGAATAATAAACATTTTTTGTAAATAAAATGAATGCCCTTTTCATGATTCACGAATCGAATATGAGTCGAAGCGAATATGTCAGTCGACCATTTGCGGAAATGTGATCATGGTTTGTGAATTAATTTATTTGCTGCAGAAAAGTTTTTGCTAACTGAACACTTAAAATTAAATATTTTGAAATGCAGATAAAAAAAGTAACCATTTTTTTTGTGCTAATAAATTTTAATAAACAAATTCTTTTTTTTTTTCAATTCATTTATTAGTAATTAATACTATTTTAAAGTCTGAAATCTGTTTGCCTTCAAATTACATAAAATAAAATTAGTTTAATATGATTATTACACAATATTAAAAAATTTATAAACAATGATTTTGCAAAATAATTCATAGAAAATTTAAACTACAAAATTTAAAATAATTAGAAAAATATGTAAATACAAATTAAAATAAACAATCAAAATACAAATTAATAAACAAATAAAAATATAAAATAAATTTATGTAATTATAAATTTTTTTAAATGTGAAATATGAAAATTTTCATGTCATTTTACTTTTTGAAAGAACAAGTTCCATTTATTAATTAATATTTATACATAGACATTTTATGTCACCATTGTCTCTATACATATTATTATTATTTGAGTTAGTGGTAGTTATAAAATAAGTTATAAAATCTATCAAAATGAAAATAGGAGCTGTATAGGTAGTCTAACACTATAAATACCTACTGATAACTTCTAATAGTGTTATGATGAACGAAACAATTTCCTAAAAATAAATAAAAATGAGTACAAGGGATCTTTATTATGATGGCGGGTGTGAAAGTAGTGCCAGTGACACCGAAATCCGATATCGAACACATTTAAGCAGAATCCGAAGGAATATTAAAGATAACTTAAAGGAGATGAAGAACTAGCACATGTTGCAGTACTTATCTGTTAACTTTTAACTTTTTTATTTGTTTTTTTTTTCAATTTTATAAATATTATTCTTACATTTTTTTCATACCCTCAATTTTCAACCGAAAAACAAAAAACAAATTTTTTTTAACGATTCTCGCTTAAATTTTTCATTTGACAAATTTTTAAACATATATTGCGTTCGCTTCACTAATCATAATCGAATGACAGCGAATTCTTCTACTTGTACGTTCGATTCAAGAATCATGATAAGGGCATAAGTAAAATAGGATATTTTATCTGTAGTAGACTCCTGGCCTCTTCTACCTCGTCGAATTATTAAATTTCTTCTTTCTTTCGTTTTAGGACTAGGTTCTACACTTCTACTGTTTTACACTGCTTATTTCTTTGAAATATGAGCTTCAACACAACGTTCATTGTTTCAATTAACTTGATGGGCATTCCTAATATACCATAGTATTTATTTCACTCTAATTTACCTAAATTTCTCTCTTTTGTTTCTAATTCTTCCTTTTTTATTATCCTTTCAGACATAAGATTTGGTGCTATTTAAAATCGATGTTTGATCATAAGTGATTTTTCAACTGTATTTCGTATAAAAGCTATTTTTTTTTCAATTGATTATAACTGATATGTTTTTTGTTCTATTGAATTTGCTAGGGCATTAACAGCTACACATTAATAGTGATAAGTTTATAGTTCAGCCATTTTTAATTCCGAATTGAAATTGAAAGTGTATTATGTTACAACTTTATTTCATTTTGATTAGAGTCATGGTCTGCCATCAACTAAGTACTTATAGTTTAATATTTTCCCAAATTGAACAGCTATTTTACAAACGAAAACAGTTTGTGACAATATTGTTACAGCCAAAAATTGATTGTGTACAACTAAATATTTATCCGAACCTTCTTATAGCCAACTGTAAATAAACTATCAGCTATATCCAACTAAATATAAGGTATATACAAAGTAAGAGTGACTAAGGAAATAATATTATTCTAAAAATATTTCAGTCTATATTAGTCTTTTGTTATTTATAATAAATTTGTGGTCTTTCACGATTTGTTGGCTTTTAAAAATAATTTTTTAAAAATCTTTTAAAAACAAATTTCAAAAAACTTTTAGCAGAAATGTTATGCAGTATCACAGTATAATATCTAAAGAATTTGTTGTTTTGTAATATTATGAAATTTTTGTTTTCCTCCTGCTTCACTCTTAGGGCTTCCACAAAGCTCTTCCATCTGACTCTGTTCCCCGCTATAGCTGTTTAATTTCGCTCCATGTTCTATTATTATTCTTATTATTTTTCTTTTACCCTGCGGATTCCAATCCAATGCCTGCCTTGCTATATTGTTCCTATAGGTCTTCAAAGGGTTTGGCATATCCACCTCCATTTTTTCTGCTTTGTTTGTTTGCTTATTGATTCTTGTTTGATCATTTCCAAGAGTTAATTGTTTCTAATTGTTTCTAGTTGTTCTTAGACATTTTGATTGGTTGCTGTTGATTTCGAGACCAACTTCTAACGCATTTTTTTCCAAACTTTTAATTTTCTCCTGTATGTTATTATGTGTATAGTCGGGAAGGGTAATATGAAATATTAAATATAGTAAAAATATAAGTATAGTAAGTATAGTAAAAGTATATATATAAAAAGTATAGTAAAATATCTATAGATTTTGAGTGGGAAAGAAATACATATAGCATATAAAAGAAGGATACAGATACGGATACGGATATAAGGATACCAATCATACTGATATTTTAACGGTGTACAAGTATTACTATTTCATGTATTTAGGCTTTCTGAAATTTAACATAATCACAATTTGTATTTGTCACTAGTACATTCTGTATTTACCTCCACCAAGAGCTTGGTTTTATTTACCAAGTAATTCAATAGTATAAAAAGAAAATTAGATTGTAAGGATCAGTCAATTGTTTACAGATCTTTTAATTTAAAGCCTTGCTCCACTTAGAAAAGACCTATCTACTTGTTGTATAACATTTTTTTGTGCATAGCGTTTGAATTGATATTGTCATGGTCTTATTTGCGTTTCACAATTTTATCTATTATTTTTTAATTACATCTTTTTTACATCAATTTTTCCATTAACACAAAGGCAAGAAAATAAATGAAATTTTGAATAAAAAAATTCTATAGATTCTGTAGAAAATAATGTTTTTTTATATAAATTAAAAAATTTTCTTTTAACTTTCACAATGACCTTCAGTAATTTGATTTGAAATGAAAATTTTTTCAATTATCCTTTTTTTTGGCACTTTAATTTTCTTTTCTTTTTTTTTACTGCAAATTTTCATTCTTTTAGTTAATAAATTTATCACTTTTATTTCAAATATCCTTATTATTTACGTATATACACTTTTGTATAAGTAGTATTTTTATACATAAAATCTCATAATAATATTTCCATTATTTTCATTTGGCATTGGCTTTGAATACATTTTTATTCTTTTCATATTTTCAATTATGAAAAAATTATTTTTTTGTTTTGTCCTTAAAATCCTTATAGCAGCATATCTAAAAGAAAAAAAATAAAAAATTAATTCAAGCAAAGTGCCAGATCCTTTTCATTTTCATGTAATGTAACTGCATTCATGTATATATAATATATAGCATATATAGGTATATTGCAATTTCAAGGACGTAATAATATTACATCTTTCATTAACATTTTTTTTTTGTTTTTTTTTTTGTTTGTTGTGCAGCTTATGATGGACGTGATGTACATATGTAAAAGAGTGTTTGCGTGAATAAGAGTTGGTTTTACTGTTCTGTTCTGGTATATAATGGCAATTTCCTAGATTTAGTGTTTTCATTTTATATTTATTGTTTTTTTTTTAGTATCACTATATTCTCATTTTTTTTTATGAGAATGTTGGATTGTAATTCGTGGATGATTCGTTATTTTCCAGCTTAATTTTAGTTGTTGTCGTTATTTTTTTTTTTTATTTGTTGAAATTTCCACTAATTTTTATTGCTTTTTTATTTTCATTTTTGTTTTGTTTTTATACGTCGTCCTTCTGATTACTATTGTTCTTTGTTCTTTATCCCATATTTGAGTTTTTTTTTCGTATTTACTATATTCGTTGTGCTAAATTTAAATCCTCAGGGAATTTTCAATTTATCAAAATGAAAATATAAATAAAAAAAAAATATATTTGAAAAAATTTTTTTGTACATTGAGTGTTAAAAGTGAATGATTATAAGTCAATAAATGGCTTTAACACTATTGAGTTTTTGCTTTTCAAGTTCAGTGCAGAGTCTGATTGGTGTTGTTTTAAGTCCTTTTGGGATAAATTTAAGTCCGCTTGGGGTTGTTTTAAGTCTTTTTGAAATAATAGTGCATCTATTCGTGAGTTTTTAAAATATTCAAAGCTACGCGCAATAGCTATGCGCTTATCTTGTGTATTTCTGTGTAGATTATTTTCAGTAGAATAATGGCTTTTTTGTTAACCTGAGTTATTTTATAAATTAGAAACGTTAAATAATTTTTAACTTTTTTGATTATATTAATTATGCTAAGATTGTATGAAAAACTGTGTTTTTGCAAGTTGATAAAAGTTCAACTTATA
Organism: Argyra leucocephala; assembly: GCA_963942445.1. Lineage (NCBI taxonomy): Eukaryota > Metazoa > Arthropoda > Insecta > Diptera > Dolichopodidae > Argyra > Argyra leucocephala. Next base: position 158,945,901 of record OZ012678.1, read on the forward strand.
TCGAGAAGATGGCAATAAATTATCAAAGTCAAAAAATAATTAATTGATGAAATTTAGTGAATTTTTAAAAATACAAAGCGCCCTCTCAATATTAGTTAAACCTTATGAGTTTGTACAAGCATTTGTTGCGTTCAATGATATTAACCGGTGAATCTGAAATGCACAAATCCATGGATCTTTTCACTGAATTTCACACATTTACCGCACCAATGCACAGTGATTAGTGAAAATGTATCTAAAAATTTAAGATACATTTCATGGATCTTACTTTTATATTTAAAAACAACAGCAAAATTGTTTATGTTTAATGTTGTGGCATCTATTGTAAAAAAAATGAAATATTTATATTTTTTTATGAAAGTTGATAAATTTAAATTGCCATTATTTTTTGGTTTATGAAGAAGCTTAGTGTGAAAACTGAAATTCTTGAAGAATTATGTAAATACAACTTAACTTCAGAGTTATAAAAAATAAATTATTATGTGTGATAATAAATATTATTTTACTAATTTATTTTTAAATGTACTTATTATATTTTCTGGTGATGGCGCTAGTATTTCAGTAAAATTTTATGGTAAATTGCGTTCAGTGAATGGATCCGCAGTATTGATTTCATATCCACCGGTTAATGCCACTGAAGCCACCCTTTGTTTTTCATATTAAGCTATAAAATATTTAAAATTCTAATTAAATTCTATTAAAACTTAATTAATTTATTGTTAAGCTTATTTATAATGTTGAAAAAAACTTATTTATTTATGATCTTTTATTCGTCCGAAATAATATAATCATTTGTTCTGACACTGAGTTCATGTCTTATTAATTTAGTTCGTCTATTACATTACTAGCACAAAACTAGATAATATTTTCAGCTTGTTGATATTGTAATAGACGAAATCGATTAAAATTACAATTTATAAATGTAATTGAGTAAATAAATTGCTCTATATGGTTATTGATCTACCAAAACACTTAATAATCTGTATACAAAATGTGAATAGAATATATACAAAAATTAATCAGAAATACAATAAATATAAAATAAATATTTATAAATCAAAATATACGACATAAAATTATTTTTAAACTAGTTTAGAACTAGTTTTAAATACTAACAACAATGTAATGTAAATATGTATGATCTTTCATCATAATTCGTAATGCTTTAATATTATTTTCTCACTACATTTTACATCTACCTACCTACCCGTTACACCTACTTCGATAATACATTAAAAAAATTGATTTATTCTTTCAATTCTCATTCTGAATGAATTAATTTATAATGAACGGTTTTTTCATTATTTATATTGTAGTTGTTATAAAAGGCTTCAGACAAAAACAAAATTAATATATTACAGTGATATGTTTATCTATTTTTGATACTCATTGTAGCTACAAATCAAAATGCATATATAATTTTTTATTTTGCTTCCGTTATGGTTCTGGAATTTTCAAATGCAAAAAAAAAAAAATGCAAAAAAAAAAAAAACAAAAATAATTGTTAATCTTAGTTGAAGATTTTTTCTCTCTTTAAATTCTCATAATTTTCGGATGTTTGTATTCGTGTGAAAATTTATAATGAATGACGTTCAATTTTCACTTTTAAGTTTATCAACATTGAATCAGTTTTCTATTTGTTTTTTTTTAATTTTTTTTTTTTTTTCTTTTATTTGTATTCTTTTTAAATTTAAAAAAAAAATATGTTATTTTTTGATTAAAACTATTAATTGAGAAATTTTTTGTAAATACCGATTATGCAATAAATTCTCGGAAAATTTATTTGGTATTTTATTATAAAATTTTCTTCTCATAATATAAATCTTAGAAAATTGGATAGCAAATTTGATAATTCGTGAATTTTCCAGTTAAATTTAAGCTTATGACTAAATGTATAATTAAAGGGGTTTTGAACAATATTCTGTTTTATCGTATAACAGTTACGTTCTATATTGAAAGTAATAGTTTTTAATCCATACAAATGTTGAGAAACAATAGAATTGAAAATTTTTACGGATATTAAAAACTATTTGCAATTCAATTCAATGCAATTCAAATCCTGGAAGGATTCCAAAACGATAAATTTTAAATGTTTGTGTATATTTAAAAAAGTATAATAGGATTCAGTACTATACAATAAGAATAAATTGTAAAGGTAATTGAAATAGGGAGTTTATATATAGGATTCAAAACAAACCTTATAGTTTGATAGATTTAGACGATGATTAAAAAGTAAACATGAATATTATAAACAGTATATGAAATATTTATTTATTATACAGTTACAATAAATGAAATAAAATAAAAAAAAAAGAGTGTAAGATAGATATGTAGATGATTTTTGAAACTAACTAAAACTATAAGTAAGCAATTTTGTAGTGAAAATGCCTACAAACCTCAACATTTGTTTGACGAATTTCGTATCTTAATTTATACCCGTTTATGCATCCAAATAATTTTTGGAGCATTAAAACTTAAACTATTATCTAGATTGTAAATACTATTCTATATTTCAATTATATCCAAAACGTAAATGCAATATTGGTGTACGATAGAGTATAACTTACCTTCGAGCTGAATTAAGAGAACATTAACTTGCTTATTGTGATGACCGTACTTTTGTATACCAAATGTGATGTGTCAGACCTTTACATTTACGTTGTTACTCAGAAAAATGAGATAAAAATCCGTAATTTGGATTCGACTTACATTAAAATATTTAAGAGTTCTCAAATCACTGACTAAATGTTTTCGTTTCAGTATGAGTTGATAGTTGACAAGAAAAATCGAGATCAATATGAATTACTGTTAAATTAAGTGCTATATTCATCAACAAATCTATTTCTACAAATGTTTTTGTCATATTTCACTTGCAATAATAAATCTTTATTTAATAATATTGTATGTTACAGTTATGCTAATTCATTGCGATTAATAGGGTTCGAATCATTAAATAAACAATTGATTACATTGTATTATTTTTATTCGGTAGTTAAGAGTCTAACTATATATTTGAATGCCAAATTATTCAGTTGCTTAAGTCATCTAAATTATACTGTTAAATATTATACTTATATTAATTATACTGTTATATTTAAAATTAAATACCTACATTATACTCGTATATAATTTAATTTTTGACAATTCAATATCAGATACAATATTTCAATTGTATCTTTATATTTTTGGATAAATTGCTGGATAATGTTGTCATTCAGAGATTTTTATGAGATATTTTTTATACATTATTTAAAAAAAAAAAAAAAAAATTGTTAAATTATGGTTTTATTGTATTGACTTGGTTATTTACTATTTTTTATTTTGTATACATACATATATCGTGTTTATAGGTAAATCCATACACATCTATAAATTTTACATAATAATTTATAGGTTGGTAAATTTTAAAATGGTTATTTGTTATCCTTTCGAAAACAATTATTTTAATTTGTTTGATATTTTCTTATAAAAATAAATTTATATAAAAAGAAAATTTTGTACTTTTATTTGTAAAAGAAAATATTTTAATAAATTTTTTTTTATTCTTTAATTTCAGGTACATAAATTTTCAGACAGATGTCGTTTTATAAAATAGAAATAAATATTTTGAATTAAAAATTATGTGAATTTTATTCCATTTTGTGTTCGTAAGTACTAAAATAATTTGAATGAAAATTAAAATTAAATAATATAAAAATTAAATTTAAATAAAGAGAATAAATATAATAATTTAAATATGTAATAGTTATGCGTAATAAATTGTGATTTAAATGATTTATCTTTTGATTTCGCAATTATATTGTGTAAGTACATGTCAAATAGTGGAGCGTTTTGTATAATTGCGCCTTGGTATTTATTGGAATAGGAGCTTTGAACCCATTTGTTTGGACAAACCGAAGTAGCTACGATTTACACGATATTATGAAACATATTTTAATATCGAAATATTTAATATGTGATAATACTAACGCAATTTAAATATGACGTTGCCGATTGCAATATTGTTGGATTGATAGCTTAGCTATAGCTATGCCTTTGACAATTTTGTTTTTTATTTTTAGATTTTATTTATTCTTTTTTATTCTACTTACAAAATCCAGGAAAAAATTTACAAAATTAGACTTAATTGTTGAACATTCGCATTTAACAATTAGACTATGGAAAAGATATAATATTTTGTCTGTCAATTTTATATACCTATTTTTATTCTATACTATCACCTGTACCGTTTTTATATTTCCTTTAAAACTTAAATTTGATTCAAGAGTTCAACTTTCTCGACCTAGTTTCTTCTCAATTACATTATACAACGTAATAAATTTAATGACACAATAAAAATAATATTCCATACAAATAGCCATAGCTCACAAATTTTTTGAACAATTTTGGCTATATATTAAAGCGGAAGGTGTCAGTGTGTGACTTAAATGATTTGAATAGTCATTTTAAAATGACCTCTAACCAAAGCAAATTTATAATTTACATTCTATAATTAGTTATGGGCTTAGTTTGAATAATGCTATTCAATAATTCGGATACAGTTTGACTGAAATAAGTTTGAAATAAAATAAAGGGTTTTTAGCGTTCGAGTAAAATTTGTATATTTGTTGAAAATGTTCGATTATTCTCATTTTAATTTTACTTAACATAGTTATAAAAACAAAAAAGATTTTTCTGGAAATATTTTATTTTTAAAATTTTCGACTTATTTAATAATTATTCGATTTGTTTGAAATTTTTCCCAATATGGAACTGTTAAGATATAATTGTACCAGTAAAAGTTATTGACGTTATATGACTAAAATATCTCTTTGATAGAAAAAAAATTAATTTCCAATAAAATAAAATTAATTGTCGGTACTGATGTCACTATATTTTTGCCACAATTTCTTAGAACTCTGGGTCTACAGTCACTTATAATTGTAAAGACTTATCGTCTCATGTATATGTACTAATAAATGAATTACAATTATTGTTTTGTATAATTACCCACAACAGGTATTTGTTGTTGAGGGGTGTCGCAGTCATTTTTTATTTTACAAATTTTGGATTTAATTCATGTCTCTTAATTTATTCTAAACCACTATTTTATAAAAATAATTAATAAATATAAAAATGATAAAATTATTAGCCTAATAAAAGATTAATAAAGCTATAATGACCATCAACATCCGATGCATTCAACATCCAACTATTAATATACATTAACCCTTTCCCGCCGGCTACCCTTTCCCGTTTTCTAAAACGAACAATATTTTAAAGCCAGAGTAATGTTTGGCTAGATAAGCCAAAAGTCAAGTTTTGTTCTTCTAACCCTTGTATAGATTCCGATCTATGGACCGTCCTATAAATAACCGGCAAATATGGGAAAGCTGTTCTTTCATTTTGGGAAGAACGCGATTTGTTATTTCGGGGTCTACTGTTGAGGAAGGATTTTTTTTCTTTTAAAAAAATCTTGCTGTTTGAAGATATTTACAAAATATTGGACAGTGATAGCTGCGATGTGTTGAGATAATTCGTCTGATGATACAAAGTATAAATTCCAAACGTTTACAACTGCTTAACCAATTAGGAAAATAAAAATCGCCCACTACAATCCTTATCTTTTAGCATGATTCTGTACTTATTGCTATTTTGATCAATTCTATCACCACTCATATTAGCGTTAAAATTTGCAAATTTCTCGTTTCGATCTATATGCGTTTCTCTATTCCAACGTTTTTCTGAATGTTTAGGATTTATAAAGTCAACATTAGTTAGCATAGCAGAAACACTATTATCAAACAAACTGTCAAATATGCCAAGTATAGACACAATCACAAATATCTTTATCTTGAGTTAACAACAAAAACAAATTATCATTTGTATCTTCGATTTCATCATTTTCGTCCCAAATTTTCACTCCTGTTGCACTTTGAACATCTCTTGGCAATTCATTTTCAAAGAGATTTTGATCATAAAATTTTTCACAATTCGTCAATTTATCCAATTCTGGTGGGAAAATGTTTACGTTTATCTTTAAAACTATTTTGAACTCCCAATAAAGCTTCAATACCTGAAGACCCTTTAACTCACTTTTACCATGTAAATGCTTTTACTTATGTCATAATTACATGTTCCAAAGTAAAATTGCAACAAAATAAAAATTCTTACATACTTATGCCGGTTGGACTCTATATAGGACACCAATTTTTAAATAAAAAAATAATTAATATTTTCAACTAAAATCCAATATTTAATGGTTGTCGAAGCTTATTTAATGCTTAAACAAATTGAACACAATTAAATATTTTTCAGTATTTCATTTTTAACATTTTATACATTCACCTCTACTTTTTTTAACTTTTTGAAAAAATTACATTTTGAATTGAGTTTAAATGTTATTTATAAATTGAAAAGTTGGTGTTACTATATTGAAAAATGTTACTTTATTTTTTAGTTTCAAAATAAGGTACTTTCTTCCGAGCTAAGTTAGGTTTAATAGAAGGTATACGTATTTGTATGACATATTGTTTGCTGTCCTATATATAGGCCAACCGGCGGGAATGGGTTAATGTATTTAACTGAGTTTAAATAAATAAATATCGGACGCATGAATGTATTCATTGTTATATAGAATTAATTTTGTCCAATATTCTATTCAACAATTCATGTTTCTGATGTACAGCTAAACTTAAGTAATTATTTAAGGAAAATAAAATAATGATAATTATTATTGTTAGATAATAGTAAATTTTTACTAAATAAATGAATAAATAAATAAAAATAAATAAATTCAGATCAAATTCATCAAATAGCAGAGGTTCTGTAATTTTTCTTATCTCCTATCTATTTTGGTTCAATTTGAAAAATTATTGGCCTTTTATATGGTATTAAAAAGTACAACAAAAGTTTCGAAAAAAAAAATAGTTAAAAGATTTTCTGAAATTTAATCATTATTGGCTTGAATTTGATAAATTTTTTATACTTTTCTAAAACTAAATAATAGAAAAAATAACTATAACATTAAAAACAATATGTTTCACATGTACTTTAATAACCTTTTTAAATAAAAATCTCATCTCAAGTTCATGTGACTCTCTTAATGACCAACAAAAATTTAAATTCGAAATATTTTTAAAACAATTTTCAATTCAATAACTCACTTTTCACTCGATGACTCAGTCCCATTATCTCTTCAAATTAGACAGTTTCATTATCACAAAATCATTTTCAATTTATTTTTAGTAGTTTGTAATAAAATAACAATTACAATTCGTAAATATTTGAAAAAAGAAATCGTGTGAATTATTTTTTCATTTTTATTTTTGAGTGAAAATCTCGCGATAATTCAAAAATAACAAAACAATAAATTCTTTTCCTACAATATTGAAAAAGTATTGCAATAAAGTTTTCAAAATTCGTTTTTTTTATTATCAGTCAAAAAACAAACAAAAATTCTTCTCATTTCGTATATTGTTCAGTGCTCTGCTCTAATCCTAAAAGTTTTTTATTTCAAATTTTTGTAATTTTAATGAATATTGGAATGTTCTACTGGGTCGGTACATTTCTGGGTATATGTGTAGTATTTTTATGCCGAAATCATAAATTTATCTTATCTGTCTCTTACCTCTATTACCCTGTAACCATTCAGTTTTGTTTTAAATGTCAGTTAAAAGGGGTAATAAAAATGTGATTTTTTTTTGTTTTCTAAAATTAAATTTAAGTTTTTAGATAATTAAATGAAAATTTTAAATTTTAATTAAAATAAAAAACAAAATTTTTTTTTTTTTAATTTTTATTAATGTTAAAATTTAGTGTTTTCACTTTTTTGCTGTTGTTGTTGTTGTTGTTGTTGTAAAACATACACTGAAAATTATATCTCAGTTGAATTTAATTGCAAAAGAATTTTATGAGTTTAAGGGAAAAATTATGACTAACCAGCGTTTTTGTTTCAAAGTGTTAGAGTTAAAAAAAAGTTATATGTATTTGAACTTTTACAATTATATGTCGTTGAACTTTTATGTTTTAGATATTTAAATAAAATTTAAAATTAATAAAAATTATAAATTCTAAAATAAAAAGGTGTAAAATAATAAAAGTTAGAATTTTTTTTAGAATAATTTAGGTGTCAAATATTATATGGAGAATAGCTAATATTAAGTAAATTATATACATATGAGTTTAGGTACAATAAAATGTATTGTTTAGAATTCAGTTTTTGTGAGAGATGTGCGATATTCTAAGTGTATATATGTATATAATTTTATGTCAAAAATACAATTCGAAATAACATATAAAATTATAACAAATTAAAAATTTATCTTTAAAAAAAAATAAAAAATTGTTTGAAAGTTGGTTTAAATGCTGAAAATTGCTTCGTGAAATAACTCCTAACGAAATAATACCCCAAAAAGAAAATAAAATGAAGCAACGAAATTTTGTGTTTTATTTCATAAAGAATTGAAGTCTTAAAAACAAAACAAAAATAAATAAAGCCACACTTCAAACAGAAATTATTTAACACACACAATTTTAAAGTTAATAAATTTCTATGTGGAGATAAGGAGGATTTCTATACATATAGCCAAAATATTCTGATGGACACAGTTTTTTTTGTTAGTTCAATGTGGGACAGTTGCTGTATTTTTTTCATTTTTAATGATAGAGAAATTCGAAAAATATAAATCTGCTGGAAATTAAATAAGAAATCTTTTCCATTCTTAAAAATAAGATTTAATTTTTGATGTCTATTTCAGTTCAGTGACGTTTTTAATATCATTCGGGAGATATCCTGGGTCAAAGACGTAAATATAAAATTCTCATGTTTTTAGAACCATTTTCTTTTTGATTATAATTTTTTAAACAACAACATTTTTTTAATTTCTTCTATGCTGGTTGCTTTAAGTGTTTTACAACGGCTACTTCTAGTCTTCGAACCAAAATTTTTCACGTAATTTTTTGCAAAGGTTATCAACAAATGTTGTTACAATCTCTGGAGTTCAAATTTTAAAAACACTGAAAATCAAAGGCACAGCTAAAAATTAGAAACACAGCAATTAAAATTCAGCTAAATAAAAACTTTGCATAGCTAATAATTTAATTTCACAGTAAAGTATAATTTTGCTCAGTAAATACAGAAAATCCACCCTCTCAGCAATTAAAGTAAATTTTTTTCCAGAAAAATACAACTTAAGCACATAATAAAGAGTTTCGGCCCCAATGAATCGTGACCCCGGACCTAATATTTTCATCACATTAAGGAGTCATTGCACTGATGAACAAAAAAAATTTCAAGTTCTTCGGTCCCTATATTTGGGACGCCGGATTTCTTTTTTGCATCATGCTTAAGCGCCATTGTATGAAGACAAGTAAAAAAGCATAAAAAGATTTTTTTCGAAGGCTTTGTGGGATGGAACCCGGATCTATATTTGCTGGAGGCTGCGAAATTTCTTGATCTTAGCTTTTTCCACCAGTCACCACCTAGATAATGTAGTTCTAATACCCGTTGATTGGTAAAATTTTGCTACATACATTTTTATTATGAATATTTATCATATCCCGTATCCAGCATATCTAGTCAAATGAAAAGTAGGTAAATTAAGTGCAGGCAAATGAAGTGCAGTCAAATGCAATACAGGCATTTGACAGTGTTTTTCAATGTTTTCTTGTTTCGTCTTTTCTTGATTTTTATTTTTTAATATTTTAATTTGAGCTGAATTATTTTCTTTTAATATATTATGTATGTAGTTTATATTTAAAATGTACTGGAAAAGTACAATAAAACATTTTTTTACTATGAACCTTTAGCTGTGCAGAATTTTTATTTTGCTCTGCAAAAAATTTTTTTTTTATTGAGCAAATAGTCATTTTCTGCTGCGTGTTCAATAAATTTTACTGAACGCATTTTGCTTAGCATTTAATTTTTTTGCTGAGCATTTCTATTTTTTAAACCTAGTATTTTAATATTTTTGCTACCTCGATAAATTCTAGCCTTTTAAAAATATATCGAATTGTGTAGAAGCAATATCAATTTTTATTCCACATTTATAGTCTTATCAAAATTAAATTCTGGAATACTTTCAGTATCGGTATCATTTTCTTTTTCATTAGAACCTTGATCGTTATTTTCAACTTCAATTTCAATTTCAGATAAATTTTCATCATTTATTTTTTCAGTAGCATCGCGAGGTTATATTTTATTCTCATCTGAGCTTATAGAATTTCTGTTATTTACAGATGGATAATAATTTGGATCACGACAAGAGTAAGCCCCATCATCCTCGACAAAAATTAATATCTGTTGCGTCAGAAACAGCTTTGTCGTAATTTTCATTTGCACTTTCTTCAAATAATTTTTGTTTTTTTTCTAACCCTTTTAAACGACTTTTTCGTTATTTAGTCAAAAAATTTTTTAAATGTTTTATACAATGTAAATGTAATACAAATTCAATTATTATAATATTAATTATTGTAACTATTTACATTTTATAAATTGTATAAATTAAAAACTAAACTTATTCACACAAACGTCTATTCAGAAAGTCACTTGTTTCTACACTGAAGAAATTTATATATATAAGATTGACGGTATAAGATGTGTCATATCTCTCTGGGAAATCCCCAAATGATATTTTAAATCAATATTAATGTTGTGATTACTTTTTGAATTTAAACGGACAGTAAAACGAAATTTTGTAGTTTCTATGGGACATTTAACATAAACAATCCATACAAACTCGTGTAGCTCCTGACGGTTATAGACGATATGACTTTTTTAATAAAATAAATATTGGCGGTAGTACCCGTCATTTCACACAGAAAATGGCGTCTATACACGTCAATGTCCGCGAAAGGGTTAAATAACTGTCAGATTTATAAGAAAGCAAATCTGATTTTTGTTGTAGACAAAACTACAATTTCTCGACGCATTATAATTCAGTCCAAACTGTAAATATTTCTAATATTTTCTTTAAGTTTCTGTTCTCCTATCGCTTTTCAAAAAAAACTAATGAATTTAATCCTTCTTTTTTAATGTCAGTAATAATAATAATATTATTAAATACTCTGTAATTATTAAATAATATACATAAATATAAAAATATATTTTTTTTTGTGTTAATAAAATAAAAAAAAAACTAATAATTGCTATGAGATCACAAATAATAACAATTCGTGACTTGTGAAAAGTTAAAAAAAAAAAAAACTAAATCAATTTTAAACCAGAAAATAATCACAATTGTTTAAATACAAATCAATAACACTTTAAAAAAAATTAATAAATCACAAATCTTTATATTATTACAATTAAATTAAAAAGTCTTTAACATTATTTTCTCATTTAAAAAAAAGCAAAGCAAACATTTTTTTACAGCATTTCTGATATACAATATTTAATTTCAAATGTTGGGCATTAAAGTTATTGACGCCAAAATGTCAAATATTTTGACGTAGGTTTGACATATTAGAAGAAAATTTTTTTTTTTTGATTCTACTAGCTTTTAATATTTTATTGAATGGAAATACTTTCGTAATAGTTAATTGATTGATTGAATGATTAGTAGTAAAAAAAGAAATGAAAAATAAATTTTAATTTCGATTGAAAATTTATTGAATATCAGTGATTTCAAAACTTTCAAAATTAGAATAGTTTTTTTTATAATTTAATTTAGCAGAGTTTTACTATATAAAATAATTGATTTTTTGTTGCTTTGCTACTATCAGATATGGTGTTGCTACTTAATTAATAAAACTTTGTTTTGTTTCCATTTGAATAATATATCAATTACTTTTTTACAATAATTGCTATAATTATTAAAATTAATATAAAAATTGTTCTTTTTAGAATTACATTATAAATTAATATTATAACCTTATCTGAACATTCCCCAAAAAGTAATTTTTTTACCTCCGCTGATTTTGACAGTAATATTGATGAAAATTTTGACAGCATGATTGATGACAACAGAACCACCATCAATTATTTCTCATCAATCAATGGTCAATATATTGACCATTGATTGACCATTGATTGATCATTGATTGATGTGTAATAGGGACGGGCCGTATGATTTTTATTTGCTGTAAGTAAGTCTTGAATTTGTCATATTACATATAGCGTTTTTTTTCGGTTCAATAGATTAGGGGTACTTTAAAAGTTCGTTTTTATTTTTTATTTACATTTACTACTGCTGCTTTCCATTTTTTAAATACACGAAAAATATACGTTACTTTATTCGCAATGGTAAAATTAAACTTATATCACTCTGAAGAGCTTTAAACAGTCATAAACAGTCCTTCTGATCCACCACAGTGCACCACTAAAGATAATTAATATATCCTGAAACCTGAACCTAAAAAATTTAGCACATTTAACACCTCTAGATAAACAAAATACCATAAGATTTGCTTCACATTTCCTCCATCAAGCGCTGATCTTTTGGTGCAAATGATGCAAATGCAAGTAAGTCGACGGTTTGACTGAAAAATTTAAATATAGATATCCTCTTTCACTTGTAATTGGGCAAGTGATACGATCACTTATTATTCTACTGCATGTTTGGTGAAAATAAGATCCGTTACAGTAGATTTAATAGAAACGAAAGCTCTTGTTTAGTGCGAATAACCGATTGAAAAATAAAAGTAAAACTTCAAATAAAACGTATTATCAATCAACACTGAAAATGAAAAAAATAAGTACAAAGCACCTTTATTTTAAATGCATTTTTTTCTGGACTAAATGTTATTTTCTATTAACGTGTAGTCATAACATAAACCACACGGTTTAGAAGCGTAAATCCAATTGAATTATACTTACAATTTTCTATTATTTCGAAGTAATAAATTTAAATGTGTGGCTTTATCTAACGGTTAAAATTGATATTAATGAAATTTCTAAATAGAATTTACTATTACAATAAAATATTTAAAGAGAGAATAATATTACAGTTTATTCACATGTTTAACAAAATAAAATCTGGATGAGACGTAAGTAAAGTACATTTAAATCGGGTTTGAGACTAATGTGAATAAAAGTATTGATGAAGTTGACTATAATTGTTGACTTTGTTAGCTTATATAAATATTGAGTTTTATGTGTAGTGATTGAAAACTTAAATCGTCTTTTAAACAAATCGAGACTAAAAAGTGATTTTTCAAAAAAAAAAAAATTGAGAACCACTGTCTTATATTTGCTTAGAAAATATTTGAAGAAACATTTCAAATATATACAGTGAGTGACTCATTAAATATTAATGGAATAGTTTTGTTTCCAAGAAAAAAGAAACATTTTTTTCTATTAAAGGAGTATTTTTTCTAAGATTCTTTAATTTCATATCAGTTGAGTTGGAACCGCATAAAATGAATTTATTAATTTTAAATTTCAATTATTTTTTGGATAATAATTTGATGAAATGACAATATTTAGGAGATATGTGGTGATGAGTTCAGAATTATTCATTAAATATTCACTATATTTTAGTTTTATAATGAAATATTCATTGTATTCTATGTATAAAAATGAATACAGTATTGCGTGCTTAATGATATCCCAAATATTATTTACTTAATTTTTTTGTAATCATTTGAGAGAGAAATTAAAAAATAAAACTATTTGTTGAGGATTACTTATCACAGATGAAGGAAAAAAGGTGTTACCTATATTAAGAAGATACTAAGGCCAATTGGTAGTTATCAGTACTAATTTAAAAATTCTGATACGTTCAATCGTGGTTGTCATAACTATAAGTTTTTCTGATCGATTGTGAAGTTTATTAAACGTCACTGATAAATCGTGGCTTAAAACTTATCATATTTTCTGATATTTTTTCAGTTAAATATTTTTAAGCGACAAAAATAAATTTACAAAAAAATGCATATGGGCATGATTTTGAAATTGTCAAATAAATGTCATTTAATATAATTTGAAAATAAATAAAGAATAAAAACTGACTTGAAAACTATTGGAGACTAAAAGAAAAATACAGGAAAATCAATAACAATTAGAGCGAGTAATTCGATTAATAATCTTTTCATATGAATATAAAATAATTTTTGTTTTATGAATTAATTTTTAATTGATTTTGTTTTTTATTTTGTTTGTTTTAATATAAATTAATTTTATATTTTCTATAAGTAGCTTTGTTATATAGTAAATAAAAGACTGTTAGTTTGATTTAAACCACAATATTTAAATAACTTTTCTTTATTTACATTTGATTTATATTTTATTTCACAAAACCTTCATTTGTTTACTGGGAAAAATTTTTATAAAACTTATTTCATATATTTTTGTCATTATATTTTTGTCTTTTATCTGATATTATTTTAATTTAAGCTACTTTTTTATTTTATTTATATTAGATTCACACTTTTATTTTATATTTTATTTCACAAAACTAAAGAAACAAATTAATTTTAAACTTTCATTCACAATAGTAAAAATTTCTCAGTAAATTTTTTATTGGGTGGTTTCAGTAGCATTAACCGGTAGCTCTGGAATCCATTTTAGATCTATGTACCATTTATCTGTCCACTGAACGCAATTCACCACAAAAATTTACCGCAATACTAGCGTCATCACCGGAAAATATAATAAGCATTTTAACAAATAAATTAAATTTTAATGAAATACTAATTATTATCATACATATAATTTATTTTTTATAACTCTTAATTTAAGTCTTATTTACATAAATATTCCTCAAGAATTTCATTTTTCACACTAATAATAAAAAATAATGGCGATTGAAATTTAACAACTTTCATAAAAAAATATTAACATATAATTTTTCTAACAATAGATGTCACAACACTCAACATAAAAATTGTTGTTATTGTTTTCACATATAAAAAGTCAGATCCATGAAATGCATTTAGAATATTTTCAGATCCATTTTCATTAACCGATACGTTAACTGGTACATTTACCACACTGTTCAATGAACAGATCCATGGATCTGTGGATTTCAGATCCATCGGTTAATTTCACTGAACGCTACCATTATATATCAGTATCAGTACCGCGATTCCATTTTTGAACATTTTATATATGTATTTGATGACTATATCTATGTATGAATTCTCTTACAAAGGAAGGAAGTAAGTCTTTAGTAAATTGTCGATCCCAAAAAAATAATTTTATTTATTAAAAAATATTAACAATTAAAAGAAATTTTTGAATTTGTTGATAATAAATCAATAATTGTTAATGATAGATTTTAATGGTTTGAACTGTAGGAACTTTGATTCGTTATTATAACTCAATATAACTTATAGCACTAATCAAATTAAATATCAAATTAAATAATGTTTGTTTACATAAATTTTTTTTGTTTAAATTGTTGTTTGTTTTTATTAAAATTTCAAGTAATTGTTAATTTTATAAAAAGTAATAAAATATAATATACATACATTTTTTTTTCCATTTAATCACAAATGTATTATACATTTAAATACATACATT
Organism: Argyra leucocephala; assembly: GCA_963942445.1. NCBI lineage: Eukaryota > Metazoa > Arthropoda > Insecta > Diptera > Dolichopodidae > Argyra > Argyra leucocephala. The sequence goes on from OZ012678.1 coordinate 158,961,343, forward strand.
ACATATATTTTCATTTCAAAAATAAATACATACATACATTTACATTAAAATGACGAAAACTTACTGCATAAAAATTCAATTAAGGCGATTAGTTTAGAATAGGCAAATTATTATCCAAAAGAAATCGATTATTTACATATTATTCGGTTTATTTATAATACGACATATTTATTTTATATTTTATTAATAGAAGAATTTAATTTGAATAATTATTTCTTTTCTAAAAGACTTTAACTGTTAAAAAACGTCAATTTTCTCAGTATTCACAATAGAACAAAATTTTGTCAGTATCACTTCACAAATCACAATACTAAACAAAATGTTAACTATATTGATAAAATTTGACTATCACAATACTAAAAAAAATGTCAACTATATTGACTAAATTTTTCATTTGTCAGTCGACTGAACATCGCAATAAAGGCCATTATAATACATATACTGATTAGTTCCAATATTGATAGATGGGCGTAAAACTATTCTAATAGTATTTAATACTAAATGTGTTTAAACACTAATGTGTCTAAACACTTTAATAATTAAATTAGTATTAAAATTTAATTTTCAATCGATTATAGTTGTATTTTCTTGACGTTTTATTATGCTGCAAGTTGTTGAGGTGAAATAATATTGCTCATATATATATTTTTTTAGAGCTTATTCAAATATTATTACAATAGTTTTACTATTGTACATATATGGTAAAAACCTGTATCAAAAAGACACCTTAATTTTAAACTCTAATAGAATTTTTTAATTTTTATGCAAATTTATGATTCAAATCATTGATAATTTAAGTCTTGTGAAATAAAAAAAAAATGTTATGTACATTTAAATATTGTTATGTACAATTTCCAACAACAACAACACAATGTTGAATCATAATGTTGTCGCCTTAAGGCCTAAATTTAATTTAAAAAACCCATCCCATAAAATAAATTTCAATTGCATTTTATGTATTGGTTTTTGTTTTGTTTTAATTTTGATCTCCTGATATTGTAAGCCTAACATTGACCATTTTATTTTTATATATATGCCTTATATTATAAAGTTTTGAAAATAATTTCTAATACCACTAAACAGCTACTAACTATAAGTTTTAATTTTTCAAATTCAGATTTTCTAAAATGTTTTTGTTTATTTGATTTAACAGAAAGAGAAAATAATAAATCAGTATCCGGTTTAGTTCGCTGTAGTTTTAGTAACATAAATTTTAATTTTCATCTCAATAAATCAGATTCATTTGAAAATTTTATTTTTATCAAATACTGAAAACAAGAATATGGAAAACGTAATGAGGATAAAATTTATTGAGATAAATTTGTTGCAAGAATAAGATAACATTAATATTGGTACTGATGATGGAAAAATGTGTATCAATGTAGGAAATGTGTTTGTAAAAATTAATTTAATTAAGATTACAAATACTTATTTTCTTGTTAAGAATGCGGAAATACTAAATTCTTATCTTGAACACGGTTTTTTACGGTTCCGAATGGGTGTACAAAACTGTGATTAACGAAATAAATCAAAATGTCGGACTCTAATCAGAGTATAGGTTAAATAAAAAAATCTATGTTTTGAAAAAGTAAGATAATTATCATTACTTGCATTACATTTGTTTCTATTTTAGTTTTTCCATTGGGAATTATATTATTATTATTCGATTGAAAAATCTCGATTTTATCCAATTTGGGTTAATTTATTTTTGGTTGAATATTTACAAAGAAAATTGTTAATCCTATAAGGACGAGGTTTAAACTGAACCTATTTTGATGATATAATCACAATATAATGTCCAGCTCGTTGATTATATAATCTTATTATATGATCCTGAATATGAGGTTTGGAAGAGAAGATATAACTAATATCAATTTGTACGACAACCTGAAATTAAAGATAGATAAATTGCATAAGATATGTTGTCCGCAATCACATAAACGCTCACGTGCTACATGACGTACGATTTAGCAAAGATATGAATTTATAGCCTAGATTTAAATCAAATATATTCTGACCATCACAACACCATATACAATAATTTATTTTAAAATATCATTATCTTTGATTTTATCATTACATAATTACTTTAACAGAATTACCAGTTCTCTTGGATATATTCGCATTCGACAATAGTTCGAATCGATTTACTTCAATTTAACTTCTTTTATAATTAAATTAATTTTTCTTATAATTTATTTTTTTCATTTTCTTTCTATTCTTGCAATTTTGATATCTCGGCAATTCACTTTAGTATCCAATTAACTTTATACGAAAAATAAGAAAAATAAACAAAATGTATCTCATGAGTATAATAAAATATCTTTAAATACATTTTTCATGTTGCTAGCAATAAAATTAAATACGATGGAATTTTATTTAAATTCTTTTTTTTGTAGGAAATTCATACTTATGTATATATATATATATTTGTAGATAGATAACTGAAAACAGTTTGAAAAAATCTTCAACATTCTTTTGTAGAATAAAAAAATAAAATAAAAAATAGTGGAACATTTTGTGTTAAGACTATTGTGTTTTAATTATAGGAACTAAACTGAAGAAAATTTTAAATTTTACTTAAAAATATTATTGTTGGGATTTTACTTATCTGTACATAATATATGAAATAAAATGTTAAATTCAATTCTAGTTTTATCATTAATGAAGTATTTTTGTAGAACTAGCTATAGTGTTTTTAAAGGTACAGTGTAATGTGTTAAACAGCATGTTCAAACCTTTAGAAGCTTTAATCAGTAACTTTGAAAGTTATACATACAAACAATAAGATATTACAGGTTAGATTGACGTAAAACTACCCCGCCTATTTGTTCATATTAGCTGCAGTATTTTTTTTTTTAAATTATTTTTCCGATTAGTTCTTAAATCACTACTTTCAGTTCATGATAGTAAAAAAAATTCAAACACCCATGTTGCATAAATTTTATTGAACTATAATATATTGTACATAAATCACTTTTAATTAAAGGTTATATTTAATTTAGTTATACTTATCAAATAACATAATGTAATAAAAAGAAGTCTCCCCCATACAAATTTTTAAAATATTATTTTTATATAGTGGGTCTCAACATTACAACCCGATTATTTTATCTTTTTGATTCAACAATAATTTGCTTTTACGATTTACGAATATGAAATGAATATATGTGTCTGATAGAATAAAATATCAGAATATTAATGTATTTAATGTTGTATGCATTGAAATAAGTATGTATGTAGTTGAACATACAATAATAGAGTCAATGATAGAATCATAAAATATAGAAAAAATTCTTAAAAAAATAGTATGTAATAAAAGAATAAAATATATAAGTTATGCATTACAAATCGTGATTTGTCTGCGGAATACCGATTTGTTTTATTTCTCAGAATTTGGTTGAAAATCACCTTTCCATTCAATTTTAGTATTTTGAAAAAATAAAATAAGCAAAAATTTAAATTTTTATAGATTGTTTTTGGTTTGTCTGAGCCAGAATGAACCAAAAAAATACTTAAAAATATTTTAGGGATAAAATAGAATAGAAAAAAGGTCAATCACTTCAAGCAGCTTAATCTATTTAGAAAAATAATTGTAATCATGTTAAAATTTGTTAAATTTTACTTTTTTCTTTGCACGATGAAAGAAATTTTTATTTTCTAATAGAAAATTAAAATAACTAATTTTTCGAAAAATTGGCGCTTGGTTCACTCTGTCTAGGACTGCCTATATACATATATTAATAAATACTATATATTATTATATTACATTATTTATAAATATTATTATTATCTATAAATATTATATGCGAATGTGATTGATAAATAAAAACAGGCAAAATTACCAAATCAAAATTTTTGCTGAAAATGTAAAAATAACCCTACTTTTCAGTATACTTTTCAATACAAATAAAAATCCATATAATAATGCACGTGCATAAACGCATTGGAGATCGTATGTGCTTAAATTTTTTTTATATTTTTTATTTTGAACCTTTGATTTGAAAAAATATCTACATGGATAATGGGCTGAATGAATACTGTTGTATTTATTTTTTTTAATTTTTTTTTTTAACAAAATTATATTTACTCTTCTTTGCTCTCTTCAATTTTTATTTTCTAATATTATGTTCTTTGGTTTTTTTTTTTAATATTATGTTCTTTGGTTATAATTGTCTTAATAATAAGATCTTAAGAATTTGCCCACTGTCAAAATACATTTTAATTTGAATCATAAAGAAAGATTTTATACAACTTAAAAGAGATTTGCGAGGTTAACAACAGGTTCAGAGTTTTGTTGTTAACAAAATATAATTCAAACTATTTCATTCGTCTCAAGATATAGGAAAATTTTTTAGAAATTACTGGAGTCAAGAGAACTTAACTGTTATAAAGTCAGAAATATTTGTTTTTTTTTGTAAAATTTATTTTTTAATTATTTCTTACTCCTGTGGGTAGTTATATGCCTTATTCAACCATTAAGATATAATTTTCATATAAAATATATATGAATAATTTACTGTTAACCTACTACGGATTCACTTCAAATTCAAAGTACATTTTTCTCGTAGTCTCTTTCTCTAATAAAAGTAGATAAAAATTTTAGTTTTAGTTTATTAATTTTTGAATATCGCAAAAATTATTATATGCATTATATATTTTAAATCTGAAAATTTATTTGAATGAATATATTTGAGAATTTTTAAATAAAATAAAAAAATTAGCGAAACCATAACTGGTAGCTCAACATTCTGGCAAGCATCATGAATTCAACTTTTGCTGTTATCAAACATGCGATTGCTATAGTACAGCCTAGTACGCCGAAGAGAATATAAACAGCATTAGCAATTTTCAATAATAAAAACTTGTAATTTCATTTTCCAAAACTACAGTTTGGACTTGATTCAACCTGATAAGATTATCTATACTGTGCTGGATTTTTAGCAACTATTGATAATATTATTGACATCTATTGATCACCATCCAAATTTATTTTTGTGACTAAATCAATAAGGATCCGATGACGCTTAATTAAAGGAGTATTTTTGATATAACAACAAGTATTTCAAAATTTGATTTACTACTTTTTGGAACACCATGCATATAAGATTTATTTATTACTTTTATATGGATAGGTCTTAGACCTCTATAATAGCTTCATGTATAACTTTTATTACTGGTCCAGGTGATGATGACATTTTTATAATTTGTCTGAAATTGTAGACACCAATAGAATATAATAAATCTAAAACGAAAATCCTAGGTCAATTTGGAATGCCCTTATAAACGCTGTTTATGAAAGCATAAATTCAACAATAACATATTTTTTGCCTAATATTAAACATGAATTAATTTGTATGTATTCAAAATTTTTTCTAGCTCATTTTTAGCTTTATAATTCTATTGAAGTATTTTATTATTATTTTATTATTATTATTAACAATATGCATTTATTTGTATTTTTTATAAATAATGTATCAAAATTTATTGGGGTCTTGCGAGTTGAACTGGAAAATGAAATTGCAATTAGATAATAGTTTACTGCTTCTATTTTATCCACTTCCCATACCGACTAGCTAACCATGAATTATAAATTTTACAGAAAATTTAACTCTGATGTCCAAATAACACTGCATTACTGTATAAAGTCACAAACGATAATATATAACATACCTAGGTTCTACTGTATACTATTATTTTACGAACATAATTTTTGCAAAATAAATTTACAATAGAATTTTCTTTGTTACGAAAAAAAACAATTTAACAAAACAAAAAAGTGTTAGTGTTACCGTAAATGTAATAATCTAGGTGGTGTTTTAATCATAACAGAAACGACAAACCAAGGTTTTATCTAATCTGATTTAAAAATAAAATTGTTGATTATGTTGACTACAATAAATACCAAAAAACAAAAAAATAACAAAAACTACAGAAGCTATTGACTCTACTAAAATTTAAAAGAAAAACTTTAAATGTTAATTAAAGTTCACTTTTTTTTTTTTTTGTTACACAAAATAACAAAAACCGCAAGAACAAAAAATATTCTTTTGTTGCAGCTGCAACAATTTTCGCAAATAATAATCATATAGATTTGTAACAATACTTCTCATTTATAATATTTCAAAATATTATGGCTACTATTTAAATGGTTGGTGGGGTGGTGGTGAGATTAAACACAGCATAAAAGAAAAATGCTACATAATAGTGTTATTGCAATTGCAAAATAATCAAACTAGGGACCGTTAAAAAAATAGGTGAACGGTATTATTTTGTTTAAGAAGAAATAAGAATAATTAATGTTGATCTTAGGTTATCTTTATCGTTATAGCTTGTTATAGTTACGAATAATGGTTATAATTTAGAAATTAGTGGTTTTAATGGTGATTGCGTTGTCGTAAAATAAAAGAAAGAAAAAATTAAATAAAAAAGGAAATTAATTTGAACAACAGTTTTATTTAAAGTATAAAGCAATAAAATTTTGCGGTTAAAATATATAATTAGAGAATTATTATTGAAAATTTTTAAAAGTCCAATTAAAGATTATGTGGTTTTAGTAAATTGTTAAATAGTAAAACTTTAAATATTTTTAAAAAAAATTATTAAAGTATATTTTAAAAATTAAATTATAACATCAGGTGAAAGAAATTTAAAATTAAAGTATTTTATAAATTTAAAATTTTATTAATATTCAATTTGTTTCGGTAGCTATTGAGGTTAGTTTAACACTAGTTTTTTTTTGTATTTTATAGAAATCTATAATTTAGTGGAAAATGTTGAGAGAAATCAATAATTAGATAGAAAAAATTTTTTGTACATTTTTTAAAGATAGGGAATAAATAATTGAAAAAATTAAGTATTGTCCAATAAAAATTATTAAATTTAATATTATTATTTTTTGTTTTTTAAATTAAGCCAAACATTAGGTTTCAAACGATACCTTTATATTATATACGAATGCACAGCTTGTTCTAATTGTTTAATTGTGGATTGTAGAAAGAAAAAATATTTTAACTATAAGCAGGATATTTTCAGGAATTTTAGAATTTTTCAACCGTAATTTTAATCAACAGAATCGACATCAAACTTCCCTATCAACATGGGAACGAGCTTCCAAACGGATGCAATTTATACAAATTTCAGTAAAGCATTTAATATTTTGGCTAATGGCGTTATTATACTTAAACTAATAAAACAAATGTCTAATTAATAGAAATTATACTGTTTTATTTTACCCCTCATCTTCATCGCCATTTTTGACAAATTTCGGTGTTATTCAAGGAAGCTATTCAGGATCACTATAATTGGATTAATGACGTGGCTTTCGTAGTTTCTAATAACGAATTGAAAATATATGCTATCGATATGAAGATTTATTTATTTGTTTTTCTTTATTATTTCAATGTAACTTATATATAAAAATAAAAATAAATGTATATTACTTAGCTATTTAAACTTATAATACTTAAGAACTAATTTTATTTAGTTAATTATTTAAAGACAAAATTTGACAACAATAAAAGCATTTATGAAATTGTAATTTGTACAATTCAGATTGCAAAATAAAAGTAAATAGCATTAGTGATATTGTATTTGAAATTTTATATTTATATTATATAAAAAATATTGCCTTTCTTAGAGTTATAATTATAAATATCAGATACATACACTAGACGATCACATAAATAATTTGAATATTTACCAATTTTCATTTTGTGGACAATTTTTAAAGGTGGCAATGCAAGAATTACCATCATGGCAATAATAGAAATATTGCCGTTTGTCAATATTTTTACATTACAAAAGAAACACTCATTCCAACTTGAAAATGTGCCTGCACTGATCAATTAGAAATATTTCAAAGGTGGGTAATTCAAAGACACAAACCTGAAAAATGTACAGAATTTTAATTTTTGGGTAATTTCAATTGTTTTTCTGGCTTTAAAAACTTTTTCTAATTCGAAAAGTTTCATATTTTCTTGATTTTATGATTTTGGCTTTTATTTATATTTATTTCTTGCATAAATATATAGTTTTCCTATATGGGCTTAGAACTTGGATAAATTTTTCTATAAATGAATTATTTAAAAGATGGTCACAATAATTAGTATTTTTATTTTTTTTATTTCTTAATCGGTATAGTTTTTTACTGTAATATTTTGAAAATGCTTCATATTTAAATTTTTGGGTTCTTGTCACTGCTGTTTGCTTTAATTCACCGAGGTGGAAAGTTTTACAGACATGATTTATTAACATATATTATATAAAAATATCTTTAGAAAAGTATAAAAGCATTAAAATGAACCTTCAAATATTCATTTCAAATATTCAACAATTCATTAATGGAAATAAAAATTCTTGATGTCTGATAGTGATGTTCAAAAACATGTTAAACATGTCAAACAAACAAATCTAATCATAATTTTAATAAAAAAAAAAAAAATTAACTAATTTGTATTCATAATATTAAAAATATAATTTATTTTAATTTACGGTAGGTTCTACACATACCTTCCACTACTACCACTATACCGTAACTACTATAACTCTTTTAAATTTCCAGAATTATGAAACCATTATAGAATTAAAACATAGATTCAAATCTTTACTAAGAATTTAACTTAAAATTATTTATTTTTATTTACAAAACCGGTTATTCTATAGTAAGATGCAATTTTTTATTTTCCATATGTCAATATTAAAAAACCAAAAAAAAAACGAAAAAAAATAGAAAAAATATTATCATTATAATAAAAACTAATCCAAGTAACAACAACGTCCACTCCTATCATAAATTTAAACTTTATGGTATATAATAAGAAAATTCATAAAAATAGAAGAAAAAAAAATATAGGTACTGTTACTTTTTCAACTGCATCACTATAATATTATTATGGTACATGTTTTGAATATAATTTCAATATATGAAATAACAGCAGCAGTAACATCGGCAGCAACAGCACAGCACAGCACCAATAATATTGTTACCAACAAAAAACCAATTTATGTAAAAGGTGAACAAGTCGTTCATTTGAAACGTCATTTATTTATTTTTTTTTTTGTAGAATAAATTGAATTAGATATCCCAGAAACTGTATAATAATAATATTACCATAGTTACCATTATATTTAAAAGATTTCTTTATTAACGGTCCAATCCACAAATAAATATAAATCTTAACTGCTTTTTTTTAGTTTTTTTTATAATTCTTGTTGTTTAATTCTGATTATATTTTATACCCCCACAAAAATTGATTTTGATTCCTTTTTATTGATATTGAAAGGTAAAAAATAAAAACAATTTTTTTTTTAGAAAAATTTTGAATTAAAGTTTTAAGGTGAGAACAGTTTTTTCTTTTATTTTTGTGTAACTATATTTTTGCGGTTATAACTACTAATATTGTTAAGGTGTGTTGGTAATGATTATTGATTAGAAATTACTATAATCAAAACGATATTTTTATGAAATGGGTTTCGAATACGCAGTGGTTTTTATATTTTAAATTTATATTCAAAATGAGAGTAGAACAATTTTAGATCGTGAAATGTGTTTTAATCAGATTTTTCCAATGTTAATTGTGTTGTTGTTGTTATTGAAACGCAATTGAAATGTGTTTGTGGTCCATATATCACAATGTTTGATGTGCGGAAAATAAATTAAATTTTTTTTTATGGTGGTTAGTAAAAGATTTTAGAAGCAATTACTTTGAAAATTGGTTACTCTTAATGTTGACCATTTTTTAGAAATTAGGTAGTTGTAATGGTGGTTGGCATATATCAGACTGATTGGATTATATTTTTAATGCATGACAATTATCATTGTTTTTGCGTGAATTAAAATAATGCATTAATTTCTTTAATAATGCATTAAAATAATTATTTTGAATTAAATTTTAAAAATAATTCATTAAAATAATAGCTTATATTCAAAAATAATGCATTACATATTGTAATGCTTTGATAATTACTTTTAAGTTATTTGAATACACAAAAAAGAACTTGTTTATAATTTAAAATTCAATTTTTAACCAAATTTTACAGCATCAAATTTTTAACATTATTTTATATCAGTATGTAGTACCTGTATTTTCGTCGAGTATTTTTGAATTAAAAAAATAATTCATTAAATTATTTCAATTACTTTTGAATTAAAAAAAATAATTCATTGAATTACTTGAATTATTGTTGAATTATTTGTTTAATTCAAAAGTAATTTAAATAACTCAAAAGTAATTAATATTTGAATTATTTTTGTAACGTTGTTTTATCTTGAACCAATATTTTTTAATGAATTACTTTCAAAATATAATTCAAAATAATTATTTTAATTCATTATTAAGGAAATTAATGCATTATATCTAATTAATAATTACGAAAAATAATGTATTATAATTATAATTCAAAATTCCCATCTTTAGTTTAATAAGAATTGTGAAATATGTGTGGCAGAAGGTTTTCTATGTTTAGATTTCAACTCGCAATTATTATCAAGTTGTTTAATTGTATCAGACAACTGTGAAAGATACGTGGTTCAATATAGTCGTGTTTGGTTTGAACCAATGCTTGAACCAATATTTTCTGTATTCTGGTTTCAATTCAATTTGATTACAAATTAATAAGTTTACGAGCAGACTGCGAGATTTGATTGTTATTTGTAATTTAATAAACCTCCCTTAACTTTAAAATTTTGTACAAACTGTGCAATGTAAGGTGACACGAAAACTAAGATCAAATGTATTTGACGATCAAGCAATAAAAGCTTAGCAATACCTATTGATGGAAATATCAGTTTGAAAAATGCCTATGAAATGAAAGTTTTAATTTTATATTGAAGTTTGCCACAATTTTTTTTTACCGAAATGAATTTAAAAAAATTAAAACGCTTACATCTGTTTGCAATTATTTTGAAAATTTAAAACAAAAAATTTTAATAAAATTGTTACCAAGTTTTTCATTTACCTAACATGGTCTGTTCCACTCATTTTGTATCTTAATTCGCAAAGAATTTAAAATTTTTTTGTGACGAAATTGCAAGCTCACAATACGCAAATGACGTGTAAATGACATTTTCGAATGGATGATTTTTGCCTCACTACGATTACAGATTGACACTAATGTAACATTATGTAATATACATGACTTAAATCAAACTGCTAAATAGATTAGACTGCACATGCAGTTGATGCCCTTAGAGTTTTTACTGCAGTCTAGTATTTTCCATTAATGTACTGTGTACAATGTAGATAGTTTCAAAATTATTGCATACTACTTTGACTACATACAAAGAAGCAGAATGTAAACATTTTGAAATTAATTATATGGTATATAGTACGTTATGGAACATAGTACATTGCAGTTGAAACTCTAATATTGAATCTTCGATATCACGAATAATTAGTTTCTTAATTTTAAATCGATTTCGCTGAAGCTTTAGCAGTTGAAAAATATGATAATAAGTAATATATCTTTAGTATTAGTTTGCCCTCAGTTTGACGTAATTTTTATTTCATTTCGTTAATTTAAAAACAAATTATTCTTTTTTATTCTTTTTGAGCCACAGAATTAATTAAGTTAGTTTGGCAGAATATAGTTATAATGCATGATTAGATTGGTTCTAGTGGGCTCCTAGTTGTTTCATAAACACTGTTATGTTACGTAGAACAGCTCATGGTGTATGAAAATCAAAACAAAAAAAATGTGTTTAAATTGTTTGTTTTTATGTCGGGCGTACCAGAGTATGCGTACCAGCTTTTTAAGAGAGGAAGGAGCCGTTATTTTTAAAAAAAAAGTTTTGTTAACTAAATCGTGGTTTTCCTATCGATTGGTAATATTTGCAACTTCCGAGGAGGACTTGAAAGTGGTTTTTTAAACCCAAATTTCGCCGAAATCAGATTTTCAAATGGGGAAAGGTATTTTTGGTTGTATTATTATTAATTTTAAAGAAAACTACTGAGAAAACAAAAAAAAGTTGTTTAAAAAAAGTATCTTATTTTTTTACTTAGAATCCGAATTTGAATAATAAAGTACCTACCTCTTTCGATTATAGAATCTCGATTTCCACGAATGTCGGTTTTAAAAAACCCTTCTCCGGTCGCTGAAAATATCATCAATCGATGTAGCATCTTCGATTTAGTTAAAAAATCGTTTTTTAATTTTAAAATAACGACTCGTTCCACTTGTAAAAAGCTGATACGCATGTCTATATCTATTAGATAAACGATGAACTTACTGTACTTAAATTAAATTTTAAATTTTTTTTTTCTATTTTAAATAGTATTTACGTTTTTTGTTAAAAATATTATTATATTGTTCTTCGTCAAATAAAAATTTCCTTTTCGTTAAATATTTTATTGAACATTCATCGTTTTTATATTATTTACTCAAAATATATTCAAAATGGCACATAGAACAAAATAGATTCAATTAGTTGATGATTTTCACCTTAATTTTTATTATCACCTACATATGTGTGTATGTATGTATTTCTGAATTTAAAAGTTTAGGTGTATATAAATTTTCAATTTTAATTCATATCGCAAGGTGATTTCTTAAAAATTGCTTTTTGCTTTTTTTTATGCTTTAAAATTTTTAATTGTGTGGGAGGGAAATTATTGTTGCAAATGTTGAATACATGTATGCGAGTATGCAAAGATTTCCAAATAAATATTAGAAAAAAAAAAAAAATTAAAATAAATGTATTCAATTATTTTTATTGTTAACATCACAAATAACGAAAAATTTGTTTTCATAATAATTTTATGACCATAAAATGACAAAATGATAAACATTTGTATTTAAATTATAAGTAAAAAATATAAAAAATAATAACAAGAATGGCAATTTAGGTTCATTGTATTCTAAAAGGTTTCACTTTTAATGTCCGTTATTTGTTATTATTTATTAGGGTTTCTGTTATTAATTGTCAAATTTTTACAGAGGTTAATTAATGTTAAAATTTCATAATTCTAGAAGGAATACAATTTTTAGCTTCATATTAGTTTTTCGTTTGTTTTCGTATCTAAAATCTTATAAATTTCATGTCAAAAATTATAATATTATGTTGAAGAAATTTAAATCAGTAAAAAGCTTTTTTTCTCATCGGTAGAAACTTACAAATATTGCTTGAGATATTCTAGTAAATATTTTGATAATAAAATGTCCCGACTCACCTTAAATTTTTTTCTCATCTCCTCGTTCAGTATATAATATTAAAAATTCTAATCAAATATAAGAGCTTACACCAGCGAAAACAACAAAAAAAAAATTTCGTGGTGCACATATGAAAACGCTCAGAAATATTGTAGGATATATCATTAGATGGTGTATCAAACAATTAAATCCGGCAAGCAAAAAATGCTTTATAACTGACCAAAAGCTGTAAAAGAGCCTGGCACAATAATAATATCAAGAATGGGTGTTTAAAGAGTAGTTGGGATAGCAGATCATCCAAATGGAAAGTGGTATAGCTCAGCCTCTCTCTCAAGACATGTAATATAGTTACGAATCAAACTCAAGCCTAATATGAAAAGTAGAAGAAAATCGTGATGTAGGATCAACATATTTTAAATTATTTTAAATCCCATAATTATTGTTATACCAATGGATTTGGATGATTTGTTAGTTGATTATAATAAATATTTTCGGGTCGATAATACAATGTTATGTTAGGTATATTTTTTATTCTATTATTACCAACAAAAAGTAACCAAACTATAAAAAGTAGATATTAAAAAAAAACATTAAAAATTAAAATTGTAAATAGAAGTACTAAATTTTTTTTTATTTATTTTGAGAGAGATAAAATATTTAATAAATAAAAAATGATTTGATTTTGATTTGAAATAAATTTAAAAAATGTTAAAATCATGCAAAAACAAAATTATTTAAAATAAGTTTGTGTAATTTTAATAAATCCTCATTTACAATAGTTCTGTACAGTGACACAGCCGATACGTTGGTATTAGTTTGTTGAGAGTTCATGATTGTCCATAAGTTGGTGTCAACGTAGGTAAAAACTAGTAGGAAAATCACCCCACTCGAAATTAATATGAAATGTACCCGCATGGTTATAATATATTTTCATTTGCAAGATTCATTCGTGAAGTGCCAAGACGAATTGGAATTTTATTTTTTGTGTGACTACAAAAACTGTAGTCCACAGTCCTAATTTTCTAATTTTTCTTTGACATAAGACCCTACCCTGATTTTTTAAAATGAAAACCTATTGTAATTAATAGTGACTAATTTAATATCTTTGGTGTTTATTTTTGCAGCTTCCGGGCATCTGAATTGCTTTCGCATACAAATTTTTCAAATTATTATTCGTACAATCTATACTGACTTAATCAAGCTATTGTATTTTCCTACTTTTGTCAATAATTGTATTATTTTTATATGTTTGTAATTTCCTACCTTACTATATAATATTTAATTTCGCCTCATTATCTTTAATGCTTCTTTGGTTTTGCGAAATCTAAATTGACCTCTTATGACTTAATTTTCGCATAAAATTTTTACGCAAGTTATATTTTTCCACTTCGTAGTTATATCCGTGTATTTGACTCTCAAAAATAGAAATTTATTCTCTAAACTAAATTAATTCAAAAATAAATTGATTTAAAATATTTTAAATCAGTTTTTCATTACAAGTGCCATTAATAAATAAAAAATTCTAGTCTAATTAATCGCTTCTGTCTCTACTCGCAATAAATTAAAAGATTTTTTATCTTAAATTTCAAATATAGATAAATTTTATCTCCTCCTATTACTTGTAATAAAATAATTATTTCCTTAATTTGCAAATTCTTTAAGTCAAATTTTAAATTTCAGAAAGTTCAATTTTTCAAAAACAGAAAAATAAAAATAAAATAATTTTAAATTATTTTTTCGTTACAGTCTCTTCTCTTCTATGCACAAAATTTCTGACAGGTTTTCATCTAAAAATAAACAAACATTCTTCAACACATTCTATAATAGGTAATATTCTCTGTATTAACCTGTACTTCAAAAATTTATGCAACAAAAATCCAGTTTTAATATTAATATATTTACAAAAAGAAAACAACAAAAAAAACAAAAAAAGGAAAAAGTTGAAAAAACATTTAAAAAAAAAATTTTTTTTTTGCTTTACTTTAAACGAACTTTTTACACAAAGATTTTGCTTCAAATTCTGTTGTGTCTATTAAGTACTTTAATATAAAAATTTCATAAACTGCATCACTTTTTAATCCAAGAAATCAAAAACATACTTCGCTTATTCTTGTTTGATAGAATTTTACGTATATACGTAGCTAGAGTATCTTAGAACAGGGCTATGCAACCTTTTCTGTTCAATTTGTGAAAATTATTGTAGCTTTTTATATTACCATTTACTTGACCAGCGATAGGAGACCATATAAAAAATGTATACCCCTAACTATAATAGTCATAAATTATCATATGATATCATACCAGCATGATCTTTCATTTAATCAACTATAATAGTCATAAGCCATCGTTCTTTGTGTTTTCAAAATTATTCGTTAAGACATGAGACATCTACGATATCTAGAATAAAGAAGCGTACAAATCATAGAACTAACTAGCCGGATTTATGCCCTAACTATAATGACATAAAACTGCCTATATTCCGTATATGAAAAATACATGTAAATGTCCACAATCAACAATATGCGACAATTCGTTAAATTTTCGTTAAACATAGAATTCTTATGTTAAATTCCATCCATACCGAAGTCTACATATTGTAATTTTTCTTTCTGTTGTTGTTTTTCGAAGAAATATTTTTTTATGTTACCATGTCATTGTGGGTCGACGTATGCGTTGACAAATATCTATATGTCGGCTTCGTTAATCAATTTGACATTTACATAATATGTATAGTTCTATGTAATTATAGTTGGCGCATTAAGCTGCGTATTCAATTAACCAGCTTGAGTAGGTGTATTGTAATTCTTGAAGTAATCAAAAATTTTAACTTCATATTAATTTTTGGTTTGTTTTAGTATCTGGAGTCGTACAAATTTTCATATAAAAAATTTAATATTATGTTGAAGAAAGATAAATCAGTAAAAAGATTTTCGGTAGAAACTTAAAAATAGAATCCCGACTCAAGTAAAATTTTTCAATTTTATCTACTCGTCCAGTATATTAAAACCTGACACCAACAAAAACATTCTTAGTATAGTGTAGAAATGAAATAGCTAAGAAATATGATACACCATTGGAAATAGCATATCAAACGATCAAATGCGGCACGAAAGCAACAAATTGTTTCAGCAACAAATCCCCATTTACAATAGTTCTAATTTACTAATTTTTCTTTGACAAGTACATTCACTGATTTTTTTAAACTGAAGCTCATCTTTTTTTTTTACACTACAATATCTACAATATTTCGAGTATTTATTTAACAAATTACTGGCTTGTAAGCTTGGAAATAGCTTGAGTTTGGCATATGTATTTTTGGTGACATTTCATAAAACTTTCTGTAAATTTAAAAACTAAAAAAACTGCAAAAAATGTTGACATAAAATGTCAAAATATGGTCGCAAAGTTTCAAACTAAGCGTATTTGTTTAAACTTTTCAAATAAAATAAGTAAATTTTTGTGATTGACTTGATTGAAGCTGATTTCAAGAAATTAGTGTATACACAATATAGGTCTGTATGTTAACTTGCAAGTTTCATATAAATTTGCGCAAATTTATTCAAATTCCTGTATGTTTACTTTTTTATTTGCATGCTTTTAAAAAATAAATATTTGAAAATGAAATTTATAATTTTAAAAATTGGTAAAAATTTGCTATAAAATTTTTGTTATTGTAAAATTAGAAAGCTTAGAAAAGTCCTTATTATAATTAAGGACAGTAAAAAAGTCTCATTTATATGTATTATATCAAATATTTCACATTTAAATAAAAAGTACTCTACCTAACCTGCAAACTTATTTAAATATAGTTTTTACTGACAAACAGACCAAAACCAAGAAAAATTATTTAATTTAATTTTTTTTCAACAAAAACATTCATTTTTTAACCCAAAATTTTTTAAATTACTAATTTATTCAAATTTAAAAAATCGCATAACCTAAAAATCAGTTTTTTTTTTACATTTTTACACTTTTTAAAAATTTATGCAAATTTTGCGTATGCTTACTTTTTTTTTGCAAATGAAATTATTTTCACTGTTCTCGCAGAATTTTATGATCACATGATTTTTGCTCTCATTTGCAATTTTCTGCAAATAAAAGTAAACAAACAGACCTAATGTTGAATCGTACTTAAAGCCTGAGGCTAACTCGACGCCATAGAAAATTCTTTAGGCGCAGAACAACAAAAGTTAATTTAACCAGGCAAACTGAACTTAGCGTTAAATGACATTTGAATCTATATTTTTTAAGATGTCAAATGTCAATATTGTCCTTTTTTTATTTTATTGTGAACATTTTCAGTGCGCTTTCTAAAATTAATTATTCTGTTTTTTTAAATTTTTGGTTTTTTTTTAAATTAATTGTGTTTTTTAAACATTGTTGAACATTTTGTGGTTTAAATTGTGTTTTAAAATTAAATATTTTGGATTTTTTAAAACAAATTGTTTTTTTATTTATATTTATTTATTTATTCATCAGTGATCAACCCCACTTCAGATCTATTTCCCTTTCGGTTTTCGTGATGTGCGGAATAATTTTTTTTTTTTTTTTAGAAAGGTTTTGTGCTTAAATTTTTGTGTTCTTAAATTCAAAATTTTTGAGTTTTTTTAATTGCTTCATAATGGACTATGAAGATGTAGTTACAATTTCATCTATAACCATTAGCACTGTATATTTAGCATATTTATTGCTACATGAAGGAAACAGTTCAAGAAGATTTTACAGTAATCTGGATAATTTGAACCGCCACATATTTGGCTTTTATGAACCTGCATTTAAGGCGATCAAATGAGGAGCAGTTTTTTAAATACACTAAAATGAGCACCGATGTATATGATATTTTATTTTCACTAATGTATCACAAACTAAATAAGAGGAAAACGTGTTATACGATTAGTTCTACCGCTCATTTCTAATGTTAATGCAATTTTTTTCCACACTTCAGCTTTTACTTTAGTGTTTTTATATGTTTTTGCTGATTTCTCATATAAAATATTGTAAGCTTTGACTTCTTCAATCAACTGCTCATCAATATCATTTATTACACTTGCAATTTGTTTTTTATTATTTAAATTAAATTTTGATAAATATTTATAAAAGTATATATAGTTTATTTAAAAAAGTTTTAATAAACATTTTAATAAAATATTTTATATATTATGTATTTAACACTAAACTAGCAAAACTATATTTATCCAACTTTTAATTGTTTCAAAACACTTATTTCCATTTTCCAAATACTTACTTTACTAATTTAATTGTTCAAGCACTTACTAATTATGTCAATTACTTTTGTACCAACATTTAACGCTGAAAAAGTTAAACTTGATTCAACTTTTATTTTCTTCGCCGAATGAACGCAGTAGAACAGCGTCGAGTTTGCCTACTTATAGTATTTTGATAATATGATTTAACTTTTTATTGACAGTTCGCAGATGATAACCCCTAACTATAATAGTCATAATATATCGCCTTATGATGTCATACGATATTGTACGTCAACATGAAATTCCCTTTAACCTTAATAGTCATAACCATCATTTGTTGTCTTTTCAAAATCATTCGTCAAGTCATTGGCATACGAAAAGAAGCGTACAAATCATAAGCAATCATAAGCAATTTTGACAGCAATGTAAATAAATAAAAAATATTTTGTAAGCTAAATGGAACTTTATTCAAAACTCAAAATAAAAAAACCAAAAAATTTATTTATAGGATTTATATTTTTATTCAACTTATTTTAACTTTTAGTTTTGACGTTTTGATATGATTAGGTATAACCATTATAGTTAAGGTTATGTTTGGTTATGATTTTGTTAAATCATATCGAACCATATCGGCTATTTAATGAAGTATCCTATGATATCATATGATTATTATAGTTAGGGCTATACGCTGTACAGACGCCGTCGAGATTGCCTCGAGCATAAAGCTTTACGTATACGTAGTAAATGTCTTACAAAACTTTCAAATCCAATTTGTATTCTATTTAGAGAAATTAAATTTAATTGGCAGTTGATTTTTTTCTTTAATTGTCATTAAAATTAAAATTTAACTATTTACATTTATTATTATACATTTTTTAACTATTTACATTAATACATTTTAAATAATTATAATTTATACATTTTTACTATTATCAGCATTCTAATTCAATAATTTTTGCCTACCTCTGCCTGTCGCATACAAAAATGTATCGTTGAGGAAGAAGAAATATAAATTTACGAAATAAAAAAAAAATTAAACAAAAGAAAAAAATAAAATTGTTCTCAAAAATCAAGTGATGTAACAAAATTGATACATCTTTAATAAATTACATTTGTATCATTCATTTGAACCTACCTGTATATACTCAAAATACTCTTCCATTATAGTAGTACAAGAACAATGTATCCAATAAAAGAGAAACTAAAATATTTTTTAACTTTATCTAAGTAATTGCTATCAAATCTCTTGAATTGTTGAAAACATTAAAAATGAACATCACTTCTTGAGTCTTTGAGCTCTTTAAAAAAAATATTTTTTTAGTGTATTGTAGTGTAGAAGTACCTGCCTAGTATTGCAATTTTAATTCATCATCACAATTTTATTTTTAATATCTATAGGTTTTTCAGCAAATACACATTATAATTTTTTAATAGGTTTAGGTATTACAGGATGTAGAGTTTTTGTAGTCATTTAAGTAAGAAACCACTTTTTAGTGTATATAAGTACGTACCTTAGGAATTTGTTTGAGTAAATTTAATGTAAAATGTCAGAAGAAATTTTTTTATTTTTCTTTTTATCTTCATGAAAATTTCGAGAATTCAGAAACAAATTTGAAAAATGAAAAAGAAAGAAAACAAAATTGTATCTATAATAACTTGTAAGAATTATTATTTTAAACTAGTTTTATATAAGGTGATATAATTATTTTGAATATATAAATTTATTATATTCTATAGATTAAAAATACAGGATTTACTTTACTGTTTAAATAGTTTATGTATTTCCTTAAAGGGTTATTTGGCTTTTCAAAATAGTTACTTTGTATTTATTATATTTTATTTTATTATGATAAAGTTGTTTAAATTAAGTAAATTATTATTTAAAGTCGACCTTAGAGTTTTTATTGCTGTGTGTGTGAATTATTTTAGTAATAATATACTTGGATGATGGTGTATATAGATTATGATGTTTAAAATACATTGATGGTAAATAAAAAAATTGTGTCTGGGAGCAGACATTGAAAAAAATTAAATTTTTAATTTAGAAAAAATAAATATGGTAGTATTTAAAATGTTTATTACTATGTTTAAGAGTATTAAATATTATATTAACTACTTCAATTTAACTTGTAGTAGAGACATAAAAAATGTTTAACAAGGATTTGTATTGTTAAATTAAAGAGGGGTTTTGAATTGTATAAATTAGTGCATCAGCTGAAGTTGTCGAATTAAAGAAGATAATAAACCGTTATTAATTTTTCACTAAATTTGGTTTTTAATGAATCTTAGTTGACAATCAAAACTTTGTTAAACCATTAAAACCAACAAAAGTCATTAGCGCAGTCTTTTAACCCTAAACCTCATAACATATTTTGTCACGTAAATTCATAACATGAGCCTCACAGGCAGGCTCACCTTATATTGTAATAGAAAAAAATGATTTTTAATAAATTTTGAATTTTTTATTTCAAATAATTAATTTCTAGATGTTTAAAAATAACAAAATAAACGCTACCGTTTTTGAAATTGCAGTACGAGATGGTGGTAATTGCAGCTTTTTAGTACTATCACGCTTTTTGATAAGAGAATTTACTAAACTTTAACCAAGAGCTCTTAGAAATAAATTTCTTTTATTGGAATTTTTTTTTGTCCAAATAATGTTGATCTCTATTTTTACTAGGAAGAAATTGGAATATAAGTTTTATTTCGACGTAAAGTTCCTACAATCGTCAATCCATTAAATTGGCGATTGAAAACTTTTGGCCATTGTAATATTCCGTCCAGTTCCAAAATATGGTGTACACAAATTCTTCACTACATTTTGAGCAAGTCTTGTTGCTCTGTTGTTATCTTTGTTCCCAGTATATGGAATTTCTTTGAGTAGCAGTCTGAGAGTTACAAAGCCACCAATTTTTAATAATCATACTTGCCAGGCTTTGATTGCATATGTTGGCATTAATTGTTTGTCTACGATAAGGCATATATAATATTTTCCCAAATTCTTAATTATTGCTTCAAACACGTCTCGAATTGGGGCTAATTTGTCAACGTAAAGTTAAACGTAAAATTTTGTCAAAGGGGTTTACGCCTATAGTATAGCTTTGAATATAATTGAACCATAGGCTCCTAAAACGATCGATAACTTTGGTTATTTGATTTCGAAGAAGGCGTGCAATTCCGGCAAATGGTTTGCAGCGCAAAATATTAATTTAGACAAAGCGTTAAGGCCTTTGAGCCCATTCTTTAACATCTTTTGCAAAAAATTCTACATGAGAAATTATAATTTCACCGCTATTATCAGAATCATAAGTTAATTCATTTTCTGCTTCTGAAGCTTCGAATAAACGATCCTCTTCAGAGTCAGATCGAATTCTATGTCATCAATCATTTCATCATCATTTATTCATGTCAAAACTTGAATTATTAAGGAATTATTATGAAATATTATATGAGAGCCTCTCAGGCTCATGTTATGAATTTACGGGGTATTTTTTTTAAGCAAAAAAAAAAAATATGTAGCTATTTTTGTAATTGTAATATGTAAATCCTAAATGAAGATTAGAAAGAAGAATCGTTAAATTTTATGAAAAATTTAGAAAACACATAGTTTTGAAAAAAAAAAATTAGCCTGATAGGCTCATGCTATGAGCTTTAGGGTTAAGCTGTTCTAGCAAGTAAAAGGAAGTCCTTAAAATCTCTTCGGATTCCCTGCTATCTCTGAGAATACTAAATTTTTAACTCTTTCAATTGACTGATGCTATAATTTCCAAAAATAATATTCACTTCACCTTCCACAGAAACAATGATTCTACTTTTCCATAAATGTTTGTCTTATCCTTTATTCGTGTAATATGAAATTTGGGGTATGTATTTTAAATTTTCTATATCAATAACTTATAGCCTATGATCCAACAGAGCTTAATAATCAAAAGTAAGTATGGATTTAAATAAACGGATTGAGGTATCCTATCTACTAAATTAATTATATAAAAAAAGATATAGGGGTCAATCATGAAAGTCTACTGGGTTTTGACTTTTTTCAATTTTAGAAAAGAGTTGTTATAAGTCCACTGGATTGACAATTTCAAGTCAACCACAATTTTGCATATGTATATTTTTTAATTTTATAAAATTTATTACTTAATTAGATAATTAATAAAACATTTTTAGAAAAATGTTTAGTAACCAAATGAATTTAGTAAAAATTGGTCAAAACTTATTATTTAAATACACAAAATTTATCAAAAATACAATGGTACTTAGCATTCAATGGTGGAAACAAGCAACCGAATATGGTTAATGAGTGTAGTACTACGTGGATTGTTTAAGCTCCACGTAGTATCACATGCGCCACTCGGTAAATATTCTTACCATTGACTGCTTCTACCATTTATTATTTCATGTAAACAATTCATAGGTATTGAGATTGCCTGTGAAGCATACATGCGTACACTTGAAAATAAATATATATATTATATCTCAAGTAATGGTAGAAAATTAAATTAAGGAAAATTAAATTCCAAGATAAAATGTGGTTGCAATGAATTTGTTTTGTAAAATAATTTTAAGCAATTAATTGTAATATTAAACAATTTAGGATAGTTTTTTAAGAAAATAAAAGCATTTGATTACAAGCATCGTAATTAAAATAAGATAATTAATACGATACAAATTTTGTTATTCATGATAATATGAAAAATTTTCAAAACAACAAACGGTTTGAATCATTTAACAACTGATTTTTATTATCTATTATTTCCTTTAAATGATACTAATAGGAACGGCCCATGCTCACGCACGGTTTAATCATTTAAACAAATTTTATCACAAAATTATATCTTAACTTAATTTATCTGAACCAACTTCCTTTCATAAAAGGAATAATAGACTTATCATAGTGTATAAAGAGATAATAGATCGGGCGGTAATAGAGTGCGCGGTAATTGAATGTACCAACAAAATCTGTTGCAAAAGCTTGTCATCAATTGCAATTGCATCTTCATATGTGCGCGTAAATGTTATCATTCCAATTATTTTCATCATTACATCATCGTTTTGAATTTTCTATTCTGTAATTTTGATATTTACTATTTTGACAATTAAAAAAATTTATTTACATTAAAGTGTAGCAAAAAAAATTATTTATTTTCATAAATCATTGCTATACATATTTAAATTTAATGCATATAAACATTTTGGCAATTTTGTGAATTTTGAAAAAACTTTTTACTGTTTTATTTAATCCTACATTCCTACGTTTATTTGAAATAATTTAGTTACCTTGAAGGAAACGTAGCGAAACTAAATATTTTTTAAAAATTTTGTAATTTTTGTAAATTTAAAATTTAAACTCTAATGTATAAGTAATTATACAAATACCAAAACATTATCAAATTGCCGCAACTCACCAATGTACAGAGCTTCATTTTTTCTTCGACAGAATTAAATTATATTAAATTTTTTTTAAATGAATAATTACGGTTGTTGTCTAAGATAAATCAATAAGACAAAATTATATATAGTGGTAAGAATAAATTAAAACCATTGAAAACAATTCATAATAAAATTGAGTACCATTTTTATCAAACTTTCTCGAATTTTGCAGATCGGACGAGTAGTGGTAGGACTTTAATTTGAAGGTATAAACAAATATAATAACTACGTAAACAATAGTTAATTTAACTCAGTAAAAGAAATACTTATTCTAGTATGTATAAATAATACTCTCGCGTAACACAATAGGTATAGTATTATAAGGTATAGTATAGGTAATGAAATGTGATTATAAGTTTAAGGAGTTTATAATAGAATTTTTAGCCCGTATATAATCTAACTTAAATTTTAAGTAAAAATATACAAAATCTCTAAAATATATACAAGCATTAGACATACATCTCTTATATAATATGTATATAGTCTGTATGTTAAATTTCGTTTTGTTTAAATGGTATTTACCCTTTCAAAAATAGTATGTTTTCTCAAGGTATAGCACATTTCACAAACAATACTTTCACAACATCCTACTTTACTATACTTTATATAAATAAATAATATAATAACAAATTTAATTTGAAAATGAAATATTTTTTTTTGTTTTTTAAATTTATATTTACCAAATATCTCATCCTAATGACAATCTATGATAATGTGACATCGTAATGACTTGATGTATACCAAATCAAACCGGTTGCAACCTATGGCAAATAGCGAGTTGCGAATTGTCTTTTTTGACAAAATATATTTAGAAAAATGGTATTTTACAGTTCTGGTGTTTAATTGTGTAAGAAATTCGCATTCGAAAATAATGCTGCCATTGTAAATTTTTAAATTTAAGGTTTTGAGTCATTTTTCATTTCATAACTAATTTACTTTCAAACAAATTTTTGTTGAGTAAAAAGTAGTTTAATATATTAAAAATAAAAATAAAATGGATGCATGTTCAGCTATTTATTTTAACGATGAAGAAGAAGAAAATTGGGTGCATGCACTTCAAAGAAGAATACTGAGGGATAAATCCAATGTGCTAGAAATTTGTATGAGCAGTCATAAAATTTACCATTGTTTGGAACTGCGATGGTTTTGAAGTTTGTTTTTACCTAAAATATTTAACTTTATTTTTATTCATATACCAAAATAAAATTAAACTAAATTTAATTACTTTTTATATTTTTATTTGCATTATTACGCTTTTCTATTTTATTTCTATTTAACAACTCTATCACAACACATCCGAAAATAAAATAGCTATCGAATAAAAAATATCAAAAAATACTCAAAAGTAACATTACCATACACAGTATCAAAATTTTATTTTCGCATTTTCGAATTTCACAGTGCCAAATTTTCGAATGCGATTTTCGTTTAGCGAAAGTAACAATACACAGTAGTGGCCCTGGTAGACCATCTATTGCTACTTTCGCAAAGTCAAAAAATGGCATCATGTTATAAACATTTCAAAAATTTGTGTGTGCGAAAATCACATCGTAGCTACCACAAAATGGTACTTTCGCATTTTTTATTGCTATCGCTATTTATACCAATACCAATATACAACTCCTATTTCAGATATATATAATTTTATTCCAGATACTATTTATTATAGTTGTGGGTTCATTATAGACAAAACTTATCATCTACAGTTGTGACAGTTACTGTTAACTGTTGCTGACTTTTTCAAACTGACCAACAAAACTATCTAAATAGTTTCGTAAATTAATTGTATATGCTAACTACAAAATTAAATTTTTAATTTTTTTTTTTCTGAAGTATTAAATTTAAATAATTACACATGCTGTGCAAAAACATTTTTTAAATTTTAAAATTTTTCAACCAGTTGTCATAGAGATAATCTTTTTCATGAAAAATTTACAAGAGTATACAAAAATAAATTATAAAACCATCACTAATACTTAACTACACAAACATAAATTATGTTGAAATTTTTATGCAAATATTTTTGTTTTATCATACTATGGAATTATAAATATTTCCTGGTCTTTTGGATAAAATTAATACGTTAGGAGTAAATGATTAGAACAAATTTTTCATGTTTTAATGGATGGTAGGTAAATAGTTTATAAAATTTGTTTTTTTTTGTTTTTGTTTGAAGAATGTTGTTACAATTAATTATTTCCAAATATTAAACAAGTTCATTTTATTTAATGAAAGAAATATTTTTGAGTGTTGTATACTTTTTGAAGAACTCCAAAGTTTAATATTTCATATTGCGAACTTATATGATTATTGAATTGCTGTATTGCAAAGTTTGTTGATAGAGTTTTTTTGTATAGTAAAAAAAGAGACTTAGAATAATGTTTGATTTTCTTTATCTTTCGTTATTCAAAAAATAATGAAATATAAATTAAGTAGTTGATAGTATAATTTGGCAATAACTTACTTAAGAGTAATAACGGAACTTATACAAAATGGAACTGTGATATTATTAAGAAAGTCTAATTCTGCTGATTATAAATTTTTGTATTTAATTAGTTACAAATACTCCTCAAACAATTTTATAATAATAATAATAATTCTTTATTTCATTAACAATTTAAGCTAAGCTTACATACTAAATTTACAAAATTATATAACAAATTAATTCAGATTTTTTAGCCTAGTATTTTAATGAAATAGCTATTTTATTAAAATATTAATAATAATATATTAATTTATTTATTTATTGAAAAAGAAAATATGAAAAATGAATTGACAGTTTTCTTTAAAAAAAAATGATAGCACTAACATCTAAGGTGTCGCTCGGCTATCTCCAATAATTTGTTTTTTTTAGTTTGTATATACATTTTTATTTTTCCCAATATTTTTACATTTCTTAAAGTCTCGCTACAAAAAATTACAAAAACAGTTATTTTATTATATTTTATTAACATCTAAGCAAAATTTTTAGTTTTTATTTTAATTTCATCTACTATTCTTAACTTGCAAATATTTGTCTTTAAAGCTAAGTATGCTGTTAAAAATTTTTGCCTATTAAAAAATGAACGCAAAAACTATTTCAAACTCGGTACAAAGTTTTATCAGAAATTCAATAATGACATGATCCCCAAACGTTGTTAATATTCTAATGTCAAAATTTGGCCGAGCAAAAAAAAAAATTTATACCAGGGTATATAAATGAAGAGCAAAAATTTTGAAGTTTAACACCTGGCGGTCAAAACAAGAACTTCATTTTTTTTTTTTGCTCAGTATACTAATATACTAACAAATATATCTATATCTATTTTCAAATATCGCATTTTAATTTTTTTTTAAATATGTTTTTCTTTTCTTTTCAGGTAAATTCAAATGGAATTTGTTTTTAAATATTGGCCCATCGATTTTGGTGAGTTTAAAAAAATATGTTAGAAACAAATGGCATTACGTCGATTAAACATATACTTACATGAAAATATTAATTGATTTTGATACATATTGAAATGTTAAATTTATGCAATAGTTGTAAATATAGAATCATGGAAAGTGTATTGTAGATATATAATCATGGAAAATGTGCACAAAGAACTGAGCCTTTGGTGACGCCGGATTTGATTTTGAATTTTTAGCAGAAAAAACATTTCTATTAAACGGTTTGAAAGTACAATTTTAATCTACATATTGAATAGGTTTATAATCATCATGTCTCTATATAGTATAATCTGTACAATGACAGGAAAATGCAATACAAGGAACGGGTTCAAATCCCCTGGATAATCAAATTTATCTACTAGATGTGTCACAATTTATAGAATTTCGTTTAATAAAACCTAGCATAGAGAAAATTTGTGCTGTTAAGAAATCTATAGGAGGATTAAATGTTATTTTGCTGTCAAGAATTACTCCGAGATCTTTAACCTCACTAACATATTCTATAACAGAATCATGAAATTTGTAATTAGCTATATTGAATGAAATTTCTGTTTCTATAAAAGGACATACATACAACAGGTATATGAAATGTATCTAAATCTTTTTGTAGGGCAAGGCTCATTTGATCTAATGATAGAGAATAACTTGGTGTCATCAATATATGAAAGAGTTGAATTTTTAATTTTACAATCAACATCATTCATGTAAAGCAAAAATAACAGTAAACCCATATGGGTACTTTGAGGAAAGCCAGAGTTGGCTTCAAATGTGGATGATTTTTGATTTGAAATCGTGACGGAAAGTTTACGGCCAATTAAGTAGGATTGTAACCATGTATGCATTTTCCAGTGACTTCCTAGTAATTCAATTTTAAATTGGAGTTTAGAGTGGTTTACTTTATCAAATGCCTTAGATATGTCTGTGAAAAAACTATCACATTATAACATGATTACCCTTTTCAACGGAATTAATGGTTGTATGTAGAAAAATGGATAGAAATCACTATTTATTTATTTCGTTTAATTCAAACAAATTACAATAATTTTTCTTTTAATATAAGATTGAAATTTAACAGAATCAAAATTTTAAAAAATAATAAAAATTTACAAAAGTTAACTATCTAATGGTTAGAGGGGTTAGTTAGAAGGGTTCTGATTACAGAGGTATAGCCGATTCTTTAACACATCTTTTGAGAGTGATAAGTCAATCACGCTCTTATATTTGTTCCCTATTATCATCATTCTGTGGATAGGCTCATTCATACCATAGTTGAATCTATGAAATACAAGTGTGAAAATATTAGGTGATCGGAGTCGAGTGTTATTGGAAATTCGGGCAGAATTCAATATAAATGGAGATGTAATATTCCCCTTCATTACTTGGATGATGAAAAGAACATCAGGAACTTCACGCCTACTTTTTAATGTAGCTAAATGTAGCAAATTTAATCTGTGTTCATATGGTGGCAGGACAAGTGGATTGGACTATGGTAGTTATAGATTTATACCTTGAATGAAACCATTTTGATTTGGAGATATGTTATCCTTGATTAGAAAATAAATTTTGTCTGTGACAATAGCTTAAAAATGTTTGGGTAATGCTGATAGTTTAGCATATTGATAACTTTCAACTAAAATATTTTTAATCCAGATTTAAAGATAGGAACAATATTAGAGTATTTTCAGTCATTTAGGAAAGTACCATTATTTAACGATCTGTTAAAGATTATTCAAAGTGATTCAGTTATGCTTAAAATACATTTTATTATGCCAATTAAGTAGGTTTTGTAAGCCAAGTGATGATTTTTAGTTGTATATAGTCTACAAATGACATCAAAATATTTGAAATATATCTAGAACAACTTAAAGTGAATCAGTTGACCTTTTTGACTTAAAGTAATTTAATTCTGAATTAAACAATGTTGTACCGTTTTAATCCGTTTTTATTGTTATTATTAGCTACATATGTATATTATATTTTTTTCAATCTACATCTTTCCCATTTTTAAAATTTAATTTTAATTTTCTATATTTTTGAATAAACTTCTGTGTTTTCCAATATTATAAGAAAATTATAAAAAGTAAAAAATTCATTAAATTTTCATAAAAAAAAAAAAAAATTCATATACCTTCAAATATTGTGTAATACCAAAAATCTGAAGTTATTATACAATTTAAAGCCAATTCAAAATATACATTCAGTATTGATAAAGATCATAATACCAAAATTTATTGATCAATTTAGAGAAAAAGAAAATCTTAATATCGATACCTATTTCTATTTAAATAAGTTTTTTGAATGAATGAATGTGTACGGATGAATTTACAATATTTTCATTCAAATGTCAAAAATTGATAAAATTTCAATTTGAAAAATTTTCAAAATTTCAACATGAGGTCCCATATTATAATGAATGATAAAGAATAAAATTAGAAATTTATTTTCCTTGTAATATTATTTTGTTTTTTTTTTTAAGCCTGTTGGAAATTATAAAATGAAATAAATTATGATTATCGTACCTACTTATAATTTTCATCAATATCGTAATCAAATCATAACAAAATTATGAATTCAAAATATTGAAGTTTTAAAAATTTTGTAAGTTTTATAGATGAGAAGTAACGTAAGAGGTAGGTAGACCAGTTATTGAATAATTTAAAGAGATTTAATTTGAACATTATGGAATTTGTATCAAAATTGTGTACAGAAATACCATAAGATTGAATGAAAATTTCAAAACACTGAATTTTATTTTAAATACAGGATGCTACTGACAGTATCTTGAATTTTCTCTAAATATTGAGTTTCAATGATTTCATCATAATTTTTCTTTCTTTCTTTAATATTAAATGTTAGGATTTTATACAAAAATTACTTAAAACTGAAGATTGCTTCTCATTTTGTTTCATTATTTTCTTGTTATGATATTTTTTGTTTTTATTTTATTTTTATTGGAAAATAATTTCTGTTTTTTTTTTTTATTTGATTCAATTTTTAACTGATACTGATGGAAGGAAAAATTGAACTTTGAGAGTATTGAACAACTATACAAAAACATTTAAAGCAATAACGGTAATATTTTTTTTTTATAATTCCTTATTTTTATTATTTTAAATAAACAAGAAATGAAAATTCGTAAAACGTATTGGATATTAATGAAAGTATCATAATGAGAATTGAGTATGTATGAGTACCTAACCATCGTTTAGAGGTTTTTATTTTTTGCTACTGTTGTTTTTTTTTTTTTTTTTGTTGTTGTTGTTATGAAATAAACAACTTTTGATGATGTGGTTCGGTTTCTAATTAAGAATTTCTCCTTTTCGTTTTATATAAAAAGACAGTTAGACAAATATAGGAGGAGGTAAAATCAAGTGAAAAATGAAGATTTTTATATTATGTAAAAAAAACAGAACGATAGACGAAGGTAGGAAAGTAAGTATATGTAATCAAATGAAGATTAGAAAAACAATTTCTAATAGAGTAGTAGACAATGTATATAGTCTAATATAGTAAAATATATATATATAGAATTAGACATAGAAAATAGAATGACAACTTGGTTAGAATAAGTAAGGTAAATAATACGATCTATTATGTACCACATAAGATAGACATTAAGAGAGAGAGAGAGACAGAAGTATAGTTATAAATGGTTAGGTAAGTTAGAAATACTGTCTGTAACATTGGCTGAAATATACCTGAAGGGGGTATTTAAAGAAAGATAGGTGCTAATTTTAATATTATAGAAAAAAAAGAAAAATTGAATGAATGAATTGGAAAGGAAATTGAGAAAGGAAATGTTGAAAAATATTGAAAAATTCATTTTATTGATACATGTAGTTATTTAAATGATCGGTAAATGGTGGTGATGGTAGTAGTAATTTTATTAGCTGTGATTTGTTATTAAAATTTAATATGGAAATTATACTCAAGATATAATTTTATTAGTTTTTGTTTTTGATACATTTTTATTTTAATTATTTCAATTATATTGGTTTGTAAAAGTTTTTAATTTATTTTTGATTTTACTGGTTTCAGAATGCAGATTCGAGAATTAATTAAGTTTTTCAATTTATTTTAATAAGCAACATGAGTAATACAGAGAATATAGTATTAGAAAAATAAAATAATTTGTAAGATTTCAGATATCGAATTTTGTGTGGCTTATCTCTGTATGTATAAGTAGATATATATATGTATGTATAAATCATTTTTTTTAAAATAATTATATACAATTATCGCTACTGCATAAATCAATCAATTATTAATGAATAATTTAAGTAAAATGATTGATGTTATTATTGTAAAAAGGAAATCAATTTTAAGGATATCATAATTTGATTATATCCTTGATAAAATTTAGAATGTTTTTATTTTACAATTTCTTAATTATTTCAAATAATTGCAATTTATTATATTTCCGTAATATTTTGAAAATTGTTTCGGATATTAATTATTCTGCCCCAATTACAAGTGTAATATAATTTAGGTACATTTGTATATTGTTTTAGAGATGTTCAGGTATTGGTTGGTACATTTGGAAAAATTGATTTTAACAAATTGACACTTAAAGAAATGTTCAGATTTATTAATTCAAAGATAAATTGATTTTAAAGAGTGGTGTTAAAAATTTGACTTTACAATATGAAATCTGAAGATGATTTATTTTGACAAAATAATGATTTTGTTTTTACTTAATGAAGGGAAATATTTTCGTCTTGAGACATATATGTTTAATAATTGTTGCGTTTAATGGTTGCATTTGAGCGTTTGCTAATTTCAAATTGTTAACCAACTGGATTGAAAAACTTCAGACTATAAATTGTTTAGTTATATATTACCAAAATCGTTTTAGGTGGCTATACTGAAGTCCGAAGCGGAATATCTCCGAAAAAAATTTCAGATTCGAATACGAAAAAACTCCATTCGACTGCAAAGTCTGTGCAGTAATCAAAATCATATGTTTCGGATGATTTTGTTTTTTATTTCAAATAAAAAAGGCAGTGTTGAATAAACAATTTGAGTTTTTTTTTATTAATTTTGAAAAAGTTATAAATTTTTTAGTAATTACATATGTACATATATAATTTAAAATATTTTTTAAATTTTATAAATTTTTTAATTACATATACACAAATTAAATTTTAATAGCGCAATTTTTTGTTATAAAACTCTATAAAGAAAGTAAAATATATATGTATCGTTTTTACTATATGTTATATAAAAAACAACAAAATATATTATTCGTTCGAAGCACTTTTTTATTCCCATAAATAAAAAAAATTATTTGTCATAAATGAAAAAAAAATATATGAAAAACTATTTATATTTCATTTTCTACTTCTCCTAAAACTATAAATATAAAAATTTCATGCTTTATAATTCACTCACCGAACCCTTCTAATACTTTGTAATGACAAATTCTGTCGTACAATTTTCAAATTATTTTCCGTTTCGATGTCAAAAATTTAAAATGTCGGATAAAAAATAACATTTGCAGACCGCAGAATACAATACGGACTTCAACATTCGAAATGCGGAATTTAAATGGAATTTGACATTCCGAGGTACTCCAGCATAACCACCTTAGTATTTAAACTTCGCACAGTAATAGTATAGGTACTAGAATCAATTCATTTACAAAATTTTTATTACAGTGAATGTTTAATTTTATCTTTGTTAATTTTTATTAACTTTTAATTGTATAACTTATGTCTATAAAATTCAAAATTAAACTCAAAATAAAATGTCACTATTTTGAATGTTGTTAATTTGAAATGAACATTAATTATTCTACTATAATATCAGCATCTGTCAAAATAATTACAAGCATTTGAAGTATAGGAAAATATACAAATATCATAATATCAATATATAGTCAAATATTTTTCATACATTCTATATTAATATAGTAAAAATTAACTGACTTCCTTGACATTGATTGATTGATATATTTTAATTGGTTAATTGATATGTTTATATTGATTTTGATTGTTTGATCAAATTACTGTGAAAATACTTCTAATTGCTGAAGATGAGGGAAAATTTGGGTTTTAGGTTTCAAAACTGCCGATCCAATAAGCTTTTTCAAATCTGATTACAATAAGCTATCTAATACAATAAGTTTTGAAATAACAAAAACTTCAATACCAACCATTTAGGTTAATTTTTATTTATTTATTTATTTATTTATTTATTATAGAATACGCAGACAAACTTAAGATTCTTTAAACTTGTGAATTCGGGACCTTTAAGATCAATTTGTATTTACAAGAAAATAATAAGGGCATTTTGAAAATGTTTTTTTTCGTACAATTTAATTTTAAATTTTAAATTTTAAAATTATTCCAAGCAAGCAAGTCAAAGGATATTTTATCCTTAACAATTTTTTTACAGAATCAAAATATATTTTTTTAATTATTTTCTCTTAAAAAATATAGAATATTATAGTACATAATATAAATTTCAATGTACATAAGTATATATAAAAATGTTTTCATTTAGTTCAGTATTCACTCATACCTTTTAATATTGAAAATTAATGGCGACAATGGCGACATTCAAACTACAAAAAAAAAATAGAAAAATCATCTCCAAATTGTCGTAATTTAGTCTCTATGATGACGTTGTTCATTTATATCGCATATTTTCTATTTTATTTTTTTATTTTTTTGTTCTTGTTAACAATAGCAAATATTATTTAATATGTATTCAGTATTTTATATGTATATCTTCTCTAATATATTTATAACTATTATTATATATGTCAATATAATTTGAGTGTGGAAAGACAAAATATGCAATATACTTATCTGTAGATATACATATAAGGATTTTCTCTTATTATGTTAAAAAAATAATTTCTGATAATACAGAGTGCATATATATATATATATATATATATATATACAGAAATATATTCAATTACTTATATGTAGATGTATATATA
This sequence comes from Argyra leucocephala, assembly GCA_963942445.1. Classification (NCBI taxonomy): domain Eukaryota; kingdom Metazoa; phylum Arthropoda; class Insecta; order Diptera; family Dolichopodidae; genus Argyra; species Argyra leucocephala. Next base: position 158,995,510 of record OZ012678.1, read on the forward strand.
TTTTACTATCCATATTCAAAGGAATTTGATTAATTCAAATTTTTGTTCTTCTATTTGTCAATTAAATGTAAGCACTTCTTAAATAGTATATCAATTAGATTGTTTACTGAGACTGTTGTGCAGTGAAATTGTCAATTTTTTTTGTTATTAATTATTATTATTATTTCTTTATTTACTTTTATTAAAATTACAATAAAAGTAAGCACTAGCTACCAGGGCTATCGGCTTTTATTTTTTATTCATCTTTCTTCTTAACTTATAATTTTATATAAAATTTAACATTAATTGTAATGAATAAATATATATTGTGACTTGCTCGATTTAAGCTCGGAATAAATAAATAAATTTAGACTACGACTTGTAGGTATATTATGTTGCTACTGGTTCTACTATTAAGTATAAGTATACTATAGATTGCCAACGACATTAATTCACACATTTTTTCTACCACATATCCTTAAAACCAATTCAGTCATTTTGATATGAATTATACCAACTCTGTATTTAAAAAACAAAAAAAAAAAGTATATTGAAGAAAATAAAATTAATTGAATTGAATTGAATACCAACTCTAATGAATTTGGATAGTATCAAAATTTTCAGTTCAAATATAAAATGATTCCAAAAAAATAAGTGCTTTATTATACACCATTATTACACTATTATATTCTAATCCAAATGGTGTCCATGATAATGGACCTTTAGAGCATTTTAATTTTTTTATTTTTATTTTTGTGAAAGTTTTTAATAGATTTTGTAATAAATATTTTACGTTAGAACTTTCAAAAGTGACAATGAATTTTTATTATGTATGTATGTATATGCACTTATATATTTTCTAAAAGAAAATTCATTCAAAATGAATAAGACTTTAAAATTTTTGTTGACAAAAATATTTTGACATTAAAGGGTAGTGTATATATATAGAATCATTAGATCAGTAAATGTGTAGTGGAGTTTTGTTGCATTTTGAAGAAAAATTTTTAGTTGTCCATCAAAAAAGTCAAGTTTATTTCATTAATTTATTTATTTATCGAATTTGACTATTACTGATGATGACGTCATAATAATTGATATTGATTAAAAATCTTGTGGATATTATTTAAAAAATAATTTGAGAGAATTTTTAATGTTAAATGTTGACTGAAGATTGTAATTTCAGATGAAGAAGTAATGAGGTAGTTAAGCTTTCAAGAGAGGAGCAGACTTAGTTTAATAATATTTAACAATCCCATAGCAGGTTTTGAGAAATAAAGTAAATCAATGAATAAGAACCGAAAAATTGGTAGATTTGACATCGAAAAATAATGATTGCAAATAAGTATCCTAATGCTCATAAGAGAAGTTGTTGTTAACCCTTTAATTCATACGGTGTCATATATGGCTTTTTGAAATAATGATCGAATTCTGCTATGTAATTATAACATATTAAGGTTTCATAATTATTTCAAAACTTTATATATATGGCTTTGTATGAAGTAAAGTGAAAACATAACTAAATTTTCAAGTCTCACATCAAATTTTAGAAAAATTTAAGTAAATTATCTTTTAATAGTTAAAAGTCCCATTTTTATAAAAAAAAATTAACTATAATAAAACTTTTGCTGTACAATAAATATTGGCAAAATATAATACATAACAATATTTTTGTCTAGTTATCTTTCAATCACCCTTTATAAATGTAAAAATAATATGTTTTTCTACTCTACTTAATTTCTCTAACAATTTTATTCATTACAGAAAATTTTCTATGTTCTCATCATTAAATTTTATAGAAAATATCCTTTTTTTTGCTTATTTTTATCATCGTATATACAAAAATACATATAAACATTAAATACATATATACTGATTTTACAAGAAGGATATTCAAGTAAATTTACTTATTTATAAAAAAATTCTTTTTTCGATTTCTTGTCACTGTCGCCATCATCGTCAAGTGGTTGCATACAACTTCTAAACTTTAAAAACAAAAACAAAAACACAAAAAATTCTATAATTTCTCAAATTATTCTTTTAGTTTTATGTTATTTTGTTGTCAAAATTACTAAATAACATTTTTTTTTTTATTATTTTTGTTTTTATTTTTTTACATTATTGTTAGCTATATTATTTTTAATAATGAAGACTATAATACAAAACAATGAACTTCACCCATCCACTTGTAAGATTCAAAAACACCTAGAAATAATAATAGTTATGATAACAAAATAACAAACTTTATTATTATTATTGTTATTGTTTTTATGAGAGAAAGTAGTTTTGTATATTGAGAACATTTTTAATATAATAAAAATCAGGGGTTGAGAACATTTTAAAAGTGAATGTTACTTAGAAATTTTTATATAGTATAATAAAAACTTGAAGATTGTATTTAATGTGATGATAAAATTATTTTTGTAACCCATTAAAGATAATTCAATATTATTTATAATTGCCCTGACCCTTCGCTAGTTGTTCTTTCTATCTGAGTGATTTCTAAAATTTTAGATATTATCCATTTTTAGATAATAATTATTTAATAATTTAAATAACAAACAAATTTTTTCAAATAAATAATTTCCAGAATTTATTAAAACAAAAATTATTTATGTTACTAATTTAAAAAAAAAAAACAAAACAAAAATTGTTTTGATTGAGCCCCCACGCTTGTATCAAATATTATATCAGGTTATAATAACTATTAAAGGTTGTCATCTGTTTTGAAGTTTATGAGAAACACAAAAATTTTTTTAAAAATTAATTTTTTAAACTGATCTTTGAGTGTCCTTTTTTTTGCATATTAATAAAAATATCAAATTTTTCAACATTTCAAACAAGTTTTGTGTGGCATCAACTGGGATGACATTTAATGGAAGTTTTGTTTTATTATTATTGCGTGCCACTTAACAAAATTTCTATTTTATTATGTATTGAGTTTGTAAATAGACATTTTGATTCCATTTTTGTTGTGTTTTAAAAATTTATGAGTGTTGTTTTAAATATTTTCACTTTCTTTAAAATATGCTGATAATAATATCCTTTCATAATATGTTAAAAAAATTTTTTTTATTATAATTTTACTTTTGTCCTTTTTTTAATTTCTGTACAATTTTTTACTTGCAATTTTATTATTATTTTTGTTGTCGTTGAATTTTATTGGTAGCTTATGTTCTACCATTTTGGAATTTTGCCAGATGTTATGTTTTTTTTTGTTGTCTTCATAACTGAAAGTTTTCTTAATAGTAAAATATTATTATATTTGTTGGAATTATATTTCCCAATGCTGTGTAATAATAAAAGGTCTAAAAGAATAAAATAATAAAAAATAAAATATAAAAACCTTGTATTAAAGTAAATAAAAATAGAGACGGCTAGAATGAATTAATAGTCAGCCAGCCGTCGCGCCAAAAAAATGTGCTCTATCATATATAGTAATCTTTTGACGTTGATGATTTATTTATAGATATTATTTTTTGTTTCCTATGCAATGCAACAAAAAAAAAATATTGAAAAACCAAAAATGAACCAATGTTGCAAGGATATTATTCTATGATATCTATGTTGAAATTTTCATATATATACCGGTCTGGAAAACAAAAATATTTTTAGGGTAGGGTTGAATGAAAAGTGAGCACATTGTTTTAAAAACAATGAAAAGTTGATGTTTTTTTTTTTCAAAAATATTTAGAAATAAGTACACGAGAAAATGAAAACTAATTGTAAAACAAAAGAAAAGGAATAAAAAAACAACATAAACAAAAAAAAAACAAGGACGTGTGCTATCATATTTGGACAATAATGAATGAAAGGAGGAAAAAACATATAAAAAAAAATAAAATATGAATAAAAATAAAAATTCTTTCACATTCGAATTTTTAAATGAATGAATTGAATGGAATGAATGAATGGTATGGTAACGTTTTAAAAAGATTTTTTTCCCATACTTGAAAAAATCCTGATGATTTTCTTTTCATATAATAAAAATGTACTCATAAATGTTAAATAATTATTCTTTTAATTTTTTAATAAAGCTTTTAAATTCTTGTAATTATCATGACGGCAAAATTTTTATTCTCTTCTAAAATATTTTTAGGACTTTATTATATTTTTTATACTACTATCATCTATATGTAAACTATTCTTTAGTTTATTCTTTCTGAATAGTTATTTTAAATTGAAAATAGAATTGAGTTTTAATATGAATAGACTGATTAATACTGTCTAGAACCCAATGGCGTTGGTCAAAATATTAATTTATTTTGAATAAAAACAAAAAAAAAAACAGTAATTTATATATTTCTAAATGTAAGTTTTAGGGATAAGAAATAAATATGATTAAGCTCAAAAGTTGTTACATATATTTTTGTTAATGTCACTCAATTTGGAATTTATTAAATTGTAAATTTTATATTACGAAATTCCGTTTTGTGCTCCACTGTGGAGGTGCAGAAAATTAATGATGATGAATAGGAAATATTAACAAATTATATTTTAAAATAATTTTTAGATATAATGATAAAACTTGAACACTCAATAACGTTTGTACGCTTAAATTCATAAACGCTTTACTTGATCATTTAAATTCATCCTTGTAGTTAGGTCAGCATAGCGTCTATAGTACCTATAGTTATACACAATATCAGTTTTAATTATAGAATAATTCATTGAATATGGCTTATGCTTTTTAAATTATTTCATCTTTTTTGATGAACACATAAAATGATATTAAATCAATATTAATGGTATGTCAAATGGTATCAAATTAAATGGGTATTATTCAGACCATAAAAAAATTTCAAATAAATCTAGATTTTGCCATGTAGCTTTAGTGATTTCAAAAGAGGTGGTGTAGTTAATTTAACATAAACTGAATATGTACCACTAACTAAAATACAAATTGTGTTTACTAATTCAAAACTTATATAATTGGTGCTATTCACGAATTGAATTGTTGTATCAGTGAATTTACCTACCCTATAAAATAGTTGAATTTTACTTTTAATAAGTACCACATTTTATGACTGGGTAATGTTAAATTTCTTTAACTCATAATTTTCAAATAATCACTAAATAAAATTGGTACAAAAAAATAAAAGTGTAATTGAAATAAAAAACAATAAGAACTAATGAACATTAAACATTTTTCAATATGATAATGATAATTCAATATTGAATAACAAAATGATAATTAATAATTGTAACAAAATAAGTAGAAAGTTTTAACAATACAACGATGTTCTTCCTGAAGGGTTAAATAAGCAGTAGGATTTGGTATTTGGATAATTAGTCATGAACATTTTGTCTTAAACTATATCCAAATATTTAAATAGAGAATCAAAGAAAATATATAAAAATTGTATTCAATCTTAGATCGCTCAAAATATTTTAATGACGTCATTGGAGGCAGGCATTTGCAGCTGCTAAGAAAATCAAACATTTAGTTACAATATAGAAGACATATGTCAAGATCAAGAAGACATATGTGTTTAGACAATATAGAAGACATATGTTTCCCAAAGTACCATAGTGATAACGTCTACAAAACTATATGTAGAATAAGTAATATTGAAAATGATTTGAAAAGTAAATTATTAGAAAAATATTGAATGAGAGAACTTTTCATTTGAGGAAAATAAAATTTTTTTGAAATACTTCAACCAAAACAGATCAGTCAAAATTACTTCAACCAGCGAATTTTAATTATTTGTTTAAAAATAGATTCTTTACTTTATTCAAAAATACAACTTTATTAATCCTACTATTCGCTTTTGTTAATGTCAGAAGTTTGTCTTATTTCATAATGTTAATTTATTTTTAAAATACACCACCAATAAAATTTAGAACCAATAGGCTTTATACATACTATATAATAAATCAAAGCATTAAAAAGTGTAATAAAATTAGATTTACATATTTTCTTCACCACTTTATAGAATATTATAGGCTCTGTAAAACTGAAAGTAGTTGTCCTTTTTCTTTTAGGCAAACCAATTTAATCAATTCAAATAATTTAAAATGTCTCTAAATATCATCAAATTCTAAACAAAATGAATACCTTTTAAAATTAAATGAATAAAAAAAATGTATATATACAAACTATAATACAATTTATTACGCCTACATCACGAATTCGAAATATCCTTATATGAAAAAATAAACCAAAGTAAATAGGATTTAAATATTATGTTTTCCATTTTAAATATTCGAATAACACTTTCCTTAACTAGATTTCTTAAGGGAAATAATTTTCATAAAAAAACGATTTTTTTCTTTTCGAAAATATTAGTTTTGTTCAACATCTTCAACTCGAAAGAAGAAATTGATGGAAAAAACAAATCAGTATTATCCTTTTCTCAATTTGAAACTACACAAAAGGATGTTTAATAAAACAGAAAATTTTCCAATGTGAATGGAAGCTAATTTACACGGTCATTTTATTGACGAACAAACCAAGTTATTATAATATAGTTTTTCTACTTTTGGTCCTTTTTATAACCATATAAAATAGATCTTTCTAAAACATATAAAATGGATATAGAATAAATCAAACAAAAAAAAAAAAAAATAAACAACAAAAATGTAAATTCAGTTTTTCATTTCCTTTTATACAAAATGACTTTTTAATACATACAAAGAAATAAACAATTCATTTTATAAAGGTATATATATATAAATATACACAAATATATATATATATAACATTTTGAATTTCATTTATTTATAATTTGTTTTAGTTTTTCCTTCTACTACACTATCTCCTTAACACCTCACATTTTAGTAATGGTCTTTAGACATATTTTATGTTTGTATGTATTTGTAAATGTAATTTTAAAAATGGATCTTAAAACGAAAAACGAATTGATGTCATATATCAAAAAATAAAAATTCTACATTTTCATGATTTTCTAAATTTTTAAAAATATTTCTCACTTTAAACTACATTTAAAACGAAGAAAAAGAAGATGAAAAAAACACCAGAGAATCAAAAAACTGTAAAGAATATCTTGTGACTATGACAAATGATAGATTATCTTAAATTGACTTTAGTTTGGTATATTTTTTTTTTTTTTTATTTAATCATCCTCTTTACTTATACAATCAAAGCTTGAAATATTTGTACAAAAACGGAAAATAAAATAAAAAATGAAAATGGTGATGATTTGATTTTTCAGTATCAATACGGATTGATATTTAGGTATTCAAATTGTAAGAAGTTTGAAAACTGTTTGGCCATTTTCGAAATGGAACCTATCGGGAGTTATTACTTAATTCCAAATACGAAAATAAGTAGTATGTAAATTTTATTTTTTTTTGGAAATTGAATAAAATTATCGGAAAAATCTGTTCATTTGAGACTGTTAATTTTTCCAAATGTATGTGGAGCTCAAAATCCATTGACTTTAACGTACATAAAGCACAGCACTGGGTTGCGCAGTTGGTAAAAAGTCTGCTTTTCAACCTAAAGGTCCTAAGTTCGACTCCCGACAAAGGTAAAAACAATGTTTTCTGAATTTTTCGCCTGGTCCAGTACCCTTTGTCATTGCGATAAAATAAATGATAAAAATATAGTTGAGAGCGTTGGTTATCAAAAAGCTATTTATTGTATGTTATTGTGTATTCCAACTTTCTGTGTTAAAAGCAGTTAGGGTGGTCATCCTATAGACTACTTGGAATTATATAAAAACAAAAAAAAATATTCTTTCATTAATAATATAAACTAGTTTTCAAGACTAATCATTAATACACATTTAAAATATATGAAATGTAAACATATTCCCCAGACCAAAGTAGATAGAATAATCTAGAAGAAGAAATACAGTATATATGGTCTACTGCTATATTATAATTTTACGAAGAAAACCTAACTACGTCACAGCAAAGTTAATTACCAAAAATTGCCATCATCATGTGCCATTTAGATACCAGCTTATGGAATTGTTAATATGCAGTCATGATATATTACAATAGAGCCACTGAAATGTTTGAAATATTTTTATTAATATTCCATTACTTCAAAACTCATGGATTAATGAAATATACATTTAAATGAAATATACATTTAAAATCTACAATTCTAGTATAAGAAAAAAATTAATCTATGAAGCAACATAAAACATCCTAAGTTCAAAATACAAGAATATAAATTTCCTTTATTATATAATAATCAAATGCGCAAACTAAACATTCGATCTTCAGAAGCTTTAATACTCTGTTTGATCCATTCATAACATAGCATTTAACACTTTTTATACTTTTGCAAAAATTTTAGCTTGTACAAAAAAGCGGAAAAGTATAATTTTCATTCACATCCTCCTAGCTACAAAATAAATCACTTAATTAGATTTTTCATTTACGTTTTCACACTTAATCTTATGTATTTCAGTGTCCAATTCGAACTATATTTTGTACGACTTTCTTATTCTTCTTTTTCTCAAAGTTTAACCATGGTTTTTTTTCTTCACGGCTTAAAGTGTTTATCAATTGTCTATTTGGAAACCATGACATTTATGTAGTATTTTTCTGTATTGTCACATTTTGTCTTAGCTATATAGAATGTTTCTGAGGTTCCACTGCGTAAAAAAACTTTGATATGTCCTTTTTATTAAAAACCATTTGAAATGTCTAATACCAAAAAACAATATTATACTTAAGTACTTATTACTAAGTACTTTAAACTCAGTGTTATATAATATCTTACAATATCGTATGTTCACATTACTTAGAACTATAACAGTATATTAATAAATCCACTTTACATTGAGTTCGTGTATAAGATTATTAATAATAATCAAATCATTTGAAATGTACTAAGCCTTGAATATCTGATTAGTTCTCAAAATGAAATAATTCATGTACCAAATTGTCTATGATTCGTTTAAGCTCGATACTAGACCCAATAACTTGCGTTATTGACGAAATTAATCAAATATCTAATTATACTCTCCGAAATATATCCTTTTGCGTGATTTGCTTATGACCGACTTTAGATTAATCTGGACAAACACAAAATTAGTTTTTAATCGTCTATTTAAGCTTCTCTCTCATCTAAATAATTGTTTAAATTATTTTTGTGGCTTCCTCCAACCCGATATTGTACTGATTTGGCATTATCCTTGATATGTTAAAACGAATCCTGGTTGAAAGTTTATTTGTTTTGGTTGTATTATATAAGGGTTACGTTTTTCTTAAGATTACACAGGTAGTTAGTATGGACACCACTTTGAATTTACTATTGCCAGATAGTATGAATTAATGGTCTCCTATGAATTAACGATACCAAGCAGTTTTGGTTTTATAAAATTAACTCAATTTTCTGATTCAAAGTATTTTGCTAATTTTTTTATATTAGTTTTCAAACGCTTATAAACGAATGCACAGTTTCTATTAATTAAGTGTTGGAGAAAGAAAAATGTCCCGTTGAATAAATTTGTTAATATTACTCTTGAATTGTTGTAGATTGTACCTATGTATATTTTTACATTGGGAAAACACGCTTGTGTTGGTATATATGGTTCCTGATTCAAGAAAATTTGACTACAAAAAAAGTTCTTTAGCCAGTTTTGAGCGACCTAGGAATTTGCACTGAGTAATGGTGGGCACTTGATACCTCTCTTATTCTCCAGTGAAAATGTTTAAGGGGTCTGAACAAATGCGTATAACATAACTTGGAATTACCTTAACAGAAATTTCTCAAATCGCTTCCATTACATTACAGCATGTTCATAAATGTATAAATTTCAGCTACAAATTTTGTTCATATTTTAAAGCTCCGCCTATTACAATTCAAAACGATATCCTTTTCTTTTAAATATAATTGAACCATTTCCATTTCTTGGAATATTTAATTTATATTTAAAATATCTTGATACTATCCAGACCAATTTATTCGATTTTCGATTGTCTTTAAGGTTGTCAGATCATTTACGTATCATTTATATATACATATATTACATGTTAGCCTATAATAATTTGATTGTGGATGGTATTGGTTGAATAAAATTGATACAAAAAAAAAAATAAAAAATGCTCAATCATCTGATATGTATATATATTTGTTTGTCATTTCTTTTGCTTAAATAAATATGCAAAAAGAATAAAAATGTATATATATACATAGACATAAAAGGACATATTAAAAATGATAAAAACATTTTTCATTTATTCACATAACAAAATTTCCACTTCTCTGAAGAAAAAATAACTTTAACCTAAGAATCGAAAAATTTTCTATTTTGTTTTTTTTTGCTCTTGTAGTAAAAGTTTACATGTAGATATAATAAAAAGGACTTTATGACAAATATAAGTTACTTGTTTATTGAGTTATGAAGAATTATATGAGGGTTGGTTATTTCAAAAGTATAACAAATTAAATAAAATTTGAGTTAAAGGAGAAGATTATGAGTTAAAAATTTATTGAATCAATAAAACAAAAGAAGTCCGTCCACACTGCATGTAAAATTTGTGTCCTTTTTTTAAGAAAATTTAAAAAAAGAATTTTTTTTTTGTTAGTACCTATTTGTAAATGAAATTTCGGTGCGAATATAATATGTACATATATGATAATTTTTTTTATTTATTTATCCTTTTTATATCCTTTTTTTCAACATCTATGAGTTATTAGATTTAATCCAAATTGAAGAAGAAAGATTCTCTAAGACACGTGATGATGTGTTTTTGTGATGATTTTAGTTTTGTATCAGAATAATCAATTTTAATTATATAATACAACAAAAAAAAATGAAGATGAAGATATATATATAGATATATATATATATATATATTCATTTACATAGAAAATATAAGCGAAGAACATTCAATTATAATAATAATAATAAAGTTATTTAAATATTCATAATAAATTAATAAAAAGGATATTTTCCTTATTTTATTAATGATCGTCGTTATAAGTATACTACATGGGTAAATTTTAATAAATTATAAGGATATAAATTAGGTCCTTTAACAAATTAAATTAATAAATATTTGGCTAATATATCGTATATAATATGTTGTTTGAATTGTATTCTATAAGGATTTTAAGATTTTAGGAAAAACTTGAGTGTTTGGAATTAAAATACATGTTACGACACAGTATCGCTTGTAAAATAATATTCTGTATCATCATTTTTATAAAACTATTAATCAAATACTAGTAATTTAATATTATTAATATCATATAATTTTAATCCAATAAATTTTCAGTTTATTTATTAGCTTTAATAAAATATAAGTTATATAATCATAGGGAATTTCTAATATTAAGTGTCCTTTTAATATTCTAATGAGAATTAATAAAATTAATTTCAATTTTATTTTGATGTTCTAGTTTTTTTGTAACAGTAGAAGTATACTTGATTAAAAATTTTGTAAAATTTTATATAATTATAATAAACACACCTTAATACAAAAAATATTTGACAAATTTTACTTCATGCTGTACTAGATAAGCTTGACAAAACGACATTTTCGTAATACATCTAAGAACAGAAATTATAAAATTAATAACATAATCAAGAAAGTGATTAATGAATAAATTTAATTACATTATCATTAGTGTCGTCATACTACATAATATCTGCACTAAGCATTCATGTGAACAATTTTTATTTTTTATTTTTGAAGCAAGGATTTGAGAAGGAATAATTTTTTTTATATATTATTTTAGATATTTCAGTCATAGAAAGTATGCAAGAAAATTTTTTCGTTATTATATTTACAAAAATATTCTTATTATGAATTAGTAAGCTGTATATAGGTATCATTTCATCTTCCTTATACTCACATACTAAATAATGCCAACTTTATGCTGGGAAAAAAGGCTTTAAGGAAGACCTTATGTACTGAAATATCTTTACATCTGCTTAGTTATACCTTATTTGGAATACGCTGGTCAGATACAGAATTATTTCTACAATATACATATTAACAGAATTTCCATGGAAAGACCCTGTAGTGATACTTGTCTACGGTTTCCATAATTATTATTAGTATTTGAATATTATTATTATTAGTATAAATATATTAATACTGTAAACAGTTGATTGTATATAATTGTAATACACATGTAGAATGACATCAGTGAGTTAATAAGTAACTCTCAATGAGATATGACATAAAACAATATTACAGACTCATTAAGATTACCTCGAGCACAGATTAATTTTACGTTAAGATTAAGACTTGAACACAGATTAATTTTACTACATCTCAATACGTTTGAAAAATTCAGAACAGTCGCTGACATAATATTCATAACTGAATTAATCAAATGTAACATTTTTTCTACCCAATTACACGTTAAGCTCAACTTTTGTTCTAATTCCAGATTATGATCTAATAATATATTTATAACTTACAGTTTCATAGAACTAAGTATGAACTATTAAATAGAGTGATGTTTTCGTGTAACCCATATAATTCCCATATTAACCTACAGTAGTATTTAAGAAATAATTTATATTTGTGTCAATGAACATGCAGCCTATGATATCCCCTGCCTAAGTATATTTCTATAGATTCTACGTCTTATTATTACGTTATTGTTGGTTAATTTATATTCATTTTTAACTCAATTCATCAATATTGTGATTTTTTAAATTTAACTATATAATATTTGAATTACATTTATATCATTATAGCATTGTATCATTCTTATGTTCAGCTTTTTGTTGTTTATTTATTTTTATTTTCTTTTTTGAATTAGAATAAGATTTTAGTTTTACTTTTTCTGTTCTTTTTTTGTTCGTTTTATGTTTTTTTTTTGTTTATTTTTTTATTATCCTGTTTTCTTATATTTTATATAAAATTTAACTTAAATTATAAAAAATGAATATATAGCGGGTGTTCCATAGCATCAGCTTTTTAGGTGGGGAAGGATCCGTTATTGTTGATATTTTTAACTTCCGTCACCAATTGGTGATATTTTTAACTTCGTGAAGGACCGGAAAACGGATTTTTAAGCTCAAAATTAGCCGAAATCGAGATTTTCAAATAAAAAGACGTACTTTTTTATTCAAATTCGGATTCTACGTGGAAAAAGGAAATTTTTAAACTATTTTTTTTTTTTTTTAAACTTGGTAAGAATCCAAAACTGATATAATTAACATGATGATATGATAAACAAATTTATTTATAAAAATGATTATTACCTATTGATTTTAGTTTACCAAAGGAAAATATGGTGAATTTTTGTTTTATTTTTATTAATTTTGATTTTATTAAGATAGAAAAATAAAAAAAAGTAATTTAACATAAGTTTCTTATTTTTTATCGTAGAATTCAAATTTGAATAAAAAAGTACCTCTTCTAATTTAAAAATCTCAATTTCGGCCAATTTCGGCAAATTTTGAGCTTAAAAAGTCCTTTTCGGATCCTTCTCGGAAGTTAAAAATATCATTAATCGATAGAGTACCTTCGATTTAGTTAACAAATTTCTTTGAAAATTTTAAAATAACGGCTCTTTTTCCTCTTAAAAAGCTTATACACATGCTCTGGACAACCCCAATAAACCGGGTTTGATTTAAGCTCGAAATAAGTAAATAAATAATCCCTATGACAAAATTATCTCAAATAAAAGAACATCAAGGCTCATGAACATACTCACCATACTTAGACCACTTCTGAAACATTTCCATTTTCGACCGAGGAAAAATAGAGGTATTAAGTACCTATTCCTAAACAGTAAAAATTTCTTGTTGGTTTGAAACGGCTATCAAAGTTCGTTTGTAGTAGATGATGGTCGAATGTCGAACCATATTTCAACTAACATGCTTCAATAATACAAGAATATCTATAATTATAACATACAAACATTTAGGGACCTGCGCAGTAGACACCTTTTTATTTTAGCTCTCTTCTTCATAATGAACTCAACTCAACTCATATTAGAAGGGAAATTCTTCATTTACTTAAACCTAAGGCAATTTTTTATATACACCACAATAAAATATTTCCATTAGTTGAAACAAGTAAAAACTACCATACTATACCTACTTTGCAATTGCCGTATAAATGAGAAAGAAAGAGAACACAACATATGCTTGCCACAAATTTTTATTGGGCTGATGAAAGATGAAAACGCTTACGAAATATACGGGTTTATATACGGGTTGATTATTTATTAAGTACATAGTGAGACAAAAAGTTCGGACAATTAAAGATTTTTTATTGAAATTTTAAACCAAGATTTTGTTCTTTAAAACTTAAGCTGAAATGGGTGGTAAACATAATTATAATAGATGTTTAGTGTGTAGTATTGTGGAAATTGAAAAACAGACAACAAAAAGTAAATTTTTTTTATTTATTTATTTATTTATTTAACAGTGGACCTACAGATTAATCTGCAGGCCAACTACAGGCCCTTTTCCCTTTCGGAATGTGGGCCTTTATAATATAAAGATAAACGAAACAATATTTAAAAATTTACAAAATGTAACACTTAATATCTAGGAAATATAACAAATAATCTAAAAAAGAAAAAATTAAACAATTCAACAATATTTTAACTTCAGTTTAACAATTTAACAAACTAACAAATTAAACAATTCAAAGTACAGACCAAGATAGAGATAAACTCAAGCCAATGAGGTACAAACCAGGAAGTGCAAAAGTAGCATTTACACCTCCTGGTCTGCGCCCCATTGATTGACTTGGAATCCAAAAATACATTTTTAAATCAATTTACAATATATAATATTATAAAAAGTTGTATATTTGTGTATTTGAGTGCTTAGTATAAAATAGTATAAAAATTAAGTATAAGTATACTTACCATTCGCTAGAATACTTAATCCAACAAATAGTAAGTAAACAATAGTGTTAATGAATGTAAATGGTTGGTAGGACTTATTCCTACCAAGTAATAATAGTAATATGTTAGTAGATTATTAGAGAAATTGGTAATGATAAGTTATATTTCATCCCAGATGTTATGATGTAGTAGGAGGTTTTTTATGAGAGTTATGTGTGTATTGGTATGGAATTGTAGGGCTTGCAATGGGGTGAATGTGAACTGAGATGTAATTGTGTTATTTGAGGGGCATTGTGTTAGGATGTGTTTGATAGTGAGGAGTTCTGGACAGTGAATACATGTCGGAGGAGTGGATCTGTCAAATAAATGTTTATGTGTGGCAAGAGTATACCCTAGGCGCACTCTTGTAAGTTTAACACCTAGGGCTCGAGATTGATTTTTTATTGGGCCAGGAATGTTTGCATTTGGATTGTGTAATCTAGCAAAGCGATTGGAAGAATTCCAGGCTGATTGACGGATGTGCGCCGCGTGTATTGCAATGATCCTTTTAGCATGGGAGTAGGACATTAATGAATCTCTTGTAATAAATTTTTTTTTTATATTAAAATTTAATTTTTAATAGATACCACGATAAATATAGTTTCATTTTAATGAGAAAAAAATTAATATTTAACACATTCTATTTGAATTTTATCTTACTAATCTTACTGTTCTTTTAAAAATTTTAAATTTGGCTTCAACTTGAATTATAATTACTCAACAGGGGCCCCTAGTAGTAATTTATAATCTTCAAAAATTAAAATTAAATTTTAAAAATAAACAACAACAAAATTCAATTTGAATGTATAATTTTACAATTACAAAAAAAAAAACCCTTGGTCACTATTTAAAGTATTTAATTAGTTGTAACAAAATATCAATTATATAAAAAAAAAAAAAAAAAAAAAAAAAAAATATTTTTTTTAATAAATTTAAAAATGATTTTTAATATTTATTTTAATAAGAAATTTATTTAATTGAAATTTTTTACAAAGGATTTCTATATCCTTGTTTTTTTTTGTTTCTACAATTTCATAATAGTAGTGTTCACTATGAGTCTAGTATATTCAATATAGTTCATATACAGAAAAACAATTCATTTTCGAAAGTAAAATAAAATGCTTCATTTCATGAATAAATTGAAAGGATAATAATAAATTCGATGCAAAAAAAAAGTACAAAAAAAAAATTATTTTCAAACTATTTGTTTGAATTTTCTCTAAGGATTCTTTTTAAAATTCTTTTTATAAATAAAAAAATATTTTATATACAAATTCATTCAACCATTTTTCATTCATTAACTTAAAGAATTTTCAATTTTTTTTTTTTTTTATATTTTTCAAATCAATCGAAATGGAAAAAATAACTGAACGAATGATTCGATTCGCTCTCGTTCAATCGTTCGTTCATTCATTCAAAAAAAAAACAGCAACAATAAAACAGAAAAAACAAATATTAGTAGAAATAATGGCATCCTGAAATTATCCTTTTTTTTATGTACTTTTTAGGAACTAACAAATTCTATATGAAAAAAAAAATTATTGTAATTTGTTAGGAGTTATTATGTAGCTGATATCATTGTTATTTTACTATTATTATTGTTATTGTAACACCAACCATTCTTTTTCTCATCGCTGATGTAGTCATCATAATCCGATGGGACAAAAGAAAAATAAACAAAATAAAATATAAGAAAAAAAAATAATGTAAAGTAATTGTAAGCACGGTTAAAGATTATTAAAAATCTAAAGTGATTGAATGAAATTGTATAGTTGAGTTCTAGATACATATTATATATATTGAGTGCTGGTGTGTTGGCGGTGGAAATGTAGAAAGCAATGACAATATGAGAGCATCAAAGAAAGAAAGAATAAAACTAAATAAAAAAAAGCAAGAATTAAAAATTGCATGTCATTAATGTTTTATTGATAAAATCATTGATGAAATGAGATGAAATTAATTTTATTTTTTGTTATTTCTGTTCTATTTTTAGCTGTTTTATTTACATAAATACTATCTTTACGAGGAAAAAAGTTTTTCTTTAATTGTGGGTACCAAGAATGATTGTCTTTTACTTGAATTTGTAATGGATGGAAATTGTTTCTTTTTTCTATATGGAGTATTGTAGAATAATAACAATTTTCGATTTTAATAGATTGTTAATGCTTGAATTATTTATGGTGTTGTAGAATTAATTTGAAATTTCTTTAATAAATTATCTTTTTGAATAGTGTGTTTGTGAATTACATGAATTTTAAAATTGTTATATTAAAATTTTGTCAAAGACTGTATACTAGACACAATTAATGCAAATTGTTCTGAATTACGTTATTTATTACTGTTAACGTTTTTAACAATTCTATACGAACAAAATATAACCGCTTATGTCAACATAAGAAAAATTTCGAGGTCAAAAAATTATCACCATATTCAGAATTTTCGAAAGTATTTCCTATCAAAATTTGGTTTGATTCGCACAAGTATTTGTCACATTTTTGCTAGGATACATAATTCCATCTCAGATTCATTCCCTCACACCTTAATACCAATTCTGATTTTCAAAAAAAATTTAAATCCTGAATCCATAAATCTCATTCTATAAATTTTTTGAAACCTACTCCATCGTTAACTAAAAACCAAACGTTAGTTTTTGTAATAAATTTAGACCATTAATTTCGTCAGCACCCATATCATCATTGACTAATCGAAATGTGAGTTTGCATTAAAAAAACGACGCATTATATCCTAAAACAAGGGAAAGATCTTATAGATGCGACCGTTGGGCATCAGTTAGCTCCTTTAATAACTGATCGCCCTATATCACCAAATCCTGTAATCAACTTAGAATTGTTTACCAGCAAACTTGTAATCCCTGCCAATATTCAACCATCTTCATTGAGTAATTTCGACTCACCCAATTTCATTAATCAACTTATTCCGCCAATTGTTATATTAAATCAAATTTCTGTTGAAGAAGGAGACCGCAAATATGTTCTTGGTCGACTAAGTGACCCCAGAATCTATGAGAACGTTAGGATATATTTGGCTTACCTAACATTACCACCTACACAACCAAGATAATCATGTTTCTATTAATGTGAAGACCAAAACCACCATAAAGGAACTTAATTCATCAGCAAAGGTTACCAGTAGGGCCTAATGACTTAAAAAAAATTATTTATAAGGTATGATGAACGCCTTGGAATATATCAAAAAGAGTTAATCGCAGATCTTGCAACATACCGCAGCCACGTTGAAAGTAATAGAATAAACCATCTTCAAAGATCGCGGGAAAACTATTATAGGCTTTTAATCCTAACGAAATTAATAACAGTTAAATGTTTTTGTATAATCGCTTATTTAATTTAAAATGTTTTCCATATTTTCCTACAATTAGCCGTAAAAAACTTATAAATTTATTAGCGTGTTTTAGAATATCATTTTCATGTATATTGTAAGCACTCAATCAAAAAACGGCCAATTTTACTTTTAGCTATTTGGGGATCCAAGTATCTTTGGGATATGGTTATTAGGTCCTACGTCGATACAACATCTATCTCAGAAGAGCCAGCTATTTTTACCTATTGTACCAATCCAGAAGTAGATGAGAATTAAATCCTTTGTATATATATATATATATATTACTTAGGTATCTATTTTATAATACGATTGGTTCGAAGTTATTAACTACTAAAAATGTATATGTTTTATAAAACCTTTTCTTAAAAAACTGTAACTTATCCTAATTCCCCCTGGATGTACAAATATTCCAATATGTATCATTATAATGTTATTATCATTATATAATATTATATCTATAATTACAATTGACAAGCATTTAAGGACCTGCGTAGTTAATTTTATTTCGCTTCTTCTTAATGAACTCTTAATATCTAAATAAGTTGTATATACGACCGAAATGCGCATACGGGTAAAAAAATTCTATTTGGTTTTATAATATTCAAACTTTTAACTAAAATATAGCCATTTTGTGTCATTCAACATCTTTTTATTTTTATACATAATTAAAAGAAATTTATTCTATTAATTTTTTTACGTAATTATTGTTTTCTATATTTTGGTCAATTGTAGTAATCATATAGTTTTGGTTAAAAATTCCAGATGATAAATAACAGGCAAATGAAGTTCGTTTATAACCTCTTTAATTACAAAAATATTTTATTTTTAGTGATTTTATCCATTAAATGCCACTTAGTATAGGAATATATCGGAACGAAACAGTATATGAGGGAGCAGTACTTATGTTTCCTAAATAAAACTTACTAACCACTAAGTTTTTATGAAAACATGAGTGGTTTCTACTATAACGTGAGAAGTGTATGTCTGTACGTAAATTGCTATTCTGTTAAAAACTTTAAATTTGACTTCAACTTAAATTATAGTTAGTCAGCAGGGGCCTCTAGTATTTTATATAATATATAAAATATTACAATTATCATACAGCCTAAATGTCCGTTTCAATTAAACAAAACGTGTATGTATAATTTTTATTATGGTAAAACCTTAAGATATTTAGAATTAACACACAAAAAAAAAATTAACACCATAAACTAGCGCATATAATCTCAACATAAGCTAGTACCACCCCATCTTTGTAAATATTGCTTTACAACTTACTTACCTAATATCTTGTATAATACTATTTTTATAAAGTATACTTTCTTTATTTGTAAAGTTTATTGTTATAAAGCCAAAACAAAAATCTCGGGTACAGTTTGTAGTTTACAAAATGTCATTATTTTTTAAGCTTAGCTTCTCCAACATAATTTATATTAAATGTATTACTAAAAATTGTTTTTCTACTATTGAGGGTCCACATTCAGTGAAATATTTTTATTAAACTAGTTGAAAATTATTGGAGATCTGTAACTCTATCAACGCGTTTTTTTCTTCAATTATGTCATTGTTAACACCAAATATTACCTATCCCAAAATACAAAGTCTACGAGGAGTAGTACAGTGTACTACAATTAACTACAATACAGTAAGAGGTCGATCGAAGAAAGAAATAATATCAGTTAATAGTAACAGTTAATTTTAAACACTCCTCCGAATGTTAAAATGTCACAAATTTAAGCGTAGTTTTAAACCTCGTGGTCACTTATTTATTTGCTAAGCCGAATTGGTGCTATTTCATTTATAACATGCGTTTATATAACATACGGGCTCAAAGTTATTTACTGTTAACTGTTTGCTTGCAAATTTCCTATCATGTCATATAATTATTTGTTCGTATTCATTTATTCTTTAATCCCTTGTAATATTACAGATCCTGCAACAGGTTCTTAGGCTGTAAAAAAAAGTATACAAAATGAATTAAATATAGTACCTACCACCAATAAAAGAAAAATATGGTTTATTTGGTTGAATAAAGAAAAATACAAGATAACAACAACAAATAACAACACCACTTACAATTCAAAATATGTTTGGATACATGCTATTTATATGAAAAAGTGCTTTCAGGTTTGTTGATTTTGGTTACTTAAGTATATGTGAAAATCCTAAAGAGCTGTTGTTAGTATAGTAGCAATTTTGCATTTTTATTTGAAAAATGTTTTATAGAAATTTTTAGAAAAAAAAACTTTATCTTTTCTTATATTTATTTTACTTCGTTTTACTTTGAAGTACAATTCAAAAAAATGTTTCACATAAATATGTGGGTATATTGTTTTTTTTTTTTTTTGTGGTAGTGTAAATGAGAAAGAGAATTAGATTGGTTAGATTGGATTTAAGAAAATAGAGTAGTAATATTAATAAAATTATAAAATAAATATTAATATATGCAACATTATAATGTTAATGTATGACTACATATTTAAATATGGTGGTTAATATTAAAAAATAATTTTTTTTTCTTCTTTTTTTTTTTTGGTTGGTTTTAAACCTAAATTAATGTTTGAATATTTAAATTGTGGGGTTGTCATCATGTAATAATTTTTCTTACATAATTAAAAACAAGTAAATTTTTATTTATTATGGAACTACACAATTATTATATTCTTGTATTCTTGGAGTAATAAAATATTAATATAAAAATGAATTATAGGCTATAGAACGTAACGAAAGGATGTAGAATAAATTTTCTAAACAATTAAATAAATTTCGGCATAAAATATAAGTGGAAATAACTTTAAGATCGATTAAAATTGTATATCTCAAGGCTTAGCATATGCTGATCACCAATTACATTTCCAGATGACAAATAACAGTAAATGAACATCGTGAATCTGAAACTAAATTTCATATACTTCTCAAACATAAAAAATTCTTTACATATAACCTACATAAATTCAAGATTAACATTTTTGTTCGTAATTGTTATCCTAAACTACTATCACATTTTTTTCTCTAACTTAGTAGCAACTGATATGAAAGATCCCAACCTACTGTTTTGGTTATATCTATACAATATCAATCAGTATACAACATAATGTACATATATATATGCTAAAAATGAACAAAACATAAATTAATTACAAAGGTTTAACTTCAATAGAAAAAACGTAAGGGCTGGATTAGATGTTCGAATTTCAATGCAATTTACAACACTTTCAAATAACAAAACACTGGTACTGTCAATAGTCAAATTTATCAACTTACCAAGAAAAAAAATATGATTTTGACCCATCAGAATTCTAGTTGTGATTAGGATGATGCTTTATAGCTATACTTCACGTTTTCACTTGTATATTCTTTGTAATGATTTTATATATCTATGTATGTAGAGTAAATAAATTCATTAATTTTTTAATAAAAATTATTCAAACAAGAATAAATACAGCGAACTAGTACATAAAACTTTACGAACTCTTTTCAAAATTTTTCATTTTTAATGGAAATAAAACGTCCAAATTTTATGGTTCTTTTGGTTTTAAAGTAATTTTTGTTTAGATTTAGATAAGCCATATAAACATTATATAGCAGCAATATGCTTTTAAAATATTTCCAATTTTAATAATCTGTAAACACAAGCTAAAGTCAGTTTACTTATTATTTTGCCATTGTTATTAAACAACAGGTTGTTAACGCCGCATGTTAAAAATACGCACATCGTTCGGCAAAAATTCGCATATTTAATCCAGGCATAAGATGTACATTAAATAAAATTACCTAATGAAATATACTGATTTCAAAATAAAAATTAAACGAACAAAAACAGTTAATTTCATCTGTGTTTTTATTAATGCACATTATACAAGTTAGAGATCTAAAATATCGAATAATAAATTACGAATAAATAGGGAGCTTTAAAAAATCAAAAAATAGCTAGGAAGCGGATTCTATTCTCAACCTTTTAGTAAACAAAAATAAGTAATTAGGTAAACCTAAGTAATGTGTTCTTAAATACTGTAAAAATGCTGAGAATGTGCTCTTAAATACTGTCAAATACTGTCAAAATACTTTGTTTTAGTGGTTTTCTCCCCTCCAATATATTATTTTGGTTATTTCGTTCTCCCAAGAAACACTAAGCTTAAAACACCCATTAAACATCTGAAAATAACAATTTGGAAAAAAATTCTACAACGATGGCAACCTTAATCAATTTAATATTTTTTTTTATAACATTTATAGTTTAAATAGTTAACTGTACTTGAATAGAAAATTCATTTTATATATATTTTTACATATAATATTATATGTCGGTCAGAATTAAAGATAAAAACACAAGACAAATGAATTTTAAAACTTTTCTAATTAGATAAAATGAGACAATAGCAAATATTCAAAAGGATAATACATACATATATATAAATAAATATATATATATATATAGATATAAAGAAAGATAAACAACGAAGACAAAAAAAAAATAAAAAAAAAACAACAGAAACTAAAAATATAAAAATATAAAAATCTTAAAACTAAAATGAAAAGCAACCGAGTGAGAGAAAAGATAAGTCCTTAATAAGGATATTCAACAACAAAAATAACAACAATTAACCAAAAGTATAAAAATTGCATATAAAAGATAGAAAATTTTGTGATAATTTTCAGCTTATATATATCCTCTTTGCTTATGGTTACATGCAAGTATTTAAAATTAAATGCTTTTATTATCCTTTTTTTTTTTTTAGTATCCTTTATACTATTTTTGAATACATTTAAGATTATGTATTGATAAAATTTTAATATTTGTTTCTTGGTGTTTTGTTTTTTTTTTTTGTTTTTAATTCTCTTTTTATCTTTCGGTCATTGTAATGTCAAGAGATCTGTCAGGAACACTAAATATATACATTCTATTGCCATAAAATCTATATGCCTAATACAGGGTGTTTCTTCACGATGATGGATTGTATTATTGTTAGCTCGTAGGTGGTAAGTGAGGTTCTTTTGAACTACATTTTGTTGTGGCGTGATTATGCCTTAGTTTTAACAACAAAAACTTATGGATTATTTAGTGTTTTAGATGGAGTACAATAATGAAGGTTAATAATTCGTTCAGTTAAAATGTCTCATCATCCACATCATCATCATTGTCCTGTAACCCCAAAGAAAAATTGAATTACAAAAATTAATCGTGCGGCAGATATACATGGATAAAGTTGCAGTACTAAACAATAATGTAAAAAATAAAGTATTTGTAAATATAAAAAAAAAGTTTGTTTTTTGTTTTCAAAAATGGATTGTAGGAAATCGTTTTGTACCGACAAAAGTTCTATTTACGGTATGTAAAATGATTTGTCTGATTCTTGTGATATGAATAGAAATTGTACATTAACTTTTTAACAACTTTTACTATTTATATATATACCACAAAAAAAAATCCATAAAATTATGACAAATTAATCCTGGAAAAAGCATAAAATCAATAACAAGGATCAATTTTTGTGGTATTTTTTTTTTGGTGACAAAAGCCATTATGGATTTTTTTTTGGGGAATTAGGGACTAACCAAACAAATCATTCGCGTATGTCTGCAAACTTGTTTACGATTTGTCGGCTCATTTTTTCATATTATCTGTTATACAATTTGCACGATGAATCGTGTACATGTGACTTTTTAGCTTAACTAATTATTTCCCTTCATTATTTTGTCTACAACAGTGAACATAGTTTTGTAATTTAAATTAAAATTAAAATTTGAGACATACATTACTTATTATTTGCATGAAGGGTCTAATCTTGGACTATTTGATCGAAGAAAAGAAATGTAATATACACATTAGCGTTTTTTTTCTGAAAAAAAATCCAAACCAGAATTAAATTTATTTTTTTTTAAATCTGTACCATAACTTATGAAGTACAACAGTTACAAAATAAAATGTTTATAAATTTAAAATATAAAAAATAATACAAAATGTGATTTAGAATATAAAAATATAAAATATCTACAAAAGTTATAATATTAAAAATTAGCCAGAATATCTCTATGAGAAAGTAACCAATGGTCCAAGCTTATTTATTCCAAGGCATTATGAAATATTTTGAAATTTATCCTTTTTGTATGGGCAGTGGTGTTATGTATGTTCCGAATGTTCTCAGGTAGGAGTTATGTAATTCTAAGTTCTACGAGCTTCTTTGTTAAGTGTACTTTAAAGAAAATTTGTAGCCAATATTAATTTTAATACCGATAATTATTATTTGAAGTAATGTTTGTTATGTTTAGCAAATGTTTTTGATTGGAGAAAAAATTTTATATAAATTTTCTTTTTTATTGCTTTTTTTTCTTGCTTTACTGTTAACTGCCATAGATTAAGTTAGTTTTAGTACAATGAATTTACATTTTTTTATCGTATACTCTTGTAGAGACTCACCATTGTCTCATGTATATGTGCATAATGAAATAAATAAATAAATAAAATGATGTACTCTAATCTGAAGCTTGAACCGTGCAAATGAAGCTATTCTAATTTGCTATTCTAACAAGACTATTCCAATTTGAGTGAAACAATCTCCAAGCAATAAAAATGTTAAAAAATTTAGCACAATCTTCCAAATCGTTAAAATATTATAAGACCAGACAGCTTATCAAAACATTCTGAAATTTCACACAGGACAAACCACTCTGTATATTCATTTCACACTTATACATTCATAAAAAAAAAATTTAATTGATATTATTAAATACGAAAAACGTGATATTGATTTGTTTATTTGATAATTTTCAAGGATAAATAAATAAAAATAAAATTGTTAAATTATAATAAAAAAAAAAAAAAACAAATACAAAATTAATAACAAAATTTATTTTTAAAAATTTAGTGTGAAACATTAATAATCGTTAATATTTAGGATTATAAAATTCAGACGTTTCGCAAATTGATTAAAATAATCATTATAAGGGTTTATTAGGGACAAAAAATAATGAATTTTTCTATTGATTAAACATTGTCAAAATTGTTTATTATAAATTTTATTTTAACAACTGAAATATTTTTTTAATTACATGCTATGCTAAAATTAAAATTTTTCCCAAGTATACAATGGATAAATATTAAAATTAATTAAATTTGTAAAATAAAAGAAAAATAAAAAAAAAACAAAAATAAGCTATAAAAAAGTTGTTGTTGTTGTCGAATTTTAATTTTAATGTCATAATTATGATACTGAATTCAATATAAAGTACCATTTTGTTTGACTTTTCAAAATTAATCTTCAAAAAAAAAATATATATATAAATTTTTTTTCTTTTTATAATGTTTTATTCATCTAAAATGTCTAACACAAAGTAAAATGCCTCTATTTAAATTTTTAAATTAAAAACAAAAAAAATAAGAATTTTTTTTCAAATAGCCTCCTTAATAGTTCCTTTGTGTAATTTAAAAGCAAAAATTTTGTCTTTATTTTATGAAAGCAGCCTACAAACATTTGAAAAAAGTTTAAGTACAGATCTATAAAAAAATAAAAAATAAAAAAAGAAATAACACAATTTAAGGCTATAATTTCATTACAAATAAAATTCCATTTTTTATTATACCCAAAGAACCACTCCAAGTATAGTCTTCAAAAAGAAGATGTCTCTTATTAAGAGAATAAAAATTAAATAGTATAGAAAAGAGAGAAAATAATATGGAATGGTGAATTCGGTATTTTGAATAAGGACAATAAGATTCAGAAAGTTTTATTCAGTTTATTTGGATTAGAAAAAACATTAACTCCGAAAATAATATAAGTGGATACTTGTAAAGCCAAAAATACCATTTACATATCCCACATTGGTTTGTATTTACATTTTGCATTTTCATTTGTATTTACAAATATGTAGATACATTGGCCATATTAGGTTACAAATATTTGTCTTGTATTAAGGGTGTACTTGTATGTTATAATATTTAGGATTGCTAAATAATCGTGGAGATAGCAAAACAAAAGCACTTGGTATTTCGAAATAAAAATTCTATATTGATGTAATGTTAGGTGTATTATGTTACTAATGTTATGTATAACCTTCCATATACTACAATAGAGTTCAAATGGCGGGCTGGTATAGTCTCCCTTAGATGGTTGAGGCTCACCTAAGATGTATTGTTGGTGTGTAAGACTCACCAGCCGGCAGTTGAATTAAAAACAGTTAATTTCTGATTTCTTTAATGTCCATTCTAAGACAGTCCAAAATTATATATAATGTTATTTACAAATCACTTTATGTTAATATATTTTCTTACAACTATATTTTCAAATAACAATTACTCACTATTCTTTATTTACAACTTAATACTAATGCTAATAAAATAACTATTACGAAATCATAAGTCTTAAATATACATAATTACAACAATAAATACAACAATATACAACCGAAAAATTACCTAGGCTGATTTTCCTAAAAGAAATGTAAACACTATAGTGACATATCAATATTATGACTACATTGATACCACAGACGAGTTAAGTTTAGTGTATTCACTTTATTTCTGGATTTGACATATACCTACATACGCTTTTTTTTGTTAAAAATAAATTTAGAATATATTATACAATAGTAATTATTGTTGGTATGCACTACAATTTGCCGTTCTATGTATAACGAAAATGTCTTGTATTAATATGAAGAGATAAGCGTTATATCTCAGGTGTACATTGTCATACTCTTAATCAAAACAATCAAATTTAGTCATTATCGCAGGCAAGAACTCGTAGAAAGAATGTATGGAAATGTTACGGGGTCTAGTGTCGTCAATTAAAACGCATACGTTTGACTGCAAATGTATTGGTCAATATGCCAATATGGATGATGATATATTGGAGAAAAAAAGTGTAGAAATATTTATAACTTAACATAATAGCAAAAATCATCATTACAACAATGGTGAGCAAACGTTAGTTACATTTAGGGGTAAAATTTAAATAGGTTTTATATTAGCATTAAAGTAGTTATAATAAAGGGTTTTACATGACTTTTTTTTACTTAAGTACAAAATCAAAGGTGTAAATATTCTAGTAATATAAGTAATATGGAAATAAAATATAAGAAATTAAACATATTGTGCAATTACATTATGAAATGAAAATAAATAAATATAATAATATTAATAATAATAATAATAATAATAATAATAATAATAGTAATAATAATAATGATAATAATAATAATAATAATGATAATAATAATAATAATAATAATGATAATAATAATAATAATAATAATAATATTAATAGTAATAATAATAATAATAATAATAATAATAATAATAATAATAGTAATAATAATAATAATAATAATAATAATAATAATAATAATAATAATAATAATAATAATAATAAAAATAATAATAATAATAATAATCATAATAATAATAATAATAATAATAATAATAATAATAGTAATAATGATAATAATAATAATAATAATAATAATAATAATAATAATAATGATAAAAATAATAATAATAATAATAATAAAAATAATAATAATAATAATAATAATAATAATAATAATAATAATAATAATAGTAATAATGATAATAATAATAATAATAATAATAATAATAATAATAATAATAATAATAATATTGATAAAAATAATAATAATAATAATAAAAATAATAATAATAATAATAATATTAATAGTAATAATAATAATAATAATAATAATAATAATAATAATAATAATAGTAATAATATTAATAATAATAATAATAATAATAATCATAATAATAATAACAATAATGATAATAATAATAATAATAACAATAATAATAACAATGTTTATTCTTGTAAATACAACATGATATAATGTGATGTCAATATGAACTCAGTACTTCTATGAATTATTTTAAATTGCAAGTTAATTGGAGTTATTTGATATGCATTGCTTTCACGAATCAAATCGCAATTATTTGAAGTTGCTTCCTTCTAATAGTTTTTCTATGACTTAACAGTGCGTTATCACTCGTTAATATACTTGGAAATACTCGTTTGTTGAATGTATTTTTTAATGTGTGTCTACCTGATATTTGCATGTACCGAGCTCTTGCAAGATATTATTTATGCTTATAAATCTTATTAACACGTTATTATTGCATGTAGTACACTATTTGTCAATACACTATTGATTTCAAAATTTTTCGAGAGTTTATTTCGAGTTTTAACTGTAAATCTGATTTTAATTTAGTTTAGTATTAATATTTTTTCAGTTTTGTTAATTTTTAATGTACTCTGGAATTTCTACTCAAAACCGAATCTATTTTCAATTATTAATTTTTATTAAATAGGATTTAAAACAAGCTTAAGAAAATGTCTGCTAATAATTATACATTATAAATGCACCATAAAATCTTTAATACCATTTCAATAATTCATTCATACTGAAACAAACACTCTTTAAACTCAATTATACGACCTTAACTCATTTCAATTCTTCAGTTCAGTTTTATCTTCTTTTTCACCGATTCATTTAGAAAATATCATTTCCAGGGTGTACATTTTTTTGTTTTTTTTTGTTTTTTTTTTGATGGGGCACGACTTGCATAATAAAATTTTCTTTTTAACTTTTTATTATTTTTTTTTTTTGTGTAATTTCTTCAAGTATCCTGTGAAGATCCTTAAAAGAATTATTATTATTTATTTTTGTTTTTTTTTGTTCCTGCTCAAGGAAGGAGGAAATTTTAAAAACAGAATTGATAATAATTGTATCATTATTGGAAACTTAAAGCGAAAGCAAATGAATAAATTTCTGGTGATATTTTTGTGAATGGATGAATGAATATAGAAAAGAACAGAACAACATAAATGACAAAGAAGAAATTAAGAAATGATACTGGTTTGATAGAAATTTTATTATTTTTGTTGTTGTTGTTATATTGGCGTTTCTTTAAATGCAAAACAATTGGTTTCATAAAATTCAAAATATTAAATGAGAGGGAAAAATCTGAGAATAAAACAAAAATTAAATAAATAAACTTAATTTATTAAAGAAAATAAGGACAACAAATATTGTACATTATTACAAAAAAAAAGAAAAAAAGAAAATTAAGAAAAAAATTAAAAATTAAAATATGATCCTTTTACTGCTGCCATAAATATGCGCCTATGAATAAAAAATAAAATAATTTGTAAATTATTATTTAACTAAATTCAAAAACAGGAGAAATTATTATCGTGTGTTTTGAGTCAGACTGATCGAATTCTGAAGAGTGTTATAAATTTGATGATTTGTTTTGGAATGCCATTTTGAAGGTTATTAGTAGAGGTAATGAAAAGTATGCAGGACATAGTTATAATATATTTTCGGCCTGATTCGAAACTAATCAGATTAAAAATAAAATAAGGAAAGTCTAAAAGAATTGAATGAATTCTAATATGAGCCGCTACTGTTATTGCTATTGTTGATAGCGATGTTGCCAGAATGTTAAATACATTGTTTGAAAAATATCAGATTCAAACAATGTATTTTCATTCTGATTGAAATATCAAACATCAGATATATCGGACTGGCATTAGAACATTAGGCAAATATAATATATAGACTTGCAAGCATTCATAGCTTTCAAATTTGTGAGGTTTTTGATACTCAGAAGGACAGGACATTGAGTATATTATCTACTACCTAACGAGAATTAGGCTCAGGATGTTAGAAGTAATTGTATTTGATAACCTACGAGAAATTAAAAACCCCCTTTTATGATATCCGAATATTTTTCACATCTTGCTTGACACAAATAGCTTGAATAGCTTGATGCTTGAACAGTTAAATGCTGAGGTTTTTTGATGCAGTGAACCGCTTTAAACACAAACGTATTTTGGTGTTGTGGATTACTGTGGCTGACACTGTTTTTCAAACTAACTTACTATTAGGTGAATATTATTTTATAAAATTAAAAACAGTTTATAATGAATATTCTATATATGCAACCAGATTGATCTAACACCCTAATCCTTTGACAAGAGATCTACAAAATATTCCGATAACCAACAGGATAAAAAAAATCGCTAGCTGTGATGTAAGGCAGAAAATTGGAATGAATGAGCATATATGAAGTGTGAAATTAATGGACTAGACCTTCCAACTTTTTAGATTTTAAGATTTGAATAAACCATAAAGGTCCTTATTGCTATAAATTATTTTGTTCTTCGTTTCGTAGAAAGATTCAATAAATTCAGTTAAGAGGAAAAAAAAAATTCTATTTCATAGCGAGTAAGCCATCAACCATTCAATTCGGTGATGTGATCGCTATTTCAATCTAGTCATGGACAAACATTTAAAAAATAATATATTGTACGTCACTATCAAAGGCAAGCCATATATTGATGACATCTTAACGATAAAATTCAAAGGATGTTATTTTTAGTTTTATTAGGTTTTGCTATTAGTATCCATATTTTAAAATTATTATTTTCTTATAACTGTTCTACTAATTTCCTTAATCATCACCTTATAGCGCTATAGATCTGGGTGAGCTTTCTACTTCATCACAATAATCCTCCAAAATGGTCGATCTTGCATCGCTTGTCTCCGATTAGGGATTTCTAGGGCTTGGTCATAATTTCGGACATTGTCTTTCTCTACCGCAATCACATTCAGGCTTTATATTTAACACCACTACCTATTTTCGAGTTTCACGCAGTCTAATTACGTGGCTACCCCTTAATAATTTACTTATATCCTGTCAAGTTCTAAATTGAATACGATTCCATCATAATTTATTTTCAACAATGATGTTATTAAGTACATGTAGTTGATCAAAAGTATATATTGTTGGTTAAATAAATTCTAAATTTTCTTTAATTCTTATGTGTTAAGGATCTTAAAAGGACATTTAAAATTAATTTCAATTAAAAAAATTTCTTTCCTTATCCTTAAATTATATTCAAGCCTATTATATTTAGAAAACATTTTATTTATTACATTTTAATATTTTAGAACAGTGTCCTTTTTTTTTAATTATCCTTTTTTATTATTTCAATTTAAATATTTCAGTTTATTATTTACTCTACGTGAGACTTGTTAATATAGAAGAACACCTGCTGTCGTAAATTAAGAAATTTTATTTATGCACACAGAAAAAAGCCCAAAAAAATAAAATGAACACATAAACAAATAAAATTGAGTAAAGTAAAAAGAAAAAAAAAATAGTCTAATAAAATTGAAAAATAAAAACAATTAAAATTGTATTTAAAAAGGATCTTTACAAGCATTTTATTTTTCAATTAGAAATTGTTGTGTATTCATTATTCAGTAAATAAAAATAAATGACAAGCTCTAATATTTGGATAATCTTTTTTTTTTTTTTGTCTTTTAAAAGCGATAATGGGAGATGACAATTTTTTATTTTTTTTTATTTATTTTTAATATACAAAATTTCTAGAAATTTGAATGAAGTAGCCAAGGACGATTTTAATTTAATTTTTTATTTATTATTTTTTTATTTTATGGCAAGCCTATTATATAAATTTGTTTTTACAATTTATTTCTCAATTCACGATAAAAAATAATTTATTTTTAGATTTTTAAAGTGAAAAGTACAATAATTGTGGGTATTAATTTTGTCTAGTTGTTATTTGATAAAATGGCGAATTTAAATTGAATTCAGAAATCCTTCTTTCCAATTTGTTGTCCAATAACATTTTGTCAATAGTAAATTTCTTTTTAAAAATAAAATAATTTTTCATAAAAAAATAAATTGTGTTTTTGAAAATAATAATTTAATAAATAATGTAATAAATAATTAAATAGACTCAAAAACTTAAATTATATAAGTAATCTGTAGTAATTAAAATATGTGTGCAACTTATTCTATGTATTTTAACTAGTTCTAAGTTAGATATAATTTTAATTTGTAAATTGAATGTGTTATGTTGTATTGTAAAAAAAAAAAAGAAAAAAATAATAATTATTGTAATGAAGTTTGAGCTAAACTAAATAAATAAATAAATAAATATTGTTCATAATCAGATTTTTATCAAAAATCAGTATTCCTACGTTACTGATAACTTCATGTGGATCATTTATTTTTTGATCTTGATTCATAGCTTATTTCCAAATAATTGTCTTTAAGTTAAATTAATTTAGTCTAATCAATTTTTTTTCTCTCTCTATGATTTGCAACTAATTTGGACTGAGATGTAATTTTTAGAAGTTAAGTATGTAATTTTATTAGCAATATCTTGGAATCGATTTCAGTTGCATTCACTTTAAAAGATTAATCGTCTGATGTGTGTACTAACATTAAGAAATAAAACTAAATAAATAGATTACTGTAAAGTTAGTCACTCATCCATCGAATTGTACATGATATTTTTATTTAAATATCACTATTAGGCACAACTATTTAAATCTTATTTATTCAAATCTTCAAAGTCCTTGCTAAATGAAGAATCAAACTGAATAATGGGAAAATAGTTTAACTGTTGCCAGATTAGCTAGAATTTGAAATATGATGGTAAAAGTCCCTACCAATTGTCACTCACTGGTTTTCTTCTACTTTAGTGATTTATTATTAATCTATAGCGTTTTTATGGGAAGTGAAGTAAGTTATTTCATATATATGACACATTAGGAACTCCTATAAATTGTAGTGAAGAAAAAGTTATGATTCGTCTCATAGACGGTCTAAATGTAGTCAATGGTGTTTTATATAGTTTAGTTCCGGTCTAGTATATGTATAGTATAGTTCCAATCTAGCCTAGCAATAATGCTCTATCTATTGTGTATGTGTATTAATATTCTATTGAAATTTAATGTAATTTTCTATTATAGCTTATAATTTCAGGTTCAGTTGAAATTCAATAAATAAAACGATTTCTTTAACTAAATTAAAGCAATGCTCCGAAGAGTCCAGTGGTAAAATATCTAGATGGTAAATAATTAGATAAAAATAAGCCCATATGTCGTATTCATGAACATGTCTCAGACAACCTCAGTCAAAAATGAATTGATAAAATAGATATTTCACAAAGACCTTTGTTACGTATTTAGAACTTGTTCAACAATTTTTTTTTTTTCAAGTAGCAGTTTTCAGAAAATATTTAAATTTTTGTTATTATATCACTGACAGT
This sequence comes from Argyra leucocephala, assembly GCA_963942445.1. Taxonomy (NCBI): domain Eukaryota; kingdom Metazoa; phylum Arthropoda; class Insecta; order Diptera; family Dolichopodidae; genus Argyra; species Argyra leucocephala. Next base: position 159,028,741 of record OZ012678.1, read on the forward strand.
TAACAAAAAACATCCTTCCACCTCATTGTTTTGTAATATACTATCACTCCCATTTAACTGATAGAAAGAAAATACATTATGAAATCATATTATTCGATATTTATTATTGTAAATGGTATTTTTTCTGATTTTCATTATTTTACACATCTTAAACCTGAGACCTTCAAATAGCATGTCAAGGTATGTTGGTTGGTGTCCTGATATTGTCATCTATGTCAAAAATAATAATAAAACAAAACTCAGAACATACTAAGAAAAGTTGACGAAATTAATTTTAAGAGCTTTTGTATTTGTTAAAATTTTGAGATATCGAATACATTAGTCATACTTATAATATAATGTTCTTATTTCAATTGAATAGATTAAATTGTAACTAAGAATTTGCTAATAAATTCTTATTACACTTGCATCACTATTTGGATACAATAAATAACGTAAAATTAAATTTAATTTGAAAATTTTATTTAAAAAATGTGGAAAAAATACATAAAACTTCGTTAAAAAGGGTAGTTAATAGAGAGGTCTATCATTTTATTAAAATGGTCATACTATTTATTTTGAATAAAAAATCGTATAAGTTTTTGCTGTAGTAGCAATAGCTCTATAGTCTATCACCTAAAAATAAATTACATACCATTAGTTTAGATTTTAATCCTGCTTTCTCCCTGAAAATATCAGGACAAGGCTTATATAACTGATCCTATTAAACTAATGGATGTTGACATGCTATTTTAAGGTTTAATGAGGTCTTGAGATGTGTAAATTTGATTAAAATCGGCGAGCATTACCATTTACAACTATAATTTGATTTTTGTAATTATTTTACAACTACATATAGTGCATATCCTTGAAATTTTGGCTGTATATTTAAGTGAAGTTGAAATAATAAAATAAAATTAAATTAATACTTGATTGAAGATTTTACTCATTTTCATTATTATAGAAAATTATTCTTAAATTTATTAAAATTAAAATTAAAATTTATTCATAAAAATTATTGTCAAAATTTTCAAGCAATTGAAATTTTAATTTTTTACATTAAAAATTGACTCGACTATTTTTTATCCTTGCAATTTCAAATAATATTATTTTAAAATGGTAAAAAAACCAAAAAAAAAAATATATAAAATAAATAAAAAAATACTTAAACCCAAAATCTACTCCATCTATTGTTCATTCGTATCAAATAAAAATCTATATTTTTGCATTTTCATTTTTCTTCTTTTTTTTTCAATTTAACCTCAAGAATTTTGAATATAATTATAATAAAATATTTTATTATGAAATTATATTGTCATATGTCTCAAAAAAAAACAAAAAAGTAGTATAAATAGAAAATTTTTTTTTTTTTTTTTTTTTTTTTGACATCCTTTTTATTTTATGCACAAGAATATCTATATACTATATACATGCTCTTATTCATAAATAGAATTATGGTATACAAGTTAAAAAATTTTTTTTTTGAGTCAAAATAATTTTTTTTAAAAACCACTATATTTGTAAAAATATTTTCCCGTGAATAATGACTTTATATCCTTGTTCATAACATATCCCTAGACTATCTCTTTAAAATTATATTACTCTAAAATAAATAGAAAAAAAAAAAATTTACATTATTTGAAAAGATAAAAACTTTTTTTGATACTATCTTTTACAGTGTCTCTCAAACCAATGCATGTTATTATGGATCAATTGCACTCTTTTAGGAATAAAATATTTCAATGAGTAGTTCAACCGATTTATCTTTATATTTTATTTACAAAGGAAAATGTAAATATGAATAAAGGAAAATATAAAGTGTTTAAATTATAACTAGATTAAATTACTAAATTAATAAAATTAAAACATATATATTATATAATATAGATATACAAAAATAATAGAATAATGAATGCTATGTACAAAAACTTACACATAAGTACTTAATAGATAATCTATATCTATCAATATATGCCCGTTGAACTGAAATAATGCCTCTTTTTGCATGCCTCTACTTATGATTTTAAAATTCGTTGTTACACTCAACTGAATTTGTTTATAAAAAAAATTTCGTTTTACAAAAGTAGGATTACGGTATTAACCCCCTGACTTCTGAATAATAAGATTCCAGTGAACCGATAATGGAAAATAAGTGTTGAAAATTCAGAGTTATACAAAGCTGGTAAAATAACGTTTTTTTTGTTGTATGAGAAAACTTAAAAGCTGTTATGAGTTCCATTTTAAAGGATCTTTAATAATGACCTACTATACTAATGACAAAAATAAAATATTAATTTACAACATTAAGGCTGTACTAATAATTATTTAATTAACTTCACTTTATATTAATTAACCATTCTTCACTTTTAATGAATACAAGACCTTTCATAGCTCACAAAAATTCATAAATATTTCCAAAAATACAATTCTGTCCAGGCCTAATTTTTTATAGATATCGTTGGAATCAGCACATGCTCAGCGGGAATTAAGTATATATTACCTCCACTATATTATTAAGCATATATTACCCCGAGAAACACGAAGGGCAGCATGTGCTCATCCCTACACCATCAAAATCCGTACATGGCAAAAGACAAGTTATGGAAATTCGTTTATAACCTCAACCTCCCAAATGTGGAACCAAATTCCATCTTATGTGTTTCCAAAACATGATAAATTCTATATTTATGACCTAAATAAATTCAAGACTTAACACTTTAACATTAACATTAACACTTTCGTTCGTAATTGTCCTTTTTCCATCCTCCTTTCTTAATTTTCCTTTCCCACACTAGCCAAATGTACCAATTGGTATAAAAAATGATAAATGTATAAAACAAAAATCTTAAATTGACATTAAAGCGATAATATTGGTCAACAGGGGCATACACCTGCAATTTTAAAATAAAAAACGGGGAAGTATGATAGATTTGAAAAGGTCTACATAGAACTCTCCATCAAAAAACAATGCTATGATGTATTATATAGTTTGCCTCCACTTTCTTGATGTATTGAATAAGTTTTTCTCAAACATCCTTTACTTTCTTACTATTTTTTTTTTTTGGATTGATCGGTAATTGATAAATGATCTGAAGATCATCGCGTCATTGAACAAAAAACACATGAACTTGAAAAATAGAAATATTTTATTTCTAAACAAAATGTCCTTTTTCTACCCTATATAAAGTAAAATGTACATAACTTGCCGAAAAAAAGTTTGAACATCACTGATAATTTTTGTATCTGCTCCATGAAGTTCAACAAAAACTTTAATTTTATTTATTTTTTTTAAATCTGTTCTCAAATTTCATTTTTTGTTAATTTTTTTTTTCTTCCTTTTTTTTTACTACTGAATTTCTTTGTTAGATTTCCTAAACATTTATCTTCCATATTTCATCAATATCATCATCATCATTATCAATATCATCATCATCATTATCATGATCATCATCATCATTATCATTGCAATCATTTATATTATCATGATTCCGTGTTTTGTTATTATATAGAGGAAGTCATCTTTAAAAAAAAAAAAAAAAGAACAAAAAAACAATAACAAAAAAGGAGAAAATTTGCATTTAAGTACACTCTCAATTGTTATAATAAACTAGACGTAGAATGAAGTATATCATCATCAAATTCGGAGAGACCGATGTACAAAGACTATATCCTTGTGGTGATGAATTCTTGTTATATTATTCTTTTCTATTTTTTTATTCTTCTTATTTTTTTTTTGCTCGTTTAGTTTTGCATTATTTTGTAGTTAAATTGTTGAAGATAGAATATTCAAATTTGAAATTCATCTCAAAAACAAGAATAAAAAAAAAAAATTAAAATCCTTCTTGATGGATATATACATGCATACATATACATATACCTACTATATGTATACTTTAAAGTGTATCCCTCTTCAATATTTGAATATAGTTTATGCAACATTGTAGTCAGCATTGAAAATCTTTTCTTTTGTTTTATTTTTTTTTTTTTATTTTATTTTTATTATTTTTAAATTCCGTGTGTTGAGTATGAGACATTTTTTAAAGGATATCATAGATTTAATCGTCCTTATATAATAGATTGTGAATAAATATTGTATGCAATTTTATAAAATGATATAAAATGCAAAGATTGACATTCCAGAAATAATGCTGATCTAGGCGTTGTATATATGTATATAATATATATATACAAACTCAATCAATATTTTGAAAGGTCACTTCAGGGTAAATAGCTGAAAGGTTCAAGTTTGGTTTATTTGGATTAAATAATAATTTAGTTCAAACATTTTAAATATTCCATGTACAGGTGTTGTTCATGTGTTGTTTTCTTATGGGTTTGAAGCAAATGAACTGAATAAAATAATTATTATTAACAATTGAGATCTAGGCCGGATAATTTGTTATTGCTTTTTTATTTGTTTTATTTTTATGTTTTGTATTTAGCTTAAATAGCTTGCAATTCATTATTAAATTATAATTAAGGTACAACTTGAGATTGATTACACAGGTAGTATAGATAGTATTTACCTATTTTTAGAGTTTATAACAATCAATTGTGGACATATTTCTGTAATTGGTTATTGTATGAGATTACATAGGTAGTATAGATAGTATTTAGCTATTGAGTTTATAGCAATCAATTGTGGATATATTTCTATAATTGGTTATTGTGCCATCTCTTTCTTTTATTGAATGTGATATTTATAGTATGTTTTAAATTCATATATTATGTGCTTTATTTATTTATCAGTTTTCTGAACCCAAGAAAGTATTTTTAATCCAAATACGAAGTTTGAAATAGGACAGAGGGTCGACTAAACCTTTAATGGAAACATGTACTGAATTTAATTTCATTTTATTATTTTAACTGCAAATAAATATGCAACCAAAATTTAAGGTCTTTTTCTGAGTAGGATGTGGCCCATCTCTCTAGTGCAAATCTTATATGTACATACTTATTTAATACTAATAGAAATTAAATAGAAACGATTTCAATATAATTCGCACTAAAATCTATTTTTATACATATGTAATGTACGTATATATATATATTTATGTACTTTAACCTATTAAATTATTAGTTTTTAATACATTTATATTTTTTTAAAATCAACCAAAGCGTTAGGATATACCTTCAGCATTTTCGTACCGCTTGTTTGGGATAGTGTAGGATAAAATTAAATATAGAGAACTAGTTGTAGTATAAAGGTATTAATATTTAAGCTGTTTTGTATGTTGAATGTCGAAACATAACCGACAGAATATGATTCCAAATTCTTGAAGTTCGAAAAAAATTTAAACGAATTTCCGTAATCAGTTTTGTGCCAATATTGTGATTTCTATAATCTAATGTTTTTAAATATTTAATTTTGAATTCATTTTCGACTGAATATCCTAGAATTGTATTGATCAATTATATTATTGTTTACTTCATTTTGTAAGACATTGCAAATTTCTTTAATATTTTCTTAAATTCTTCAAAATGAAACCATGAACATTGGAATTTCTTTCAAGATTTTTTTTTGTTAAATTTGTTCTTTTTTTTACAATAGTTTTGATTTTTTTTTTTGTTTTATTGTTTTTCTTTTGATTTTTATTCAGTCACTTGACTTGAATAAATTTTTCGATAAAAATTTGTTTTAAGGTTATGTTTAAGAGTAAGCTGATTTCAAGTAGTTTAATTTAAAAAATATTTTCTTTTTTTTAAATAATAATTACTTGTGTCATTATAACATAGTTAGCTTCAAAATTGAAATTTAATGTAAGCGAGTTAAAAATCAAATCATGAAAATAATTGGAAGGTAGCTTGACAAGGACAATAACTTGCAAAAGATAAAAATTTTATAAAAATAATTTGAAAATAATTTGAAAAAGACATTTTGAGAAAGACAATTTGACAAAAAATATTTGACAAAGAAAATTTGCCAAAGATGATTTGTCAAAGATAAATTGCCAAACACAATTTGATAAAATGGCAATTTAATAAAGACAATTTATTAAAAATCAATCACAAAATTTTCTTCAATTTGATCAAATCAAAGAGATCGTTATTGAGATATATTGAGGAAAGTTACATTGCCTTGATATTTCACATCCTTTATTAATCCAGCCCAACTAAATTACATGTTCAAAATATGACTAAGAATTATGTTTGATACTTCATCCAGTGTTGTTCCTTTACGCGTAATTTTTAATTGTTTACACTTTGAAGTAGACTTTAATGTAAACTATACTGTATAGAATAAAAACAATTTCAAGTATGATGTAAACAATAATTATTTTTCCAGTAGATTCGCTTAATTTCAAGAACTTTATTAAAAAAAATCAGCCAGCGTATTTAAATAAAGCTCCTAAAGTATAAAACACTGTCATCAACTTGGCTTGATAAAGCATATAAAAATGTATTATGTCAGCTAAGGCTATTTTGAATTTAGAATCAATTTTATTTATTGATGGGTGGAAAAATTGTTCGATCAAATAAAAACGATTGTTTCAATGTTGCATATAGACCAAGCTTTTTTTTACATGCTTAACAGTACATGCGAAATAGCTGAGAAATTGTCTGAAATTGTTGTGAAGTCTGTTGATGTTGCAAAGGATCTGAATTCCTACTGTTGTTTATGCTATTGTATTCGACAGGAGCATAAAAAGATGGAAAAATTGTCTCAGCACTTCATGGTAGTGGTATAGTAACTGTAGCAGGCTACGCCGGCAATCTATTTGCAAAAGATGTTTTAAATAAAAAATTAATGGATCAAGTGATTTCTATTTTAAAAGAATTTAAGCAAGTTGATTTTGAAATTTTTTTGGTTGATTAAGGTAGAATTGGGATTAAACCATGTGAATCTGGAATGGTCAAATTAATATATAGAAATTTTGATGATAAATTCGTAGAACATATTGAAGAAAATATAAAGATTTTTTTACCAATTATGTGAATTGATTAATACATGTCAATCGTGGGAGTGTTTCGAAATACAGAGGATCTGCAGTACTCGCATTAAATTTATGTTACACATTTTATAATAAATATATAAAACTAGACTTGTAACCCGTCATAAATGACTGAAGCAAAATAAATTCTAGCTTTTTTTTTCCTTCATTCGAATTTTCATTCCAAATTTATGTGATTGTGGGTCGTACTGGTCCCGCAATATTTATTTGATCTTCTTTGTTTACTTTTATTTATTTTTATATTTAATGCACTTTGGGTAGCGAAATTTATTTATTTTATGTTAAATAAACAAATCAAAGCAATTTGTATATGTATTGGAGCGTTCCGTCGAATCGACAGATATATGCAAGAAACGATAAATTATATAATAATATAATTTTGCTTTTTTTTTTGAAAAAAATCAGTATTTTCATTTAACTTAACTGTAATTTAATGTTATTATTTAATTGTATACATTGTCTACGTAATGAAGTAGACATAATTATATTGTCTACAAAGTATTGTCGACGTGTAGTAAATAACGTAATTTACATAATGTAGTTTACGTGGCACAACACTAACTTCATGTTTCTGGTAACTCTCATTGAATACATACAGATAGGTAGGGCATACAAAATATTTCATAATATAGTAAAAATTGTTTATAACGTGTTTGAGAGAATTTAGTAAGTGATCGATTTGTTGGTTGGGAGCGATGGGCAATTTAGTGAATTGTGAACCCATTTTAAATTCAAAAAGCATAAATATGAATACACATATTCAAAGGTTTTCATAATTATCATATCATAATTCCCAAGCTTCTTTTTATAATATTCTTATCATAATGTGAAGTTTTAAACAAGGTATAAAAGCTCCTATTAATTGTAGTTTGTAATAAATTAAACAAATATTAGATTGGGGACCATAATACAAAACCTACGGTTTGAACTACCCGGTGACAAGCCATAATTCGGCTAAAATAGCTAAATAAAGCTATATACGGCTCTTATAAAATTAACCAGAATAATATTCATAAATACAATGAAAATTGGAAAATACGGTTTTTGCTGTTTATTATATTGCAGGTTACAGTGAAATTGGCCTAATAGACCCTTATATTAAGAATTCGTACCTATACCGACGGTAGAAAAAATTTAAAAATACATTTTTAATATACACTACTGCACCGTCAAAATACTAAATACTTTGATTTTTTAATAATATTAAAAAAAAGTTCTGGACCATGTATATAGGAAAACATTTTAAAGTTTTTCTTTACCATTATACAACAGATAAGAAGAGCAAATTCAATACAAATAATATGTTTCATTTACACAATATTAATTAAATTTATTTTCTTTACTTTGGGAAAACTTTTTTCATTTATTCCATCACAAGTGTTTTCCCAGGATCCTTAAAATGTCCTTTATATAATATATACGTGTAGTTATATGTAAACTTTACAATGCTTATAAACATTTTATTTTCGTTTTTTTTTTTTCTGTTGTTTGTTTATTTTTAAGTGTTAATGAATAAACTTATATCTTTTGGAATAATACTTTACAGTTAGAATACACCATGATAGTTTTGAGGTTATTTTCAAAAAAAAAATATTGAGGTTATGTAAAACAAAATAAATAAAAAAATAAAAAAAAAATTCTAATATAATTTTGAAGTGCTCCTTGGTAAATATACAAAAACACAAAAACAAAAATTGGAGGTGGTATATTACAATATTGTTTTTTGTCTCTCTTTTAAGTTGTGTTAGAAAAGTTTTTAACTCTTTGTGGACACCTTAAGTCGAACCAGTGCATATTAATTGAAAAAAAACAAAAAAAATTTAAAATTCAAATGAAAAAAAGTTGAAAAGTCTGCATATTAAAAAAAATTTGTTTTTTGTTTTTATTATTTTTTATGTTTGTTTTTAGTTTTTAAAAATATTAGTAAAAAAATTTAAAAGTTTTTGCTAAAATGATTGTTGTTATGATATTGAATGTGCTTTCACCAGTAGTATTTAAGAATGTATAATTATGGTTTATATTGGTAAAGGTAAATTTATTAAAAGTAAGAATATTGCAAGATACGAAAAAATTAAATATTGTTACGTTATTACTTACACTTAGTTTTAAAGAATTTGTTGGACGAATTTAATTAAAAATAAAATACAAATTGATCTCAAAAATATATTAATAATCTTAATATTTCAAAAGTGTACAATGCTTTAATGAAACATTAAACAGTTTATTAATGACAACTTGACATAATAAATAAATTAAGGTAAAACAAACTTTACCTTCTTGAATCGTAAATTGGTATAGTTAACGGCTTGAACCGGCTGTATCAAATAAAAAATCCATATCTGACAGATTGCTGAACCAACTCTATATATTGTTAGAACAACAGTTAGAGCTTCCTAAAATATGTCCGGATACATATAATCTATATATGTGTGCAATATAAAATGTTTTAAATTCAAATTTTTGAAAGCATATCCCCCATAATACCTGATTTCAATTGACAAGACAGTTAACTAAGAAGCAATCTAATAAAATTTAAATGAAAATAACAAATAAAACAATTAATGTATCTTATAAATATAAAATAAATTTTCATTAAAGCTCATTATAGAATTTTCAATTTGATATCTACTACTAGTATTTAATTCAATTTAACCCTTGTTTAAATTTTTATTACCTAACACCATGAACAATTTGTCCAAAATCACGAATTAAATTAAATTTAGATTTTTGAAAATGCTATGTAATTACAATCAAATGATATTTTTTGAAATATTAGATTTATAAACATTAATGTACATGCTTGATTAATTTAATTTAATATATATGTACAAATAAATTTTATACACCATATATTAATTATTTTATGCAATTTTGCTTCAAGGATATTTCATTATGCATATATACGATACGAGTACGATCAATTTATTTCAAAATAAATCAACCACGATAACATAGAGTATAAATTACTAATTATAAGATAAAGTATAATGATATAGTATTTAGTTGAAAATCAAAACAGTTATTTGTATCTTTAGATAATACAGTAATACCTCGACTTTCATCGTTTTAATTGGTTTGAAGATGACGCAAATCAAAATAACGCAAATTAAATTAGTTTAGTAACATATTTTATATACTATCTAGGGTTTTTCATAAACACATACTGCAAAAACAAAATACTGCTGACAATTTTTTTTTATTTTATAGAGTTGTTAAAATTTGAATTTTCTACATTTGCAGTTTTGGGTTATAAATAAAAACAGCAACACGACTGATTGTCATGCTTTATCTACTATAATTTGGCAGTTTTTCTGCTAAGTTAGAAATGTTTGTCAATATAAGTAATGTTGCTAATATTGCTTGTTTATGAAAACCACTACTATGTGTGTATATTTATATATCTCAGTGTAGAAAAAAAAAAAAAAAAATTGAATCTTTGTACAAAATATATAAATTTTCATTTAGATTAATAACAGTGTATTTACATAATAATATATAATAATAATAATTTAAAATAGACAAATGTAAAGCTCTTTTTCATTTTAGGATAAGAGCTTTTATTTACTATTTATTACTTCTTTATTTCTTTTACCAGTGGGACTACATATAAATCTGCAGGTTAATTATATACAACATTAGTAATCGACACGCGTCTATTCTAACTTAACTAATACGTTTTCTTTCAGAAATATGACGACTGATGAAGTGTATAATGCTATTTTCCAGGTCAAACCTTATGCAATAGGACCTGATTTAATTCAATTGAAATTTATTAAACTAATTATACCTATTGTGTTTCCATATCTAATACACATTTTTAATGTCATCTTGACTACTGGTCAGTACCCTCTGATCTGGAAATGCGCAAAATTTATTCGTACTCCAAAAAAGAATAATCCTACAATTGATGATCTTAGATCAATCAGTATACTCTCTGGTATTTCTAAATCATTTGAACGCTAGTGCTAACAATTTGCTATATAAGTTCCAATCAGGATTCCGAAAACAGCATAGTACCACTTCAGCTCTCCTAGAAATAACTGATAGTATTTACTGTGAAATCGATAAGAAGCATGCTGTTGTACTACTTCTTCTGGATTTCTCTAAAGCTTTTGATTGTGTCAATCATAGCTTGTTATGTTTTAAACTAAGATCAACTTTCAATTTTGAGCTCTCTGCTATCACTCTTATTCAAAGCTATTTAAATAATAGAAGTCAATTTGTGTACTTAAATGGTGTTAAATCTAATAACGTACCCGTTTTATGTGGTGTACCTCAAGGCTCCATACTGGGTCCTTTGCTTTTTAGTATTTTCAATAATGATTTGTCCTGTTATTTGTCTGAAGCCCAGTGTAGATTATATGCTGATGATGCCCAAATTTACATAAGTGGTCCAGTTTCTGATCTTCACCACTTGATCGCCAAAATTAATGACGATCTCGACGCCGGAGCTTTCTGGGCTCTAAATAATGGGATACGATTAAGTCCGTCCAAAGCCCAGGCATTGGTTATTTATGTTCGAAATATCGACACAACGAATCTTCCGAATGTAAAACTTAATAACTCTATAGTAAAATTCGTAAAACTCTTACGTTGAATGATAACATTAATGCTATTTCTAAAAATTTTTTTTTTAAACTACGTAAGCTCTGGAAATTTTCTTATTATATTAGTGAATGGATGAAAAAGAAACTGGTTCTGTCGTTAGTCTTTCCACATTTCACTTATAGTGATGTAGTTTATTCTGGAATGAGTGCAGGTGAGTTTTCCAGACTAAAGGTAATTTTTAATGCTTGTACACGCTTTGTCACAAACCGACGTAAGTTTGACAGTATTAGAGATGTTTCCAAAGTCATACTTAATTGTAAAACTATCTGAAATATACATGCTTTATCAGAAAAATTATATCTAAAAATATATTTGTCTTTTGCTTTACTGTTAACTTCCATAGAGATTAAGTTAGTTTAAGTACAATGAACTTACATTCTTTTTTATCGTATACTCTTGTAGAGACTTACCGTCTCATGTATATGTACATAATCAAATATATAAAATAAATAATTTTTTTGTTTATTTATTTTCCAATTGAAATTATTTTCATAATGAAAAAGGGTACCTAATACTAAACCAGATCGAAACCTAGGGGTGAAAAAACACTAGTGCTTGCATCTATTCATCATAAATTATTTACTATGTGTTCATTGGTTCATTAAAATAATTCAAACATTTAAAAATTTACCTTAGTTGCAACATAATTGTATTTAATTATAATGCAAAAACATGATCAATTTAATTATATTTAACATAAAAATATTTTTGAATGAATAAAGATTAAAAATAAATGAAATGAAAAAAAATTAATAATAATTAATAATAAAAATTTGAATGAAAAAACTTTATATTAAATTTATCGTACGATCTAATGTTTCAAGCCTCGAAAATTTTTTGTGTCCTATAACCGAAGGAATTTTGCGCGATCACAAGACAATTTCGATGATTTATTCCTGATTCTGTTACCATTGTGCTCCGGTCAACACAACCATATGAAATATGCCGCACTGCCAAATCTGATGTCCGATTTACTAAAACCGAGGCTGCTGATTACCTTTTGGACACCTACTATTCGTTGTCATGTTTCATGAAATGTTATTAACTCCGCGCAATGCCCTATATGTCGATAATTTCCGCTCTATGAGCCATTGATGGGGTTACAGGACAATATTGAATGATTATCGAATTTATCAATAGAACTAATTATTTTTAATTTCAAATTTCCATCGTTTTGTTTTTCTAAATACTTAGGATGCTATTGCCATTCACAACAGTATTTAGTTGAGTTGTTTCTACACAACTCAATCCAATAGACAACCGAATTTTGCTATTCTGAATGACAACTGAAAAAAAATAAAATTTTTAAAAATAATAAAATATTATTACATATACCCCTCCTTTTCTAATATTACATCTCAAATCAACTACCTACCTACAAAATATTAATAGAAATAAAATTTTTAAAAATAATAAAATATTACTACAATATACCTTTCTTTTTTCTTTAATTCTAACAATATAATATAAACACAACACAAGGACGTTCTTAACTAGTTGTAACGTTTTAGTTGTCTTATACAACTTAAACATAAACTGTTGTCAATCGAAATAGCTGTAATATGCAGACAACACAACTTAAATATTATGTTGTGTAGTTTTGACAGATAATTAGGTTGTGTTGTGAATGAGAATAGCGAAAGACAACAAAGTTGTCAATTACAACCTATTTTTAGGTTGTGTTGTGAATGGAAATAGCACCCTTAAATTTCAAATATTTTCACTGCAACAAACCAGTTGCTCTAAATGATTTTCCAAAGGTAATTTTTTTTATATAAAACTGCATTTCCACACAACACAAACTAATAATTTTTTGGAACAAATCAACTTTAAAATGACGCAAATCAAAACACTGCAAATCGATATATTCATGTACATATCAAAATATCATGGTTGGTGTAGCACATAATATTGAAAAATTTTCTTATACATTGTATATAAGTCATATATGTATCTAAAATATTTTATTACTCTATACTAAAATTCAACAAAAAAAATGTAAACGTCATTTTAATATGAAAAATTCTAAAACACACACATATACACACATTCAAAAGTACATTTATTATAGGTAGGTTGTATGATAAGTTTGAAATATTTCCGAGGTAACAGCAACATCAACATAGTTGAATGTGAACTTTTAGATTCTCTTTTTCTAAGTAGATAATTTCATAATATGTATTAGTATTGGGTACCTAAATTAAGGATGTGATTTTGCAAATTTTTCTATTTTTATTTTTTTATTTTATAAACTTAGAAAATTTGTTGAAAATCTTAACATCTTGAGGAAAAATTATAAGAGAAGTGAATGAAATGTATATTATGAAAAGTGTAATAAGTTAAGATGAAATCTATTCACTTGAAAGTTTTTCTACTTGATAGGTAATTAGATAGTACAGTTTAAATTTGACAAGTTGGTGAATTTTATTTTTTAATTCTCGTATCTAAATAACATTTTTGCAACATATTTGCAGAATGAAATTTTTGTTAGATTTTGTTGTATGACGGAAATATATTATTATCATCATCATCATCATCATCAGTGTTGTAAAGCATCATTATAGAAAAAGTAAGTGACTGTTAAAAAGAAGTTTTAAGAATTTTAATTATCTAATCTATATATACTCTTATACATGGTATACGAGTATATATGATGTAAAATATTATGTTTGAAAGAAATATGGTTAAGATTATTAGGAAAAAAAATGAATGGATATAACAAAATGTAAAGTTAACCCTTTCATTACTGATGATGATGTGATGAAAAAATTTTAATTGTAACACAAAAATTTAATAATATTATAAGATCTATTAGCAGTTTCATTCTTTGTAATTACGAAAGAGTATTTGTGAAAATGGTGAGTTCGATTCATTAAATTTCTTCTTCTTCGTTATGCTTTTCGTGTATTAGGATTACGCCTGATTGTAACGATTTTAAACGTTCTGAGATCTACAGTATGAGACAGATATAATATAATATCTATATTTATACTATATATATATGAACGAAAAACTCAAATATGTCTAACTTCTATTACTGTCAGTGGATCGTTCAATATTTCTTAGTCTTTTAATTTTGGTAGGAAGGAAACTGTTTATTATATTGATATCAGCTTTTGTTGCCCCTAAGTGTGTAATAAGTGGACGAATACAAATTTTGTATACTTTGATCTAACCATCAAATGAGATTTTTCAAGACATTTTCGTTGCTTTGTTGACTTGAGTCTGACTTTCATACTTTTTCAGATATTTCTAATTCGAGATAGTTATTCGTTTTATTATTTTAAAATCCTAGAATTATGAATTTTATGTTATCTAATAGCCATTATTTCTGTATTTTCGTTATCTCTTGTTTTTTAAATTTTTCAGTTTGGGTATAAATCCCTCTAAATAATCAAGTTCGGCCAACTTATGCGTTACACATAAAGTGTTACAGTAATCACCTCCGGAGACATTACTAAATAATTAAATTGGTAGTAGCGACAGGCGGTATGTATATTAGTTATAGATGTTTGAATGCTCCCATAAAGTGTTACATTCTGTTGTGAACCTCGTAATCAGATTTGATCCAAAAATGTTGAGTAAAGCTTATTATTTTCTAGAATTTATTAACCGATGGTTCAACAAATTTTCTATCACTTATAATATCCCAATAAATACTGTTTTTGAGCGTTATATTGTGTTCCAGCCAAATATGGTACATATTTCCATTACTTGATTAACAATAACCGCTCATAATCCGTTTAGTGGAAGTATTTACGGCTTGTATAATGGAATTTTTGATGGTATAATCTATCTATCTATCACAGGCTCATTAATAAATTTTAAATCGTTACATAATATGTGAAATCTACTTATAAAAAATTAACTAGTATTCGCCCGCTTCTCTAAGTTCGAGGAAGTTTGATAAAAAATCGTACTCAATTCACATTCATTATGAATTATTTTCCATTATTTCAATTTATTTATGGCACCATTTTTTTAATATTGATTTATCTTAGACAACAACCACATACGTAATAATTTATTTAAAAAAAAAGAATAAATTTTAATTAAATTCCGGTGAAAAAAAAACGAAAATCTGTACATTGGTGAAGTGCGGCAATTTGATAAATTAAAATTTGTATATCTTAAGATGTATATGTATGCTTATACATTGGGTAAAATTTTAAATTTAAATTTCTAATTGAAAATTGAACAAAATTGAAAAATAGTTAGCTTCGCTACGTCTCCTTTTAAATACAGATGTTTTATGAACATCATCAGTAAACGCATGCTATATTTCAAAAGGTCTAAAAGCCATTGGCCTAATAATCATTGACAAATCGTGACTTAGTACGAGAAATCTACTTTTACGTTGGTTATAATAGTTAATGTAACCCTGGTAGGTTCTTCTAGAGCAATGTGGTAACATTTAAAATATCTACCCTCTTTATTGTTTCAAGAATAAATCTAAGTAGTTAATTTTAGCCAAATGTTTCTTGTTCTATCACTGAACTAAATACAAGAACGCTTTATGAATTTAAATTTCACGGTTGTAATTGTGATGAATATTTGCATTATAATGTCTAGTTAAACACAAATAACGAAATAACTATTATTAATTTAAGCACATATTTGACTTATTAATTTCTTAAAATTAGTTTCATTTTTAAAAATATTATGTTCCTATTTTAATTTTCAAATATTAATTAGTTATGGTGTTGATGTTTTTTTGTTATCACCTTTATAAGGTGATAAAAAATAAATCATTTACTGCTCAAAAAGCATAATAAGCAGAAATAGGCTTCGGATAAGCTTGCTTTAAGCATAAATCTGATGGTAAAACAAAATAAAGAGTGTGAACACTCTGCTATATCAGACGCTAGACCTTACTGTGTAGAATAGTAGTTGTATAAATAAACTACTTTGTAGAAAATTAATCTTCACAACGGATATTTTACGATAACGAAGTATCAAAATCCCAAAGAGGAGTATAGAAAGTACAACACAAAAAATATTTCCAAAGAAAGGCTTAAATCAGAGGTATTCTATTACAGTCTGTAACTGAAAATAATTCTTACAACAATGTATTTTAATAACAAGTAGTTTCCTCTGCATTCGGTAAATGTAGAAGGAGTTCCAAAACATATTAAATAGTATTAAAATATCTCGTTCATAATCCTAAAAATTAATTCTATTAATTCGAATGGGTCTTAAAGTCTGCCAAATTTGTCTGTTAATAAATAATATGCCTTAATTGACTTGTGTTTATGAGATTTTCAATATTATCTTCTTTTAATTTTCCAACTATAAATGAAGGGATTTTATTAGTATAGTAGTTACAGAAATATACAGTAACAGTTTTCAAAGAAATGATTTTTTTTTTCTTTTTATTAAAATAATTTAATTTTCCTTATACAAAAACAAAAACAAAAAAAAACAAAACAATTTAAAACTTTTGCTAAGAAATATTTTAGAAAAATTTCATAATTTTCCTTGGAGGCTTTTTCTTTTACTGAATTTTTGTTTCAGAAGAGAATGTTGTTAAATGAAGTGAGTTGAAATTCAGTTAATTTTTTAATTGAATGTAATTGTATATATGTATGTGTATGTAGCATGTATTATATAATAATATAACGTATATAATATAAAAGTTAGGTATACTCACATTCTTAACATAATTAATTCTTAAGGCAATTTTTTTTAGTTTTCCTATTATTTTAAGGAAAAGAAAATTTTTCATTTTGTAATTTTACAAAATGGCGCGGGAAAAATTAGTTTTATTGAAAAATTTATAAATTTTTGCAAATGAACATTTTCTGTCACATTTATTACTGTTAGTTTTTAGTTTTTCTTTTTTTCTTGTTTTTCTTTTTTTCTTTTGGTTATTACCGAAATTAATTTATATTTATATAAATAATTGGAAATAAAAGTTGAAAGAAAATGTAATGAAGTTTAACATATAACGATGATGAAAATAAATTATTTTAATTAGTTAATTAAAAAATTTATGAAATTAATAAAATTATTCAATTTTAAAGTTTGTTGAAGAAATTGTTTAGAATATTTATTTGAATAATGAATTTATTTAATAATCAGGTAAGTTCTATAATTGGTAAAAATAATGATTTTGATTAATTTGATATTTCTATCGAATTCTATTTGCAAAAGGTTATTTTTGCTCTCTATTGACATTTAATTAAGAAATTAATAATAATTAAGAAATTTCTATATGCTCACGAGCTTCGTAGCTCCTGAGCATTTTATCTATTTAGATAAAAATGGTTATATGTATTCAAAACCGTAATTATGGCTCTCTATTATACCATTATAACAAAAGGGTTACATGTAAAACTATTATAACGTTAGCAATATTAACTTTTGAGAAAATTTAAAATTTGAAATGTCCGTACCAGATAAGGACAAATTAATTAAGTCAGCTTATAGGTGGTTGGATGGAAAACTCTAATTATAATTAACACAAAGTATAATACAATTATTTTTTTAATTAGGTTAAGCAGTTTTACTTAGATTAAGTTAGGCTATACAAACATAGTAATA
Organism: Argyra leucocephala; assembly: GCA_963942445.1. Lineage (NCBI taxonomy): Eukaryota > Metazoa > Arthropoda > Insecta > Diptera > Dolichopodidae > Argyra > Argyra leucocephala. The sequence goes on from OZ012678.1 coordinate 159,046,824, forward strand.
TATTAACATAGTAAACATAGTAAGCATAGTAAATAGTTTATGGTTTTTACTCCCTACTTTTCTAATAATATAATTCGATAAAAAAAAATTTTCTAAAATTTGTACATAACAAAAAAAAAATTCTTAAAATTGTGCGTAAAATTGACATAAAAACGCATAAAAATGCTTAGATGTTAATAAAATTAGAAATGTTTTTTTTTCGGTTTTAAAAATTGAAGTAGAAACTATTACCACTGAAAAAATAATCAATAGTTAAAAAACTATCATAAAAATCAACAAGTATTTGCCTGTTCATTGAAATTCGGAGAAGTTTGATAAAAATTGTATTCAATTTCATAATAAATTATTTGCTATCATTTACATTAATTCTTCATCATCATTATCTGTGGGGTATAGGGCGGACCATTAATTATTGGCTCTATATAATTTTTTAATTTATTAATAGGGTTTTTATTTTTAGTTATAATTTCATTTAAATAATTTAATTGGTGTCAGGTTTCCGTTGACTAATAATTTTTCATAGTTGATTGAAAATATCGATATTTAACTAATTATCTTAATTCTATTTTTTCCATTTTATATCTTAATCCCTACTCATTTTTCAAATTATTTTCTTAATTTAAATAGCTTTAATATGATAACTTATCATTTTCTAATCGTTGCACAATCTATATTATCTACCTGTTCCCTCGAAATTATAAAACTTTCGTATGTGTCTCATTTGCTTATTATATGTACTTTTAATTGGTTTTATCAATTTTATGATGTTCTTCAATCAAATGTTTGCAGTTGCCAACCTAAATAGTAATAAAATAATAATAATAAATGTTTTGGATTGATTTATCTTAGACAAAAACCGCGTAATAATAATTTATTTATATAATTCTGGCAAGGAAAAGCAGAAATTTTACTTTAGTGAGTTGCGGCAATTTGATTAATTAAAAGTTTTGTATGTATCTACTTATTCATGGAGTTAAATTTTAAATTCAAATTTCTAATTGAAAATTTAAAAAAATATTTTGTCTTCCTTGAAATGTTTATCATTTAAAAGAATAATAATGAAAAACGGTTGTGAATCATTTCAGATATTTGTACTTTTTCCAATTTACAGATTAAATATAATAATGATAATATTTTTATCTATATGATATTTTTATTATTAGACTTTATAATTATTGAAAAACATTATATACTTTGTATATTGTATACAGATATTTTAATAACATTGTTTACTAATTTTATGTTCATATATATTTTATTCATTACTACTTTCTTCTTCTGATTTCTCTTCAATAATTCGGTATAGATTATTTGCCTGTTAGTTATTTATCAATTTTTAATGCCTGCCGAATAACAAAATATTTAAAATATTGTCCATATTAAAAAAATAAAAATATCTTAATTTGTTAGAAAAGGCTTGTCATTTCTGGTTGAAGCTACGTTATTAAATGCTAATCACGTTTTACACCCGTATGTTAAGATAGATTTAATAGATACATTACTTGAATATTCTTAGATTATTGTTCTCAATATTTTGATATTTCTCATATCCCCAGTCATCCAAGTACTGATGTTGATTTCCTAAAATTGTTTTTGACTATTCTTTATCACAATTATTCTACCTTTTGACCCTTTAGAACCTTTAGGTTAATTTATTTGGTGCTGGTGTTATTTATTCTAATCACTTTTGTTTAATCTATATTAATTTTTGATTTCAATATTGTAATCAAATCACTAATGCTTAGTTTTTATTAGATAAAATAGCAAACAAGACTGCAATAAAAATCGTAGAAAAATTAGAAAAAGTAGAAAAATTAATTAGTGATTACTAAATACATGTTGTATCTGAAAATTAATATATAAAAAGTGATTAGAATAAATAACACCCAGCACTAAATAGATTAATATGAAAGGTAAAAAAAAGAGTATATAAAAAATAAGCTTAACTAGTAAATAGGTCAGCACAAAATAAATCATGTCTATTAGGTAAATAGTGATAATATTGAAAGTTCATCTACTACTTCCCGTAAAATATCAGTTCGGGTTTACCACGTTTTGGTTTATTTTGTATTTTTTAAATGGCACAAATGCCCAAGATGGGATCTTAATATTGGCGGCAAGATTTACGATTTACTTCTTCGTATAATAAAATTTAAATTAAATTGAGTTTTACCGATTAAGTTATTATAGATAATCTAAGACTGTTTGCATATAATTCTGGGGATAATCAATAATTTAAAAAATATTTTACAGCTTTGGTAGAATTTCGTACATTAACGAAGATAGATACTAAAACTTATTACACAAAATAAAATGAGTAAATGTTTTTACAAGTATTTATTTATTTATTTATCAATGCGTCTGATATGTCAGATTGTTAACTAATAAATGTGGGAAACAAAAACTATCAATATGAACTAAGCTTTCCATTTTATTTAAGTGATAACCAACATATAGCTTTTTTAACAAATTTTTAATGTATTTGTAAATAATAAAAATAAAAAATTCAGTTTAACATCCATGCCCCGAACCACATCCGAACTGAGTATCTTCTAATTAGTAATCAAATGACAAAACGCCCTACTCATCGTCGATTTTTTTGTATTTACAATCTGAAAATGATAAGTTTAAATTTAAACTAATACTTCGAAACTTCACATCAGAAATGACAAGTTATTATTTCTAATATAGAAATTAGTAAAATTGATCTTAGACAAAATTTAAGAAAAACGAAAATTATTTAAAGGGGTGATTGTTTTTGGTAAATAAATTTTTTTCTTTTTTTATTAAGCGTTTTTTTTTTTGTATTCATAAATGTTTACATTTATTACTGGGTTTCTAATTTTCGTTTTATGTAAATGAAATAAGAATCTGATATTTATGCAAATTATTTATCTTTTTCTATTTTTCTCTTGTATTTTAGGTAAGTAGGTATGTAAAATTTAAATTCCTGAAATTTTATTTAATCTTAAATAACATTTTAGACTATTTGAATAATACAGTGGTTAAAATGAAATTCCAAAAAATTAATTATATTATTTTAATTTTAAAATGTAATCGTTTAACATTGGTTAATTTTATAAACATAGTAAAAAAATTTATAAAAAAAATAATAAAAAAAAATAAAAATTTAAAAGATTCTGTTAAAATAAAATGAAAATTTGATGATTTGTTTTTTCTGTTTGTTGTTTTTGATTTTGTTGTGGTAGAATTGTCTTTTTGGTCTTTTTTAAAAACCAACAAAAACGTATACAAACCAAAGGTTTAATTAACATTTATAAAACAAATAATATTCATTTGAATAATACGAAAATAAATATTGGTTAAAGATAAAAATTTTGATATTATTTCATCTTTAGAAATTATTCAGATGCTTATTTGTGGTTTCTTTGTGTAAATATTTTTGTGTTAATAATTTATATTTACATTACATATTTATTATGATATTTGCAAATTTGCAAAATTATTGTGAAGGTTATATTAATAAAATAAAACAGAATTTAGTACATCCATTTTTAAAGTTATATGAGCTAAAAACGATTATACAAATTTTAACTATCTACAAATTTTCTGTATGAGATTATAAAATGTGGCGATAAGGCTAAGTAATTAATTACATCAGTTCTAATACTATTGTAGGATTTTGACAGCTCAACACTCCAATGAAATACCATGTCGGACAATTCTATTTTACTGTCAAACTATATGTGTCTTCTGCTGTCTACCACATTTTGTTTTAAATATTTGTTTTAAGCGAGTAACATCTATCATTCTATTATTCTAATTTGTAATAAAATTGACTTATTATTATTAATATAAGCTTCTATACTATTGAACAAACATTTGGTAAAGCTTACCATTTATTTAGAATTTTTATATATGTATAGCTGACATATTCAAATTATACGAATACTCTCTTCAACATATTGCAACACTAGCTATTTCATAAATTGCCTCGCAAATATATTCAGGAAAGAAGCTATTCAAGCTTTTAAAAAATTTTACTTACTGCTTGTTGTACATCGTAATCCAATTATCATTCATTTCTAAAATTGATTAAAATCGAGTTTATTTAATTTCATTATATTAAATTTACGGAACGAAACTGCAGGATATTGTATCTTTTGAGTCGAATAGATAAAATATTTTTTAGAAATAGTTTGAATATGCAATGTTTACTTACAAACAGAAAAAATTGATGAATAATGTAGTTTATGAATCAGATTTGATATATATCTAAGTTAATCTAGAACTAGCATTCGCTCAATTTTTGAAATACGTGGAAGTAGTACTCAATTGTTGAATAATTGTTTTCCATTATTTCAATTTATAGTTGATACTGATACTTATAGTTTTAATGTCTTTTTATTGTTTTATCTTAAACAACAACCTTATATATAATAGTTTATTTAAAAGAAAAAAATATATTTAAATTGGGGGTGTTATTGCGGCATTTAAAATTTTTGCTTGTTAAACTTATGACTTATGCATGACTGCATGAGGTAAAATTTTAAATTGAAATTTCTTCTTGAAAATTAAAAAAATATAAATAGTTTCGCTACGTGTCCTTTTAAATATCTATCACTTAAAAGAATAATAATGAAATCGGTTGTAATTATTCAGGTAGCTATTCAGGTATTTGTACAGTCTTTTTTCAGTTATTTAGATTTAGGTCTACTAGAATAACTTAATCAGTTGATTATTTATAGTAGTCGATCCATTATTTTCAAAATTTGAACTAAATTTAAGAAAACTCAGAATATTGCAATGTATATTATTACATAAAATTATAAATTATTTTTTAAAAATGAATAAACTAATTAATTACAATAATTTTCTTTTCTTTTTATTTTCAGATTACCAACGGTACGTTAAATTTATTAATATCTGGTGTACAATTGATTAATTAATTAAGGTTAAACTCCAAAATTTTAACACTGTCCTAGTAAGTTGTTTATCAAAAAGAATTGACTAATGTAAATTTAAAAAAATACGTATATATTTTTATGAATGTAGAATTAGTAAAATTGATAACATAAATTTGCTAAACATTCGTATTCAACAAAATGAAAATGAAAAATAAAATGTTCATAAACGCAGTACTGGAAACGCAGTACAAAAGAAAAACTTGCAGAAATTATAATGCATATCAATTTCATAATGAGTTATTTTCCATTTCCCATCATTTCAATTATGCTTAGTACTATATTTTATTTGTTTATTGATTCATCTTAGACAACAACCACATACGTAATAATTTATTTAAAAAAAAAATTATAAATTGTGGCAATTTGATAAATTAAAATTTCTGTTTATTAAACTTACTTGCTTCTGCTTACTACAAAACTTGAGAAAATATAGTTAAAAAGTAGTATTTCAACTATATTTTTGCAACGTTTATGAATAAACTTATTTTCTACATTTTATTTATGAACAAAATGCTTTAGCAGAATTAGCTGTATTGAATGTTTATAAAAATATATATATATTCCAAAAATTTTATTCAAGCAAACTTGATCGATTGAGTAAAAAGTATTTATTACTGCAAAAATGGTTTATGAAAATTCTGATATATAAATCGGATTTGCAATGAGCCAATTGAACAGATTATATTGTATTAACTAACTAACTAAATATAAAAAAAAAATTGTTATCTTGCCTTAACTTACTTTAAATTGTAAAATTATGATAAATTTTAAAATTTAGGTTAAGTACTTTGTAATAACATACTCTATATCAGCGATTACGCTCCTATTTTAGAATTGAGCAAACATGTGAATATGAATATGAAAAATATTATACTTTTCTTTCGTTCATATATTATTAATGTCATTATCCTATAAAAGGGTTGTAAACAGAACTACAAGAAATTTTGACAAAATAAAATTTCGTTGGTTCACTAGTGCCCTATGTAGTGATAATTCTTTCATTATCTTTAATAATTTTTTTTACTTAAATCAGTATACATAATAATATCTACCTACATATATATCACATTATATATACGCTACAATAATAAATTATTTAAATTTACCACAATAAATTGCTTATAATCAGATTAAATTGATAACCACCAAATTTACGAAAACCATCTTCTTATACTATACAAATTGAATTTATTAACTTTGGGAAATTATTGAAAATATTTTCATCACAGTTGTAGTCTTTTTATATTTCATCTCATCCCATTTCAATTTATTCATTTTCATAATTTTCTTTTTAATTATTTGGATACAGTAAATCAACATTCACTATAGGCTTGTATAGATGGTATGTACCATCTATATATATATATATCAATATTCATAACCATTTATCAATTTATTGTGCTAAAAAAATAAAAAAAAAATTTTGAAACATCATTTACTATTATTATGACCAAAAGAAAGTGTAGAGTCAGATAGAGAGAGAGAGTGTGTACAAGGAGTAGCATTTAAATGGTATTCAATAAAAAAAAAAACAAGAACAAAAAAAAAATATACTAGATCACAGCATGCGGTTAAATAATAACAATAATAGTTACCACCAATAATAAACTCTTATAATTTTGCTTTATCGAAAATCATAAAAAATTTATAAAATAAAAAAACAAAAATTAATCGACAGTTACTATTATTATCGAAAAATAAATTTATTTTTGGAAAATTTATTAAAACTGAATATCTTTGTTTTATGTTTTCCTACTATATTGAAATTGATTTTTTTTTTATTTTATTTTCATGTGGTTTCAATTTTTAGTATGCACTTTATTTGTGTTGTGTTTCAGAGTTAATTTGATTGGGTTCGGATAAGCTTTGACATTTTTGTGAAAACTTAATTTAATTTATTTTTTTGTTTGTTACTGAAGTTCATTTCACAATTTTTACATATTGGCCACCTACAAATTGAGATAGGAGTGTAGAGTGTTTTAATAATTATGAAAGAAAATTTACTGGGAGTGCTTAATGATATTCCGACCATAAAGGGAGGGTGCTAATTGAAGTCCCGCAATAATTATTGAGATCCCACCATTTTAAATCAAGTTTTTTTTTTTGGAAAAAGGGTATTTACCTGTGGTAAAAAGCAGTTCAGTCAATAATTTGGAATGTTTTTTTATTAAATGTTCTTCGTATTAATTGCATTATTCCAATTCAGACTATTTTTATATTGTATTCTTATTCAAATTAATCTAGTGTTCTCGTACTTAGCTCAGAGCATATAAATAACTTAAACCTGTTGGTTATGGTATAAGATGTGCTTTTTATAAAAAACATTTAAGAGAGATGGTTAAAAATGCTTAATTTCTACCTCTTTTGTCAAAAATTTATCAAAATAGTCTGGCTTGAGACTAGGTTCAATGTATTTGGATATACTACTTCTTAGTTCAATAAAAATTGTCAATATACATAAACAGTTCAGCACTAGCTACGCATTTATCAGCTCCTGATAAATATATTTTTCCGTTTTAGTTACAACCGATCGCGATCCTAACAAATCTTGTCTGGTAACTCATCAGTCCTGGTTAAATTATAAATCTGTATTGGATTTGGGTATTGACAAAAATATTATTTAACACTAGTAATTTGATAAAATAACAAATATTGTATCTTCATAGACACAATGAAGCTTACACTGCGTGTCAGATTTTTACTGACTAAACCACACCCCACCCATTAAAACTAGTCCGACGGATTTTAATTTATTCCCATTAATTTATTGCTCGTATTATTTTCTTAAACAGAAAGTTTACGAATTAATATGGTATTAAATCAAGTGGCTTAGTTCTTTTAAGCCTTCTGGTACCATTTTGATCTTCCAGAGCTGCTTAGTGACCTCAACGTTGACATGGCCCTCTAGACGAGCTCTCATACTCTTTGCATATCTTTTTATTTCATTTGATACACAAGGAATTTTTAGATATCTGCGCAAGTCACTGTTGCGAACATACCAAGGGGCACCATGTTGCGCAAGATTTTATTTTTGAATTTTTGTATACAAAGTACATGTGTTTGGTTGGCACATCCCCTTATTTATATGCTGTACAACCATATCGGTTTGATTATCTGATTGCTTCAAGTACTTTAAGAATGTCTTCAAACATGTTATTCTTTATGTTGTATCTGAGTCGACAATATAATGCCACGACACAAAGGCTTTGTTTAACTGACAAAATTCGTAGCACGATAGTTGGAATTCATCTATTTCTAGACTGATTTGCTCGTAGTGCTTAATTTTTTTTTTTTTCAAAATTGAGCTACCACGTCTTGATTTATTATTTGGATGGTTTGTGCTGTAGCATGTATATAGTAAATTCGGAAATGCATCACCATCACGCATCGTAAAAGTTCCATATTCTAAAATGCAAGATAAAATAGTTTTGGTTTCATCACTGTCATCACACCACCGTCATCTATTTTCGAAATTCAATAATTTTTTTTTATAAAGACTGGTTAAAATAAAAAAAAAATTCTATAAGAGCTGAAATTTTTATGGATTAACTAAAAAATAAATAATTTTTCAGATTTGAACTCAATCATTTTATGGTAATTGTGGAATTAGTAGTTTGGTAGTCTACTGTTAATGGTAATAAAAATCTTCTGGACTTTCGAAATAAAATTATATTATGGTGTGTGGTGAAAAATCAGATAAATTTATTTTATTTTTTTATATATTGTGTGGTGAATGGAATATAAGATGTTGGTAAACAGTTATTTAAGTGACGAGGATATTATAATTTTAATTATATATAATATTAATAATTTATTTAAATAAAATTTATAAATAGAGTTAAGTGAAAATTAGTATTGAACTTTTTGTATTCCAAAATTGTGAAATATTTGGATTTATTTCTTAGTCTAAAATTCTGGTGAAATTTATATCAGACTTTATTTTATCTGTTGTTCAAAAGATATACAATTCACACTGAATAATAAATACTTGAGGAATAAAATGAATACAATATTAATTTATGACCTAGATCTTGTCGAGCAGAGGTTTACTTGTCTTAATCGTATCGTATTTGGTTTGATGGAAACGGTGAAAAGATTTGCTGTTTGGGTGATGTTTTTCAGACGTGGTAACTTTGTTGATACGTAGTACGATTACGAATTAATGTCTCACTTTCAATTTGAGATATTTCGAAGATATAATTTAGGACGAATTGTTTGTTTGATATTATTTTAAAAATGGAGTTCTGAAATTTTGCAATACTTTGAAAAGCTATCAACGGGCAGGTAGCTACCATACAAATAAATTTCTAGCATCCATCAGGAGTATTTAAAAAAATAATAACTGTATTACAGACCTGAAAATTGATACGTAGGCACTTTCTCAAAAATAAATAAACGTATTCGACCATTTTCCCATATTCGGACTCATTTGGATGGTTGTCATACAACTCCTAGCCAAGCCAAGTATATTTTGAAAAATTGAAGGTGATATAGACCTGAAAATGTGTAATTAGAGTTTCTCAAAATAAAATGGAAATATTTATTTTACCATTTTACTACTGGTTTTTATTTTTATTTATTTTATAATTTATTAAAAGATGTCATTAATACATATGTGAGTTATAAAAATCGACCAAAATTTAACCGTAATGAATACCTTAGTTTGTAAGGTGTATATTTTATTTTGGAAGCTTGTAATTATTCCAGTAATTTTATTGCCGGAAAGCTTTAATTTATGATCTTTTACAGTTTCCATAATTGAAGTACTTTCGTTTTTCTTTGTTAAATCTTAAAACGAAATAATTTACAGTAATTCAGAAATTATTTGATTAGTCTATAGTTTTCACAGAAAAATTGTAATTATGTCATGCTGGGCCTCTTTCTTCTTATTCATTGACGTCGTCTGAGTTAAATCTTGGTGCATATCACGCCTGAAATCATTTAGATTCAAAAACAATATCTACGAGTTGAAAAATCCTAACGGCATATGTCATCTACGAGGTGAAGTTAACGTTTGCGTGACTTTTCTACTTGCCGTCGATGTTCTTTTGTTCCCCTTAGTATTTTATTTAATCCCCTTAATGCTTTGTTATATTGGAAATGATTATTACATGTCGAGTTCAATACCATTTTTTCAATTTTTACTATGGAGACATAATGCACGTCATACATATTTTATTGTGATAATGTAACGAACTTGATATCTCTGCTACCTTCTTTGATTGGAAGTCGCAGAATTTTTATTACAATATTTATTAGGTCTATTATTTCAGTGATGCTTCGATTTACATTTTTGGCTTCGGTCTATATTTGGGATATCAGAAAAATGCTATCTGACAATGTGGCGAGCATGGGTTCAAATTTGCTGCAATATAAAATTCGTCTTTTTCACTAGACGATAGGTGGAGGAAGCAACACTAAGTAGAATAGCATAAATAGACTAATCAACTACTTTGTAAAAATAACGATAATTAAAAGCTAGAATGTGTCAGATGAACATGTGTCAAAACCGAAGTAGTTGAGCTATATTGACTCCCTATACTTCCACGGGAAGTGAAAAGGATAAAATAAAATTCGTTCTACTTACGATATTTATAAATTCAGCGAATACCATTTATTGATATAGCTATTTCTTATATAGAAATATTAAAATAACACTAACGCCACTGTTCCAGTTAATTCAATACTATGTAAATAGTACTTACTAAGGTCTTGTGTCCAAAATTGAATCTCATAATATTCTTAACTAGCTAGTTTTTTATTTACACAAGTATATCAGTATACTTTTGATAAGTACTGTAAACACATACATAATAATATATAGGTACTCTAATTTGTCAAGTTGAGTTCTACAATTTCCTAAATTCAAATTAAATACATAAATTATTCTTGCAATGAACTTCACTATAAATAAGAAAATAAATGTCATCTTTTTCTGTCTCTCTCTTTCATATACATGTATGTATGTTTATGTATGTTTGAATTAGTGAATTTGTACATATCAAAACATACATATTCATCAGATTCTACGACAAACTCAACACACCGCCAATTAAATTATATATATATATATATATATACACATATATGCAATATATTGCAATAATTATTCACTTTTTCTTTTTGCCCCACAAGAATATCCTTTTATATTATATTATCAGTTTTGATATGTATTCATTCTATTCTAATAAGAGTCCCTTAGGAAACTCCGTTATAATTTATGAGAAATAAAATAATAAAAATAATAAAAAAGTAAAAAAACTATACAAACTATACATCGTGACATCGCAAAAGGTCTGATCAGCCTGAAATCCATCAACGTTAAAATTCTGGTCTTAAAACATTCATCATGTCATGAAAAGTTGCTTCATTGAAAAAGAAAAAAACAATAAAAAAAAAATAAATAAAATTTAAGACAAAGTACACAACATTGAAAGAATATGGCGAAATAAAGTGAAACAAAAAACATAAAATAAAATTTGTAGTCAGGAATCTTGATGAAGCGATATGCAAATTAAAGTGAATGTCCTTTAATCGTTCTCCTTTTTTTTTGCTTTCTATATACAACATTTTTTTTGTTGTTGTTTTGTAATTTATATGTACCTCAAATAAATTAAGAAAGGGCAGTAACTGATTGTACTTAGCATATGATATACATTGAATTTACTAGACAATATTTAGAAAAAGGTTGGGCACGCAATCGACTGTAAACAAATCTGCTGGAATTTAAAATTTAATGGTAAAAGTATTAAAATTAACTTAAAGACTTTGAATATTTTTATAAATCTTTCGTTTTTCATAGAATCGTATTTTTATATCAGATTTAAAATTAACTAGACTTAAATAACAATTAATTGAATCTGATTTTGTGAAATTTCTATTCTTTGATGTTAAAATTAAATGTCTCGGCATCATAATTTTCATGGAAAAGAATTAAAAAAAATTTGGTTTAGTTCTTTTTTTAAGGTGTAATTTTTTATTACGTGGAATGTGGGTTATTCAACTTTTTGTGGTTATTTTAAATAACATAAGCAATGCATTTTTATTAATATTCAAAAAAATATTTTTATAGTGTGTTAATTAAAATATGAATTAATATTTTGTATAAAATTAAAATTTTCTTTTAATGTTCATTTATTTTTTAGTTGACATGCAATTTGAGTCTTTTTAGTTAATTTCATGACATTATTCTAAATTTCTTGTTAATAATATACGGTTATGGATATTAATAAAATAATCAAATTTTAAAAAAAAAATTAAGGATTGTTTTATATAGTTAATAGTTATGTTTATAGAAAGAAAATATTTAATTTATTCACATCAGATTATTAATTTTCAGGATTGCCATGTTATGTTATAAATTTTATTTATTATCGCGAGTCAAAACAGCTTGATTATAATAATTAAATTTAATAATATAATAACTAATAAGTACTAATAATAATATAGGACTGTCTGTTAATAGTTTTGAAAGGCTAGGTGGTAGCATGCTTTTAACACTTCACTCTAAAAATACTGTCACACTCAGAGTGTTACTTTGTTTATAATTTGAACATAGTTATAAACTAATCAATTACTTTTGGAAGCCTGACTGTAATATCTGTATTTCATTGACATGTTGTATTATTGCTTGTATTTCTCGTAAGCTATGTACCTATATTATCTCATTATTGAACGTATTTCATTTGATCAGATTCCTTTTGACGGTATTTAATTTGATTGTACATTATGTGAATGCATCTATACAGCGATTTATATAAAAATTAACGATATTAATTTTTATGCCTATTCCTTTATTCGAATCAAAAAGAGAAATATCTGCTTGGTCCAGAAGATTTAACAATTTATTTTTATACGTAGTTATACGCTGTTGAATATGAGCTTTAATACAGTCAAATAAAATACAATAGATTCAGTAGATATAAATAAAATTAAAATTAAATTAAAATTATCAGTCAGTAGATGTAACTAAAATTAAAATTAATGGAAATATTGACAATTTTAACATATAGTCAAGAAACAAAAATTTAAAAATATCAGAAATATAAAATACTTTCAAAATTAAATATTTTAATGGTACCAAACAAAATTTTAATTTAATCAAACGAAAATACTCCAATGAATAGTCATGAAAGCCTATGAATTACATACTCCAATTAATGAAAAGTATACTTTTAATAATATGAAAAAATGTATTCAAAAATTGCCTGTAAGGTAAACAAATACAACAAAAAACATCATGAGTCGTAAGTTGAACTATATTGAGCAAATCAAATATAGTATATTAATAGGTAACAAAGCTTTCATCACTTCAAAAAATCTTTTTTACAACAAAATTATTAGTAAAAGAGTTAAAATTATATGTTACCAAACACTAATAAGACCAACGCTTGTATATGATGAACCAATATGGTACAACATCAGTGCGAGCTTAATGGAAAGTCTCCGAAAATTTGAAAGACAGTACATAAGACTTTGTACTAATATATATAGAAAGCCCAATTCCAAATACAAGCATTGCTACTCTAATATATACTTGTACAAGGAAGCAAACATAATTAGAATCTATAATTTTGTAATAGAATTAATTCGAAGGCATTATGATAAAGGTCAAAACACTCCGGCTTTTTTTGTGTTTTTTCTTTATTTTGTTTTATAATTCTTGATATACATGAATACGTAATAGATAATTAAATTTAGTTTTATTGATCATAGCTTAGGTTTAAGCTGTCTGATCTTATTGTTTTTTTGTATATAATTCAATTTAATTTAAATAAGCTAACGGGTTTTTATTAAGAAGATGAAAAGAAAAACTATATAAAATTAATAAAAAATTAATATATATAAAAAAAAAAAACAAATTTGTAGATAAATGTATAATTGCCAAGTTAAATAGTTTAATTTTTTCCTGTTTTTTTTTTTTTTCTTTTTCTTTTTTTCCTTAATTATTACATTATAAGTCTTTAATTTTTTTTCACACCTGCTAACACAATTACAACATCAATATTGTTTCCATACGATCTTTGTCATAAATTATTATCATTACTATTACATTATTATAATTATAACATACTTTATTATTCCCTGTTGATCTTGATTTATTGGGTTTTTGATTTAATATCGCATATGAGCATATGAGCAGTACATCAAAAAGACCTTGCTTGGGGGCTTAATAAGCATTTTATCTATTTAGATAAAAACGATTATATTCAAAACCGTAATCATGTCCCTCTATTATACCATTATAATAGCCGAGTTACATCTAAAGCTATTGTTTATAGCCCGGGAAATATTAACGGAGAAAATTTAAAATTTGAAATGTCCATACCAGATAAGGACAAATTTATTCATATAAATCAAACTATTGGTGGTTGGAAAACTCTAATTATAATTAGCACAAAGTATTATATACATTATTTCTTTAATTAGGTTAAGCAGTTTTAGTTAGATTAAGATAGATTAAGTTAGGCTAGGTTTTGAATAAATAACTATTCATTTTTACTCCATACTTTTCTAATAATATTATTCAAAGACAAAAAACTTTGTAAAGTTTGTACATAATATAAAAAATTCCTAAAATTTTGTGTATAATTAACATAAAAACGAAAAAATGGCTTAGATGTTAATAAAATTAGGAAGTTAGCTGTTTTTTAAATTTTTGTAGGGTAGACTAGTGTAAGAATGTAAAAATAGTGGGAAAAAATAAAATTTATATTAAAAAAAAAAACATCATGAAGATACACAAATAACAGATACAGCAAGCACAAGTTTTAACACAATTTGCACAGATAACGTAGGTACCTACTAGTAAAATAAGATAAAGGTAACATTTTAAGAATTATCGATGAATAAACAAAATATGTCACCCTGTATCCAATCAGTAATAAAGAAAGTAATACAATAGCAAGATCATTTGGCGAAAACTACATATTAAATGTTGGGGCATCTATATTAAAAAAAAACTGACATGGGAATTGGGAACATAATATAATATAAATTCACTTTTCAAATAACTTTTCATAGACTGAAACTGTTATAAGTTTTATTAAAAAATTCAGACGGAAAGAGTAATTTTTTAACAATTACGAAATAGTTTTTATTTTTTCTATTAGTGATAATAGTTATACATATACTTTTTTCCATTCAAATTCAACATTTTTTCAAACAAATTAAACAATTTTTCATTCAAATTCAACATTTTTTCAAGAAATGCTGAATTTGATTATAAAAAGTATATATCAATTTTTATTTTTTTCGATTAAAAATCATTCTTATGAGCAATTTTCTAATTTCAAAATTAAAATATATCTACTTGCAAATTTGCATCGAAGTAGCACATCGAAGTATCTTTTTTCATACAAATCAATCATCATTCATTTATTTGCGTTCAGTAGTAGGTTATGCCATTTAATCATGGAAAGATACAAGCTTCAACACGCTTTTCGAATTTTGCTTTTGAACAACTTGAAAATGATTTTGATGAAATGAGCTGATTTTGAGTTTAAATGGTTACATGTAAACAAACATAATTTCAGAATTTGGAGTGCTGAAAATCAGCACTAAACTATTCAGACACCAGTACATCCAAATAAAATAAATGTTTGGTGGTGCAATTGATGTTGGTGGAGTGATTAGTTCATATTTTGTTAAAAAAAATGGTCGGAGAGCTACAAGCACTAAAGAACGATACAGAACAATGTTAAACGCACGTACGTGGTTCCAACAAGAAAATGTATCCTGCGACATCTTAAAAATCAATTTAAGGAAATGTGTATATGTATAGCTATATTTAACGAAGTACCAATAATTGGCCAACATATATTAGTAACAATAGAAAATTTATGCTTTTGTGTGGATAAAAATCTGTTAAAAGGTAAAAAATCCATTTAAGTAAATTTTATTTAATTATATAAAAGTACATGTTATATATTTCTGCAAACATTTAGATTGTGAACCAACAATGATAATGCTTCTGTATATATTAAATTACCATAAATAATATATTGACTTAAAAAACGCATTTTCAAAATAATTGCTAACAACGTGCTTACCAATATTTTTAAATTCTAACTAAACTTATAAAACTTAAAATTTTTTTTTTAATTTATATATTTATAAAAGCAATCAGTTCATCAAGTTCACGAAATTCAAAATTTTTCACTCCACGAAGTACTATAAAATCACTTAAAATATTTTCTTTTTTTTTATTTTAAATAAAATTTTACTGCCATTTTACCATTTTAAATATTTATCTTATATATTATTATAATATATTCAATTCTCATAGTATATATCATTTCTTTTATTATACCCTAGGTATTACAATAAAGTGTTGAAAATGCTAAAAAAAAAAAAAAAATGTTTTTTAATTTAATAAGAAGTTCTATAGCTTAGAATTATTCACTATTTACTTTGCACGTACATAACTCCATACTCCATACTTATTATGCTGCACCACATTTACGAGAAATACAATTTCTTTTTCATTTAATTTTATTTTTATTTTTTTATTTTTTTTTTAAGTGAGAACAATGAAAAATTGCATAAAAATGTTAGCGCAATATAATTTACAGGCATAAGCGTAATGCATAGAATACCGTAGAAATTATACACACACACACACACCACATTAATATCTTACACGATAATGAAAATATAAGAAAAAATAGTTAAAAATAAAATAAAAAATTATATTCTATTTATGATGATGAATGTAAAATTGTTGTAAGTAAATTAAAAACAATGAAAATAATACAAACGACAATAAAAAAAAAAAAAAATATCCGAGTGCAATTAAACAAATAGACTCGAGAAAATTGAAAATAATGGGATTTTTCTTTATTTTGTTTTCATTATTTTTTTCTGTCTTCTATAATATATACCATGATGTTTAACATTTTTCATGAAAATTAATTTGAAAAAATAACCTACCGTAAAAGTAATTTCAAAACAAATGTATATATATATATTAAAAATTAGATTTATGTGAATCCAGACATCTTTAAAAACATTTTACCAAAGTCAAGGTCATTTAAAGTTAAATCAAAAAAAAAAAACACAAGATTATAATGTTGGTGGAAAATTTTGTAATAGTTCTTCGAAAATTGTGAATATATTTAATATATTAATTATTATTTTGATCCTTTAATACCAATTATATGAGATTTAATGAAACCGATAATGTGCTTTGGTTTGAGGTAAGATGATTCTGATATAAAGTCACCAATTATCTTTTAATGAAAAAACAAAAGTACTATGAAAATATATTTTGTAGGTAATATTTTAATAGCTTTCAAAAATTCAATACATAGTTCTGATAACTCAGTTCTATGGTGGTAATGGAACAGTCAATTTTTGGAAAATTTTCCACAGACCTATAACCAATAATGTAAGAAATAAGAATTAACTAAGTATATTCATACTTATGGAATTCAACTCTGGGGTTGTGCAAGTCAAAGCAATACAAATATAGTTAAACGTTTACAAAACAAAGTAATTCGTGGTATAGTAAATGTCCCGGGGTATATACGTAATAATAATCTACATAAGGATTTGGGTGTAGAAATGATAGATAGCGTTATCAAAACAATCGTACAAAGTTATTACAAAATACTACAAAACATATCAATACCGAGGCTATCCAACTCTTGAACAATGATAGTACAATACGAAGATTAATAAAATGAGTAAAATCGTTTGAATTGTGGCAATATTAAAATTATAATATACTTATGTACATAATATATACATATAAAAAATTTATAAACAAAAATAAAATAAAAATGTAGGCAATGTAACATTCCAAAAACATAGCCAATTATGATTTAAAGAAAAATAGTTTATTACTTAGTATGTATTTTCATTACTAGATTAAATACTATCAATAAACTCACCATTGAGTATTTTTTTATTTTTTATAAAAAAAAAACTAAAAAAAAAACTTATATAAGATATAAGAATATATCAGACATTTTCTAAACTAACACACGGTTAATAGTAGGCTCAACAGGGTATTTAATACAATCAGTATAACTTAGTAAAAACTAATAATAATGAAATTCATAACTGAAATACTATCAACTTGAAACGAAATCAATACAGCTAATTTGAATATTAAATATTATAGTCCATGATCATAGTCAGAACTATATACAAAACGTACTCAAGCTTCTAAATTGCTATTATAGAATTGAATTTGTCTGTAATATTCTTTAAACATGTAAATATTTGGGTCGGCTAAGTTATGTTGATTTTTAAAATGTCAACGTAAAGTATGTCGACTTGTAAAATTTATCGATTCTTGAAATGTCGATTATAAAATTTCGGACAAGGGCAAAATTTTGATTTTTAAAATGTCCACTTGTACAAAATGTCGACTTTAAAAAAGAAAAAATTTTTAGAGTAAATAAATGATTGTAACTCTGATTTTTCAGCCTACCTACTATAAAACCCATGCTTATATATATACATATTCTGGAAAAAGAGACAATCCTGATTTTGAAACCAACTGTAAAACAAATACCTATAGTATATTCATCCGTATGCCTATTTCGTAAAACGGTATTGAGATTTCACAGTTTCATATGAAAAATATGCCCTCTAATGCACGTCTCCCGCCAATTCATTCAAACCCAGTTTTCTTCGATGGCAGGAAAATGTACACTACAAGACATAAAAAACATTTATATAAAACAATTTTATTTTCAAACCCCCTCACCAAATTATTCAAACACTGTTTTCGCCTTGTATTAGACAAGAGTTTAGTAAAAACAAAATAATAATCAAAGATTTTCAAGTAGGTAGTGACCCTATTAATATTTCAAAAATATTGCATTTTCAGCACTATTTTCTACTAAAATTAAAAATTGTAAAAATCGATGTTTTGTCGATATTCTAAGAGTCGAAATTTTGTTAATCAACATTTTGGAAGGTCAACTTTTAGTGTACAATCAACATTTTTGAAGAAAATAAAGTCGGTGTTTTGTCAATCGACTTAATAGACGTTTGTATACAGTCAGGATCACGTAATAGTTTATTTGATATTCTAAAAATCAATATTTTGTCACTTAACATATTATGGATGGTCGACTTTAAGTATTATCGATATTGGAGAAAAAAAATCAGCATATTGTCAATCGACTTGATTGAAGTCTATATGAAGTCATGATGACGTAATAATTTTTGTAAGATTGTTTGCTCCTATATAAAGTCTATAGAAAGTCAGGGTGCCGTAATAATTCTTTTATAAGGTTGATTGCTCCTCTCTTATTCTTATTAAAATTGTATTGTACTTTTCAATAAATAATATTACTAACATACAAAACATAGACAACGTAGCTGTGCCCCGAACTGATAATCTAGATATAAAATTCTTATATCTTGATGTTGTATACAGGGTGTTGTATCCTGTCTTTCTGTAAGGATAATTTTTTGTCTTGTAATTTACTTTGAACCTGTAATTCATTAAATTTTCTGTTATGCTTTCATTATTTTCCATTTTTTTTTGCGTAAAACCATGTAAAACTATGGTTCAAAAATACAAAATTTATTATAAATTAAAATTACATGAATCCAGACATCATTAAAACAGAAATATTAAGGCAATGTCAAGGTCATTAATTTGTCTTTACGAAAGAATAAATTATTTTGGTGGAAAATTTATAATAATAAGGCATGGATTGTAAGCATGAAATTTTCTACGAAAAAAAATTTCCAATTTTTAATTTAAATTTTAAATTTTTCCTTTTTAAAGTTTTTTTTTTTTTTTTTAACTTTTTCTCATATATAAAGTTCAAGGAAAAATTTAAGTTCAATTCAGAAAAATGTATAGTTAAAATATCAAATTATATCAAATTGAATGAATTGTGATGAAATGAAAATTGTTTAACGATATGAGTTTAAAAACTTTTTGTTTAATGAAATTTTAAAGGTCACATTTTTTTTTTTTTTTGTAAGCTACACGAATCTTTTATTCAATCGAAATCATCCTTAATTTTAAGGATAATAATATTATTGAAGGTATAACATTTTGAAGACGTTCTATGATTCGTATACAAATACCGTTGTAGATAATTTTAAAAAATATATAAAATAAAAAATTAAAAATAAAATTGTTTAATGGAATATAAATTGAGTCGAAATCTGAAAATAAGACTTAAAATCAAGCAATAGGAATCCATTTTGTTTAACAAATTAATCAGAAAATATATTACTAAAGAAAATTAACTGTATGATATTTAGTAGAATTAAGTGAAAAATTGTGGAAAATGATCAGTGAAAAAAAAATCGAATTTAAACTTAAAATTAGAAATAGTCATAAGTCATATGTTATGATGATAAATTATTGACGGGCTTGAAAACAAAATTGAAAGCTCGCGTTGGCATTTCTGATCTGTATTTTTATTTCTTTATTTTCTATTCTTATTTTTTTGTTTACAACTAATTTATTAAATACTTATTAACTAAAAAAAAATTTTTTTACTCTTTTTAATTTAAATTGTTGTAAACTGAATAACACTATACAGTAGTGGGAAGAACTACTAGTGAAGTATGGTTGATAAATTCATATACGGATAACATTAAAGAAAATCAATAGAATATAATAGGATACAAATATAATTATAATTACATTATATATTCATAGACAAATACAAAAAGGATAGATTAAGCAACATAAATAATTTAGTATTTGTCCGGACTATTCTATTTAAGAAGGCTTGGTTCCTGACAATAGCAGTAGTTTTCTACATTTAATGAGTAGCCGGGAATTTGTTAAAATAAATACTCGAATTATTGTAGATATTGTAGTGTAAAATTGCAGTACCGTACTTAATTAAGCACGAAAAGGTGATTCTACCTAAGTTACTGTCAAGATCATAAAAAAAAAATAAAAAAATAAAGTTTTTGTGTTAATATTTTATATTCGCATTTGAAGTACTTTTTCGCGATGCGTTCTTTAAAATTCAAAACGTCTTCATTTTCCGTATATCTTTGTATATGCATATCAATTATAATATTGCCAAATATTTCGGAATCATTAAAAATAATTTATTTCAGCAGCGCTGGCCAACTTCTTTATAAAAAAAAGTATACAGTACTGTATTTGGTCATTTCCCATTGTGCCGGAATTTCTACGGGATTTCCTAAATATAACTCCAAATTGTCTGAAGGAGATAATAAGTATAACAACTCGTAACAAAATTTAAATCGGAAAATTAGATTCACAGTTCGAATATAAAAATGAGTTTTAGATAGATTTATTTCAGTTTCGATTGGGTTTGTATATATTTAAATGAATTTTATTTAGCCTTTTATTTGGTATTTATTTATCATGCATTAGATTGCAGTATTTTACTTTGATAGTGAGTCATTCAATAACTTTTATTCTATTGATTTTCTGAAAAAAATGCATTGAAATTCTCTGCTTCATGGGTCTTATATGTTCAGTATTTATATAACTGATAGTTAATGCTTTCATTTCAGTAGATTTATTTTCAATGCTTGTTAAATTATTGAATTATCCCTTACATTACATTCTGTGGCATATGTATATTATAATTAATTTTACACAACTTTTATATAATTTCATCTTTCTAGTTGCACTCATATCTTTATTAATGACCTTGTATTAACAATGTGATAATAGAGATTCTTTGTTACTTGCAATCTAATTTTATATCTCGTTGAGCTGTGAATTGTAATTTTTGAAGTGTCTTTTAGTTCTTGAAGTGCATTACTTGCTAGATTGAATTCTGGCTAGCTGGCTTGCATCGGATTGCACCTTTTAAAATGACTAAATCATTTTTTTGTATCAATGGAGATTTGCCTGCTATATTATAAAACAATGAGTAGCGTTTGAACATTATTTTCCTTCTCTTCGAAAATAAACTAAGCCAACTGTCTAGTAAATTATTTTTAATGTTCTATCGTTCATTCCTATCGTCATTTATGTATGAGCTCAAAATAGCTGTATCTTCTGCAAATATTTATTTATTTATTCTTACTTAGTTCAATTGTTTACAAATTACAATATTAAAATTTACAATAAAACCATTTTACAATAATAAAATATAAAACGAATACAATTAGTAATTTAAAATAGAGATGGTAAAAATTATACAATTTGTTTACACAAAATTCCTAATGAAATTAGGAAATTACTTTAAATAAGGATTTCTTTACAACATCTTTACTCATATCAAAATTTATTGTTGTGTTGTATTGGTTTGTGTTTATTAGCATTCTGTTAATAAGCTCATATTTTCCGTAAACAGTCCTGTGAAATGTAATAGAAAATATGTTTTCATGCCTAAATCGTGCTCTTGTGTTAATTGTATTTCTTAAAATGTTATAAATGTATCGTGAATCAATGGTTTTATTCAGTACTTGGGCTATAAAAACAATACCTAACACAGTTCTCCTACCTTCAAAAGTATACATATTAAGCAGTTTAAGACGTTCGATATTGGGGGCAATATTAAGGGATTATTCCAATTCAAAGCTCTTAATGCAAATCTAAGAAATTTTTTTTGAATATTTTCTATTCTATCAATGTGTTGGCGATAAAAAGACCAAACTTGATTAGCTATTCAAGAATTGGTCTGACTAATGTCGTAAATAACGATTTAGTAACATAAGGATCATCAATTTCGTTAGACCACCTTTTTATAAAACCAAGCATTGAGTTTGCCTTGTTAATGATCTTATTAATATATATGTTAAATGTAAGTTTGGAATCAAAATTCACGCCAAGATCATTAAATTCGATGACTCGTATAATTATAGAACCATCAAAGGTATAATTATTACACATAGGGTTTGTAGAGCGAGTAAATGCATTTATCAACGTTTAAAAATAAACCATTATAATTACACCATTTCATAAAATTGTTTAAGTCCTTTTGAAGGGAAAAGTAGTCGTTATTTGAATTAATGCTGATGTTAGTATTTGCCTACTATCAGGTAGATCGGGGGTATAGATTAAATATAAAAGCGGTGCGAGAGGCGACACTACCCAGTTTCGATAACATTTTAGTCAGTTAATATGAACTAACTATTGAAATCACAAATTTAAATCAAATGTTTCATATAATCAACTGTTTTTGAATAGCGTGAGACAATCAATTTTCTACTTAATTGATTATATTTAATGAAATTTTAAATTATTCGGTTTTATACCGATTAAATTTTTAACTGAATGCGTTTTTTTCATTTTATTTTTATTTTCTTTAATTCCACGACCCCAAATAATTATTTATTAAAACATTAATCCTAAATTAAAATAACGACAATAAAATACTTTATATATTTTTTATTTAAATTTCTATACAAAACTTCAATAATAAAATTAGGATCTAAAAACAATTTTGAACAACAACAAAAATATTCAAATTAACAATAATAAAAAAATAAAAATTCATACCACCTCTTAATTAGTTTCAGGCAATTAATTTTTTTATTTTTTTATATAATTTTTTAAATATACATACATATATGTATATATATATATATTTGTGATTTTATCATATTATCCATTTAAAATCTCAATTGAAAATAAATTAAATTCACTAAATCTTAATTGATTTTGTTTTTATTTCTATTTTTTTTTTTTTTTGCCTAAACATTGGCAATTAAATTTTCTTTTAATAAACAGCTTTCAATAAATACGTACTTTGAATCGACAAGCAATTTTGTTCAATATTGAAATTTTCTCTTTTGAAAGTTTTCACTTTGTACCCGAAACAAAAACGTTCAGAAAACTTCTCCTAATAAGCTATTAAAAACATTTTTTTTTTTTTGCAAATAAAAAAAAAAAAACTTAATGGGAAAACTTTGTATTTAAAAAAAAAAAAATGCCATCAGCACAACACGTTGTGAGGTGATGGTTTTAAAACATTAAAATAAAAAAAATAACAAGAAAAAAAAATCAAACGTCAACAAACGTAATAAAAATCTTCTTAATGGGCCTCCTAATCCAAAATTGATAACCTTTATATTGCCTTAAAAAATATACACAAAAAAAAAAAAAAAAAAACAAAAATTATTTATAATATATTCACTATCTCTACTGTACTACAACTGCCCACCTACCATGAATTTTCCTTATTACAAATAGGAGGAGAACACGATGAACAAGAAAAACAAAATATGGAATGGGGGGGGGGGGCATAACAAAACAATAACAAAACAAACAAAAAATTAAGAAAAACCATCTCCTGTGGTTATAATTTGTGAAAATGTTCATCTTATTGTCATCATGCTTTGAATTTTCAAAGAAAATTTTCGCTCTATAAAATTTCTTTCCATTTCTTTCCAATTCTTAGTAATCCCCCCGCCTCCTCTTACCCATTATGATTATTCTTAAAAATTAAAAAACAAAAATAACAAAAAATAAAATTTTCTAAAGAAAATTCCCTAAAAGTTCATCAGCCTGTAACACTCAACACAGAAATCATCATGGCTACTAAAAGTAAACAGAATTTAGTTACTATTATTATTGTTGTTGTTGTAATCAAAAAAAAGAAAATTCTTTGTAATGGTTATCACACCCAAAAGTCAGTCAGCAACTTTTTAACTTCTTATTTAGTCTTATTTCGATTTTTTTATTATTATTATTTTTATATTATTTTATTATTATTTTTGTAGTTCCGACTCTTGAAAACAAATTAGGTGGATTTGGCTCATTTATTACCCAAATCCCATGGTAAAATAAAATAAAAGCATAAGCTTAAAAAATATTGTCTAAAAAAAAAAACAAAAAAACAAACAACAAGAAAATTACCTATACATATATATTTAATATGTATAGTTGGCTTTTGCTAACCATGAGATTAATAAAATAAAATTTTATTTATTTCGTTTACAATCACGTTCTATTCGAAGCATGTTAATAGCTTTAAAAATAAGGAGTTGTATTAATTTTTTGTATGATGATTTTGTTATACTGCGTTATACACAGTTACCCACTAAGTTATATAGTTTGTTTACTATTGTTAAAAATATGATTAGTGTAACCCGTGTTATTTTTTTAAGGCTGATCCTAGCTGTACTGCAATACTAGTCCAACCCGTGATAGAAGTTCATCAAGCTTCTTGCATTCCATCTAATTACAAAAATCAGGTTAAAATATGTGAAGTCTATTAATTTGGATTTTTTGAAGTCTATCAGATGTTAAGCTGATAAAACCAGATAATATACTTTGATCTTAGCCATAACGCCGAGAAGTGATATTATGCTTGGAGAACAATACAACACAAATCGATGAAAACAGATATTTATTGTTAACAAAATTTTACTTCAATGCAATTCGCAGTTTTGCATATTATAATATTCTCTGGTACCATCCTTTCATTTTCTCCGTAAACCTAATAATGTAAATATGTTAAATAGCAATAAAAGTCATATATTATAGTTAGCATATTTTTGGTATTCTAAATGTTACTGTAATCATTAGATTTTCCTTGTATACTATTCTATTTACAGATTTAGTCATTTGTCTTTCAATGAATCTGAAAATAAATTTTAAATGAATTGGATAGAAACACTTGTGGTTGAATAAATGTCTGTACAAGGAGAAAATATATTTTGACATTCACAAAAGCTCTGTCAAGCTGTTTCTTCTACTTCCTCAGATATTCTGCATATATCAAAATAATAGTCCGTGATCTGGCCAGCTTATTCAAACATTTTTTCACTTGACAGTGGTTTCTATAAAGCTCGTCATATAGTACGAATATTTTTTCTTCCCCCTTGCATTACCTGCCTTTACAGAAGATTTCAATCTTGACATTTTTCTACACATATTATTAAATAGCCATAATAATCTGCTTTGACGAAATGGGTTAAACTGTCACTTTTCCACACCTTATATACGTATGTACATGAATCCAAATATGTATTATAACAATACAGCATATCCGTATACTTTCTGTATTCATGTGTATGTATAAATTATTATTTTCAACCTTATATATTAACCCATTCCCTCTGGTTGGCCTATTTATAGGGCAGCAAACAAGAGGTCATAAAATACATATAATTTTCATTAAAATTAGGTTAGCTTTGTCAAAATTAGCTAAAAGATAAAGGAATATTCCTAAATATAGCAAAACTAGCTTGTCAAATTATAAATGACATTTAAAGTCAATTGAAAATGTAATTTTTTTTAAAACGTTAAAAATAGTAGAGGTGTTAAAAAATAAATAGATACTTAAAAATATTTAATTATGTTCAAACTATACCAAAATTTATTTGTTTAATCATTAAAGAAGCTACGGTAAGTACTAAATATCGGATCTTAGACCCATATTTTCTGGCTGGTCTATTTATAGGACAGTTCATAAATCGGAGCCTATACAAGGGTTAAAAAGACCAAACTTGATTTCTATTTAACATTACTGTGACATCAACATAAATATTATTCATTTTAGATAACCGGAAATAGTAGGTGGCAGGAAAGGGTTAATTGAATTTTAATGTATGTGGTCATAGTCTTTACTATAATATTCATAAATGAAGTAAATATATTAATATATATTGTATAACATCTGACAAAAATGAGATGACAGCCAAAGCTACATTTGCTGTTACATTACTGTTACATTATGTTACATTAAAACTGTCACCTATAACATGACCAATACCGTAATGAATCTGTCAAATGATAGCTCATCAAATATATACAATCACTTAGCTTGGTTTAATCTAATACAATATATGAACACAAAACTTTTTTTTATAGATTTCAAACGTATCTTATAGATAAAAAAAGTGATAGGATCAGAAAATTAAAAAATTTCAGGGTCGAATGCACAGTATCACTTATCCAACAATCAAAATTTAAGCACTTAATTACTTTCAATTCATTACTGATTTATTTCTGATTGTGCATTTACTTGCAATATTTTAGTTTGCTTACCAACGAATACCACATTAGTAGTCATTTTGCAAACATCGCTAAGTCGATATAATTTAAAGACTTGAAAGAAAATTGACAGTTAGTCATTTCGATCAAATACAAATCAAATGCCGATGATCAATCCAATTTCCCTATAGATTTCCGTTATAAATTATATAATGAATAAATTAATCGGCCCATTCATTTTGGTTTTTATCATTCTTACTAGTTTTATTGTTTGGGTTCTAATTATTGTTTTGCTCCGTAAAATTTTCTTTTTTTTTTGTATATAAATATTGTATATAAATTTTGTATATTTGGATATAATTATAGGTATATAATTGACATTTTTTTAACAACTTTATATTACAGCATTCACTAGATTTTCTATCGGTTTATTAATTGATCATTATTATACACAACTGATACAACTACAACTATATACAACTACTTGCATCCGATATATGACCGATACAACTATATCATATAACTATTATATATATATTATTCTGCATTTATCTGGATGTTTGTAAGTTCGACGGAACGATTTGGAGTTGCTTATAGGTATTGTTAAACACTATAAATTATCTACTGATGAGTTCAAGTAGTGTTATGAATTAAGGATGAATGAAACCATTCCTGTAATGATTATTGTTGACATAACATTTATATGTTTTGAGCATTTGTTGATATAAGTAGGTTTAATGGTTTTATGATGACATTTGGACTATGGGATCAATATAATTTAAACACCTAGACACATTTTTTTTCTGTTATTATTGGGCTAAATCACAAACTTATGGATGTGGATTTTTTATTAATAAAAGGTAATGTGTCCGATTTCAATTTATATATATTGGTCTTGGTGTCATTTAGAGTGAGGCATGAATTCTACTTAAAAATGTAGATACATTTTTTTTTACTATTTTTGGCATTTACCACAGCCAACTTGTAAATGTGATTTTTTTATTATTAAAAGCAATGTGTCCGATTTCATTTTGTTTAGTAGCTTCTTGGTGACATTTCGACAGAGGGATGAATTCGGTTTAAAAATCTAGATACCTTTTTGTTTGTTAGTACATATTGGCATTCATTACAGACAACTTGTAGATGAGAATTTTTTATTATTAAAACAATGTTTTCATCAACTTTATTGATTTTTGTAATAACTTCATAAACGTCAAATTAAATTCAGAATAATTTCTAAAAATAATTTACGTGAACGTAGTAAAAATAAAAATTATTTATAAAATGTCCAAAATACTTACAATAAACAGAAAAATTCTTATCTTCTTGTGAAAATTTCCTACTATTTTTCGATTTAGGTATTTGTAATGAAGGCGTCTAAATATAAAGGAGTCAAAAATGTCTTTGAGGTATTCAAAATCTGCTTCCTTATTTTTCTTTTATTTACAAATTTTTTTATTTCATCATTTTTTTTTTTGCTGATAAAGAATAATTTTTGATAGGTTCCAACCAAATAGAAAAAAAAGCAGAAATGATAAAGCTTATAAACTAAATATATATATATATATATATATATATATATATATATATAATATATATATATATTCATGACAATTATTATACCATATAATATTTTCGCTTTCTAACATATACAAAATACATAATAGGTATAATAAATTTTTGTAGATTTAAATGTGGGTGGAAATTATTATATTGTATATAGGTATGTGGGTGGGTAATTGCGAAAAAATTCTGCGAACAAAATATTAAAAAATAAAAAATTATTCACAAGACGATTACTTTGAAAATGAAATGAAGTTGTTAAAAATTAAATAAAATGAATTAATAATAATAATAATAATAATAATTTATTTGTATTTTGTTTTTTTCAGTTTTTGATTATTGCTGTTAGCATTTTGTATTTATTTTTTTTCTATTATTAATCTTTCGAGGTTGTTGTTTTTTTTTTTATTATATTTGATTTTTAATTAAAATGGTTTAACCTTTTTCATTTAAAATTTTGTTCATTTCAAAATAATTAGTTTTACAAATTTAATTATATAACATTTTAATTTGATTAATTTGAGCTGTTGATTGAATTGTTGTTATTTTACTGCGTTTGGTAATTATGAAAAGTATTTAATATTTACTTTCGTTTTTGAGTAAATTTTAATAAATAAATTTTTATATTGATTTCCAAATAATTGAGAATTAATTCAGTGTTATATAAAAATTCTAAATTAATATTATTTATTGTTATACAGAATTGTTTGTAATACTTTTAATTAACTTTAACATAGAATTATTACAGAGGAAAATACGCGAAATATAAAATAAATCTGTATTATAAAAATGTGAAAATGCCCTTAAAAAAACAGATTGAGTTCGGTTTATCATGGCGATTGGCCAAATATAATCTGACATTTTCAATTAATTTTGTATTTCAAAGACGTGAATGAACATAACGGTTATTAGAATTTTCTAAGGGGGTTTTTGGTGATTTTCACAATAGGGGGAAATAAATGGTCAAATAGAGAAGGTACTAACCCAAGTAACCGGGAGGTTAATAAAGTGTATAAGAAGAAATATGAAGCTGCGGAAGGTGTAAATGATGTGACTAACGAATTTATAGTTTTATTTGTGCATATTTTTGTAGTAGTAGAGGATTGGGTATGAATAATCGCTTTTGATGTTTAAGTTATTATCAAATTAATAAAGGGTTAAATATAAAAGAAATTTACCCGGAAAAGAGAAAGTAATAGAGTGAAGATGAAATATGATGCTGCGGGATGTGTAATTGATGTGGTTAACGAATTTATAATTTTATTTTTTCATAGTTTTGTAACAGTAGAGAACTGAGTATCGGTAACATGTTTGGCTGTTTAAATTATTATTAGATTCCACTTGCGGGGTTGTTACAGGTACAGTGTATTCGTTTAACGTATTAGTTATATCATTTTGTGTGTGAGGGCTTATAGTATGAACTAAACAAAGTAACTGTATTTATTAATGTACCGCCCTAACTTGTTAGATGTGAAGGGGACACAATGGATATTGAAAATAGAAGCAGGCGGTGTCGTAACTCCTGTAGTTTTATGTATGTAAGGAAGATTAAATATAAAGCCCCCATTATGTAGCTTCCATATAGCCACATTGAACACAAACATTTCCATACAAAATGTTTACCTATACAATAAAGATATCAAGCAATGGTTCATAACAGTGAACTCATTTAATTAGCACCCATATTATTAAGCTTTTATCATTAGCTTAGGTATAATTACATTTTTGTACATTAAATTCGGTTCTGCAAGTTTTACAACATTTTAGTGAAACGTTTTAAGCTTTTTGGAATAATAAGCTTTTTTAAAAAGTTAAGCTTTTTGGAATTTTATTTATTTTTTAGTTTTCTGGTATTATCATGGTATAATTAGATGTGGAAAACTACTATTATTGTCAAAGGATAGGTCTCCTGAAATTGCATAATTTCATTTTATTTAAGTTAATACCGAATTATATACCCTCATTAAATTGTATAAGGTATATAGACATAACCACTACTACATGCAAATTGTTATCATTGTGTTGTTTTTAATGAATCAACTAAATTAACTGATCTTGAATCCTGGCCCAGTATAAATTTATGTAATTCATCTGATAAACAAATGGTCTTGAGGCAGTCCATGCCATTATTACACCAATGTAATTATGTGTAATAATGCCATTATTCCTCCATAATTACATCAATATAGTTTATTAGTTTAGCTTAGTGTTTAGTGAAATAAGTAATGAAGTATTTCTTCACAATTGGTTGGCTTAGTGAAATGTAGAAGAGCACGTACATTTTTTTTTTAAATTGGCATATACCAAAAAAAATAGTTGCTTGAAATTCAGAATGGTTAAATGAAATTTAGAAATTTATACATAGGTAAGATCAATTTATTTTATATTTTTCCTGTTAAAGAGAGAAGTGGATCATCATATGACAACTTCAAATGATTACTTCTTTATTTCATTTTCAATTCAACTGACTATTTTGAATTATTATGATTAATTATATAATAATATCATGAGCTTACCCTTATTAATCTGCAATACACAAGAAGACATCGTATATGGGATATAATGATTTTACCTGCTTGGGATGAGGTTAAAAGATTCAATATTATAAAAAATTGAAATTGCAAAATTGGAAGATGTCTTGCACAATTAAGATTTTTATTCAATTATTTGGTTCATCATATTTGTTGTCAAAATCTAAATTTATATTTTAGCCATTATAGTTGTACCAAATTGTATCAACTGCAATGACCAATTTGTATCAACTGCAATGTAGGCCATTACGTTGCAGTTGATAAATTAAATGCAGTAAAATACACTAAATTAAATTAAATTGTACCAAACTGAAACCTGAAATTAAATTTTACACATGAATATTTTATGAAAACTACAATAAGCTCTTATAGTTGCAATCTATGAAGATCTATAGTTCATTAACTTCTTTAAATATATCAAATCGAATGTGAATATTAATATTAAGTAAAATAAACCATCATTATAATCTTTACCAAATCTAAAAGCAATCATTTCAAATTAATCTGTCAGTTCAATTTAAATTAAAGTACAACCAATTTGCCAGTAAATCGTCAGCAAATTTGATAGCAATAAACTTTGTATATTACAAGTTTATATTAATTTAATATACAAGTGGATAATAGTCACAAGTACCTCTCGTATCAATCTTGCTACAACAACTTTTAAATTGATTTCCTGATTTTCTAATTTTTATAACAGAATTAACAATAAAAATTGAATGAATTAGGTACTAAAATAACAAGTAGTGAACTGATACAACTTTATTAGACATCACAATTCATTTTATTTGAATTTAAATTGAACTGACATTTGAAATTTTTCCTTAATAATTTTAAACATTTATTTTAAAAATATTCTTATATTTCTGGAATACTTAAAATAATTCATTTAATAAATCTATGCAATGAAATTGTAAATTTTTCGAAATTAAATGGTTACAAGTCAAATAACAAAAAAAATAAAAGAGAGAAATTGTTCACAAACTGTTCTACAAAATATAACTTTTAATATCCAACTGTGAGACTTTACTTTACATTAATTAAATAATGTATCTATGCGGAAAAATATTTGCAATCTATTTTTAAAAATTGAATACAAAACCACCGATGCAAATTCTCTACAATTAAAATAAACTAAAAAAAAAAAATTATATAATTGAAATAAAAAATAAATTTTTATTTTTCCAAATTAATAAATCATTCTAAGATACATTCAGTATCTACTAGTATGTATAATATAAAATTTAATACACCACATGAATATTGTTCAATTCAAATAAAAAATCATTAATCAACATTTTCACCGACAAAGATTCGCAGCTAAAAATATGCATGTTTTTAATATAAATTTTCTACAAATCAAATTTAATTCATTTATTTAGAGAAAAAAAAAACATAGTATACAACAACAACAAAAACAACAACAACCAAATTAATTTAATTAAAAAAAAAAAAAAAAAAAAAAAAAATTTAACCAAAAAGAAAAGCAATACTTAGCACTTTGAATATTGAAACCGCATCATTGAGATTTTCTTATTTTCTTTTCATTAAAGTCCACTATGCAGCACACAAAACCTGTTTTGGACATTAAGTCTTCGCCTACCATTCTATCAAATAAAAAAAAAACAAAAAAGTGAATTATTAAGAGTTCATTATCATATGGTAGTTATTTAAATATTGATTACTATCATCATTTTCATCATAATCATCATCATCATCATCATCATCATCATCACTATACAATCTTTGATGGTACCTTATTTTTGTGTTGTTTTTATTCTATTATTGAGCTTTATTAAATCGACTCATGAAATTAAATATGCCTACGCTCGTTTTCTAAAATTGAAGCATAGAAAATTTGAATTACAAATAATTTATTAACATCATCATCATCATCATCATCATCATAATTATTATCATCTTTATAATCAAAAAAACATTTTGTGTGTTTTTTTTTATTTTATTTAACACTAATGTTCCCAAAGTTGAATTTTGAACCATTTCAGATTGCTAATGCTTATATAACTTTTTGAATAATTTCGTATGTGAAATCGAATTTATAGTTTTTTATTTTGTTGTACAATTTTAAACTGTAACATGACAGATTCTATTAGATTCAATTATTTTTTCAATCAGGTTCTGATTTATTACTGATTGTAATATTTTTAAATAATGTGATGAAAAAAGTCTTCTCAGACAACAGATGACTTAAAATGGGGTATTATTATTAGGATATACAACAAACACCATCACAATAAAGGTCAAACAGTCGAATATGTGGAAAGCTTCTCCTACTTAGGCATTATTCTAACAACACACGAAAGTACAGATGCAAATGTCAACAACAGATTTCGTAATTCCAGACCTGCGTTTAGTGAATTAAGGCCAATATGGAAAAATGGGCAAATAGTTAGGAAAATATAGATTAAAATATTCAAAGCATTTGGTAGTCTCAACACTTATATATGTCTGACAGCGCAACTAGTTTGACGACAAATAACATCAGTCAAAAGCTTTAAGTATTTGCGAATAAGTACCAAAGAAAAATAATGTGGAATATTTTGGCCCAACACTATCAGCAATAAGGTTTTATGGCAGCGAACAGGTGAAGAACCGATAATAAATCAAATTAAACATAGAAAATGGAATTGGATAGCCACATTCTAAAAAAACAGGCAAACAGTATAACTAGAATAGCCCTTGATTGGAACACTTCAATATGTAAAATGTTAGAACAAAAATCTAACTGTATTTGTGAACTATTAAAACCATCAGTAAACTCTTGGATGATCTATGAATATGGTGGATCAAAAATAATGCATTGTGGAACAGCAATAAGCGAAGCAAGCGCACCTAAAGATTTGAAGGCGAAGTCAAAATGTTAGTCCAATATTGAGTTCGTTGCAGTAAATTTGCTCATGTCCTATATACACGCACAAAAAGCTACAGGATTGACGATGATGTGTCTCGTAGGGCTCTTTCGAAATGAAATATCAAAAATTTATTGAAATTTAAAGTTTTGACGATAATTTTTTGATTTGCTAGACATTTTAATATACAAATATTTGTAATCGCCAGTTGGAAGTGCTTTTGCACACTTATTTATTTATTTATTTATACATCAGTTCAGTTTATCTGCATATTATTATGTAGCTAAACTTTTAAGCCCTTTCCTCTCTCCACATGTTTGGCTATTATTTTTTTTATTATTATTTATTTTATCTCAGTGACACAGGGTAGTGGACCAGATTGAAAAACTATAAATACATTTTACTTTCATCAGGAATCGAACTTGGAACCTTAGACGTCACCCAGTGTGTACATTTGGCTATTTCTTTATAGACAATGACTGCGGAAATGTCTTCAAAAATATTGCAACCCTATATTTACAATATAAAAAAATAGCACAAATGTAAAATTAATGATTTTAACCAAATTGTATCGAAAACGCAGTTTTTTGTTTACAATTCGGATCACTTTCAATACAATTTATCTGAAAGAATTGTCAATGTTTTTTGACATTTTGATTTGTTTTTTTACTTTCTATATTACTGCAAAATAAATATGGACAATATTTTCGAAAGCAGTTGTATTTTTAAATCATTTAATCTTGATTCGTGTTGCAATCTCACCGTGAGGAGCAGTATTTTTCTTGTAACTGTTCAATTTTTATCACTTTAAATTTAAATATAAAATTATTTTAAAAAATACCTTAAAATTGTAAAAAATATTATAAGATAGCATCAACCTAATAATAGCAGTTACAGTTATTGCTCTCATTATGTGTTTGTATTGATAATGAATACTACTACTTTGCTTAGGGTTATTAATTATTTTGTTAATTTTATCATTTAGTATTAAATGTTTGACTATTAAAGAAAGAAGTTATTTAATTTTGTGTTTTGTGCTTGTGAATGTGCTTACAAGATTAAAATTACATACGAGTAAAAATAAAAAGGTTTATTTTTAAAATTCCTGCTTTGATTTATAAAACAACAACACTTACTGAAGAACAAACTTCAAAACAAAATTTTGTAATCATATGCGTATTTTCTATTTCTATTTATGAATCGATATGTGCATTGTGTAAATATTTTGAAACACAATTTTAGAACCCGTTATAAAAATGTGTCGAGAATACATTGTCATATTAATTTCCGATCATGAGACAATGTCAAATACTTTTTTTTACATTTCAGATGATGACACATTGTATTATTAGAATCCTATTTTTTCTTGAAAAATTAAGCAATACTCATATTTGAGACCTCAAATGATAATTATTTAGAATTAAAAAATTAATTCGAATATATTTAGTAACAAAAAATTCGGGAACAAAAAACATTTCAACTGACAAATTCTTAATTACAAATTTTTTAATCAGCCACAAAATGGTTAATTTTAATACCTTTGTTAGCTGACTGATTTATTCTAGTTAAAGTTATTCTTCTACACACTATAAAGAATTAAAATTTGAGCATATTATCTATCATGTCTATTTTGCGTGGTCATTTACCATTAATATGGAATACTAATATACATCCAAACATATACACAAAGTTCAAATTGTTATTAGTAAAAAAAAAAAATAAAAAAAAATGTGTACGAACAACAACAACAAAAATCAAAAAATATTCAATCGTATTGAAAATTTCATTTCCATGCTTCATCGTATCAAATAATTGAATTGAATTGAAATGAAAAGGAATCAAGAAAGAAAAGAAAATAAAAAATAAAAGAATAAAAATTAAAAAAAAAAAAAATACCAAAACTCTCCACAAATACTCCATTGAGTCATCTACATTCTACACTAAATAGGTATTTTTATTTCACATTTTGGTGGTTATCTTTTTATTGTTTTTTTTTTATTTATTTATACGTAACTATGATTGCCTATGATTTCGAGCCTCCCAAATAAATCTTTATAGAAGAGTTTTTTTTTTTTTTCATTATTATTTTTCTTCTTTTTTCTATTTTTTGATAGATTTGTTTTGTTCTGTTTCGATTGAAGCGTGAACGCACAATAACAACATAAAAATGGGAATTAAAGAGAAGAAAGCAAAAAAAAAAAAACATTATTGAGAAATGAAAATTTCATTTTCTTAGAAATTAGATTCACCAACCTGTAATAATTTGATTTTTAAGCCCAAGTAACAATTTAAAGCTAATATAGAGATTTGAAGCATTTTGTTGAACATAAAACTAGTAACTAGGTATAATTATTAAAAACATTTCATTTTTGTGCCAACAAATACATAATTTCGATAGTCAAATTGCTTTAAAAGCTCTGGTTTCCCTGATTTTTAATTTAAAACTTTTCTAAAGCTGACACAGAAGCTTGATAAAGCTGGCGTAACACAGCAAAGTTACTCTTATATGAACTTCTGAACTTGAAGAAAAATATAACGTTATGAAGAAGCAGATGTCCTTGCAAAAACACGAAAAGCCAATTCTTAGGACCAGAGCCGAGCATTGCTCGTTCAAACGCCAAACTATAAAGAATTGTTTTATACAAGTGGCAAGCCACAGAAACCCAAAACATATGAGATAGTTGCCAAGGACTAACACAGTCTAAAATATTTTTAAAACTTAGCATTAATCGATTAAATCAGGTAATCAATGTGACTAGATCCAATGTAAGAACAATAATATGGTTTATCACTGCTCATGGTTCATTAAACAAACATCTGCACAAGATTGGTAATTCCAACACAGTCAGATGCTCAGATGATTCTTCTCATATTCTATGTGTTGGAGACTATACATAGCTCGTAGCTTGTATCTAGAGCTTGTTGTTGCTCTTACATTTTTTTTTTTTTACTAATAACAATAACACATAAACATATGCACTGCTTAATTCTAAAATTGATATTAAAGTAATAATATCGTTCACCAAGGACATAGACCTGCAATTTCAAGATAAAAAGCGGAGAAGTACACTAGATCTGCCAAAAGTCGCGTCTATAAAGAACTCCACATTTAACAAAAATTATTACTAAAAACTTTTCAACGCTTTAAATTAACTTGGCTTCGGTCTTTGATGCATTTTCTCACCAATCCCTTTTTTAATTTTTGGAGCACAAATTCAGTAAGTCGAAATCTTTAATTTTATTTTATCAGTCTTGATATTTGACTATTTTTTTTCAATTTCACGCGATTTTCTAATCTTCAGTGAAAATGTTGAAACATTTTATTTATATGAATCTGATTTGGTAAAAATCAGGTTTAAGAACACAATGTTATTACTAATTGTTTGAAAAGGACTCAACATTTTTAAATTCCATTTTCATATTCGAAAATTAAATTTCTGGAAAATTGAATTAGGAGGATAAGTCAACTCAATTAAAGAGTCCGTTAGGTACAAAAATTATAACATTTTTCCTAAAACCTTTATGTTGTCAGCTGATTCAATAATTGTCGTATGTTCAAAAACGCCATTCAATCATCAATAACTTTTTTTTGCTGACATCAGATTTGTTTCAAACTTGCATAGAATGAAAAATAATTTTAAACACTTTTCCATACCACACCTATAAAGTTTTTGATAGAAAAATATGGTCGTATGTCGAGTTTTATAACAAATATGTTAGAACTGCTTGGACATAAGACAAAATAAGAATGCATACAACAAAGTGATATTTGTCAGTTGGGTAAATATTGCTTGTATGTGAATAGGATTTTCTTAATAAGTTCTTTTTTCAACTAAAAACATAATAAATCTTGTTCTTATTTATGACACTTTATCATATGTTAACGTAAATATTTTAAATACGACCAAAATTTACAGAACTTTGGAAGTAGCTTCTTGTAATGAACATACAACACAATACACATTTTCACAGAAATTTGTCGTATGTAGCTCTTTTTGAAACATACAACAAAATAATGACTAAGCACTGTGGAGATACGACAAGTATTGAATCAGCTGACGATTTGGTAGATATAACCACTACATTATATAAATTTTTATTTTTGTTTGACTTGCTACTACTACAAATAAAACAATAATTAGTTTTAGGATTCATTTTATTCATCATAACATTACTTGAACTTGTCAGTAGAAATTTATAGATAGTGTTAGACTATACCTATTATACAACTCCTTATTTTTACTTTGATTGATTTGATAACTTATAATAAGATGTTATTAATACATCTGTGAGTTATAAAAATCAAACAAAATTTCGTTGTAAAATCTATTTATTACTATAAAAATAAACTTAATTATAAATTTATTTAGAAATTATTAAAAATTTGTTGCGGATTTTACATTTGATAAATAAAATGGACAAGTCCGATTTATGTATTTACACTTATACATAGATATAGAGAATTGCATCTTTAATCTACATAATTTTAGCTTTTTTTTTAAATTAAATTTTCTTTTAAGATTAAACTAGGTTCTTTATTTTGTAATTAACAACAGTATATGTAAATTATATATTCTTAATTATGACGAAAAGCAGACATAAATAGTTGTAATAAATAAATAAATATTACATTAATCCGTGGGTCAGTGTACGATATTATCGATAAATTATTTAATAAAATAAAATCATATCAAAAATCACAACAAAAAAATATATAAAATTATACCGACTCTGTCAGTTAGGTTATATATGCTGTTGTGCATTTGCTCAATATGTACCTAGTTGTGTATATTGTGTATTGTGTAGGTCTATTCGCTCAACTGTTGAAAACGGTAAAAACAAATTTCAATTCCGACACATTTAAATGTCAACAGAATGATTTTTTTTAACTATTTAAAACAAATTGTCGAACCCCAGACGTGAAACAAAAGAAGTTCATATTGGCTTTAGTATACATTTGTGATCTAAAATTTTATTTTGTTATTAGAATCGGGATCTCCTGCTCACAAAGTATAGCCTCAAATATTTGACCGAATTTGTTTTTGATAATAAATTGTTATTAGTTCTAGTTAATCGTGCAAATGACGTGAATATTATTTGACTTAATTTGATATTAATCAAATCGGACAAACTCAAATTTCACCAAAAACAGTTTAACGAATTTTCCAATTTCATTTTTCAATGAAAACTCAATTTTTTATTCTCAATTCTTGCGACACACTGGATAGAGCAAATTTTTTTGAACTGAACGGTCTCAGGTTGGATTAAAGCTTAATTATTTATAGGTTTTGAAAGAAAAAATATTGTTTTAGTCTATAAAGAAATAACCAAATTAAATTATGGGGTAACTATGGGGGGCTACATAGTTAATATGCTGGTAAACTGATGTATTTTTTTTTTGCTTGGATTGGAGGGAATCTTCATAGACACAATAAGCCCCGTAGCTTACATTGCGTGTAAGATTTTTACTCACTAAACCCACCCAATAAAACTAGTCCGATGGACTAACTATTAACTTAATTTGTTAAAGAGAAAGTTCACGAAATTCTATTGTATCAAGTCTAGTTTTTCATTTGATTTTCTAGCAGTTAAAATGCCTCAACGTTAACATAGCCCTCCAGTCGAGCCAAATGCTTTGCTGCATATCTTTTTACTTTATTTGCTATACACGGAATTTTTCGATCTCTGTGCAAGTCACTGTTGCGAACATACCAAGGGGTGTTTACCATGTTGTGCAAGACTTTATTTTAGAATTTTTGTATACAAAGTACATAACGTGTTTGGTTAGCACATCGCCATATTTATATGCCGTACAACCATGGTTTGATTATCTGATTATATTATAGACAACATATAGCCATAACATTTCTCTATATTTATTTTCAAGCTCAAATCTTTTCTTTTTGACGTGCTGTTCACACCTAAGTTTGACATCAATGTTATTCGTAGGTGTTTAGCGTTGTTTTCCTTGTATATATTCATCCCATTCAGATTTACCGATGGTTGATTTATTAAGTTTTTTATTTGTAAAATTTACATGTACCGATTATAACTCATTCAGTTTAATTTTCCATTTCTTTGTTCAAAGGTATAGCTTGTCGCTTGCTCGTTGCAATTTATTTGAAGCCTCGCCAATATTAGATCTCACTACCATCAACGTAGTACCATCACCGAATGTAGCTACAGTTATATTATACATTTGTGGTAAATCATTGGTTTAGAGCAAATACAATATGGAACCTAGAATACTACCTTGAGGTACACTTGTTTTAATATATCTGATGTCTTATTGAATACTAAATAGTCTGATAAACTTATATATAAATAAATAAATAAATAAACTTCTTGCAAATACTGAGCTTCTAACATCCAAGTTCATTTTTCAAATTTTATTCAGCTTCTATACTTACCTGCTTATAAATTTCAAATAACAACTCATAACGACCTAATATTTATGAATTGAATTGCTAATTGGGAAGACAAAAATGAATTCGAAAAATCAGGGAAAAAAGATTATAACGAAATTTTAATATATTTCAAAAATTATATTAAGTATTTTTGTTTTTTTTTTCTTCTAATTTTGTTTTATTTTAATTTCAAAAATCAGAGTAAAACTCATTCCGATTGATTTCTCTATAATTTTCAAAATACAATTAAATTCCAAAATACATGCCAACCATATTATTTTCTAAATTAAATTGAAAACAAAAATTAATTCTTTCAAATAATTACAACCAGGTATTCTAAGTATACCTACGTGTTCTGCTTCGGCCTATTAAAAATTATTTAGAAAAAGAGCAAAAAAAAAAATTCGAACTTTCAATCAGCATGGCATCAAAGTACAAAATGAACCCTACCCCAAATTCTATTCAAAAAATTACTCCGCAAAATATATTTCTCGATCACTTGACTTCAATTCTTATTAAATATTTAAAAATAACGAACGCATCTGTTGTAACCATCAAGGTATTTATTTTTTCTTCCTTGTTGTTATTTTCATTATTATTATTTTTTTGTTTTTCTAAATTTAAACTTTGAATATTGAAAATTCATGATGGTATTGGCTGGGAAATATATAGTAAAATTCATGATATCATTAGAGATGATGTTTAATGGAGGGGTAAAAAAGTGGAGAATATTTTAATAAAAATAGAATGTTTTGTTTTTTGTTTTTGTTTTTTTTTTTATTCATTAACAAATATAAATTTAACATACCTAGAAAATGTTGAATGATGATGCGGCATCAAAGTTTGTTAGTTTTTGTATTTTTCTTTATTACTGTTGGTTTTATTTGTTGTGCTTTTTTTGTTTTTTTTGAGGTTTTACACTTTTAATGATTCACGATTTGAATTTATTTGCAGTGTGAGCGACCCTTTAGGAAAAACTTATTTACAAAAAAAAACTAAAAAAAATTATCACAACCTTGTGTGGTTAAAAAGGAAATTGAATAGTTGTTGTTATTGTATATTTTATAATATAGAATATTTATTTAATGAATGATGGTGGTATTTAATAATTTTAGATTTTATTTTATTTTATTTTACTATATATATATATATATTATATATATATACAACACTTGGTACTTCTCAGAAAATTTTCAAAATGAATTACAAAGGACTGAGAGAATACTTTTAATGTCAATTATTTATGGTAACTTGCATTAACATCTGCCATTGTGGTAGGTAACTATGAATGGTAAATTAATACCTAACCGTATTTCTAATTTTGCATTAAAATCATCATTGCATCATTAACACATCATGGTATGAGTATTAATTTCATTCATATTTTTTATTCCCTATTTGAAAATTGCCTGATGTTGGGATGAAATGAAAAATATTTGAATTTGAAAAGCACTTAGAAATTAAAATGAAATGTTCTGGAATTTAATCAATGATTTTTATCTATAACAAACCAAATATGAAAAGTAAAGTGATTCAAAAAGAAAATGTAAGTGTAGGTTCTGTACATTAATATAATATATAGTGAAAACAGTCTAGTATGAAAATTCTAAATGTGTTTTTCTATTGAAAGCCTTAGGTGAAGATAATAATTTGTTTCAGGTTGATGTTTAATATGAATTGCTGGGGCAACAATTTTGATAAGAAAAAAAAATTAAAAATACCACAAGCATCATGATATGATAATTGTATCATCTGAATATCAAATCGAAGGTTGTGGATTCAAATCTTAATTTCGCTTGTAGCATGGATGTTATAAAATTGTATAACTTTTTTTTCATTTCAAAGATGCAATTATTCTTTAAAATAAGTTAGGAATTAAATTTTGGTATAATATTAATAAATTATGCTATAATGAAGACAAAGTTAGTCTGGTACTCGTATTTATAAAAGGGAAGTTTGTTTGATTGTTTGTTCGCTATATACGCCCACAGTTAAAGATAGAGTTCTGAAATTTTGCACAATTATTCATGGTCAATAAAGGGACAAGACGCAGTACTTTACAAAGTCATCAAATGACAGGTTTGCCTTCTCCCACAGAATTATTCTACTGAAATTAACAACAGGTAGTTGCCGTACAACTCCTAGCACCTAACAGGAATCTTTCAAAAACCGTTACAGATCTGAAAATTTACACTTAAGTGTACTATTACTTTATTGGGTAATTTTAATTTACTTTTTGGGTAATAAAGAAATACGACTATTACCGATTTCGTATCACAGCTTGGTGAAGGCTAAATTTCAGAAGACTTAAATGTAAAAATTGAAATAGCAAAGATCAGTATAATTATACAAAATATTGAAGAATTGACTGAAAAAGTATTTCCGAATTTTTACAAAAAATGTGCCGATTCGTTTTATTAATCAGAAAATACTGCAGAGTATTCCAGGAGGTCCATGTCCATGTATACAAATCGATAGAATAGATACAGTTATCAATGAAGGTATTAGATTATTTTTTGAAAAACCAATTTCTGTTAATTCGATTCATAAATGAATGTCATTTTGCATTCGATCCGGACAACGTCGGGTATCTTTGCTATTATATTATATAGTAAGTCATTTATACCGAAAAGAAATATGATTTGTTAGTGCCAAAATGATTTGTTACCTGAAAAACGGCAAGTCTGATATGAAAGTTATGTATGAAAAAGTTGTAGGGGATGATGTAGCGCATCAACACAATAAAAAAAATATTAGTTATATAAATTAGTGAATTTTTTCGAGATAATCAACGTTTTTTACAAAATTTTCAGTTTTTAACAGCAAAATCTTAAGTTTACACAGTTA
Source organism: Argyra leucocephala (assembly GCA_963942445.1). NCBI lineage: Eukaryota > Metazoa > Arthropoda > Insecta > Diptera > Dolichopodidae > Argyra > Argyra leucocephala. The sequence goes on from OZ012678.1 coordinate 159,089,832, forward strand.
TTATTCAAAAACGGTAAGTCTGATATTCATTCAATATATACCGTTAATTAGGTGTATTAATTCTAAAAAAAAAGCTATGAAGAAGATGTTGCTCTAGTTTCAATTTCTTCTGAGCTGTAATGGATATTCTTTAGACATACTTTTTCTAATCCGATTTTCTTTAACCCTCTGTAGCCCAGGTAAATTTGAAGATAAACCCCTCTTCTAGAACAATTTTTTCCTAAAATACCCCAAGGAATCACCCCTTAAAAACTTTTTGCTCTAAATCGGACCACCCTGTATATCTTAATAACTACATCTGATGTTATTGTGCTATGGTACTAAGATAACTAGAGCAATTATACTGAGTGTTACTTTCTCACTGCTCATTGTGTAAAATTATTATCATTTTCACAGTGACATTTACAGAACAAACTACAAAGTTTGAACTATTTTAGAATGGTAGACGCGAATTAAACTGTATTTTGTATTAATGTATTGTTATATACTAACATGCATGCATCTGGTATGTAAAGGTGACAATGTTTTACTAACCCTGCTGGATTACGATACATTGTACAATAAAATGTAGCAAACTTTCGTCTAGTAATAAGCGTCTAATGTGCTTGTTCTAAGCATTAATCTGACAGTATAATCAAAGTTATTTGTAAATTATTTAATTAATTTGTTTTCTTCCCCAATTTCTACATTGTCGATAATCCAACCTATATAATACATGTGTTAATACACATAATTTTTCATACCATATCTGTGACTCTTTGAATATGCTTTAAAATTTTGTTCAAATTACCACAATTTAAATTCCTAAAATACTAAATTTTAAATTTGTTTCAATAAACTCTGATTTTGAGACCTACGATTTTATAATAACGTGATTTATGTTTTTATTCAACTTTTTTATATACATACGTATATATATGTATATAAATTTTTAAGGTGTAACTTTATCTCTTTAAATCGAAAATTAAATCGATTATAATGATATCTTAATAATAATTTTGTGCAAATTTAATATCTCATATCTTCCATATTAAAAAAAAAAAAAACAAAAAAAGCTTTTCAACATAAATAAAATATTTCCTAAAGTGAGACGTAAATTTATTTATTACATATTTTTAACTTTAAAAAGAATATTTATATTTATTTTGGAAAAAATTTTTTGGTCGAATATTTAAGAGATCAAATTTTTATTTATAATAAAAAGTAAAAAAAAAAAAAACAAAACAAAAATGTTATTAAGACAATCGTTTTATTTGAATATTTTAGTGTTATTTAACATAAAAAATAGTAATTTAAGTGGTATCTGACAGCTTCAGATTTTTAATATTTAATAAATTATGAATTTATTCAATCGAATAAAATCTAATAAAAAGCTCATAGGCATTTTTAATATCTATAGGTATCCATAGATCGATAAACTGAAAAATAATACAATAAATTTGAAAAAATTGGAAAAGTATATTTACGTATTTCAGATTTAAATAAAAGACTTAATTGGACATTATAAAATAACTCAAAATCTATTTAATTATATTTTTTTGTTTTTTTTTTTTTGTAATTTTTCTTTAACTTTTATTTGGTTTTTTAGGCAAACTGTTGAAAAGTCAGAAATGACTTTTGGTGAACTTTATTTAATTTTCGTTGAACATTTGATTGTGTGTTTTTCATCAATGTTTGTTCTAAATTCAGTTTTAGAAAAAAATATACTAATAATGGTATTTATTTATTTATAGCAGTGTGATCTGCAGATCGTATGCAGGATTGTATCATTTGATTTTCATGCTCGGTATTTCAAGTCCGTTTCTAGAAGTATATAGCTATATGTACTTTCAAGGAGGGTTTCTACACCGTCACGATATTTTTTCTGTGATTGGTTTGTTTTTAGAACGATTTCCACATGCGATTTCGAACGATTTCAGTCATGCATACATTGAAATACTTAACAAATTAGTAATATATTCAAAATACAATTTTTTATTCATTCCAAAATATTGTTTACATTATAGTTTCTGACATTATCGACTTATATTAATTTAAAGCTTATAGATTAAATAATCTTATCAACTACAATTTACATTTTTTGTACATAAATAAAATAAAATATGTGAAATAAAATATTATAAATTTTTTGATTTATTTTAATTTATAATAAATTTGAAAACAATAATTTAAATAATAAATTATTTATATTTTAATATTAATTATATTTAAATCATAATAATATTTACAATAATAATGCAATACAACATAAATTTATTTTGCTGTCATTTGTCATAATGTGAAATTTTCTGGTATGTGTGACCACCGTTTACGGAAAAGATCGAGTTGGTTTATTTTTTTGACGCGGTGATAAATCGGGGCGATGGTTAATTCTGATTGGTTATTTAGCTGTCAAAATCGAACGTGACGGTAAATAGACACTAGTGAAAATACTCTTTCAATCTTATCGAAATCTGTAATATTTAAGAAACGTGAAAAAATATGAAAATAACCTTTATTTCATACTTTAACCAGCTTATTTCAACTTATCTAAATGGTTCCTATTCGAACGAACAACAATATTCAGATTTAATATAGCTTGAATTTTTTATATAGAAATTAAGTTAAAACTTATGAAATTAAACTGTTTTATGTAATATCCATAATTATAATTGACAAGCATTTAAGGACCTGCGCAGTAGACTTACTTTTCATTTTATTTCGCTTCTCTTTAATGAACTCTTAATATATAAATAAGTTGTATATAAAAAAAATAATGCGCACACAGTTGAAAAATGTTTACTCTTATGGTATTATTAGTCGCCAAATAAATTCTGCATATGTGGGTTCTTATTAAAATCAAAAATAAAACAAGCAAATCGGTTATTATTATCTACTTGCAATTAACCTATGTACATATGTCAAATAACAACAAAACAACAAATACATCTTAAATAAAAAATATAAAAAATACAAAAAATAAAAATCGTTCAAGAAATCAAATAAAGAATTTTTCAGTTTTAGTGTTTTTAAGTAACTGTATCTAAATTTTACAGTCATCAGTTTTGATTAAAAATATGTACCTACATGAGATGGTACTATGTACATATATACCTCTTTAATTCTAAAAATTTTTTATTTTTAGTTATTTTATCCACTAAATGCCACTTACAATAGGGAATATATCGAAAACGAGTTACTATATGAGGGATGTGTATTTGTATGTTCTAAATAAAACTTACTAACCACAAAACTTTTTATTCAACACGAAGGATGTCTGCTATATCGTGAGAAGTCTATGTCAGTTTTAAAAACTTTAAATTTGGCTTCAACTTGTAATTACAATTACTCAACAGGGGTCCCTAGTATGTATATACTAAAGGTAGGTTAAACAACCAAACGAGAAAGTACAATAAATTTGAAAATATTGCATCTACATGGTACACCACAAAATGTTATAAGATTTGAATACATGATCGATTAAATGTTTAAATATAGGTTAAGTCGCTATTACAGAGGTAAAGAAAAAAATCATTAAATAGATGGAAAAACGAATTTGTCGAATGAAAATGATCATGCTTAGGACCATTTTCTGCTAAAATTAGAATACACCAAGTCAAATGAAAGTGGAATAATTAAATTTTGATTTTAATTTGAGAAAATCAAAATTATAATTTACAAATTAACAAATAATGGTTTTGTATATTCATATGTATATTAATATTTCTCTTTAATATGTTATTCTGATCTAAAGTCATATTGATCCAGCAGAATTCACCAGGGAAAATACATTATAGAAAAAAATTAATCAAAAATGTTCTTGTAACTATATTATTGTATTGCTTTTGAAGTGCTGGTATGATAATTATATGAGTGTACTAAATGAGCGAACTAAACCGAAACATTTGGAATTAATAAATTTTGAAAATACAAAATCGCTACTGACAAAGTTTTATTATAAAAAAAACTTGCAACAATATATAGAACCGATTATTATTATTGAATTGATAATTGATTTT